>VDFB02179234.1:30536814-30629646 GCA_007258455.2 Sequoia sempervirens | reverse complement strand
TTTGAAGATATTTGCAATGGTTATCAAATTATGACAACAATACCTTTGAAGCTTTATCTAGTAACCATTCTTACATATCGAACTAGAAACACAACACTCTTATCACATTTATTGAAGCAATTACACTATCCCTTGAATAATAGGCAATAATAAATGTAGTTGTCATTCATTAAAGCAATCACATCATTCACAGAACAGAAGGCAACAACTATTTCAACTCAAATGTAGCAAATCTGTATGAAAAGACTCAGATAATTTTTATTAATGAATCCAAAAGAGCACTTCATTTCAACCATGGAGACAATTATCAGGTAAAATGTAAACATGAAAGCATAATTCAAAATACAGACGCTTTCAGATTAATGATAGTTACAATTCATCCTAGCTTTACAAATCTACTCTAGAGCTTTTACCTATCTTGTATCTAGCTTTCAGAAAATGGAAAACCTTACAAATGATAGAAGAAGAGAATAAAAATAAACAGAAGCAGCTCTGAAATTGATTTGAAGAGGCCATTTGGAATCTTCATCCACTGTTGATCAGCAACAAACTAAAAAGCATCTCTCCTCTCTCTTCCCTTTGCAACGAGAAATTTTTTCCCTCCAATTTTGCCTTTGCTTACCAATTTACAATAGAAAATTTCACTTCACTATCAAAACCAGCACCATTTACCCAACCATGTAAAAAACATCCCTGTTCCTGAAAACTCCCATGGAAGTTTCACATTTCTATTTTTTTGTTTAGCTGCACATTTTAATTTTATCTCCCAACCAATTAATTTTTTCTAACTTTAGTAATGAAGCTTTGATTTTATTTTCACTAGGTCATAAAATCCCACACGTGTTAATTCATGTGCATAAAGTATTTTCAATACTTAATTTTGAAATATATATCCATAAAAAAACACCTCAGACAAAATGAATTTCACCTGTGCTTTCAGTCACCTTTGCTTTACATTTAAAATGCCTTTAATTACGCCGAAGGCGTCCTACGGTCAGTATTTTGGAAGCCTTTTTGCGTCCGACGGTCTAGCTTTGTGCACAGGGAATCGCCTGCGATCAAATGCATCTGGGCGGTTCAATGGTTTTCCGCATATGGCACAGAGTTTATTGCAGAAGACAGAAGCAAAATATCTGCATTTACTGTGAATGCGAGTTGGTGCATTTACTTTTGTTCGCCGCCTTATGCATTTTACGTCAAACCCTAAATCGCTTTCACGCAGACTCTACTTTTTTTATTATTGTGAATAGATTGAAACAGTAAGCAATTTTTGCTTTCAGAGGGTTTCCTGCAAACTCTGCCCATTTTCAAAACCTGAGTTTTATGAGAAGGCCGTGATTGTCAAATAAATTATTCTCTTGCTGCAAATTGGGCGTATGTTCTTCAGCAAGGAAGTCGATAGAAGGGAAGGCCCCTCGCAAGCAGCTGGCAACCAAGGTGGCTAGAAAGAGTGCCCCTGCTACAGGTGGAGTGAAGAAGCCTCATCCCTTCAGGCCCGACACTTGTTGCTCTTCAGGAGATTCGTAAATACCAGAAGAGCACAGAGTTGCTCATAAGGAAGCTGCCATTCCAAAGAGATTGCACAGGATTTCAAAACGGAAGTTAGTTATTTACCAACTCTACTTATACTTGCCCATTTGCGTTTGGTGCCATTAAGTTTTCTTTTCCATTGCTACAATCTTTTTAGTCATAACCTGTTAGTGTAATTGGAACATTAAATTTCCTTCAGATTAAATTTGCTACAATTTTTCCTTCAAACTCTGCCCTATTTTTGTCATCGGCATCGTTGACCCACTTGCACAGTAGTTGAGATCTCGTGTATCTTCTAAAACCCTCGTCACATCTTTACTTTAAAGCTGCAGCTCACGAAATTGGAGAAGTGACAGGCCAATAACAGCAAGGCAGAGTTTGAAGGAGCGGCGGGGAAAGCAGCAAAAAAACATCCGATAAAATGGCCCTCGAGGGGAAAGCTTCTCTTCACATTGGCGGGATGGATTGAATCTAGATCTTCCGACAAGGTTAAAATATTTTTCTTTGAATTTGCATTTGTTTCAGCGAATTCTCTCAATTTAGAGATTTAACGTTAAATATTTGTTTTGTCTAGGTCCAAAGGCTATATCGGCTATGAATGAATCTGGTAGCAAAATCACCTCTAATGCAAGGGCACCTGACATCAATAACAATAATAATGGTGCTGGGGGTGAATGGGCAACTTCCATTCCGTTGTTTTTGTGGGCGGGTCTTCTTTACTATGTGTTCATCCTTTCTCCCAATTAAACTCTGGTATTTTCCCTTAGGCTTATCTTTTAAGAAGCATTTTAATGATATAAATTTAAGACTTACATTCTCTTTGCAATTGTAATTAAACCATGAAGATTTTTGGCCTTGAAGTTAGATTTGAGTATAAGGTTCTGAAAAATACAGACTTAGATGTGAACCCAAAATGCCATACATGGTCTAAATTTGACAGTAGACCCAATAAAATCTATGGACTGCATATGCAATCCTAGCCTATTTCTAACATAATATAAAAAAATAACTAGTTTGAAGGATACCTAAACCAAA
This sequence comes from Sequoia sempervirens, assembly GCA_007258455.2. Taxonomy (NCBI): domain Eukaryota; kingdom Viridiplantae; phylum Streptophyta; class Pinopsida; order Cupressales; family Cupressaceae; genus Sequoia; species Sequoia sempervirens. The sequence continues at coordinate 30,627,081 of VDFB02179234.1, read as the reverse complement.
CACCTCCGTGTTTATGTGTCCGTTAGTAAGACCTGACTAGTACTCCCTTGAGACTGTATATAGAAAAGTAGGATTGATTCTTTAAGTAATCAGACAACAAAAAGAGGGATCCAATATCATCTATGGAATACATTGAGTAATGGACCCAATATCACCTTGGAGGATTTTTGTGCTTAGTACATACAATGATTTTGAAGTTCATTGGATTGTAGGCCAGTATTAGTGACTACATTAGCGAGTAGACTGACCACACACCCTTCAGATTCAGTCCTTTGCTACCCATTGAAATTGATAGGTGTTCGTCACTTGAACTCCAACGACAGGAACTACCATCACCTGCTTGCTTGTAGGGACAATGTTGTTGCAGTCATCGAAGGTCTGCTACTTTTTCCTTTTTGCTCTCAAACCCTAATCTTATATTTATTCTACTACATAATCTGACGAATAAATATTTGAATTGCAGGGTGGATTCTGTTGCTGTGGGGAAGGAGAACATGTGTTTTTCACCGCAAGTTTGAGGAAATTCAGTTTTAAATTTGCAGACCTCTAGAGCCTGGGTCCTGCCAAGGAGGAGAAAAAGGAGGAGAATCCTAATGCATGCACCATTTTTTTGAATTCTGATACTTGTGAAGACCTTGCCCTGCTGACATCCCAAAAAACTTTGAGGCCTATAATATATTTAAACAGACACATATCTTTACGATAGGTGAGAGTGAGATAGAGCCCATAAGTTCTTGCCACGGTTTGATTTGAATTTACTGATAGACACATATCTTTACCACTTGGATCTGATAAGCAAGCAGGGGTTACTTTATTTCTTCCCACTCACCCCTGACGGCACGAGATTGAATGAAGGCAGATACCCAATCATCTTTGCAATCAATAGAGTTCGGTAAGATAACCTTGAGTTTGGAAATCTTGTTATTTTGGGCCATCACTCGGGAGATTAGTTATGCTAATCTATTTGTGGTCATATCTTCTTGTTCCCTCGAGAAGTTGAGGTGATTAAACATTACGGAGGTGGAGTGACTACACTATGATGATATCGAATTATATGATTCATTTCCAGAAATGAAAAAATTCATGAATGATTTTCTGAAAGAAAAGTTTCAAATATCAAATTCTGCACTTAAAATGCCATTGTTGCGGGTAATTTGATCACTAATTCTTTCCTGATCAGGTAAGCAAGCTGCCATTAATCTCCTATGTCAAGCAAAATGAAGAAATAAATTGTTTTCTCATGTCCCTTTCCTTTTTAGGTTGCTAAGAGAATTTTTTTTGGTTAGGTTTAAGTTGTGCTCTGTTTCTTTCTTTTTTGATTTGGTAATGCATTTGATTTTAATATGTACAGCATTAAAAGAGGGTATGTGGCCTTTCTTAATTAAAAAGCATTGTAATACAATTCCGTTGAGCAAACTTAATCTAAGTCAACTATCAAGAGAAAGGAAAGAGATAAAAGTTTATTGCGAGGAAAACACAGAGCATTCCTGCACAGTTAGCAAAGAGCAAGGAAAGAGATAAAAATGTTTTCTTAGGAAAATACAGAGAATTCTTGCATTCGTTCATAGGCCAAACTTTTTGTATTGTATTTGAAGTAATTGGGATGTGAAAGTAGATTAGTGTAGTTAGTAGCCATTGTATATTGACAGGGAACAAAAATTCTAGGAATAGTTATGCTATGAAAGATTATTTCTAATGGCGATCTTTCTATTAGCTTCAATTTGCTGACATACAAAAGCAGCTAGAAATTCCCTCCTTTAGCAAGCAACTCAAAACTGCACAAATTATTTATCTCAAATAGAATATATATGCAAAGAATTATTCCAAAAAACAAATTTATTACCTTTAACAACTGTGTCCAAAATTGTGTGCAATAATCTACAGGAGTTTTTACTAAAGTTGCTTAGAAGTCTTCTTTGAATTGTACAAATTATAATTTGAGAATGTAATGCTGAATTGTATAATATGATGTAGGATTTGAGTCATAAAGTTGTGCATGGGAACCCACTTAAATGTATCTTTCCAGTTTGGGCATTTACTTTATGGCTTGCTTTATAGCACTAAGGTTGCAGAATTGCAAGTCAGTGGTGACGATTCGCCCAATGTGTTGTTTAGTCTTATATCATCTGGTGGTACATGATTTAGGTTAGACTTGGTAAAAATTTTCAGTCCAAGTCCTTGGAATTCACTAATAAATCAACTTAACAAGACATGGTAGACCTAGCGAGAAACCATAAAATTAGGTAAGACTGGAACCTCAACTATCATATAAAGTAGGAAAAGTACAGTACTTGATAGAAGGGAACAATTTTTTTTCCTTTTGACATACTAATGAAGACCAGGGAAGGGTAGCTGGGTTTAGATGGTTGTCTCTAGAGTTTCACTGGTGAGTAAGGGTGAAACTTTAGCTTTTTGTAAAAATCCCTTTTTTTATGAGTTTTCAGTTGGCCAAGTCTGATCAAAGCTTAAGTTGACTTATCATGTCAATCTTGTTGAGTCCAAATCTGGCTACTAATATATGAAACGTAGATGTAGTTTTGCTACTATGAAGAAACCGATGTCAAATTCCTGAAATTTCTAGAAATTTTTGGATTTGAACCCTAAAGGCTAAATGTGACACTCACTTGGAACTCAAAATTTTCTGCAATTATGTACACATTTGGATTTTGAAAAAAAACTGCATGAGTGAAAAACACAAAAATGCAAAAAATCTAAAAACCGAAATCAATCAGGCTATAAGGCTTATAAAAACCAAAAATTTCCATTTTTATTTGTACACGCTTGTAAGATGCAATATTTTTGGATGCTTAGCAATAGTATTTTTGAAGGTAGATTTTGGGTTTTTCATTCCATAAAATGACTACATCCATTTTTATTTTAACTGGTAATCTAGAAGAATTTAAGTAGGCCATGGTTTATGTGACTCAACATACTAGTTGTTTATGATGGATTTAAAGTTTTTTTTGTTATATTTATTATGATCATATTACAGATAATGGTTGGTAAGTCTGTGAAATAATTATTCACTCCCCTTTAGTAGTACCTGTAACATTAACATTATTGTTGATGCATAGTAAATCCTGGTACTAAATTTTACATAGGAGATAGATAGTAATGCAGAAAAACAAATCACTTGAAACCACTGAAGTGCTTTTGGTAATTACTACCATTACAGTTATCTACTTTTCTCCTATTGTTGCTTTGTTTCTTCTCCTACTATATTATTTCTCCCATGATGTCCTCTTTGAAGCATTTGTTTTGTTCACTTAATTCCAGCCTAAACAACTTATTTCTTTGCATTACTTATCCTACTATATTATTTCTCCCCTGCTGTCCTCTATGAAATTTATCCCAGTGGTTATTTATGATCTACTGGCCAACTTATCCAATTGGAATTGGGTATGTGGGTGCGATACGCCAAAATTGGGTGTGATATGCCATTACGACATTTTTTTTCCTTGGTGCTATGTATGTCCATACAAAATCCATATAAAAATCATTAATATATACCAAATTGCAGCATAAAAGTAGGATAAATTCAGAATACTACATATCATGATATGATACCGGCCTAAAAACAATAATTAAGTTAATCTCTTGAACAACCCCTTGATTCACATATATAATAATATACAATAATTTTGGTTGTTTTAGATACATATGTTAAAGGAAATGTTTATTTATGAATTTTGAAGTAAATACTATCATGTAAAAGTAATACCTTTTTCTTCAATAATGCCTATTATAGAGAATGGCTAAATTACCATGGATTCAATGAAGCCTAAATTACCATGGATTCAATGGAGCCTTTGTTTTCCTTTGATCGGCTAAGGACATCTTGTTTTCTCTTAATTTCTCCTAATGAGGGCACCTTATTGAGGTAAGTCACGTGCATAATTAGAAAGCATATGTGGAAACAGGGTATGAACATCGTTGAGAGCTTTCGAACAGGGTATGAACATCAATCAAAGCATATTAGAAAGAAATTTTTTGTTAGATGATGTAGTTCCAACCTCTTAGTGAAACCTACTTTTCGATGCACTCACAAAGACATTTATGCCAGTTGGCATATATACATGCTACTTTTTATTGAATGAGTCCAAATTTTTTCTGAGTATGTTTTGAAAATGAGCAGGCCGTACTGAATACTAATTCAATGGTTGTGACTTTCTGTTGTCCAGACAGTGACAGCTGCTTGTTTTCATATTTTAAATGGGTACAATTTATCTAAGCTTGATTGCTCTGAGATACTTCAGTTTTCTTATATTTTTCAGTTTTGTGCATCCAATAGTTTTCTGAATTTGAGTAAGAAAACCATGAAACTTGCTATATATATGTGCTTTTGAATTTGAAATCATATCCTAGACCAACAAGCAAAGTCCCTGTATAAAGAGATCCAGGCCAACCCATTGCAAAAAGAAAATGCCCAATAGCCATTAGAATTTGAGCTACTGCAATTGTCACTGGTTGTGGATATGCATAGTCCCTGTAGAGAAAAGAGTAAAGTATCAACTATTGGAAAGAGTAGTATTCATTTTCCTTCTATGGAAATAAAAATTCCACTGATCATGAACAGCCTACTAACTTTCTCTTACAATAATAGAATTTTTTGAAACCAATATTTAGAAGATTAATCTTTGATCTGAATAAAGTAGGACTTCTACATTAACAATACTCTCAGTGAATTTCTGAAAACCAATATCTTCAGGGAAGAGGTAGAGTCATATACTGCAGCTATAGTTGTATGGGAAGAGGTAGAGTCACATGAGATCCATATATAAGGCAGTCTGATAACCATAAAGAACTGTTCATTGGAGAAGGGACAGTATAGGAGATTTGGCTATTCGGACATTGCTAAACATGTTCATCACAGGTTCTAAGCTGAATGAGAAGGCATTCATGCAAGCTAATTTAAAAATGAAATCTCTCAGCTTGGCGCTTGTCTTTTAGTTTCAGAGAACATATCCTTGATGGTCACATATAGATCTACTGCAATAGTTAACACTGTCTAGAGAATTCGTGTCTTAATATTTGTTACTTTTAATAAAGCTTGCTCCATGTTACATCCTTGGAATTTTTGATTGACCATAAGGAAATTCTGAAGCAACATTAACCATGGAATACTTCAAATAGTTTGTACCATTGCAATAAAACAAATATACCGGACAGTAATTTATTCAGTCTCCCCTTCATCCTGATGTTTGTCACCTCAATAAGAAAATGCTTCAACATATTGCAATAACAGAAGTTTAAGGAGTTTTAGGGGTGAAATAGTTGTCACTGGTTTGAGGAATCAGGAAAAACATAATAGGTAATCTGGAATTATATCTATCCATAATATACCTCTTCTGAAACACTTCTAAGAGATTGTTTCATTTACCAAAAACCTAAGAATCAATAGAGTTGTCAATTAAATAATAAGTTCAACATTTCACAAACCTAAGAACTGAAAATAGATAAGCAGTGTAAGATGGTCTCAAATGGAAGTAGTAAATGCAGCACACCAGAAAGGCAATAAGGCCTCAATATATTATTCACGAGGAAAAAACATTCCATCATTCAGTCTCAGCCGTTTTCTTTATGTAGATTAGCTATCAAGCATTGCATTAAATTTTCAGGTTTTAAGTTTTCGGAAGATTCACAACTGTTGGAAGTCATCCCATTATTTTTTTAATACAGACACAAGACACCCTTTAGCTTGGATTTGCATAAAAAAGAATAGAGTAACGTCTGTAGTTGATGATATGTTTTCTGTGGCCACTTAAGCTGCTTGTTCATGCTAATATCCACATCCAATCTATATGGAAGGGCCATCAAGATTTTTCTACCATCAAAATGCAGATTCATAAAACTGAGATTGCTTTTGATGTTCTGTTTTGCCCTCTCCATAATAATTGTAGATAGAGAGTGAAACTGCATGCCAAGATATAAAACTATGAATCTTAAGAGCTATTTCAAATTTTGTGGGGTAGATAGTAGAAATATATGGGTATATTAGAATTGACTGCCAATTTCTACAAGCCATGGATAATGCCCATACCAAGATCACCTCATTTTGTTGTATATTTTTTCCCTTGAGAAATGTATCTTATTATCATAAAAAGCAAACAATTACGAAAATCTCTCTTTACATAGTTCAATTTTTTGGTCAAATTAGCATTGCCAGAACTTTCCCAAAGTCATTGTTGCCTTTGTAAATTTGGGCAGAGTTCATGTAATTGTTTTTTCCTTTATTTAGAAATTTTTAATATGTTTTAATCCAAATTAGGCCTTCTGTTAAAGCACCCAAGGAATGGGTAGATGAAAAATGTGGTAGCATAGACAAGGCAGTGAACTGTTTGAAAAAATGCCTCAAAGAAATGTGGTCTCATAGAATGCCATGACAAGAAAATGCAATTGGGAGGTGCTCCTAGCTATTAGTTATGCAATTGAAGTAATTGCATAACTGTTTAGGTTGACTTTGTAAAAACTATATTGTAATTGAAATTTTGCCATCTATCAGCATTTAGTTCTTAGTAATGCAATGCAAAGTAATGCTTTGAGTTTGAAAAATGTGCAATGCAATGTAATCAACGATATGAATATGAACTACAAAAATCTATTTTTTACAATTCATTATTTACACTCTTTATTTTATTTGCTCTCTATATTTCTATGCTATGGAAATGCCTTCAATTTCAACAAAAATAGTTTTAAAGGTTTCAAAAAGGCCATGCTAATTGCGAAAGTCCTAGGTTTAAGGTTCGATATTTATCTCCATAGTTTCTGTATATATATTTATAGACTATCCTTTATTCATTTTTTCCTCGGTATTCCATTATGGAATGTGCCATTCAAAATGTGGATGGATTCTTGGATTGTCATTTATGCCTATCAATTGGTTTTCCCATTTTCAAATAAACAATGTTTACAACCAAATTCTCTATATGTTCTCTTCGGCGTACCTATTGCACCCCAAGGTGCGATTGCTAGTTTAGCATTTGGAACATTTAAATGTTTCACCACACAATGTTTTAATTTCCTTAAAAAGGCTTTGCTTTTAATTGATCTCGGGCCCACCTCACCTACACTTAAGAGTTTTTCATTTTATCAGGAAAAACTTTACCCCATATATCCAATCTTTTATTTACTTACCACATTTAAATATTCTCTTTACATTTAAAATCCATTCTCTTAAATGTGGACCCATTTAATTTCATCAAGTGACTAAGACTTTGCCTGTCCAATTATGTTTTCACCTCCCAATTCTTTCACTTTTAAAATGCTTCAACTTTAATATTTTCCCTTACCTTTTAACTTTCACATTTTAAAGCACTCAGCTTTAAATAAAAATAAAATCCCACAGTATCCTTTGTCCAGTTAGGCAATATTTTAGCTTTCTAAACATTCCTCCCACAAAATACTTACCCATTCACCATTTTTCTGTGCATTTAATTTTTATTGGGCCCACACCCATAAGTTGCATGAAATCTCCTTCTTGTCCATCCCGAGGACTTAACACATGAGCACCTTAAACCTGCGAAATAGTGAGGAAAGGCTAGGATTTGGCTACGAATTCACTTATTTTTCCTAATGTTGATCTACCTTTGTCTTCTTTGTTTTACCCTAACTTGCTTTGCGCTCATTTTGTAGCTTCATTCCTACTTGATCAAGGCAACAGTTTCAAGCAAAGGATTCTCACATTGTATCTACAAAGTAAACTAGATTTATCCATGCATCGAGAACCCCTGCTTTATAAACCCTTCCATCGAGCTCCCCTCTATGCATGGGTTGCATGCATTGGCAATAAACATTTAATTCAAAGTTTCAAAAGAATTTTTTATAGCATGACCATTGTGCATCCATGTTGGCATGGCTACCTTGCGTGGTTCTTGAATCCCCTTTTGAGTTGCATTTGATTTAAAGCTTCTGAAGATTTTTATAGTCCATTTGGCCATATGTTGTGATGGCATTTGCTTGGGAATCTTTGAAGTTTTTATAAATTCCACTTTTTGTATTGAATCTTGAGCCCTTACTATTTTCATTGCATCCCATGGTGTCCCCTATAACCAATGCCATCTCACCTCAAAGCCTTTGTATTCATTGCATGAGTTGGATGCAAAATTCCATCCAAATGCATTTTTTAAAAAGTTTTTACAGAATTTTTACAGCTCCATTGTGTGTGTATTGCAATCTTGGTGTGTTTCTAAGACTACATTGGAGTAGGAATTTTGTCAAACAGGTAGTGTGTCTATCTCCCACACTAGCTAAATGCAGCCATTATAAAGATTAAATAGCATTTTGACTTTATTCTACGGTGCCTCATGATGGCTTGAGCCCATCTAAACTCATAAGAACGGATGCCTTGTCTTTGCTTGTTGTGCATCACCTCCAAGCTAGACTCTTCCACTCACACAGGCCAATGAGATGGTGAAAAAGGCTATGGGAATCGACCTCACATCTTCAAATTGCATTTTCTTGAGAGACTTCTAAGGTATTTTAAATCAGATTTATTCTATGCAATGCTAGAACTTATTTTATATGTGAAGACCTCCTCTTCTATTTGTATTTTCTTACCATTTTCTGAGGACTTTCTTAGCAATCCACGTTGATACATGGGTTGTGCCATGGAAAATCCATTGTTTGTACTAGTCTTCCTCCTTTGGTTCGAGCATTTTACATCTGCATTGGCTTGAAATTTTCTTAAGGCTTTTCAACAAATACATTTTGTGGATATACAACAATCATAGCCTTTGATGGAGATCACATCAATTTGGATTCTTAGTCAAATTCTTACACTTTTTAATGTTGCATCCACCTTTCCTTGTGTTGTCTTGATTGATGGTGCCCCTATTTAGCTTGGTGTGGTGGCAACAAGAACATCTCCCATTTGAGCATGCACCCTCCAACATGTGTGTGGCTATCAATAAAATGAGAAAAAAATTCCTTCAAAACTCACAACGAAGCTCTCCTCATCCTTTTTAATTTGCTTAAAAATTTCTAAGACATTTCATTAAATCCTTTTGTTTGTTATGCTAGCACCATGATGCATTTGGGTTGTAGGCTACATTCAACATTATGTTGATGTTAAAATTACTTAGCCAAATTGAATGCTATGGCTCTATCCAGTGATGGCTTGAGTCAAACACTACCCTGTAGTCAATAACCTTGCTGAGTTTTCTTATTTTTTCTATGCATATTTCATACTGAAGCATTTACCCAAATTAAAAAGTGTGACCACCAACTACTCATTTTAAAACAAAAATCTCTATTTCTACATCATACACATTACATGAAGTCACATGAGCTCCCTTATATACACTTGTTTTCAAAATGAAGTTTTGATGTTTTTCTTATCATTTCTACCTTTATTTTCATCATGGTTTTCATTTTGACTCTCAGTTTTCAAAAGTATAGCTGAATGATGGGGCAACTAAGATATATGTCAATGATTCATGCATATCTTTTATTTTTTCACCATATGAATCCTTTATTTCATCCTCCAAATTTATCACATATATGGTTGAGATTTATGCCATGTCAATGCATGATCAGTACCACTTTCCAACTCTTTTGATGCTTCCTAATGAGATTTTTTTGAGCTCTGATATATATGATCATAGATGTGCAGGATTGAATTATCTAAGTATATAAACACTCATTTTTAAAGCTTGGCAAGTCATCTTCACATATTGTGCATTATTCCAACTCAATCTTCATAACTTGTGTCAGCATGTTGGGTCCCCATGTGGGCCTAGCTTTAAAAAAAAAAATGTTTTAAAACAAATTTTCTCCTTGAATTGTCCTTACACAACTTTTGAACACTTCTGGAGTGAAAAGACAAACTGGGTTTTCATTAAAATATGTTTTCTGACATTTTTGCATGGTGGTCAAACTGATCAAGTTGGCTCTGGAATCGGCCTAGGAAACTAGTCAAACAACCTCCTAGAGCCATGAAAACTTATAGGCATGTAGAAATTTTTTCCAAGAATGGAGTGAAAAAGATGGATCGGTGAAACATATCATGAGGTGAAAGTTATTAACTATCAAAGTTGCTTAGTTTAACTTTCTACAACAATAGCCTATTTAGAACCAATTAAAAGTCACGAAACCACCTCATTGAAAAAATATCAAATCAACTCCTATAAAATTACCACTGGACACAATAGATCATTTTGGTATAGTAAACATGTGTACAAGAGTAATTTTCTTGAATCATCATTCATGAAAATATATTGATGGTTGAAGTTGGCCTCCCTGAAAAATTTCAAAAAATGCAGGTGTAAAACTGAACAAATTGTGTTTGGTTTTGACCTAGTAAAAATAGCAAATCTCATCATAAAGCTCTAGAACCTAACATGGGAGCACATTTAGGTATGGAGAATGGAGAGAAACACTTTTTTTGACTTGATGATCATCCATTTGCAAAATACAAGCTCTAATAGGAGGTTACTTTGCAAAACTAAAAGTTTGCAAACAACAGAAAAGTGCCAAAACCCTTTAGCTTCGCTTTTCAAAACCCTCAAAAAAACTCATCGTGGGAAGCTAAAAATTGACATGCCTACTCACATATGACACATGAGTGATTTTTCAAATGGGTTTTGCATGAAAAATTGGTAGGCTCCAAAATATGACCCTCCAAAGTAGGTCACTTAAGTAGATTCTTTAGGTGCACTTTTGAAGGTGGAGAGGCAAAATTTTCAAAATGGGCACTTCAAATTTGCAAAATTTGAGAGTTCCATCAGGTGGGATCCTAAGGAATGTGAGGTTGATTACCTTGGTCCTATTTTTCTACCATGATTTTCTTTGCTTGCTATCGGATGGTAACGGGCATGAAAATGCAAAACTACTAGGTGGATTAAGGTGGCACTAAGGTCTAGGATGCAGCTAAATGAAATATCTATGTGATGACTAAAGGATTGATTGGATTAGATGATGGATGGATTGATTGGATTAGATATTTAATGTGATTGGATTCAATTAAATTGATTGACAGGATGGGATGATTGGTAGGATTGGATGATCAATTGGATTGGACTAATGAGATTGGCTCTAAACCAAGTTCAGAGGTTTAGCTAGATGACATAAGTTGTTGATGATCAGATTAGATGATGAAAAGGATTATTACGACACCGAATCTACCTCAAGATGGAAGTAGATTGATTGGGTCATGGATAATTACTGACTTAGGGTGGATAATAATCTTAAGTAAGTGGGAAAGATGACGATCAGGATCAGAGACCTAAGCCAACTTGGATAAAAACCTTTGAAACAAAGTTTAGGGAATTTGGATTGATGAACTAATGATGAATATGTAATCTAGGTATGTTCTAAGATGCACCTATATGATTTTATTGATGAATGGGTGACTTTTACAAAATGCAGATGGACTAAAGTGACGATTACGGGTAGATGGATGGTGATAAAAAAAAATTGATCATAGCAATGGAGTAGGAAAACAGCAAGCTTTCAGTGGCCCAAAGGATTAACTCCCAGGAGTTTTGTATGGGCAATGCATATGCCTCTATGTTTGAAAAATTCACCCCTCTAGGTGACAAGTTCACCTATCTCAAGGACCATGGATTCGCCTCTGTGTAAAGAAAATTCGCCTATCCAAGACACAAGATTTCCCTTCTAAGAAGCAGGATCACCTAAGCCTAAGGGTGTTCACAAGAAACAAGTAGGAATAAGACACAAACTTGCCTATCTATGATGCAAGATTGCCTCTATAAGACACAAAATCACCCAAATCTTAAGGAACTCACAAGAAATGAGCAGACAAGATGGATAGAATCACCTATCTATTAAGAAAGATTTCCTTTATCTTGGGATGTACAGACATGATTAAATTTGCCTATTGGGGGATAACAAGTTTTCCTATTTCATCAGTCATACAGATGGGAACGGAGATGCCTAGAATGGGATCACCTATCGGAAAAATGAATTCCTCTATGACCTACATTATATAGACAAGGATGATGTGGGTGGACATAGATTTGCCCTTGCAGATAACAAGTTCACCTATTCTAGGGAGTTTTTGGATGGGGAAGACTCAATCGAGATGTGGGATCACCCCTGCAAAAAATAGGTCCTCCCAAGAAACAAGTAGGATCCCCTATTCTAGGGGAAAACGGGTAGACTCCGATGGTATGGATTGGACATACACTTTCCTTTGAGATGGGAAAACTTTCTTATTTAGAGAACAGGTGGATGCAGGGTCACTTAATGATGGGACCCATCGGAAAATTCTCCCCTGACAAGGATAGATTCACCTAAAGGATGACCTAAACCAGACTCAGAAACAAAATTGCCACTTTATAGGGTAGGATTTCCTATCCACAATGAAAATTTTCCTCTGTTAGAAGAAAATTCACTATTGAGGGTAGGGGAAGACTGTGGCAAAGGATAGAAAACACAACAACAAATAGAAAGGTTGGACTGACTTAAACTGACAAACAAGCACTAGTATCGCAGAAAGAAGACATGCTAGGTAGCAAAATCCTAGAATTAGTATGAAGGGTTTACAAACTTGATGTAGGCCCACCACCTTGGGCAGACAACCCAAGGTTAATACTCCATGATACCGAGGTGGTTCTCTAGATCACCCTTTCTCATGAAGGTAGATATCTAGTGATTCAATGGAACAGGATCATCAACAGATGCCATGGGCTCACCATCATGCTCTCTCTCGAAGACTATCATAGTCCACCATGATAATTTCCATCTCAACCCAAAGGAGTAAGTGGTGAGTAACTTCGAGGTACAGTGTGCATCCCCTGCACTACACCAATCTGTAACTAAAACATGGGTCTCTATCTAAGCTATACAGGATATCTCGTGTGTCCTCAATATATGCTAGGTACATGAGGCATAACCATGAACACCATCCCATCACAAGCGTGGGTTGAGAGCCCCAGCAAGATATTGCAAACTTAGACGAAACCTGCATGTCTTATCTAGGTATCACCCTAGCTTCAATGCTTCGCTAAACACAACATGACTAGATTGGGGTACAACTTTAGTTCTCCTCCCTTTATATAGCTCATTGGTAACACGTGGTTCAGATCATCCCTTAAGTGATGAAATCCCAGAAAGTCCCACTAAGGGAAGGAAATACTAGACACTTTGACTGGTCCCCAGGCTCACACATAGTGGAAGGGGAGAGCTTAGATGCACTAGCACTTTCTAGGTAGATTGGACTTGACTAGAACAAGTTGTGATTTCTCATCACCTAGGATCACCGAAAGGTGCAAGGGGAGTGGATACTTCAACAACTTGCTCCAAAGCATAGAAAACAAGGTTAATTGACCCTTTAATTAAGCTATGTGTTCCTATATTAGTGTGAAAAACAATAGATAGAGCTAACTAATGGGTCTTTGACTGATTGTCCAACAGAAAATAGATCAGTAGTTTTGATTTCCAATCTTCGTCAAGTGTGGTACAAATGTTGTGAAAATCGTTAGTAAAATACCATAGTCACTGATGAGCAGGTTAGCTGGTTAGTACCTAAAATCAAAATCAAATTTTAGCTCAAAGTGAAAAATTAACAGTTCTGGATAATTACCAATTTGCCTCTATGTGAGGCAAGTTCGCCTATGTCTAGGAGTCAAGCTCGCCTGTTTGAGGGGATGGGAAAATTCATAGTCGCTTGTTCAAGTGGGTGGATGTATTTGATTCTACCCTTATAACCGCTTCAAACTTTCCTTTGTAATCAGCAATGTTGCCTGTTCCTGATGGCCCTCCATGTATCCACCTCTATATCAAACGACCTCACCTATAACTTCAAATGCACCCCTTTCTCAAATGGGTGAGATCATTTTCACCTGTGTTCAATGTAAGTTCGCCTCTATAACTAGAAAATCCACCCCTCATGGGTGGATTCACCCCTGCATGTGAAATCTAAACCTACAAAATTTAAAAACAACAACAAATAGTAAAAGTAACCCGTGATGTGGGTCCCACCAAGTGTAACAAAAAATGTGTGCAAGTGAATTCTAACCTAGGAATGCAAAAAAACAGAAATGCAAGATAGAAAACAAAAACAAAACACTCAATATTGGCCTATTTTAATCTAAACAAAACACAAGAAATTGAAACTTTTTACCTTGTTTAGATGTTCTTGGTTGGCCCTTGAAATTTCTTGATATGTGCACTCCTTGGTGGAAAAATAGCTTGAAACATAGTGAAAAATGTAGCTAAGATGATGATGGATGCAATGGAGATTGTGGGTATTGTGAAGGATGGAAGATGAGAGCTCAGAGATGTTGCAACAATGGAGGATGTGTAGGGTCTACTTGCTAAGTGTGAATGTCTAATTGCTAGAATGGATTCCTTCCAAAATGAGGGCCATTCCACCATTTTTAGGGGAAGTGCATGGTCAAGATCAAGCCAAGATGGGCAAGATCAAGGGCTAAGGTGAGTTGAGAACTCACAAGCCTTCACATTTTGACATGTGGCAAGTGAGATGGAAAGGGGAGATGATGTGGGCATGACATGGAGGTACTACATAATACTTTGGGATTTAGACAAGATCTCCTCCTCATAAAGGAGGTCCTTGTCCACACGTGGGTGAGAGGACATGTGAGGAATTAAAAATTCTTGAAAAACCCTCATGGGGATGGGAGAAAGAATTTTAAATTCCTAAAATGCATTGCGGAAATAAATGTGAATTAAAAATTCTCATAGGGAAGTGGTTTCCTTCTTCAAAAGGACAAAGCATTTAATGTAGTTGACTTAGGACACATTCCATAAATGGAATGGAGATTAGGTTGAACTAATTAAGTGATTAAGGTTGTGCAAATGCATGATTAGACGAATTAATGACAGATTAGAGGAAAGTGGAGGATTATGGAGGATGTGGCCCTAATGATGATTAGTGTGTGCACATCCTAATTACAGATTAATCAAATTAACCTAGATTAAAGAGAATTATGTAGGATGTGACATGAGGAGAGAGAAAAAGGGATGAATTAAAAATAGATTTAATTCATAAAGGCTAAAGTGACTAAATTAAATACATTGGGGTATTTATTTAATTTAGAAAGGAAAGGGGGTAAGCTATTTAATTGATTTATTAGATACCTTAGGGGACATTAGAATAAGGGAAATATTATTCAAATAATAAATTATTTAAGTAATAATTAAAGGATGCAGTATAATGGAATACGAAGGGTGAATTTGACCATATGGGGGTGGTCAAATTCAGGTGTCTATAGGTTCTAATAGACTTGTAGGTGGTTTAAAGCACCCATGCACCACTCATCTAGTAGTTCTAGCTCCTTCAACCATGACACCTGATATTCTTCAGCAGTAATGATATTTTGCAATGAAATTCTTAAGGATGGGAGCTCGATCTCAATGGGAAGGATGGCTTATGATCTATAGACCAAGGAGAAAGGTGTTGCACCTGTAGGTGTGCAGATACTCATTCAGTATGCCCATAAGGTGGGATTCAACTGTAGGTGGCAGTCACGACTAGCTTAATTGACTATTTTCTTAAGGATCTTTAGGATGATTTTATTAGAAGTCTTAGCTTGGTCATTACCCTTGGGTTAGTATGGGGTGGAGAAGTGATCTTGGATATTGAAATTCTGGCATATCTCACGAACATCCTAGTTTTTGAAGGGTGTTCCATTATCTAAGATAAGGGCTTGTGGAACACCGTAACGGTAGATGAGGTAGTTTAGGATGAATTTTGAAATCTACTTCCCTATGATATGGGTCATGGGGATGACCTCTACCCACTTCATGAAGTACTATGTTGTGGCGATAATGAACTTGTGTCCATTAGATGAGGTAGGAGTGATTTTTCCAATGAGATCAAGCCCCCATTGTGAAAAGGGCCAAGGTGTTATAGTCAGTTGGATCTCTTGAGATCTTGCATGGATGAGGTCCCCATGTTGTTGGCATTGTAAACATATTTGGACATAATCATGAGTTTCCTTCTCCATTGTAGGCCAGTAGTACCTAGTCCTCAACAATTTCTTAGCCAAGGTCATAACACTAGAATGTGATCCACAAATACCATCATGTACCTCAATTAAAGCAATCAAAGCTTCCTTAGGGTTAAGGAATCGCAAGAGGGTTCCTTCAATACTTCTATGGTACAGGATGTCACCTAAGATAACAAAACAGGATTCCTTCTTAATAAAGGTTCTCTTAAGGTTTTGGGTGATGTCAGTGAGGACTTCTATTTTCAGGTAGGTGTATATGTCATGGTACAAAGGATCACTGGGACCAACAATTTCACACACGAACTCAAAATATGGTACCTTGAAAGCTAGTATGAGAAGCTACTCTACCAGTAATTCATGTTTATGGACATTACATGGGATATCTAGTAATGATCTAATTATTTTCATAGCACCCATAGCTCTGTTGTTTTCCCTAGGTATTTGCTCAAATGTGATGTCAATGAAGAATTCCTTAACAATCTCTACCAATTTCTTATATGAGGTAAGCTTGTCATCCTTTGTTTGGTATTCATCATTGAATTGATTGATGATTAGCTGTGATTCCCCCTAGACCTTAAGTGCCATAATTTTCTAGTGTACCACTATTCTAAGTCCTATGAAAAGGGCCTTGTACTCTGTAATATTGTTGGTGCATGAAAAAGATAGCTTATATGACTTCGGGATGCAATATCGTTATGGTGTGATGAAGAAGACTCCTGCTTCTAATCCATGTTGTGTGTAGGACCCATCAAAATATACCTTCCAATGATCTGATCTACTTAGATTGAAGATTGACTCATTAGGAAATTCTAATACCAATGGGTTCTTTGAATATATAGGTGCCTCTGCTAGTTGATCTACAATTACCTATCCTTTGATGGCTTTTCGTTCTACATATTCAATGTCATGTTCTATTAGGATCATGACCCACTTAGCCATTCACTCTATGAGAGTTGCTTTAGAAAGTAGATACTTGAGAGGATCTATGTTGGCAATGAGCTTTATCTAATGTGCCAACATGTAGTGCCTAAATTTTGTGTAGAAAATACTATCACTAGGCAAGCCTTCTCAATGAAACATGTAGTTTAGCTCGTGGACTACCATGGTTCTACTGATATAGTAAATGGCTCTTTCCTTCCCTATTTCATCATGTTGAGCTAGGAGAGCTCCCAGTGTTGTCATCATGGCTAATATGTAGAGTATCAATGGTTTTTTTGGAAGTTGGCATGAGGACTGGCAGTGTTAGCAAGTATTTCTTGATTTTATTAAACTCTTGATCACATTTATCATCCCACTTGTATGCTACCTCCTTGTGGAGTATATGAGAATATGAGATGCTTTTGTCTGCTAACTATTCTATGAATCTGTGAATGGATTGGAGCCTTCCCTGCAAACCCCTTAGTTGTTTTAGTGTTCTTGGAGCTTCCATTTTAAAAATTTCTTTGACTTTTGCAGGGTCTATCTCAATTCCCCTCATTGATACAATATATCCTAGGAGTTTTCCTGATTGTACACCAAAGACACATTTCTTAGGATTGAGGCGTACCTTATATTCTTCCAATCTGTCAAAGATAGATCCTAGTGTTGCTATGTGGTCTCGATGCTTCCTTGATTTGGCTAATATGTCATCCACATAATCCTTTATATATTTTTTGGATCATGTCATGAAAAGTTAGAGTCATAGCCCTTTGGTATGTAGCTCCAGTGTTCTTTAACCCAAAGGGCATCATGTTCTAGTAGTAAGTCCCCCATGGACAGGTGAAAGTTATCTTATGTTGATCATCCTTGGATATCACAATCTAATTGCACCTTGAAAATCCATCCGTTAATGATAGCATTATGTGCCCTCCTATTAGATCTACAATCATTTCTATGTTGGACAGAGGAAAATCATCTTTAGGGCATGCTTTATTCAGGTCCCTGAAGTCTATGCAGATGCTCCTAATGGGCTTAGAAATAGGTACACGGTTTGAAACCCATTTGAGATAGTCAATGGGTCATATGAATCTAGTATCAAGGATTTTTTGTAATTCAAGTTTGACTAGTAATGTGATCTATAGATGCATCTTTCTCAGTTCTTGTCTTACTAGCTTTGCTTCTGGATAGACTGCTAGGTGAAGGACTACTACCTTTGAATCAAGATCGGGAATTCAGCATAGGTCCTTGCAAAATTAACTTTTCTTTCTCTCAAAAATGCAGCTACAATTTTGTGTTCCTCAATCAAAAGTGACTCTGCATAGAAAGTGATGTGTGGTGTCTCTTCAGTTCCTATATTGACAGGGTTACATTTCTTTACCAATGTTGTTGATTTTTCCTAATGGATGGCACTAAGGGGAAGATTGAATCCCTCATCCTTTGGTACCTTAGAGTGGTTTTCACCATTGGATATGTCCTTTCTTTTTACTATTTTTGGGTCAGAAAATCCCACAGTGTGGTTTTCACTTAGAGACCTAGATATTATACTTAGATTTTCTATTTTGCGACTGAGAGATTCAATCATTTCCCCATAGTATGTGTGTGTGTCCAGCTCAATATCAAATCCTACTTTATGATCTCCATATGGTAGAGTATCCCATAGTCCCATGAATTCTAAGAGAGCCTCATCATTTTTGCATGTGTCTAAGATCAGTGGTCCTCATTGGTCATATTCTATCAGTTGGGAGTAGACAAGGGGTATGTGTAGGATCATGATGGGCCAAAATGTGGCAATATGATGGTTATGTGGCTGATGACTTTTTTTTACCCAAAATTGATGAAATGAAAATGGTTTTTAAAGGAGATTCTCATCTTTCCACCAATATAAATTATGATTTACTTTGAATTTAATAAGTAATTATTATTCATTTCCTATTCAAATTATAACTAAAGTCCTGATTGATAGGTTGATTAAAAACATCTATAACTTTCAAACAATATCACATTTTTTGAATCCAAAACATGTGTCACATTCTATGCTTCGCATACTTTAGGATTTGTGATACCTTGGAATTTATCCTACTCTAAATGTGCGAAATGACTAAGAAATGTAAATGACAAAATACCAAGGACACCTCAAGATTAGCCAAAAGAGTGATATAATGAAAAGGAAAATGGACAAAATAAGATAGAAACGATTTCACCTTCCTTGCTGTTGATGTCTCTTTGATTGGCCCTTGCTTGGAATTGATTGTGTGCTCCTTAGATGATTGCTTGAGTGACTAAATGCAAGATTAGAGGTGCAAATGATTAAAAAGATGACTAGATGATGGTAGAGGATTGAAGATTCAAATTGGCAGCATGTAGTTATGAGAATGCAAAGTGTTTGAGAAGGCAAATTGGCAGCATAAGGTTGCTCCAAATGAAAGTGTTGAAAATGCCCTTGAGAGGAGGGTATTTATAGGAGAATTTGAATTCTCTAGAGAATTCAACAGTCAAAATTGCTCCAACAAGGCTAAGATGAAGGGCTATGGTGGGTTGAGAACCCACAAGCCCTCACATCTTGACATGTGGAGGGTGAAGTGGACAAGAGGATATGAGGTGTAAGTGAGGTGTCAAGAAGGTACATGAGGTGGAAAAAGGACATGCACCTTGGGGAGTGAGGAGATTTCCACAAAAAGGGATTTCTTGTTCCCAAGTGGGAGTGAAAGAGACATTTGAAGAATTTTGGAATTCCTCAAAAATCTACATGGGAAAATGAAAGGTGGTTGGGGAAATAAGTGTGAATTAAAAATTCACATTCTTAGGAAAGTCTAAAGGATAAAAGGTGGGCTCCAAAAAGGTGGGACTTGGTCACATGTGGAGATTGTGACAAGTCCAAGGTTCTAGAAGCCTTGGAAGGATGGAATGTGAATTAAAAATTCACATATAAGAGAGGGGAATCTAGGAAGAATAAAAAAGAATTAAAAATTCCTTGGAGAATGATTAGGTTTTAATTAATCAGTAATTAGAAGATAAATGAGGATTAGAAGCCAACTTGCAAAAGTTGGAGGATGTGACACATTCTAATCAAGGATTAGGCATGTGCACATCCCTAATGAAGAAATTAGGAGATGGATTAGGATTAGATGAAAATGACATGTGAGGTATTAAATAAATGTACTATTTATTTAATTTATTTGATGAAAAGAGGATTAAGGAGGGTAAGGTATTTAATTATTAATTAAAAACCTTAGGGATTTGGTAGAATTAAGGATATTAATTAAATAATAGTAATATTACTTAATTAACTCGAATAAGAGGATGTTTAGACGAAAATGATAAATTTGGATAAATTAAGTGTCCAAATTTGGATGTCTACAGGATTAAAAAAGAAAATTTGAATTTCATGAAGTTTTGACCAAGTTATGGTAGTCAAACATATGAGTTTTTAATATTTTTTAAAAGTTGTAATAAAAAATCATAATTAATTATTTACTTGGAAAAAAATTAGAAAAAAATGCATCACATCAGGACATAAGTCCTCTACTTATATCTAAAATATTATAAAAAAATATTATCATTTTATTATGGTTAGGGTGGTCAGACAAACACCTACTTATTTTTTCCCTAAAATTTAAGTACTAATGCATTGAAATTTCAAATTTTCACCAAATAGATTTTTCTTTTTTTAAAACAAACCTAGTAGTTTAGAAACTACATTCAATTTTCTATAGATTATATTCTTACATATTTTTGAAATAATATAGATAACTTATTCAAATTTTTATGTCAAGTTGCCTAACTCTAATTTTTCTAAATTTTTTGCCACTTAAGGGCCTATTTTTTCCATGATGATCATGCACATACCCCAAGCTTTAATTCAATGGTTGGGTTACTCGGCTCAAAAGAAATGGTAGTAATCATAAAAGGGAAGAATCCTCAAATAACACGGGTAGGTCAGTGATGGTATCTTCGTCACACATATTAGTTATATCAAAGGTATATAGTTATCTAGAGGTATACTTGTGGATACTGGTTACCGAGGAGAAGCTTTGAGTTTTTTAATAGGGGTACCTTTTCCAAGAATGGTTATCTTCATAGGGGTACATCCAAGGACAAGATTCTTCATGCACTTCTCAGGAATAATAGGTTCTAATAGGCCATTGTCATTTTTCGTGAGCTTCTCATTTTTGTTGTAGCCCCATCCACACATTAATTGAAGACCTTTGTTATCATCTTCCATGGGAAGATTAGGTATAGGTATTTTATCTTGATACAATAGGCTTGACACATATTTCTCATCTACCACCTCTTTTCTTAGGTCTCCCCATTTTCTGAAGGTGGTAGGTTCTACTTTGAAGGTCTAAGATGTTGTGTTGATTGGTTGTGGCTTCCCATGGGACCTAGGAGACTAAGGTAGCTCTCCTATCACAAAGGCACTCTTCCTCATTTTATAGTCTCCAAATCCATTGTCTTGGGTAATAACCTTAATATCAAGGATGTCTGGAATGGAGGGTGTCTTTGTCTCAGAAGTGGAGGCTAGGGTGGATGGGTCTATATACAGAGATGTGGGTCCCTTATCATTCTTTGAGACTTGGGGGATTTTATAATACTTGGCCTCCAATTTTTTGCAATAATAGAACAATTCAGGGTTACCATAGACTGTGACTTCTTGATTTTGATAAGGGAAAGTTCTTAAAACATTGATGGAATGTGGATGCAATAGCTTGCATCCCATGGATCCATGGGTTCCCTAGGAGGATATTGTAAGGGAGTTCAAGGTCAAGGACTTGGCAAGTAATCTCCATGATTGTTGACCCTACTTGAATAAGGAGCAAAATGGTTCCTTGAGACACCCGTTCTTGATCATCATAAGCCCTGATAGTGATACCTTTACCTTTCTCAATGACATCTTCAGAGAATCCTAGATTCTTTATTAGCTTGAGAGTACAAATATTCAAACCTGCACCTCCATCCACCAAGACTCATTTGACTTTATTCTTGTGGACTAAGACTTCAAGATGGAGTGCACAATTGTGAGATGGTTGGGTTGGGAGATCCTGCTTAGAAATTATGAGGAGATGCATTGTGGTGATATGTCTTACTATAGCTTGGAACTGGTTTGCATCAGGATCTGTTGGAACAGAGGATGTAGCTAGTTCCTTTTCTAGGATTTCCCTATGTGCGGGCAAGAGTTTTATCAACTCCATGATGGAAATTTGGGTTGGGGTCTTTTTCAGTTGAACTAAGACATTATAACCATTAGGGATTGACTTTGAATTGGAAAAAGATGCTTTAGGTGGTGATGAAGGTCCCAGAATGGTAATTCTACCACCATGTGTGGTGACTCCACATTCGGCTTTAGATCCTTTGATATTGACAATTTTTACCCACTCATCTAAGGATGCAACAACATAGTCATAAATGTGGTTCACATTATTGTACTTTCCCTTACCATTGTTCTTTTCTTTATTGTGATTGAGCATCAGATTTGTGTATATTTTAAGATCTTGATTCCCTATTAATTTTTTAATGGTTATGGTCTTGTCATCAATGAGATCTTGGATCAAATTTTTAATTCACATGTAGTTGGTTGTTGCGTGTCCCTTTATTTTGTGAAAATCATAAAGATGTTTCTCGTTATACCATGGTGTTTTAATTTGAGGCTCTTGATGATTTTCATAAACAGGGATTTTGATGAGATTTGCTTGTACTAGTTGTTGCATGATATATTCAATTGGTTCCCCAAGTGGTGTGTATTTTTGTTAGGGGGGTATTTTTTCTTTGGGGGTGGTCACCCTTGAGCATTTAGGTTGTTGACAATTTGTTTGTTGGGTTGTTGTTGTGATGATGAGTTAATTTTTGGGTTGATTTGGGTATTGATTTGCAATTGCTGGTACATTTTTTCTTGTGTATTCTGCCTTGGGGAACTAATAATAAATTTGGCATCGATGACACTGTTGTGCACTTTTCACACACATGCCCCACCAAAGGCAGGGACCCTCCTTTTGTTTTCCTTGTTTGTGTTGTAAATACAAGGGCAGACAACTAAGAGGGAGGTGAATCATTTGTCACAGAAATTCAAAACTTATTCAACTTATTAACCTTATTCTTTGATTTTATTATTAACCATGAAAACATAATTCATCAACACATTAGAAACACACATAACACCAAGATTTTTTTTTGTGGAAAACCTGTTAGGGGAAAAACCATGGTGGAGGTCAGTCCAAAAGATTATACCCTATTAAAAGTATAATGAAAATGAAATATGGGGAAATCACATGCATTTAGGCACACTACCTAGAGCTCACTGCTCAATTACAAAAGAAGACACATTATCTTACAAAGAGATTCAGATTAAAACCATCCAGATTTTGAACTGAGAAAATAGCATCTGCTAATGCCTGATTATAGTTCCAATTAAGCACATGAACACTTATTCATTCTTCTTCACACTTTTCTCTGCCTTCAAATGATTTAGAACATTATTCACACACACACAAAGAAGCACACCTTTTCCTCACTTAAATTTGAATAGAAAATTGCTCTTATATATCCGCAACATGAAATTTCATCACTACAAGTCAGCCACAAATAAATAATAAAATGAATACAAACTATCGACCCAAAACATTAAATATTATCAATGTGAATCAACCAAGTTCATATACAACTTAGTGATGATCCAAATCAACATCTCTGGCATGAAGACACTTCAATTATTTTTTCCTCGAAGATCCAGAACACACTACAAACACTATGTTGGCCAAGAACAAGAAAAACATGAACAGGCAAGAGAAAATCACCAACAACAATCACAATGATCAATGCGTATGTGCAACAAAGAGAGAGCATGATATAGAAACATCCACAAGCATCACGAATCACAAGAGAATCATCCACACCAACTGAATCTACTGAAATAACATCATCTTCAATTAGGAACACCAACTGAAGAAACAAAAAAAAAATTGAATGGAAATCTTCATGTGGATCTCTGAAACTATATGTGGATAAACTAGATACACTCAAAAATAAACCCTTTAGTCCACAACAGCTAATCAACAATCTACAGAAATAACCACCATACTGAACTTCACTTCACCACTAACAACTTGGAACTCATTTATTACAATTTTCTCAATATCCTCAACATATACAACTTCAAATACATTTATGCTAATAGTGTTAACATCAATGACAACCACCTATCATCAACACAACCACAACATCCAAAAATCTCCCCCTTTGGCATTGATGGCAACACATGATGTGAAAAACACTATCAATGCAACTAACTCTTGTTTAGGTTTTGACTCATCTTCTCATCAACACTTTCATATAATCTTTCTCCCCATAAGGCTCTTCTCCTTATATAATCACTAGTTTTTCACATGACTCTTCTCCCCCTTTGACATCAATCACAAAGTTCTCTAAGCTCTGAACCACAATTCTGAATTTATGAACATCTGACTACTCCCCCTGAGTAGCAGTCACCACAACATCAATCTGAGACAAGATATGACTGTGAAATGAATGGACTGATGTAATTCAATGCATCCTTAGTTTTGATTAGGAGGGGTAATCACCCCTAACTTCCCTCTGAGATACTCAAAAGTATCCTTAGGAAATAGCTTGGTAAAGATGTCTACAATCTACTCCTTAGTAGGCACATACTCCAATCTGACTTCCTTTTCACTTACCTTCTCCCTCAAATATTGAAACTTGATAGATATATGCTTTGTTTTTTAATGCAACACTGGATTCTTGGAAATGTTAATAGCACTTGAGTTATCACAAAATATAGCAATAGGGTCATCATATATAATTTTGATATCCTTCAACATCTTTTTCATCCATAGGGCTTGAGTACAATTATTAGCAGCAACAATGTATTTGGCCTCTGTAGTAAACAAGGAAATGGCATTTTGTTTCTTGATTAACCATGAAATTAGCTTCTTACCCAAGAAAAATGCTCCACCACTAGTACTTTTTCTATCATTCACATCTCCTGCCCAGTCAGCATCAGTAAAGGCACTCAAAGTAACATCATCATCTTTAGGATACCATAGGCCAAGATCAACAATTCCCTTCAAGTATCTAAAAATTCTCTTCATAGCAGTCACATTAGATTCTTTCATATTAGCTTGAAATCTTTCAACAATACATACAACATTCATGATATCAGGCCTAGTTTGAGTTAAGTACAACAATCCACCAATCATTGATTTGTATCTTGTCTGATTTTCTTTCAGAGAATCATCTTTTTTTGTCAACTCACATCTAGTCACCATGGGTGTACCAACTGGCTTTGAATCTTCCATACTAAACTTCTTCAGCAATTCCTTCACATACTTGGACTGAGATATGAAAATCCCTTTATCTAACTGAGTAATTTGCAATCCCAAAAATAATTTCATCTCACCAATCATAGACATCTCAAATTCATTTTTCATCTCATTAGTAAACTTCATGCACAATGCATCATCTCCTCCAAAAATAATATCATCAACAAAGACTTCAACAATCAAATCTTTATCATCATTCTTGAAATACAGATTACTATCAATGGTACCTTTGTTAAATCCAAGCTTCAACAAATACTAGTCCAATCTTGCATACCATGCTCTAGGGGATTGCTTGAGTCCATACAATGCTTTCTTCAATCGACACACCATATCTTCTTTATTAGTCAACTAAAATCCATAAATTTTCTCAACATACACTTCTTTCAATTCACCATTTAGAAAAGTTGATTTTACATCCATTTGATAAACTTTTTAGTTCTTGTGAGCACCATAGGCAAGAAATAATCTTATAGCTTCAATTCTAGCAATAGGGGCAAAGGTCTCTTCAAAATAAATTCCTTCCATTTGTCAATATCCTTTACATAATAGTCTTGCTTTATTTCTAACCACTTCACCTTGCTCATTCAGTTTGTTTCTAAAGGCCCATTTGGTTCTAATGACATTATTATCCTTAGGTCTGGGAACAAGAATCCATGTATCATTCTTTTCAATCTATTTTAACTCTTCTTTCATTGCTTCAATCTAATGCTCATCTTTACATGCTTCATTCACACTAGTAGGCTCAATCTTTGAAATCAAGAAATACTCTTCTACAATCTTTCTCTTAGTCTGGACACATTTGTTCTTATCACCTATAATCTAATATTCTAAATGATTCAATCTTACATACCTCAGAGTCTTCTTAGAATTTTCTTCAACTTCAGGCTCTTTTGATCTTTCTTCTGCTCTTTCACCAATTTCTCCTTCTCCTTCATTTTCTTGATTTACCATATTCATTTGCACTTGATTTGTAGTCTAAAATTGCTTTCCTTTGTTTGTACTGTCATCCTGATCTTCAGAGTCATATCCACAGGTTTTGGATAGTGTCCCAAAGTCTTCATCAACCTTAACATTTTCACTTTCAACCATTTTCTTCAATCTATTATTGTAACACTAGTAGGCCTTACTTTTAGTAGCATAACCTAGAAAGATACCTTCATCACTCCTAGCATCAAACTTTCCTACCTTCATCACTCCTAGCATCAAACTTTCCTATGTCTTCATCTCTCTTAATATGACATTTGCTTCAAAATATCTTGAATTATTTAACAGTAGGCTTTTGACCAGTCCATAGCTCAAAAGGGGTCTTACCAATATCACCTTTGATTTGTACCTGGTTGAGTGTGTACACAGCAGTACTCACGACATCTCCCCAATAGATATGAGGAACATTTCCTTCTAGCATCATATTTCTAGCAGCATCTTCAATTGTTTTGTTCTTCCTTTCCACAACTCCATTTTGTTGAGGGATCTGTGGTGATAATAATTGTCTCTTTCTTCCAAGTTCTTCACAAAAAGTATTAAATTCACTGGAAGTGAATTCACCACCTCTATCTAATCTCAGACATTTAATCTTCAAACCTGTCTCTATCTCAACCATAGCTTTAAAGATCTAGCATGAACTTTTCTAGTGCTTCATATTTCTCCCTTAAGAGAGTAATCCATACCATTCTAGAATAATCATCAATGAGTAACATGAAATACCTATAACCTTGTAAACTTCTGACATTAGAGGGACCACACAGATTAGTATGCACAAGCTCTAACAATTCATTTAAACAATGCTTTTTATTCTGAAATGAAATCCTAGTTTGCTTTCCTAATTGACATTCCTTGCATATTGCATTGGTAGTTTTCACCAATTTAGGTAGATCTCTCACAACCTTAGTGGAGCTTATCTTGACAGTATTATCAAAGTTAACATGACACAACCTCTTATGCCATAACCAACTTTCATCAACTTGAGCAATCAAACAAATTTTACTAGCAGCACTAAAGTGAAAGATATTACCTTAATTTTTGTACTTGATGCAATTTCATTTTTGGAACTCAATATTCTACACTTTCCATCCTTGAACTAAAGATTGTATCCCTTATCAACCATTTGAACAACACTCAAAAGATTATTCTTCAAGCCTTCTACATACAAAACATCGTCAATATTATGCTTACCATCAAGAGAAATGCAACCTCTTCCACGGATCACACTAGTTGTATTATCACCAAATCTCACAACACCACTATCATACTTTTCCAAGCTTACAAACTTACTTTTGTCTCCTGTCATATGATGTGAACATCCATTATCAATTACCCATTCATCTTTTTCTTCAACTCGAGTAGCCAAGGATTTCTCCACATTTGTACAACCAGCAGATTTAGTAGATACATGATTATTTTCCTTCATAGCAATAAATACCCATTCATCATCACTTCTATTTCCTTTATCAAATTCATCACCTATCATGCTTTCATCAGCAGCATAGTAACACTTCTTTTGAAATCTAGGCTTGTTATGTCTTGGTCTAGCAGTTTTTTCTAGACACCTTGATGCAAAATGACCTATCTTATTGCAAGAAAAACATTTAAGAGGGAATTTTCCTTCATACTTACCTTTTCCTCTCAGTACTCTTTTGACAACAAGTGCTTCTAGCTCTTCTAGATCTCTTTCTTCTTCAATCTATCTAATTTCATCTTCATACATGAATGTCTTTCTAGATGAGCTCTCACCCAGATTGTATCTCTGTCTATCTCTTCCAGAAGTAGTAGCCTTAAATGCATATTCAACCTAATGAAGGGAATCACCAAATTCACTCAACTCAAAATTAGTCAGCTTACCAACCAATGTATCTCTAGTTATGTTTGTTACAGTCCAAAGCTATTCAATAGCACTAGCTTTGACTTTGTAAGAATCAGGTAGGGATCTAAGCACTTTAGCAACAATCTCATATTCATCTATCTTTCCAATAGCACATCTAATACCACACACAAGTTCATTCACTCTTTTCATGAAAGTATTAATGTTCTCATCATCACCCATTCTCAACCTTTCATATTTTCCTTTCAAACTCTAAAACTTAGCAATCTTCACATTAGCATCACCTTCATACAAGGTTTCCAACTTTTTCCAAATCTCATAAGCAGTCTTTAGATCCATAAAAAATTTCATCTTCGAATCAGTCAAAGCACTCAACAAAGCTTCCTTAGCCTGAATATTACACTCAGCATCTTTGATCTCAATAGAAGTAGTAGGACCATTCTATGGAATAATATACATATTATTTGTAATGCTCTAGTAGGGTTTACCAATGCATCTTAGATGGCACTCCATTCAAGTCTTCGGAAAAGAATAATTTGTTCCATCAAATCTCAGACTATCCTTCTTGTAACTTGCCATCCCGGATCACCTTAAGTTGTTAAACTTCTTCTAAGGAACCTGCTCTGATACCAATTTTTGGCAATACAAGGGTAGACAACTAAAAAGGGGGGATTGAATCAGTTGTCATAGAAATTTAAAACTTATTCAACTTATTAACCTTATTCTCTAATCTAATTATTAACCATGAAAACATAAATCATCAATACATCATAAACACACATAACACCAAGTATTTTTACATGGAAACCCTATTAGGGGAAAAACCACAGTGGAGGTCAGTCCACAAGATTATACTTGTGTTGCTAAAAATTGGACCCGCTACTTGACATGAGATTAAATGGACTTAATGAGGCCCTAATCTAGTGTTTTGATGCATTTTATATGTCAACACTAGGTCTTGGACCCTTGCAAATCAAACAACATGCTTTTAATGACATCTTGTAAAGGTGTTGTAAAGTCTTGTAAAGGACTTTCACACTTTTCTAGACTTAATTAACTTATTTCTCCCTAATTCAACATTATAAAACATATTTAATTACATCATTACATCAATATAGAAGATTCTTAATGTGAACTTAATGACAAGCTAGTGTTGTAATGTGTTTTACACATTTGCATTGGTTCTTGTGCATTTCTAGGCTATGTGGACCTAATCTTAGTGTTGTAAAGTGCATTTAATTACACTTTCACATTGATTTATGTGTCCCAATCCCTATTCAACATTTAAATAATCACTAACATGTCCTAATTAACCCATATGTGCATCCTAAGGCTTTAATTGATCAAACACTCGACAAGATGCATTTTAAACCTTATTTCCTATCTCCTTAGCTTCATAGGTGTTGGAATGGCCCCTGTGGGACCCATTCACTAGGCATGTAAAATGAGTCCCATCCAAGTGGGACCCATTCACCATGTCTGGTGAATGAATCCTAATTGGCCCCCATTTTGACCCTTGAGTGGGAAAAAGTGAAATTTAAAGTTTATTTTCACTTCATGTCAGTCTATGATGTAGTATAATTGGGTACTAAGTCACAATTGACTATAAATAGGTGTTTTTATCCTCATTTTACATCCAACAACATATAACCACTTAATATGTAGTCATTCTTCATTATTCATCCATCAATATTTCACTTCAAGTCAAGCAAGTTGAGGTTTCTCCATTAGAAGTCATCAACTTAGTTTTCTAAAGCATTCAAGGGTTGAATCTTCATGTTATGTTGTAGAATTTCAAGATAAAATCATCATTTCAAGGTAATCACTTCCATTTTTCATGATTCATTTATTTATTTCATCATTTTTGTTTAATTACCTAAATGGGGTTTGACCAAGGCAAACCCACATGCCCTAAAATTCAACATATGGGTATGTATGATGGGCTAAAAAGTGGTGATATGATGGGTATGTGTAGGGTATGTGGCTGACGACTTTTTTCTTACCCAAAATTGATGAAACAAAAAGGGTTTTTAAAGGAGATTCTCAACTTTCCACCAATATAAATTATGCTTTACTTTGAATTTAATAAATAATTATTATTCATTTTCTATTTGAATTATGACTAAAGTCATTATTCATAAGCTGATTGAAAACATCTATAGCTTTCAAACGGTATCCCATTTTTTGAATCTAAAACATGTGTCACATTCTATGCTTTGCATAATATAAGATTAAAAAAAAATCATTAAGTTTTGACCAAGTTAAGGTGGTCAAACATACAAGTTTTTATATTTTTTAAAAGTTGTAGTAAAAAATTCATAATTAATTATTTACTTGGAAAAAAAGTTACAAAAAAATATGGATCATATCGGGACATGAGTCCTCTACTTATATCTAAAATATTATAAAAAAATATTATCGATTTATTGTGGCTAGGGTGGTCAAATAGACACCTACTTATTTTTTCCCTGAAATTTAAGTACTACTGCATTGAAATTTCAAATTTTCACCAATATATTTTTTATTTTTAAATAAACCTAGTAGTTTAGAAACTACATTCAATTTTCTATAGATTCTATTCTTACATATTCTTGAAATAATATAGATAACTTATTCAAATTTCTACATCAAGTTGCCTAACTCTGATTTTTCTAAATTTTTTGCCACTTAAGGGCTTGTTTTTTCCATCATGATCCTGCACATACCCATATCTCTCTTTTTACTTGTTTGTTTGTAGATTTAGGTCTCTTGAAGGCTTAGGAATCATTAGAGATCAAGTTATAAAGTCAATCAAGTCATTTATTCATCATTCAAGTCAAAATATCAACAAAAGGACATTTTCAAACCTGAATTTGACAACTTCAAAAGCAAAGACCTGTAGGAGGTAGAAGTACAGATCTAACTCCATAGAATATTCCTCTAATTTTCTATATTTTGTAGGTGGAATGATTCTCCACCCATGGTGAATGATTCCCACCTATAGGCTTGAAAATAGGTTTTGTCAAATTTCAACTCTTAGCAGTCAAAAATAAGTTTCCAGAAGATTTTCATAGAAGCAGGATTGATTCGCCATGCATGTCGAATGAGTCCTAGTGGCCATTAACAGAAGTTTCAGAGACATTCCAAAACCTTCCAATGACTTCATTCTGCCTCCAGGTGCACTCTATTCAACCCCTTTAAATTATGTTTTCATTTATCTAAGTTTCTAGTTCATTGTTGCAATACACAATGTGTTTTCAAAAAAGTCATAATTCTTAGATTTTACATGCATGTTTGATCAACTTCATAATTTAGCAGCACTTATATCACTCCATTTATCTCATACAACATCACATCACATCGTACACATCCTAATTTGAATGTGTATAAGCGTTTTGGGAGCCCAAATCTCTCTCTTTCTAGGTAGAAAACCCTAGGAAGAGACCCCTAGCATTTTTGGTTCCTAAAATCTGTCACTTTTGTGAACTTGACTTTAGAATACTTTATGATATGATTTTGGAGTCATTTATCATTGATCTAGTCTTGCATTCATGGGTATGTGCAGGGTCATGATGGGCCAAAAAGTGGCAATATGATGGGTATGTGGCTGACGACTTTTTTTTACCTAAAATTGATGAAACGAAAAAGGGTTTTTAAAGGAGATTCTTAGCTTTCCACCAATATAAATTATTTTTTACTTTGAATTTAATAAGTAACTATTATTCATTTTCTATTTGAATTATGACTAAAGTCTTGATTGATAGGCTGATTGAAAAACATCTATAGCTTTTAAACAGTATCACATTTTTTGAATCCAAAACATGCGTCACATTCTATGCTTCACATAATATAGGATTAAAAAAATAAAAAATTCATTTCATGAATTTTTTACCAAGTTAAGGTGGTTAGACATACGAATTTTTATATTTTTAAATGTTGTAATAAAAAAATTCATAATTAATTATTTACTTGGAAAAAAATTACAAAAAAATATGCATCACATCGAGACATGAGTCCTCTACTTATATATAAAATCTTATAAAAAATAAGTATCATTTTATTGTGGTTAGGGTGGCAGATAACCACTTATTTTTTCCCTGAAATTTGCTACATTGAAATTTCAAATTTTCACCAAATAGATATTTTTTTAAAACAAACCTAGTATTTTAGAAACTACATTCAATTTGCTATAGATTCTATTCTTACATATTTTCAAAATAATATAGATAACTTATTCAAATTTTTATGTCAAGTTTCCTAACTCTGATTTTTCTAAATTTTTTGCCACTTAAGGGCCTGTTTTTTCCATGATGATCCTACACATACCCTCATTTTTCATTTGGATTTGCATTAGTTTGTATGCTAGGTTTTAAAAATTACATTCCTAAAAAGTCCATTTAGGTGTCATTTTTTGCATCTAAATTCATTTAGATTTACTAAAAAATTTCCTTTTTCATTTAGGTCTATGTATTGGCTCTCAGAATTCCTAAAAATCAGTCTAAAATTTCTGAAAATCTTGAAAAAAGTCCATACTAGGACTCATTCACCACCTTGGGTGAATCAATCCCTTCTAACCCCTAAAACAACACTTTCCAAAATTCAAAACCTTGTTTTTAGGCTTTTGTTTGGTACCTTAACCTATATATATTAGTTAGTTGCATTTTTGTAGCATGAATTTCATGAAATTTAGCATTAATTAGCTCATTTCATGCATAGTTTCACTTTCAAGTTTGCATTCTCATCTTGTTATATCTCATAATCAATCAATTGTCACCTTTGAAATCTAAAACATTGTTCTTCATTTGCATTCGCATTGTTACCTTTCAAGTTTGTAGATTAATCATTGCATCATGTTTTCATTACAAAATTCTATAGTTCTCATATTGCATGTTATTTTTAGAGATATCATTACATGTTGTAAGAAAATTTTGTTAAAGGCATATGAATTTGAGGTCCTTTCCCCTTTCTTTTTGTTCATCATAGATCCCTCTCCTAGTTCACCTTTGGTGGATGAGGTTAGTTAGCCAAAGAAACCTTGGATAATCATAACACTTACATTTTTTCTTCTCCTATTATCTCTCACACTTGTGAAGTAGATAATTTAGTGCTAGCAAAACCAATTGATGAGAGTTGTGACCATCTAAGTTGTTTCTCTCCTCTTACCTCTCCTATTAGACATGACATTACTAAAGAAGAGGACTTCACACTAAGTAATCATGATGATCCAACAACACAACATGACGATGAGACCATAGATTCATCTCCCAACATTTCACCTATTTGTGACAATACTTTCATGAATGATCATAACAAACACATTTGTGAGGAGAATATGTTGATATTAAGAAACCCAATCATTTAGAGTTATAACATTATTTCTCTCATTCCTAATATTTCTAACAATTGGAAGGCTCTATTTGAACAAGAAGATCTAATCATTGACACCCATACAAATCCTAATTGTTCTCTCCTTCATGACTCCCCTATTTGTGATGAATCTTTGACATGTGCTACCTCTCTTGATTGTCACCTTTCTCAAAGCTCTCCTACTAGGGTAGATACTTTAAACCAAGACAATGAGATTATGGATAACAATCAACTTTTTCCCTCTCCTAATATCTCTCCCATTAGTGAAGATGATAGTACGATATTACATGATCCAATCCATGAAAATCATGATAATATCATGTGGGAAAATATCATAGAACAACACAATTCAACCATTAATAACTCTCTTAGTTGTGATGAAATTCTTTTAGATGAACCAAACTTTAATTGTCACAAACATGAGGTTTGTTGTTCTCCTACCAAATCTCCTTCTAGGGAGGATATTATGATTCAAGACAAAGATAATATCCCCTTCAAAGACAATGAAGAATCTCATTTGATAAGGGATGTAAACAATATTTGAAACCTAAACTTATCCTTTACCCACCTTCGCATCTGCCTCATCCTTCCAATGTTCAACCTAAACTTACCCTTTACCCACCCTCACATCCCCTTCATCCCTCTAATGTATCGCACTAATCTAGTGATGATATTGTAACTCATACATATAACAGATGAAATAACCTAGAACCACCACAAATAATTCCACCATCATTACCTTTTCCTAATCTACCTAGTGCTCCTTGTTATCACCCACCTACAAAGGATTATGATCTTGTTGAATAATTAAAGAGTACTCCTACAAAAATTTCCCTTCGGAATTTACTTCAAACATCACCAAGTTATAACACCACTCTTCAAAATGCTTTACAACAAATAACAATCCCTTATGGATCAACTCCAAATGATGTGGTAGCTTTAATTCATAAACTGAATCACACTAATCTTGACATTACTTTTCATCAACATGAGCTCCCTTCTTTGGAGTTGTGAAAACAAAGTGAGGCTTTTATTATTTTTTCTCAATACAAATGGACAAGCATCAAAAGGACTCTTATCGACAATGGTTCTGCTCTTAATGTGTGTGGTGTGATTCTCCTTGATCACTTAGAAGTTGATAGATCACAAATCATACCTTATTCTATCTCTATTCAAGGATTTGATAATACAACAAAGAAACCACTCGGTGTAATCAATTTGCCTATTATGGTTGGGATGGTTACTTTGCAAACTCCTATTCATGTTATGCCTTATGATCTTTTGTACAACCTTCTTCTAGGTAGACCATGGATTAATAAGATGAATGTAGTGCCTTCAGCTCTTCACTGTATAATGAAATATGTCTATAACAATAAAATTTATCAACTTGAAGTAGATCCTGAGCCAAAGAATTGCTTGAACCTTGAAAAAGGAATTACAAGTCCTTTAAGCACATTGATTCCCACCTCCAACATAGAAATTGAGCATAACGATTAGGAATGGCAATCTAAATTATGTGGTGATGATTGGGGATCATTAGAATTCACACCATCATTTATGGGAAAATACATATTCTCACAAAAGATAGACAAACAACAAGAACAACCAACCATCATGACAACACAAACTTCAGATAAATTTTCAAAAGCATCCACCTCAACCACTTTAGACAACAACACACACTCCACAAAAATCCCTGATGAACACAACAATGAACAACCACCCAATTCCAAAACACTTCAAAAGCTTTATGGAAAAGGGTATGACTTCACGAAACAACTTGGG
This sequence comes from Sequoia sempervirens, assembly GCA_007258455.2. Classification (NCBI taxonomy): domain Eukaryota; kingdom Viridiplantae; phylum Streptophyta; class Pinopsida; order Cupressales; family Cupressaceae; genus Sequoia; species Sequoia sempervirens. Next base: position 30,591,952 of record VDFB02179234.1, on the reverse strand, counting down.
TATAATGGAAAAGGTTGTGGTGCTTGAGAACAAGGTATGTGTAACCCTATAGAGCTTAACATGTACAACAAATGTCTCATGGTCTTGGCTATTTTTGTTTAATCAAAATCAACAACCCTTCACTCAACATCAATACTATCATGCAAGACTCTTCCAAGACTCTTTCTTATTCACCTAAATAACCTTAGTTGTTGCTCCTTGCCATGTAATAGTTGTAGGAATTTCCATTCTCACTATTGCATGTCTTGCATCCCTTACATTGGGCAGCATACCAGATTCATCTATTCTAGGCTCACCTTTGTCCTACACTCCATGGGGGGCAAGGGGTTAGATAGCCTTATCCCTTGTATGTCACTTGTTGTTGTCTCTTTTGACCAATTGTTAACCTTTCATGAACATATAAGAGAAAGCTTGAGATGTAAATGACATGTCTTAAGATTGACTCCAATGTGACATACTTCCTTTCCTTGACATGACGTAGCCTACCTTCGAAACATATGACTTGGCATAGAGCTTTCCAAGTTGGCTCTCCTGTCTTGTTTTCTTTTTTCATTTTGTTTTCTTCTCTAATTTCAAGTAATTACTCATAGAATGATGTGTAGCAATTCCTTTAAATTGGGGGGCATACATTACCATAATTCATTTGCATTTATAGTGTAGCCTTGTTGTTTATGTGATGTGTTTGTTACTTTGTGGATGACATTGGGTGTAATTTCCTTCATAAGTGTGATCTATCTTAGCATATTACTATTCTTTGATTTGTCCTCTCTTGGAGACATTAGACACAATTTTCCCTAAGTGACTGGTCTTACATAAATTGAAAAAGATTCCTTTGAAAAATATTTCACATTAATTTTTTTCATTTTACACTATTGCATTTCTTGGCCACATTGCATAACACAACTTGCATGCATATGGTGCAATCCTATTTTTTTCATGAGTTATAAGTATATGGATTTTTTCTTGTCTCAAGAAGCTTGAACAGATAACCATTTCCTTTTTCTTTGTGGCATCTTGTTAAAGTTATCGAACAGGTATAGCTTTAGCATGGTTGAGTGGGAGCCCAACTAGCAGCATGACTTTTCCCCATAGCCACCTTTGTGTTTGTGAGTACATGCCAACTAGCATATGATACTCTTTTCCTTTTTTATGTTTTGGGCCTTCTCACCCCATAGATAGCCTAAATTTTTGTGGCCCCAGAGTGAGTACATATTTTCCATTCATTTTTCTTCCTTTCCTTTGTATGATCTTGTATCTTGGGGGCTTGGCATACATGTGAATCTCTCTTGAATGGATACTTTAGTGTGAGGAAGCAAGTTTCTCTCACTAAAGTGGGGGCTAAATGTGTCATTGAAAATTTCACTTGCTACTTGACATGAGATTAAATGGACTTAATGAGGTCCTAATCTAGTGTTGTGAGGCATTTTATGTGTCCACACTAGGTCTTAGACCCTTGCAAATCAAACAACATGATTTTAATGGCGTCTCATAAAAGTGTTGTAAAGTCTTGTAAAGGACTTTCACACTTTTCTAGATTAATTAACTTATTTCTCCCTAATTCAACATTATAAAACATATTTAATTACATTATTGCATCAATCTAGAAGATTCTCAATGTGAACTTAATGACAAACTAGTGTTGTAATGTGTTTTACACATTCACATTGGTTCTTGTACATTTATAGGCTATGTGGACCTAATCTTAGTGTTTTAAAGTGCATTTAATTACACTTTCACATTTATTTATGTGTCCCAATCCATATTCAACATTTACTTCATCACTAACATGTCCTAATTAACCCATATTGTGCATTGTGAGGCTTTAATTGATCAAACACTTGACAAGATAGCTTTTTAAACCTTATTTCCTATCTCCCTAGCTTCATAGGTGTCGAAATGGCCCCTATGGGACCCATTCACCAGGAATGGTGAATGAGTCCCATCTAGGTGGGACCCATTCACCATGTGTGGTGAATAAGTCCTATTTGGCCCCCATTTTGACCCTTGAGTAGGAAAAAGTGAAATTTAAAGTTTATTTTTACCTCATGTTGTCTTGTTGTGTAGTATAATCAGGTACTAAGGAAAAATTGACTATAAATAGGTGTTTTTATCCTCATTTTACATCCAAAAACATCTAACCACTTAATCCACATTCATTCTTCATTATTCATCCATCAATCTTTCACTTCAAGTCAAGCAAGTTGAGGTTTCTCCATTAGAAGTCATCAAGTTAGCTTCCTAAATCATTCAAGGGTTGAATCTTCATGTTATGTTGTAGAATTTCAAGATAAAATCATAATTTCAAGGTAATCCCTTCCATTTTTTATGCTTCATTCCTTTATTTCATCATTTTTGTTTAATTACCTAAACAGGGTTTGATCAAGGCATACCCCCATGCCCTAACATTCAATATATCTCTATTTTGTCTTGTTTGTTTGTAGATTTAGGTCTCTTGAAGGCTTAGGAATCATTGGAGATAAATTTATAAAGTAAATCAAGTCATTTATTCATCATTCAATTCAAAATATCAACAAAATGAAATTTTCAAACCCGAATATGACAATTTCAAAAGAGGAGACCTGTAGGAGGCAGAAGTACAAATCTAACTCCACATAATCTTCCTCTGATTTTCTAGATTTTTGTAGGTGGATTGATTCACCACCCATGGTGAATGAGTCCCACATGTATGCCTAAAAATAGGTTTTGTCAAAATTCAACTCCCAGCAGTCAAAAATAGGTTTCTGAAAGATTTTAGTAGAAGCGAGACTGATTTGCCATGCATGTCGAATGAGTCCCAATGGCCATTAACAGAAGTTTTAGAGAAATTATAGAACCTTCCAGTGACTTCATTCTTCCTCCAGGTGCACTCTATTCAACCCCATTAAATTATGTTTTCATTTATCTAAGTTTCTAGTTCATTGTTGCAATACATAATGTGTTTTCAAACAAGTCATAATTCTTAGATTTTAAATGAATGTTTGATCAAATTCATAATTTATCAGCACTTAGATCACTCCATTTAGCTCATACAACATCACACGCATCCTGATTTGAATGTGCATAATCATTTTAGGAGCCCTAATCTCTCTCCTTTTGGGTGAAAAACCCTACAAGAGTAAGAGAAGCATTTTAGGCTCCCAAAATCTATGTCACAATACCTTGTTAAAAGTATAATGAAAATAAAATATGAGGAATGCACATGCATTCAAGAACAATTCCTAGAGCTCACTACTCAATTACAAAGGAAGACACACTATCTTACAAAGAGATTCAGATTAAATCCATCCAGATTTTGAACTAAGAAAATAGCATTTGCTAATGCCTGATTATAGTTCCAATTAAGCACATAACACCTATTCACTCTTCTTCACACTTTGCTCTACCTTGGAATGATTTATCACATTATTCACACACATGCATAGAAGCACACATTTTCCACACTTAAATTCAAACAAACAATCGATCTTATATATTCGCAACATGAAATTTCATCGCTACAAGTCAGCGACAAAGAAATAATAAAATGAATATAAATTATCAACTTAAAACATTAAATATTATCAATGTGAATCAACCAAGGTCAAACACAACTTAGTGAGGACCCAAATCAACATATCCAGTATGAATAAACTTCAATTATTTTTTCCTCGAAGATCCACAACATGCTACAAACACTATGTCGGCCAAGAACAAGAAAAACATGAACATGCAAGACAAAATCACCAACCATGATCACAACAATCAATGAAGACATGAAAAAAAGATAAAGAATGATTTGGAAACATCCACAATCATCACAAATCACAAGAGAAGCATCCACAACAACTGAACTAACTGAAATAGCATCATCTTCAATTAGGAACACCAACTGAAGAAACAGAAAAATTGTTTGAATGGAAATCTTGATAACTCAATCAAATATTCATGCAGATCTTTGAAACTCAACATGGATAAACTAGATAAATTTAGCAACAAACCCTTTAGTCCACAACCTCTTATCAACAATTTATAGAAATAACCACCATACTAAACTTCACTTCACCACTGACAACCTAGAACTCATTTATTACATTTTTCTTAATATCCTTGACATATACAACTTCAAATACATTTATGTTAATAGTGTTGACATCAAAGAAAACCACATATCATAAAAAAAACCACAACATCCAATAGTTTGACCTCTTCTCCTTTAGGGTTTGGTTTATTAGAATTTTGGCTTTTGCTTCACTAGGAGAAATTTATGTTTCATCCACACTGAAGATGCTTTCACTAAAATCCTTGGATCTTAGGTCATCATTTAAATCCATGCCTTCATCTAAAGTCCCATTTGTAGCCAAAATTCACTAAGTTGGGGAGAGTTATGAAAAATTTAAGCTCCCTCAGATTTCCCAAGGTTCAGTCTATCTGGAGACTCCGATCTACAAATAGGGTAAAGGGGTTACTGCCATGACAAAGAGGTTCAATATATTATCGTAGTGGCTCTGAATTTACAAGGCACCCTAATCGGACTTGGTGGAGGAAAAGGCCCAAATGAAGTTAAGGGCATGAGATTCTTCATGATATGAGTTGATGGTAAGCATTTCACTTTTTTGAATAAGCTTAGCAATGAGATGTAATGTTCTTAGTAGCATTCATTATCAAGGGAAAAGTGAAGAATGTATGAAATTATTGGAGTATTATGTGCATCACTTTGCTACATGAAGTAATAGATCAATGAAGGCTTGAAGGATTGCAAATAATGGCATAAGAAGTTCAAGAAATTTAAGCAGCCTTGGATTCTTTGAGCTCTTATATTCCTCGAGACCTCTTAATGCTAAAAAATGAAAGGTATGATGTGTGAATATGGCTACCAATGGTGGAATTCCACCAAGGAGAAAATTCTTCAAAAATGAAATTTCATAAGCAGTAATCAAGTAGCTTCGAATATGAAAGATTTGAAACTTTAAAGTGCTCATTGATCAATCGATTCACATTTGTAATGGAGGTGGGTCGCTATGTTGTCATCTCAAGCTGAGAAGTTGTTCATTCATGATGTCAGAGATTTATATTGAGGGAATTTCATCAATTATTTACTCTTGAGAATTGAGTCAAGTGATTGGTAGCAGTATACAGTTCAAAATTAAGTAGACTGCAATACCATTGAAGATTAAAATGACTACAAAAGTAATGTATTTATTTTATCCTTTGTATAGTTGCAGAGTGATGCGCTTAAAGTTGGTGTTGAGGCCTTTATAAATTATAGTCACTTAAGGGATTCACAATCTCCATATGTCCATCGAGGAAACATCTCCAAATATGCAGGAAAAGACAATGCCGCAAGGATAAGTTGTAGTTCATGCTCTCACCAAGGAATATTGAGCAATATTTAGGTGGTGGAAGATTTTTTTCTTGGGAGTTTGCAAGGATATGACGTTCCAATGGTGTGTAGGCTCGTAGTTGGATATTATTGCATAAATACAAGCAACAAGGTGGAATGAGTTTGGATAGTATTTCAAGAATTTGAATGAACTTTGCAAGGTTTTTAGAGAAACTTTCACCAGTGAGGAAAAATTAAAGAGCTACATTTTGAAGACTTTGTGGTTGGTTCACAGTCTTTGATAGATTTATTCTCTGAGCATGCATCTTGAGCACGATGTCTACATCAAATCAAAAAGGGCACTTATTACATTTTTCAATCGTAATGACCTTCACTTACATGCCTAAGTAAATGAATGGAAGTATTTCTTCTTTTTATTCCATATATTGAGTGACTTGGGTCTTTCATCATGATAAATAAGGACTTTCAATTTTATTATTAATTTTTTCATGATGATTTTGAAATTTTAATTTAAATATAATTTGATATGATTTTTATTCACCTATTCAAAAGAAATAATTCATGGTTATCTTAATCTAGCATGTCTTTTATAGGTGGAAATGAAATATAGCAATGTGGATTAAAATGGTGAAGGTTCTAGATGGATAGATCAGATGGGGTCATTTTACCCAAGAGGAAGATTACATAAGAAAGCATGCCTGAGGAAGGAATTCTAGTTGTCCAACAACCTTCCTATGGAAGCATGACTAAGGGATGGAGTTTATAATTATTTTCAAATGCACCTACATAAGAATTTGTGCCAAGGTTGTCTACATCTAGAAGAGTTTTCTAGAAAATGCTTGTAACCTATGAAGTTGATTTCATCCTCCAATCGAAATTCTCGTTAATGTCAAGACGGTGTAATATTGTTTTCTCATTGCTCAAGAATGTAACTGTTTGGATGTAATTGGATGATGATCTATCTAGATGCCAAAACCCTAATGAAACTACTTGATGCTTCTAAAGGATTGATTTGAGCCATTAGATAATTTTAATAATGGCCATTGATTCAAAAATGTAAAAACTATAAAAGGCTAGGGCCTTCTCATTTGTAAGAGGTTACAATAGCTAGTTAGAACTTGTAGAAAGATAGAATTGGCTAAGTTAGGAGTTAGATTCTGCAAGTCAGTAGTTGTAGGAGAGGAGAGAGATTGGAAATTGTTATGTAATGTTGGAGAAGTTAATGCAATTGGATTTTTGATTTGACAAGCTTTGTGTTACACTTTGATAGTTTATGGTTTCTTGTTATTGATTCTCAAATGTTAGATGGTAGATTTTAATTCTTTTGCAATGATAATGAAGTGTGAATGATGTTGATCAATCTCTGGTCCATACTTTTAGTAATTTGTTGATTGTAAGTTGCTATGTAAAGTTATTTTGGGCCCTATATCATGCTTAGTTCAACTATGAATGCTTGTTATATTGACCCAATCATTGGGTATGTGAATTAATATTCATAGTCTGAAAAAATTTTGATTTCCTCGAAAGATTACACCATTTTTTTGTAGTTGTGGGCCTATCCTTGATCAAGCAAAGATTGGTTTCATTAGGGATCTGTCCATTTGTAGCATTCATCATTATTGTGATTGATCTTAGGAGTTAGAATAGAATCTCTCTCAACCCTTATCTCTTTTGTTATTTCTTTGAAATTGGGGTTAGTTTTAGGAATCAAGCATCACCGTATTGTTACATCTAATGAAAGTACACTTCCAACATTGTTCATTTGTAAGGCCCCTTGTGATTACCAACATTTTCACATCTATCACTAAGTTGTTTTTGCATTGTCAAGACCTAACATTAGAGACCTTTGGGTTATCTCTTGAGGCTTGCTGATAGAGATTTACCTTTCAAGAGAGATTGGATATCATATTCTATCTAAGTTGTTCTGCAGAAAACACCATTAATAGATTGGTGCTAGAAGGAGGGCAGAATGAAGGTGACATAGTTAGAAGTTAAATGAGCCTTCATGTTGATAATCTAAGATATGACAGATCTCTAAATCTGAAAGTGCAAGTTCTATGTCAAGATGGAAAAGAAATTTATGTTTTTCATGATGAAAATAGTCCTTGATTGATTTTCCTCAACTTTGTGAGTCTTTGAACAAGAGATTGGATCTCTAGAATAGTAAGAGTTTGCATCACTATGCATTATTAAACCACTGCAGAATCCACAATACCACTAAGCATAATGAGTTTGAATGCTTTAACTTTTTTGGTAAAATTGAGAAGATTGTGCAAAGAGTTATTTTCATGCAAAACTTTTCAGAACCACTAGAATCTATAGATTTAGAGTTTATTGATGTTGCAGTTGAGGCGTTTACACAGGTGGTTGAAGATTAGCTTGGTGTTGGTATGTGTTTGCAAGATTTCATCTCATCTAAATGGTGTAGAGTTCAAAAAGCGGCAAATTCAGAGTTCACTTGTCATTCATGTGTGGACATCTTCATTAAAGTTGGGAGATACCTGGAGTGGAAATAAAAGTCAAACAAGGAATGCATTATAGAGAAGGCAAAAAATTATGAATCTAGAGATGATACTACAGCTAGTGTTGAGGTGGATTTGGAAGGGATTGAGTATAAGGAAGACCAATCTGAGGCATCAAAGTTAACAGAGGAACATTTGAGTGAAGAGCTACCTACAACAATTAAAGAGGATGTTACTACAGAAGTTAGTCAAATTTCTAAAAAGATGATGGTGGGTGAGTTGCAAGAGAAAGGAGTTACCATACAAGCTCCTCCTATCTAGGATGAAGATCCAATACAGTCTAGATATGAAGATTTTATTGCCAAAATTATAAAATATTGGTCAGGCCTGAGTTATAGAGTCTACCTAGAGGACTTGTTATTACCAGCTTAGTATAGGATACATGAGGAAGAGCATTCTAAATTTGCATGCTTCCAATGCTAGAAATTCATAAGGAAGGTGGAAGAGAAAGTACAGTTGTCACAATATACAAGAGATGCACATAAATCTATATCTAAAGAGTCTTCAATCAAGGCATGCCAACAAATTATTGAATTTGAGGAAGGCATAGTAGCAAATGTTGAGGAAGCTCTAGCGGAGATTGATCTTTCAATAAAGTAACTTCAACTTGCTAATGAATGTATCATGAAGCAAACTGAAGGAGACAATATTGCTGATAAAGAAGCTGGCATTCCTTATGGCTATGATCTAAGATCTAAACTAATGCCAATAGAGGATGAATTTAGGGATTCTTCTCATTTATCAATTTTTTTTCCCTCTATCTATTGATGAGCCACACAATGAAAATTCACAGATTTTATGTATTAAGGATGAGGTAGCTAATGTGGTTCATATTGATGTGCAGGAAAACTTGAATGATGTTGAAAATAGTAATATTGCAATCATAATTGATGGGCTTGACTACATAGTTGTAGGTGAAAATTTGCTTGAAGATCAACCTATGATACCTCCTAGTGAACATACTATTGAGGGAGTTGTTGTACATGACAATGATTTTACAATTTACTTGCTAATTCCTCATGAAATACTCAAATAGGTGAAAAGTTCCATGTTGATAATTCTAATTTTTTTCAATATAAATTTCACTCTGCATTGCATAGTGATGACTCCAATTTTGTTCTGCACGTTTCAAGCGTGAGGGGATTTTTGTACCATTAGCCGAGACCACTTGACAACTTGGATATCAACTCTTCACGATTGAAGGATGATAAATATGACATTCAGTATGAACAAGTGTCACATCAGGTTGTTTCTTTCCTTACTAAAAATTTTGAAGCTTATCAATTTGATTATGGAGGTTTAGGAAAGACAACTTGCATTTGGATTGATCACGGTTTAAATGAGTTACCTTAGTTGTTGATTATTCTTATTGAGGATGTTGAGTTTCATTGCTGCATTATTGAGTCTTATTTTGCTAAGTATAAAGATAAGTGTGCATTCTTGAGGACTATAACCATCACCTTAATGCTTGTCCACACATTGATGAACCATATGGGGGTGGGTCTCAATTTTATTTGTTTGATCATGATTCATTGTGAGCCTCTTTGTATATAGTTTCATCTGAATAAATGCAGTTTGTTCTGCTGTTGGTAGTTTATATTTTCTCTCATTTTTCTGTTTTGGTTAGTATAGATTTTCTTTCGGTTTTCACTTTCCTAATTTCGGTTTGCTATAGGTTAGCGTTCTTTATAATTGGTTGGATTTAGGATTGCTTTTCTTTTCTTTTCTTTTTCTTTCTATTTTTGGTTGGATTGGGTCTGCTTTAGTGTAGGCTTGCTTTGGGTTTACATTTCTCCTCCAGTTCAGGGTCCCTCTACTTTTTTTGGGAATATTTTCATGTTCACAACTACCATTTTATTATCAGGGATTGTTCTAGGTATTTCATTGATGGACTTCAATCATGTGTCTTAAGTGGATGGTCAAGATTTTTTGTTAGTATCCAGTGGTCTCAATGTTTTATCTAAAGAGGATGGGTCATTGGTTTGATCTAAACCTAAAGCCTAAGATCTTATATTTTGTCACATATCTTAAGAATCTTGAGGTTGTTGTTAGGTTCCTTGTAAGGTTCTCTTAGGTGGAAAATCCTAAATTTTTGCTTCAACACCATTGTGGGTCTCAGCCCTGAGTGTGAAATGCATTGTTCATGGGTTGAAATAAAAAGTGAAAAGAAAGAATATTAGAAAATAAAAAGAAAGAAAAGGAAAATATTAAAAATCAAAAGAAGTGAGTTCAACTTATCAGGAGTATCCAAATATCTCCATTGAGGCTATGGACATTGTTATCTCCTAAATCTTGCACTTGTACTGAGTTGTGAAACTCAGTTATCTAGAGAAACATGGGAGCATTCTCGGGTTGTGGGTCACCCAAAATGAGAATGAACCTCTGGATAGGCTGGCTTCCTAGCTGGTAATATCACCTAAACTAATGATTTCTTGAAAGGAAAAGGGAAGAAGGATTGTTGAAAATAATAAAACTTAAAAATGGTAAAAACTACTTCTATGGTGATACACCTAAACATTAACCGATTTGTAACAGCTTACATACACAAACTAATCAAATGATAAAGCTCAACTCACATAACTCAATTTCATGTGCCTCCTGCATAAGTATTTCATAAGAAAACCTTTAAAATGTTAAAATTTTAGAGGGAAAAATGACTTTTACAACTATAATTATTTGCACTTTTTGATACAACTTATGACCTACAACATGCATGTATTTCTGCAAAAGGTGTTAACTTTGAGACAGAAATCACAAGGAATTAGAAAACATTCACAAGTAATATTATCTATCAAATACTTGCACACAGTATAATAGAAGAATTGAGAAGGTAAAATACTTTACTTCATTTATTTTTAAGGCATCTACTATCATTCAAGTCAAAAGAGTTACATAAATCTTCTTTTCTTTGTCAAAGGACTGTAAAAGTCACTAACTCAGGAAAAAGCACCAAGTAAGAACTAGTTACAAAATGAGTTACAAAAGCAATATGTAGCAAAGCTCCAAATAGTTTCACTAAACAAGGAGCTAGAAGCTTCCTTGGGTTGGATGCACTAATAAGGCCAAAAATATAGCATCTGATCTTTCTCCAAAGAGGCTCCAAAAGGTTGAAATGGTCAATTTTGGCCAAGTCCAACATGGTGACACATCAAACTTCCCCCTAAAAGTTCTCATTTTCTTCAAAAAAGAAAAATAAAGGCTCTTATTATTTTGGCACATGTTGGTAACTACTCCAAACTCCTCCAATTTCTTCTTACATGGTTGCAAAAGCATATATTCAAACATATCTCCATCTTTCCTCTTGTCATTCGTTGAAATTTATTTCTATCATTATTTTTGCATTAAAAGAACATAAAGGCTAAATGATTTATAAAATACCATCAATACTTAGTGTTTTACACTTTCAAATATATGCAAAAATAAAGAAATAAATTAAAAGTCTTAAAAGAGTTCCACCAAAGATAAAACACTAAGGCATAAGACTAAAAGTCCTTAGCCCACGGACATAGTAGCTTTCATATGCATTTTAATACTTAGGAAAAGATGCCTAAAATTTCATCGACACTCATTAGGGCTTGGAAACCCTAATGACTCATTTTCATTTTGAACTTTTTTCTCTCTAGATTCATGAGGGCACCACCATAGGGTTTGATTTGGAGCTTGGATAGAGATCTCTGAAAGAGAGAATCACACAAATCATATGCACATTGAGATTATGCTTGGTAAGTTTCTTTCAGGTTGAACAATAAAGCTACTTTTGAGCTCCTTGTGTTTTATTTTATGAAGAAAGATAAAAATTCATAGTTGTTCATGGTTAACCTCTTTATCATTTCATATATTTACTTCATTGTAGTCCGTAGCCACACTATATTTGAGCCTTTGAAGATTCTTTACATTTCTGTGTGTAAAAATTTTCATTTTACTTTTATTTCCTATATAAAGAACGTGCTCTAACACAAGCCCTTCGAATGCAAAAATGAACTCCCCTATTTCTTACATTCTTCTACAGAAAAATACACTCAAAACCTGAGCCATTTGTAGAAAAATACAAGTTTCACTCTTCATTTCCCTCTTTCTCTATGCATTCATAGCATTCTTTTTAAGCAAAAGATAGTCATAATTTATATGGGCCACGGCCATAAAGATTCAAGTTGATTTTTATTTGCTTGATGTATCTTAGATTTCTCTATTTTTATATGGGTATATCATTTTCCTCCACTACAAGCAACTATAGCTCCTCTATTTTCATTATTCATGGTTGAGGGTTTTTCTCTCTGAGGCTGTGACCATACTTTTGTTGCATGTTTCATGGCCATTCATTACCTCGTCAACCTATCTTTACTTGAAAGCTATTGTATATCACTTAAGGGTTTTCTTTTTTAGACCACAGTCATACTTCTCATGGTAGGCATAAAACACTATTTTCATCAATGGTTGATCCCAAAGAAGGTTATTCTAGGCTTTCAACACTAAAACCCCAAATGGGTTTACATGTTTTGCAAGAAAACTGTATATTCTAGGTCATGGTTACTGTGATGATTGTTCATCCCTAAAGATTGTCATTGTATTTTTTCCTTGTAAAACTTCGACCTTGAATACATATTTTGGATTTGTACATTTAAACATGAGGGTTTCATTTTATTTCCTGTGAGTGAACAGCATTTTGAATTCACTTCACAGTCAGTCTCACCATTCCCTAAAATGCATTCAGTGAAATGTAGCCATTGTTCATTCTTCAATGCTCATGTCTCTACTTTGACCCTTTTCTTTGCTTTTATGGCCATGGCATCTGTTACTCTTGCTACAAATGAAAACCTTGTTTCCTTTAATGACTAACCTTTGAGGTTTCATTTTGACTCATAATAATTTTTTTAAGAATGTCAACAATTCAAATACTTCATATTGAAGATTGTCACTATTTTCCTTGCCAACACTTTTGACATAAGTAAAATTTCTCTTGAAATGATTGTCTTGAACCTTTGAATTTCCCTTTATCTATCATATCATTAACATGGTGTATTCTTGAAAGGTGCATTGTTTTTTTACTCTTGATAACATTATGGCTCCATTTAGCATCAATTTATCATCCATAACAATAAATTCATCAACTCCAAGTATGATAGCCATATAGTGTTAATAAAATGCTATCTTATTGGGACACTGCTCCTTATATTCACATAAGGTATCCTAGTGTCGATTCACTATTTTATACAAAGGTAACCACCTTGATAATGACTGTGAGTGAATGAATAGAGGTACTAGTTGTATTTCTAGCAAGAGATACCTAACAAATAGATTTTCATTTGTTTACTCAATATTTATTGAAACTTGTCTATCTGCAATGATCCATTGGTTGAATATTTGCATTGTGATTTCAAATCCATCATGCTTACCCTCCATGAAGTGGTATTCCTTGCAATGGTTAATGAACCTAGTGAAAATCATATGCTAATTTTTGAAACTTGGATACAAAACATGTCTTTGCCTTCATGATAGCCATGAACCTGTATTAAGCATTGATTATGATCCTCACATATGCATATGACTATTTTTCCCCTAGCATGACAAAAAACATAATAGACTATGACTATTATTCTTTTCATAGTACCAAAATCTTTCATGACTATTTTCTTTTCTTTCATATGCTACCTCACAAATTCTATCATGTGAATACTTTTCATTTATGATTGTGATGCCAATCAATTCACCACCATAGGTGATGAGAATTCACTTAAATTTTATAAGACACAATGATTTACACTCCTAATTATTTCAAAGAAAAAAGTAAAACAACATGTTGGGCTCAACCCTTGTGGGAGCAACATTTTAACCCACATGTTGTAATTTGATGTAACAAAAAGCAACATCACTTTTCCTTTATCTGCACATGAAGCAAACAAGTTAGAAAAAAAAATGGCATGTTTTAGGTGTGTTAGATGACTTTGATGGTTCTCTAGGACACCTAAAGTATTCTTTCTTGTTTAATGCATTACGAAGATCAGTATATATGTGTATAGGTACTTGTTCATGTAAAGTTGGAAACTTTTCATTACTTAGAGCATTGCTCTAATATCATTTCTTTTGTCAAATGTGGGAATAGGAGCAACATAAAGCTAGGAGGGACAAATGTAGCTCAGGATGGTAGTAGGACAAGTTGACACACTAGAACCAGTCATTCTTAGGCGATGATTGGTTCCCTTCTTTACATGCACATTTATTTTTTTGTTACTTATCCATGTATATACTTTTCTTTATTTGTATTGAATAAGCTAAGTCAATCTCATGGCATGTGTGAGATAATGTACACTTATACATTCAATAAAGATTATTCTGTTGTTCAAAAAATATTTGAATCTTTCTTATGTTACATGCATATGTGTGAATGCAGTAATTTTTAATTGTAATATTTTCTAGATTATTTCATTTATACATCTAAATTTAATGTAGGAAAGATTAAAATTTACCCCACTCTTGGTTTCTAAACACAAAAAAATCAACCTAATTAAGCAAGTAGGGAAATTAGGTAACAGACACCTGGCTGGTAGTAGAGTTATGTTCAGGAGAATCATAGCAGTAACCTCGTCAAGGCTATGGATTCTTAACTAGCAGCAAGGCTCTATCCAGGTTTCTTTTGAAGTTAGAATCCTTTACATAGCCTAACTTGAATGAGATTGGTTTCTGCAGTAGCTTAAGGAGGGAAATGAATTCACTTGCACACATTGGGATTTTTAGGTTATGGAAGGTTTAGTCTACCTTTGGTCTTGATTCTTTGATCTTGCATTTTGATTTTTTTTCCTAATATGGAGATCGAAACCAGAGATTTTGGGTTCATGATTCTTGTTCATCATCAAAATTCTCTAGAGCATTTTCCCAGTAGGAGTCGCCATTTTTTGTGCACTTTTCACACACATGCCCCACCAAAGGCTAGGACCCTCTTTTTGTTTGCCTCATTTGACCTCTTCTCCTTTAGGGTTTGATTTCTTAGAATTTTAGCTTTTGTTTCACTGGGAGAAATTTATGTTTCATCTGCACTAAAGGTGCTTTCATTCCAGCACAACCCTTAGATCTCAGGTCATCGTTGAACTCCATGCCTTCATCTAAAGTCCCATTTGTAGCCAAAATTGACTAAGTCAGGGAGAGGTCCAGAAAATCCAAGCTCCCTCAAATTTCCTAAGGTTCAATCTGTCCAAAGACTCTAACCTACCATGGATTTTCTAGCTTGAACTCATTTCCAAGAATCTGAGCTCCCTCAGATTCCCTGAACGCTAATCTTTTCAGAGATTTCAGCCTAGCTCAGATTTTTTGAATCCATCCCCCATCACATTCCTGAGCTTTGAAGGGTCCTACCATAGCATTTACATATGTCAGTCTCCAATCTTGATCTTCTTGAGGGAACTTGAGTGCTTGATCTAGCTTGTTGCATTTGATGACTAAGGTTCTTGTGATTAATTTATTCTCCCATCATAGCTGATGCTATCTTGGAAAATGGATTTGTTTAGAGATGTGTGAGAAAGCTGGTTTATATATAAATACATGGGAATCTTAGGCCTCATATTTGCAGTTCACTTCTTTAGTTTCATGTCTGACTTCCCTTACGAATTGAGTTTGAAAGATGAATTCTCTTGTGCCTTGGTGTAAATCAGTCACATTTGATTCCCAGCATCATGTTGGTATCTAAGCTAGTCAGATTAATTATTCACTTGAATATGAATTGCAGAATTTGATTTATTAGTGTGAGTTGGTATCTACACTAATCATCTTTTGTAGGGTGCAGTTCAACTCTTGCATGAGTGTAATTTAGCAAAATTATTCAGTTTCAAAAAGGAGGATAAAATTGTGAATAGGTTAAATACGAAATAGAAGCTTGGTGAAATCTAAGCTAAGAAGGGATTGGAAATGATTATGCAATTCTAGGTCTACAACCATTTGAAGGAAAACCTCTAAGGGTGAAAATATAAATTATGAGCAGGCCGATTCAAAGTTTTGTAATAGTGGTCATGATTTATCAAAATGTGATGATTAACTAAAGATGGAATATGAGTAAAATTTGTTATTGTTTGAAAATGATACAAGAGAGCATGGTTTTGAATATTAAATCCATGGAATTATTGAGGTTACAATGGTAGAGCAAGGTGAAGACCCCAAATAATGCTTCCTCGGCTTATTATAATCTACATAAGAATATAAATAAAGCCTATAAAGTACAAATTGAAAACTTGAACATAAAATTTTTGATTGTTAAGCAAAGTATAAGAGGACGTGAAGTTCACTTAATGCATGTGAGTGCTATCGGTTAATGTGAAGTTCACTAGTAAAGTGGAAAAAAGGAGATCTTGGGAAATATGTGTTGAGACGGATTCCCTGAAAGAAATTGGTCTCAAGTAATTTAAGGTTATGCAAATTTTCCAAAAGAAACTGAGTTCGATTATTTCTGAAATGCATGGAATTCACGAATTAGTGGTCGATGGGTAATGGAGATCATCACAAACAAGGTAAAGGCGTTATCTCCATGAGAAAGAGGGTCAATGTATTATCATAGTGGCTTGGAATTTACAAGGCACCCTGATCATACTTGGTGGAGGAAAAGGCCCAAATGAAGTTAAGGGCATGAGATTCTTTATGATATGAGTCAATGGTATGCATTTCATGGTTTCGAATAAGCTTGGAAATGAGGTGTAATGTTCTTAGTAGCATTCATTATCAAGGGAAAAGTAAAGAATGTATGAAATTATTGGAGTATTATGTGCTTCGCTATGCTGCATGAAGGAAGGAATACATCAATGAAGACTCAAAGGATTGCAAAGAATGGCATAAGAAGTTCAAGAAATCTTAGCACCCTCGGATTCTTCAAGGTCTTATATTCCTCAAGACCTCTTAATACCCAAAAATGCAAGGAAGGTATGAAGCATGAATATGACTACTAACAATGGAATTCTACCAAGGAGAAAATTATTTGAAAATGAAATTTCATAATCAGTAATTGGGTAGCGTCCAATAGGAAAGATTTGAAACTTTATAGTGCTAATTGATTAATGAATTCACATTTTTAAAGGAGGGGGGTCGCTATGTTGTCATCCCAAGCTAAGAAGTTGTTCATTCATGATGTCAGAGATTTATATTGAGGGAATTTCATCGATTATTTACTCTTGAAAATTGACTCAAGTTATTGGTAGTAGTATACAATTCAAAATTAAGTAGACTACAATACCATTGAAGATTAAAACAGCTGCAAAAGTAAAGTATTTATTTTATCCTTTGTATAGTTCTAGAGTGATGCGCTTGAAGGTGGTGCCAAGGGTTTTATAAATTACAGTCACTTAAGGAATTCACAATCTCCATATGTCGATTGAGGCAACATCTCCAAATATTCAGGAAAAGACAATGCCGCAAGAATAAGTCATGGAAATCTCTATGAAGATCTAAAATTTTCATTGTTAAAACTTGTCTTGGTTGTACATTTTATGTTCTCACCAAGAAATATTGAGCGATATTTATGTGGTGGAAGATTTTCTACTTGGGATTTTGCAAGGATATGACATTCCAATGGTGCACAGGCTCATAGTTGGATATTATTGCATAAATATAGGAAGCAATGTGGCATGAGTTTGGATAGTATTTCAAGAATTTGAATGAACTTTGCAAGTTTTTCAGAGAAACTTTCAATAGTGAGGAAAAATTAAAGAGCTTTGTTTTGAAGACTTTGTGGTCAGTTCAAGGTCTTTGACAAATTTATTCTTTGAGTATGCAACTTGAGCACGATGTCCGCATCAAATCAAAAAGGGCACTTATTACATTTTTCAATTGAAATGACCTTCACTTACATGCCTAAGTAAATGAATGGAAGTATTTATTCTTTTTATTCCATATATTGAGTGACTTGGGTCTTTCATCATGATAAATAAGGAATTTCAGGTTTATTATTAATTTGTTCATGATGATTTTGAAATTTTGATTTAAATATACTTTGATATCAGTTTTATTCACCTATTCAAAAATAATAATTCATGGTTATCTTAATCTAGCATGTCTTTTACATGTGGAAATGAAATATAGCAATGTGGATTAAACTGGTGAAGGTTCTAGATGGATAGCTCATATGGGGTCATTTTACCCAAGAGGAGGATAACATAAGAAAGCATGCCTGAGGAAGGAATTCCAATTGTCCAACAACCTACCTATGGAAGCATGCCCAAGGGATGGAGTTTAAAACTATTTTCAAATGCACCTACATAAGAATTTGTGCCAAGGTTGTCTACATCTAGAGGAGTTTTCTAGAAAATGCTTGTAACCTGTGAAGCTGATTTCATCCTCCAATTGGAATTCTTGTTAATATCAAAATGGTGGAATATTGTTTTCTCATTGCTCAATAATGTAACTACTTGGATGTAATTGGATGATGATGTATCTGGATGCCAAAACCCTTATGAAACTACCTAATGCTTCTAGAGGATTGATCTAAGCCATTGGATAATTTTAATCATGGACATTCATTCAAAAACGTAAAAACTATAAAAGGCCAGGGCCTTCTCATTTGTAAGAGGTTACAATAGCTAGTTAGAACTTGTAGAAAGCCAGAATTGGCTAAGTTAGGAGTTAGATTCTGCAAGTCAGTAGTTGTAGGAGAGGAGAGAGATTGGAAATTGTTATGTAATGTTGGAGAAGTTAATGCAATTGGATTTTTTATTTGACAAGCTTTGTGTTACACTTTGATAGTTTATGGTTTCTTGTTCTTGATTCTCAAATGTTAGATAGTAGATTTTAAATATTTTGCAATGATAATGAAGTGTGAATGATGTTGATCAATCTTTGGTCCATACTTTTAGTAATTTGTTGATTGTAAGTTGCTATGTAAAGTTATTTTGGGCCCTATATTGTGCTTAGTTCAACTATGAATGCTTGTTACATTGACCCAATCATTGGGTATGTGAATTAATATTCATAGTCTAAAAATCTTTCAATTTCCTCAAAAGATTGCACCATTTTTTTGTAGTTGTGGGCTTATCCTTGATCAAGCAAAGATTGGTTTTATTAGGGATTTGTCCATTTGCAGCATTCATCATTATTGTGATTGATCTTAGGAGTTAGAATAAAATCTCTCTCAACCCTTATCTCTTTTGTTATTTCTTTGAAATTGGGGTTAGTTTTAGGAATCAAGCATCACCATATTGTTACATCTAATGAAATTACACTTCCAGCATTGTTCATTTGTAAGGCCCCTTGTGATTACCAACATTTTCACATTTATCACTAAGTTTTTTTTGCATTGTCAAGACTTGACATTAGAGACCTTTGGGTTATCTCTTGAGGCTTTTTGATAGATATTTACCTTTCAAGAGAGATAGCATATCATATTATGTCTGAGTTGTTGTTGTGTAGAAAACAACATCAACAGACACCATCATTAGTGACATTCTTGTTCTTTTCCCATGTGTGAGGTTTTTCATTATAACTTGTTGATGGACGATTATCTTGATATGTGGGTGTGCCCCCTTATGCTACTATAAGGTATCTTTTGATGTTGAACACCTTGGGGATCAATTGGTCATAGGTTTCTATGCATTGCATTTTCAAATGAAAAGATAAGGTCCCTTTAAGGTTGGAGATGATAGTCCCAATTTGTTGTTCTTTTGGCATAGCCTATTTGCTCTTGTTGGCCTTGGATTGCCATCATTACAAGAAGGATGTGAATGTTTCTCCCTTGGCTTGTTTTAGGCTGGACAATTCTTCCAAGCTCACGTCCATGCTTATGTTAAATGAATAATTATGTATCAATAAGTCCAGAATTTCTTAGAACTTCTTAATTCTAGGAGGAAAACAGGAGAACCATTCCATTGCTAGACTAGCCAAATTTTGAGGGAAGAGTCACATGAGAGAGGATTCATCATATGCCACTTTGATACATTGTACATGGAATTCCCTAATGTGATCTTCAGGATTTCCAGTTGCATAGTATTTTTCAAATTTTGGTATCTTGAATCCTTGTGCGAATGGGACCATCGCAATGCTTTGTCAAATGGATAGGGGCTCAAATTTCCTTGTGATTTTGTTGTCTTTCCTGATGGTAGGTCCAACACTTGTTGTGAGAGAAGTTTATTTTTTGCAAAAAATCATTTTTTGCATTGGGTGGTGGGATAAATATGTTTTGGGGTGGTATTGTTGTTTGAGTGAGTGGTGGGTTGACTTGCATGTTTATGTTCAAGGCATTTGGTTGCATGTTCGCGGGAGGTTGTTGTAAGTTTTGTTGTGCAAGAAATGATTTTTTTTATGCATGTAGTTGTTACTATGCTAATAATGCTTGTTCTTGGTCTTGTTGTTGTTGTGCCAACAGTGCTTGTTGTTGTGCTTAGTATTGTTGCAAAGCTTGTTGATAAGCTTGTTGTTGTAACAAGGATTGTGGTTGGGCTTGGTACGCTTGGTATTGATCTTGTGCTTGAGATTGAGCTTGTTGGGCAACTTGTGTTGCTTGTACAGCTTATGCGGCTTGTGTGGCTTGTTGTTGTCATAGTAAACCTTGCACTTGTGCTTGGGCAGCCTATTGTGCTTGTTGTGTGGCTTGTTGTGCCTATACTTGTCGTGTGGCTTGTTGTGCAACTTGTGCAGCTTGTTACATAGCTTGTTGAGCTTTGAATTGTTGGACTTCCTTTTGATATGCTTTTTGGGCTACTTGCAATGTGATTTGTATTGATTTTCTATATTTATTTGGTGGTAGAGGTGGAGGATTTGGTGGAATGGTATGAGATGAGGTGGCAATATTTTTTTGAGGTGGTTGTGGAGGTGCTTGTTGAGTGATGACAAGAGGTTGTGTGATAGATAGTATAGTTGATGTGTTAGGTCCTTGGGAGACCACGTTTTGAAGAGCTTGTGGTGTTGTAGATGGAATGATGATTGGTTGATAGGTTTGGATTGGTGCCACTTGGTGTTGTGATATCAATGGAATGCTTGGAGGATTTGGTATGATTGGCATGCTAATTTGATTTGTGATTGGAGGATTGATTTGACTTGATTGGTTTTGGATTGGTATGTTGGGTAAAGGGGGTTTCCCTAAACCTTGGATTGGTGTGGATGTTGATGTTAAAAGAGGAAATAATGGGAAGATTGGAGGTGTGTTCCCTTGCAAAAGTGATAATGATGCATAAAAATTTCCCCCTTGTCTAAATAAACCCACTTGTCCTTGTGATATCATGGGGAGAGAGACTCATGTATCAAGAGAATATGTCGGTAATGCGGTGAAGGTGGATGAATTTTTGGTGTCATGGAAAATGAGTGGTACATATGGATGTTTTGGATCTTGTGGGATAGTGTTACGCATACCCAAGATGGTGTTTGCAACCAATTTTTGGTTGTTTACAAGGGGATGTGTTTGAAGAGCTTGGAGTAATGAACTCTCCTTGGTGATCATGGGTTAACTTAGAGCATGAGAAGATGTTGGTTATATGATGGGTTGGATGATGTTTTGGAAGGAAGGTGTGAATGATATCGGTGGCATATTCCCAAGAGGTTGTTCCACCATAGTGCTCACATCAAAATCAGAAGGGAGTTTAGCCCCTTCCTTTACTAATACTAACATGTATTATGTGGGATTAAGTCTCAAGACAACATTGACAATCTTATGTGTTTTAGGATTTTGGCCTAGCTCAATTATCTCATCTTGGGACATTCCTTGGTAGTTTTTGGTGACATCCTCCATGTGGAAACCTCCCTCTTGAAGATCTTTTGGTAGTTAAGGGGGGTTAAATGGGGGGGTTTCTAGATCCCATGGGGCTGAATTTAGATGCAGTTTGACTCAAGTAACTCGAAGTGGATGTTTCTTTGTTTTGCTCCGTTATTTTTCTTGTGTTGAGATCTTGTTTGGACCATAAAATTAGGATAAAATTTTAGGAATATGGGAGATCAATCTCTAACTCCTTAGGTTGGTCTAAAATTTAGGTACAAAAAGAAAATCTAGGATGTTTAAGGATCAAATGAAGGTGATGAGATAAATGAAGGATGAAATATATAGGTGACTGAACTTTTAAGAACTTTGGAGGAATACTAGACTTTAGGACTTTTGTATTTTGATTTGGATTTGGTTTGACTTGATTTGGATAATGGACTTATAGATCCCAAGATGTTAGATGTTATCTTGGGATGAACTTGTCCACAAGGATGATAATTTAACTAAATGTATGAGGAAGGATTCATATACACACACTTAGTCAAACAAAGTGATTTTGATTTTGATTTGAAGGATTTACCAAAAGTCTAATATGAATGATTTTTTCCAAGGTTCTAAAAGTTGTTTGTGAGATGGGATTTGATTGATGTTGTGACAAATGAAAGTGTTGATTTTGATCCTTGATGAACCTAGAGAGACTTTGTTTACAACACCAAGGTATTGAAGATCATGCTATACCTCTAAAAAAATTCAACCCTATAATGTGAGATACTCAAAACATTGGAAAAGACCTAGATTTTGACAATAATAGAATGAATACAAGTTTGGATTATCCTTTGAAACACATTTGTAAAAGTTGTAGACCAATATATCTTTGACTCCGTAAAGTGTTGAAAAATGTTTCTTAAGAGCCTTTGGACTAAGACACTTATGACGATTGATAAACTTTGGTTTTGGGATTTTCATCTTGTAGGAAATCATTTGAAAAAACACATATGTGGGGTTCAATTGTCTTTTATATTGATTAAATGGATTCTTTTTACCACATCAAAACTTATTGCTTAGCTTTCAAATTGAATGTCTATGTCTCGATTCCTTTTCATTCCACAAGGTCCATTATGTGAAAATCAAAGAATCAAAGGCATATTTTTTCCTAGGTTGACTTTAGAGAGAGAAAATTGAGATATAGGCTCAAATATTTAGAAGCCTCTAAGGATAGAATCCCTAGGGACAAGCAGTAATATGTGGAATTTTCAAGGGTATTTTCTCTTTCCAAAGGGTTTGAAATTTTGATGACTTGTTAAATGCTTGTTTCAAATTTTTAGATCCAAGCAATCTATTTGACTAACTCACAAATTGTAAAACCCTAGGATAGAAAAGACAACATTTGTTGAGTCCCCACTTGGATTTTTCCAAACACTGAGACAAAGTGAATAGCTAGAGATTTGGTGACATTGGCTCCCCTCCATGACACACACTTCTCAGGACCACCAAATCTCAAAATCCTTAAAATATAGAAATCAAAAGGATTTATCCTATTTCTACTTTGAATAGTATAGATGTGGGGCAGCTTCAGAATAACCATTCTTGCACCAACAAATAGTAAGGATTTTGGCTTCTAAACAAATTAGTTCTTAGTTTAGGTAATCAAGGGCATGGCACCTTGTGAGCATCCAACAAGCCACTAAAGGCTTTAATCAATCCTACTAGGGGCTCTTATACTTTTTACAGTAGTTCCCCATTCTAAAAGACACTGTACGGCTAAGGCCAACATACCATGAGGACTTGACAGTTTAGTCTTATCCATTTCTATACCGGGTCGAGTCAAAAACTGGTTGGAGTCGCGTTCGAGTTGTTCTTAGGTAGGCCCCTCTAAAGGTAACAAAAGTGAAGGAGTACACTTGTAGTTCAATCGCTCAATTCGCGTAAAGTGCAACGAGGGAACACACACAATGTCTCTTTCTCACACTAGCATGATTGTTCAATTTTAAACCCAAATTTGAAATGTGTAGGTAATCTTTTAGACAACCAATGTCACTAGAATTCTTTTGATTCTCAAGATCACCTTGAAGCATGACATAACTGCATACACATTTAAATGACACAAATTGCAAAGAAAATTACAAGACAATGAAAGCACAAGTTCGTTATAAGCCTCAAAGCAATGATGAGTTCTTTTTAGAGCATCAAAAACCAAGTATGAAGTTGTTTGTTCAATTTTAACCCAAAATCAAAATCCAGTAAGTTCCTAATGTTCAATTTTAATCAAATTTGATAAAGCTTGAGTTGTTTGTAAATATTATGCCCAAAATAACTCTAGTTGGTCCTAGAACAGGAAATAAAATGCAGAATTGGAAAACCTAAGCTATTACAATGAGCATTAAAAAATGCTTTTAAGTCTCCAACTTAGTTTTTTCTCCCTTTCCTACAAAGGCGATGTTGCGCAACAAATTGGACGCTCTACAACTATGCAAAAGTGATGTTGTAAGCAAATGCAGTGCTCTAGTGAAAGTGAATGTGGCACTATATAGAGGACAGAGACAATGAATGTGACACAATTTCAAAGGCGACACTCTACAGAACCGAAAGTAAGATGAAAAACAAAAGATCAAATGTGGCTCTATATCAAAAGCGACATGACAATGACGTACAAATGTAGCACAACATGGTGAAAGCGGCTCTAGAATCAAAAGTGATGCTCTATAAACAAGAAAAGGTGATGCAATAAGAAAAATAAACACTATGTGGATTGAAAATCCCTAGAGCTCCCTTTGGGTTAATGATATTGTTTTGCTTAGTCCTGGCCTGCACCTCATATGTTTGTATATCTCTAGGCCCTTTTTGAATAGTTTCACCCACTTGCTCCATGTTTCCATCGCATGCTCCTAGGAAGGATTTCCTCCCTTGCTTCTTTATCAATCCCCACCATGTCTCCACATGTCAGCAATGCAGGCCCTTCTGAGTCTAATCCCCTTTGTTTCTCTACTGAGCTCTGCCCATGTGCCACATAGCATCATTCCATGGGAACCTTCTAGAAAACCCTACATTCAATGCTCAAGATAAAGACTCCTCCATGTGTCTTCTCCACAGGGAATTTCATCACAAGGAAGGGAAGAATGAATGACAAGCCTCATCCTATCGCCATGTGTCCTAACCAACTCTATGGGTGAGCGAAACATGTCTACATGGGAAAAATTCTACTTCTTCCTAGGACCATCATCATCATTTGTAGAGGGACGAATCTTGTTCAAAGGTGACTACATTCTATATTTTGGAACATTTCAGTTGCAACGGCCTTGGGAAATCATTGCAACGAACATCATTGCTCGTGCTTGGGAATCTTTTCTATTGCTAGCTCTCAAGCAATGGGATGCTTTTCTATATATACTACTTAACTTTCTGAAAATGAGTTCAGAGAATTGTTGGAGTTATGAACAGACACTGAGAGGGGGGGGTGAATCAGTGTCTAAACTTTTTCAACTTCGACCAAGATTTTTAATTCTGATTTCCTTTTCTTTCAACAATAGAGTAAAGTAATCACTTTTGAAAGCACAAAGATATGACAACATTAACTCGGTCTATTAAACAACTTATGAAAATATGATTTGAGTGAGATATCTTGCATTTTCCAAAACATAGCTCAGATTTGATCTCAATATTACTTTGATTAATGCATTCATGAGTTGAATGTAATCATTCATAAACAGAATTGAGAACAGTAATAATCCCAATAGTAAACAGAAACAACAACTACACATAAAAGCATTGAGCACATAGAAGAACAAAGAGACAAAAGATTTGCTGAGTGGAAAACCCTCCTGGGGTAGAAAAACCACTCTCAAACTACCTTACTGGCTTAATCTTCAAAAACCACTATTAACAATGCCTTATAGGCTAATTTCTGAGCACCAACTCAAGGAGCACCAACCCCTCATTTAGAGACACCAATCTCAAGGAGCACCAACCCCTTACTCAGATTTCAGAATTACAATAATAATATCAGAGGATCACTCTGTTTTCAAGTAAGGTCAAGAAACTCAACACTCTTATCTCCTTAATACCCTAAGAATCCAACTCTTTTATTATAGATTTTTCCAATACATCTCTTGATATGGCCAAAATAACTATCTCTCAGAATTATTGGCCAGCAGCACCTTCATTGTTTTCAACACTGGTATTTATATACATTTCAAGTATGTCTATTATGAATAAATCTACAAAAATCATTTTTCACAAGATTCTAAAACTCTCTTGCTAATTTTAGAATGTGAAGCAGAATATTAATGATCTGTAGATGATGGTAAAAATCAGAGTAACACCTATCCAGAGAGCTCTAAATTCTGCACTGAATCAGGAGATTTCAAATTGTAACTGAAATATTTTCATCAAAGCCATCACTGCCCACTAACAAAAAATCATAACCTCTAAATCCTCAGAGATTATTTTTCTATAGATTTGATGCCAACCAAAGATGTCACATGCAACTATACTTAGAAAAATCCATGTTGGCCACAGTGTATGAGTCTTCATTAATCATTTGCTGAGACAACAGTCGCCACATGTTCTTTGTGATTCGCTATGACCTTATGCGAGTTGTGTTTCCTTTTGTCCCTATGCATCACCAAGCCCTTCTGTCATTGGGGAGAAACCATATCAAAGATCTTTATGTTTCCCCAAGATCACATTTATGTTATTCATAGTGAAACAGTCGCTGAGACATCCACCAGTTATGTCGAAGGCAATTCAATCGTTAATCAAACTTTGGTTCCTTCTGTTTCACCGTGACCCTTTGTTATCAGGTAGACCTTATAGAGAATTCACTTTGTTTTGCCGAAAGCCCCGAGCTCACAATAGATAGCCAAGACATTAATGTTCTCACACCGACAGAAACCTTTTGTCTTATGTGCTTCACTATAACATTATGACATCGGGGAGACCTCCTGTAGAGCACACCATGTCTTTTTGAAAGTCTTCATCCACTTGTGTGTCGCTGAGACAATTCAATACCTATTCTGAGGGCATCTTTATCACCGTCTGACATCCTCTATTTGTCGTTGTGACATATCATTATTAGGGAGATGTTTTGTAGACTACAATATGTTTCACCGAAAGGTTTTATCCATTATCAGTTGTTGTGACAAAACCAATCTCTCGCCAAAAGCTCCTCATAAGACTTAGTCGGCAAGACCTTACGGGCTCGCTATGACAACACTCTAATATCGCATAGTCTGGCCGAAGTCAACTTTTCATTTAGAGTCATTGAGACACTAAAGTCGTTATAACATTTCACCAAAGCAGTAACCTTATGCCAATAAGACATTTAGTGCATCGGTCGGTGAGACAGGCAATCTTTGGAGAGACTATATACCAAAATCATTATGTTTGACCGAAGCGAAACCCCAGATGTGATGTTTGGTAAGACAAAACCATCTCGCCGAGACCTATTCTGATACCGCCAAGCTCTCGCCGATAGACTTCCATCCACCACCGGTTGGTGTGACATTAAACATTCATTGTGACATTTCAGCGAAGCCACAACCTTTGCTGATAAGACCTTTCAGTGCACGATTGGTGAGACACTATGTCTTCGGTGAGACTACATACCGAAAACAACACTCCTGCCGATAGGGATTTCTTATGCCGAAGAACCTCCTTATGTAATAGTCAGTGAGACCCGACTCATTCAGTAAGACCTCTCAGCGGTGAACACAACTCATGCTGATATACCTTTCCACTATCGCCAAGACCACAGGAATGTCATGTTGAAAGCTGCATGTATGTAAAATCAAATCGTTTTGACATCAGAAATGTCTTGTCAATAGGCAACACAGACATTTCAAAAAAGGATCAGGGAGACCCTGCCATTCTCACGCTGATATGTTCTTTTTCTATCACCCAAACAATGATCAAAAAGATAAACTAAGACTGCACAAAGCTCAAACTAAACAATACCAAAGGATATTAGAATTATGAATGTAAACTGTCCACAAAATGCCAAGACAAGTAAACCATATAGACAAAACTGTATCAAGATAAAGCATGAGAAACCAATCTGAAACTGTCAACAAGTAGAATCAATAGAAAGGAATTTTGTCATCAAGGACAAACCATATGATCAAAACTGAGATCCAACAAGAATACACAAAAAAATTGTTGAAAGACATCAAGCCTTTATATTGTTTTTTATTATTGTATTAAGACTCACAAACTATGCCATTTTTGTAAATGGTCTTTTTGTTTCTTAGTTAGTTGACAAAACATTATACTGTTTTGTTATTGTACTAAGTAGTTTATTTGTAGAACTTCTATAATTTCAATATAAGTTTGTTGATTCAAACCATGTCTTGGACTCTTCTTTTTAGTGAATGTGTATGGAAATTATTTTATGTTATTTAATACACTGCTTGGGTTTTTCATATGTACTTTCTTTTATTTATGGACATGCAGATTGATGAATGGGCCCTTAAATATCAACTGAAAGAAAGATTTACCATTCCCATACTTAACTATTGGCACATCACCTTAGATTAAACTTTATATTTTTTATCTGCTTCCTTTTCCCATTCCAAACCCCCAAATACATAAGGAGTTGGATTCTTTAAAAAACCTAAAGGTCACTCAGTTTAGCGCAATTGGTCCCCCATTAACTGAGTTTCCCATAAGATTGTTTCTTGACATTTTTAGGCATCAACAGTTCTTTTTCTAGAACGCCCAGTGGGACTACTTAAATGTATCTAAATCTAAAGTGGGTGTATGAGCCATAGGCCTATTACTAGATCCCAAACAACAAACAACCCTGACTTACTAGTGTCACCGCTAGTAACTGTACATACAGGAACCCATCTAGTAAATGTCCCAACCCCTCTACCAACCATGTTTCCAATTGCTAAAAAAAATTTTGTGGCATGGGACACTAGAAGTCCTCTTATAGCACCAATAGTACCCATCATTTGGGCCCCTATACCAACCTCTACTTTAAAAGTTGTACCAAAATTCACCAAGGAAGGCTTGAAAACACCATCTGAACACTTGGTGGTAAACATGTGTTTGGTGCATGGTGTTACCGACCAAAATGTCATGCTAAGGTTGCCTGCAACCTCTTTTAAAGGAAAATTCCTAGATTGGTATCGCACTCTAGAGGCTAACACTATTGGTACCTGGGATGAGCTCAAAGATCCTTTCTATGAGAGATTTTTAAATAATGGAGATCATTTTTTGCTATATTAGCAGTTGGTGACCATAAAGTAGGCCCCATATGAGGCCATGACTAACTTCAATAATTCCATACAACTTGGAAGAGGATACAAATTGCTATCCATCTGCCAATCGATTTTGCATTCATTTTTTACTTGAAATCTCTCAATGTCGATATCTCGGTGATGATCCAGTCTCTTGGAAAAACAACTCTATCGGATGCGTACAATATCACCATCAAGGTGGAGAACAATCTAATCGACACCATTAAGTTTCCACCTTAGCCTGCTATGCCTATATTTTCCAAGATATCAACTCCCACCCAAGAGATAACATCTACTAATGTGCCTGCTCCTCCCCAATCTATGTATGCATATTTGAGTGCACCACAAAACATTGCTTCCACATCTAGCTCTTCAAAAGATGAGATGAGTGATGTCAAGGAGTTTTTGTGCAACATCTCAAACAAAATAACTACCATCAAGTCGAACTAGTCCATGCCTTTGAAGCCAACCTACCAAAATTATCAAGGAAGAAGATCCTCCTACCAACAAAATCAATTCCAAGGAGGGCCACGCATAAATCCACAGACTCAAACAAGTAATGTTGTCTAAAAGTATCCACACTCATTTCAAACCGTGAAGAGTGATCATGTAGAGAATGGACAAGAAATTCAGAGTGTTCCCTCACAAAAATTGAAGAAGAATCATCTCCATCAAAGAGAAGATGTATGAAACTAATGGTGTCTCTCAAATCTGAAATATGGGACTCAACAAACAAATTAACAATGTCTATCAAGTACTCATCCCAAATAGCTATATTTGGATGACAATCTATAGTCTATTATACTAAATCAATAGAGGCTAAAATTGTGATAACACATGCATCATCAAATGAGAGGCTCAAGAATGGGATCACATGTGAGAGAACCCAAGTTCAAGTAGCCAAATTTCTCCTCAAAATCATGGTCCGCACTAAAAGTGTGATCAATAGTTGAAGGATCAAAGTCATCATTAGGAGAAAATTTTGTAAAGGTGTATAACCAAGATGCATGATCAACCATCCCAATAGAAATAATCTCTCTACTCTCCAAGTCTCTAATGATAACTAAATTAGAAGTGAATTCCACATTCCTCCCTGCACCACCATGGATAAGCTGATAGATGGAAAGAATAATATTTTTTATTAGAGGTAAAAAATGTGTTTTGAAGGGGCTCAAAACCCTTTACATTAGAAAGCAACTGATATAAAAGATAACAACATTAAGCCAAAAAATAGCCCAACAGCAGCAACCCATCAACAAAAAAATATCCAAAAAGGAGGACCAACCAACAACACTACATGCTTTTTCAGAATTTTTTTCACCTCCACGTTGCAGTCCATAGCTTTCTGTGCATCTTCAAAAATATCACAAATATCCTTCTTAGATGCCCCACCCTGAGCTTTAGTTTTATTCCTAGTCCTAGCTCCAAGACCATCCGTATTTACCTCAGAAATCAAAACAATACCTTTCTCACCACCCTTCCCAACAGTAACATCCTCCCCCATCTGCTTACCAACAACAATGACCTCAACATCATGGGAACTACCTTTTCACTTCTTAGCACTTACCATAAGAGAACTAACAACAATAGACTCATATTTTCTAGCAATTTTATGACCCTCCCCTCCTCTCATCACATAATCCAAAATTTTCCCCATTTGATCCTCAAGAATGAGGATTCTTCCTTCCATATTCTACTTCATTTTGAGGATTTCCTCCACAACAAAGTCCGCCATAGTATTTAAGGAGTCAAACAACTCATCTATCTGATTCTAAATAGAGGACCCCTCAACCTTGTTAACCATTCCCCTAACTCTAACATTTGTTTTATTGAGTTAATGGAAAAAACATTTAAAAAGCTTAAATAGAACAATGGACCCCTCATGCACAGTACCAAACACATCAGACAAATCATCTCTATCAATATTAAAAATCCCTTTTCCAAGGGCATCCTCCTCCTTAGAGGAGCTAATCCTATCCTTATCAGCAGAGGAGTCCTTACCTTTTTCCATAGCAACCATAGTCTTAATCTTGCAGATGGAGCTCGCAATTTCCTCTGCCACCACCTTTCTCTTCATAATCCTCTCCAAGTCCACACCCTAGGTCTCCAAAGTAACATCATCCCCATACTTATCTTTCACTTGCGTAACCAACTTGACACTCAGGGAATCATCAACAAAGAGGTCACCTGCAATTGTGAGAGGATGGCCCTACTCTAGAATTTGGCTCATAGACTGCAAAACCCTTTTTTCTCGCTCACTTCCCCCAAATCCTTCTTCTTGGTAGCTAGGGGTGGCAATGAAGCCTCCCCATACAGGTCATTCTTCACCTTCAGACCCCTACTTGGCACAATAGTAGCAACTTCTTCACTACAAGTTAAATAACCTCCACTAGCACAAGCTTCCCCTTTTTTCTTCTTTCCCATGGTAGGGCAATGTGGACCCCCTTCCAGAGAAGTGAGAGAATCAAGAATTAATTCCACATCCTACTCCAACTCATCCTCTTTTTCCAAAATCAATTTCCTTTTCTTGACCTTTTTGCTGACCGGTTCATCTTCGGAGGTCGTATCATACCCTTCAATAGGTTTGGGTTGTTTACCCTTTGGGGTAACCATAGGTTTGGGAACCTCAAAAGTATTTGCATAATCGGAGATAAGGAGAATTAACCCAACATGCAATACAAGATTTTTCAAGTTCTTCTTGTGATCCTTGATACCCGAGTCAAGAGACATAAGAAGATAAAATGGGAAAGAAACCCTCTTATTATGTCAGAAGTGATTAAGCAGAATGAAATGATATGCATTCACCGCTGAAAAATAGCCTTCCAAGGTAATGTAGCACACTAAATTCTCTGCTACATCCCCCCATAAATCCTTAAGGGAACTTCACTAATATATGCCACTCTTAGTAGTCTTTAAATCTTTCTCTTCATTATCTTTGCAAAAAAATTCATTGCAATTTGTGCCTCCTTTTTGTCCCTAAATACTTTCATGCCATCCATAGCCAGGCTGTAATACCAGCAATGAATTCTTCATTAACCTCAAACTCAGTCCCATAAAGCTTAAGTACTATGTCATTCCATCCTTTAACAAAAAGGTTTGTTACTTGGGGATTATTGCCATGAAGTTTCTCCAAATAGGGTGTTAACCCTCCCTTCACTAGCACCTACCAAACCTCCTTCTTTTCCCTTGTAGCATCACAAGATTTGGGTTCGACATGATTTTTATCACCACCCATCTCTCCACAATTAGCAACAGAAAATAGCTTATAGACACCAGACACATAACATAGAAGGCTCTGGAAAACAATGCCAAAACTACCCAGAATCTGTGTGAGGCTAGAGTTGGGATGAGGGATAATAAAGATCAAAGTTCTTTCATTTCCTATGACACCCTACTCCCATACGAATCGCTTGATTCAAATCTTGCACACCATACTTTCTCATAACAATCTACCACATGATGAAGAGCATGCACACCGCCAACCATAATGAGATGTTCATCCAAATGAAATCAACACTCATTATTCATAGTAGCAATAGCCTCTATAGGAAGAAGGTCATTTAGACTCCACTCCCTAAAATATTTAACACCAATGTTAGCAAAAATATCTACTAACCCATTACCTTCTCTTAAGATATGTGAAATAAAAAACTCATCAAAAGATTTCAAAATATCTAACAAATCATTTATCAAGGACTCAATATTCCAAGAGGGAGGAGTGCAATTTTTCAAATTATTTATGATATTTAGAGAATTCCCCTCCAACCAAACTTTTCTATATCCTTTGGTTTGAGCCAATTTGAGACCATGATAGGCTACAGTCACTTCCACATGGTGGTTTGTCTAGGTTCCCAAAGGGAGTGCCACAATAGAAATGAGCCTACCATTTGAGTTTCTAATCACTCCCCCACAACTAGCAAGTCCCAGATTTACTTTAGGAGCCCCATCAAAGTTAATCTTCACCCAACCTTTTGGAGGATCTTTCCAAACAACATCTTCTCTAGAAGTTTTTCCTTTAGTAACCAGGAGGGAAATATCACAAGATAACTTCCACTTTTGAGAAATAGAGATATCATAGGGGCTAAGATTTATTTTCAAACCATTGTGAAAAGTTATCCCAGCCTAAAAGTTTTTTTTAATGGCAGCAAAATTTTTGTAAGCCACAGGGTTAGCATGGAGGGATGAATTCGTAAAGATTTTGTTATTTCGCTCAAGCTAGACTCCCCAAGCAATATGAGGAAGAGAGAGATACCATAATAATTGAAGAGTAGGATTGGATGAAGGGCCAATCCATTGAGACCACAACTCATTAATAGAACCAAGGAACACCCAACTTAAGTTCCATAGAGATAGCACATGGGCCCAAACCATTCTAACAAAACTACAACCAATCAACAAATGACAAGCATTTTCAACCTCTTCTTCACATAGAAAACACCTGTTAAGCATCACAAAACCTCTTTTGACCAAGTTGTTAGTAGTTAATATTTTATTTTGGTAGAAGAGCCAAAAGAAAACATTGACCTTAGGAATCAATTTAGAGGACCACACAAAAGCCCAAAAAGGAGTTGGGCCAACAAAGGAATCATTAGAATGAAAAGTCGAAGCCACAAAGTAGATGCCATTAGAAGAAGGCTTCCAAAAAAACTTATTAGGAGAAGGGGAAGAGGGAATATGTACCAGAGATATAGCCTTATACACAATCTCCAAAATAGGGTTGACCTCATGCAACTTCTTCCAACAACCTCCCTCAATACAGTTAGCAACCTGTTTGCCAAATTGTCATACACAAAGATCCATGAAAGGTTGATCCCATGGCTCATCTTTGAGGGGCCTATTTCCAAACCAATTATCATCCCAAAACAAGATATCTCTACCATCCCCCAGTTGCCAAAAGAGACCCTTGGCCACAAGCCTATGAGCCTTAACAATACAATTCCAAACAGAAGAACCAGATGGAGGATTAAACTCTTGAGAAAAGAACCCCCTTATACCATCATCCTCATGTAATTATTTTCTCCAAGATATTTTTTCCCATTCACTCTTTTCCAGCAACAAGTTCCACATTGGCTTACCAAGGAGGGCAATATTAAAAGCTCTAATTTTACAGATCCCTAGCCCACTAGCCTTCTTAGGTCTACAAACATCATCCCAAGTAACCAAGTGAATCCTTCTCTTGTCCTCCACTCCAGACCAAAGGAATTTTTTTTGAATATTTTCCAAAGAATCCACAAAATTCCTAGGCATATGAATAAGATTAAGAGCATAAATAGGAAGATTCTGAAATGTAGATTTAATCAGTTGAACTTTCCCAGCCTGGCTCAACAAAGAACCCTTCCAACCAGCCAATTTAGAGTTAAATTTATCAATCATACCCCTCCAAAAAGAATCAGGAACTTTGGAGCACAGGGGTGCATGCCTAAGTAAGAAGTAGGAAGTTCCCTAATCTACCACTACAAAATTCTTGCAATTTTAGTCTGTCTATGGATCAGAGTGTTAAAAAGGAAAAGAATAATCTTAGGAAAGCTAACCTTCTACCCCAAAGTAGCTTCATACCTTTGTAAGATCAACTTGACAACCTTAGCCTCCTTAATGGATGACTACCCAAGCATAAGAGAATCATTCAAAAACTAGATTGATGTGAGAAAATAAGGTTACTAGAAGAAGGGGCAAGTCCAGACATAACCCTAGAATTGATAGATCTCTGAATGAGACGACCCAAGGATTCCACCATTATAATAAACAAAAAGGGAGAAATAAGATCCCCTTGCCACAAACCTCTTGAACAATCAAAAAGAGGAGATGGGGATCCATTAATGAGAACAAAGAATCTCATAGTAGAGATAAGCTGAAGCACAAGGGCCACCCCTTTCTCCCCAATGCCATAAGTAGTTAAAATATTTAATAGAAACCCCTAGTCAACTCTATCATAAGCTTTAAGTAAGTCAAGTTTCAGAATAAAACCGACTTTCTTATTAATAGACAGAGAGTGGATATTCTTATGAATAGAAAGAACTGAATCTAGGATTTTCCTCCCAGCCACAAACCTATTTTGCTGAGGCGAGATGATATGAGGAAAATTTCTTTGCAAGTGGACCACCAAAACCTTGGAAAAAATCTTATAAACCGAATTACATAAGCTGATAGGATGGAACTCATCAAAAGAAGAATCACCAGGCTTCTTAGGGACCAAGATAATAAAAGTGGAGTTCAATTCCTTGAGAAGGGATCTAGACCTAAAAAACTCCTTAGTAGCTACAACAACATCTTTAGCAATAATCTCCCAAAAGGCTTGAAAGAAGAACATCAGGAAACCATCTGGGCATGATGCCTTATTACCTTCAAAAGAAAAAATAGCACTACAAACTTCATCTACCGAGGGAATGCAAACCAACTATCTATTCAAATCATCATCCACAATTTAAGGGATATCTCTAAAGAGATCCTCTTGACAATCCATATCAAGCTCCCTCTCCATCGACAACAGTTGAGAGAAGTAAGAGGAAGTAGCAAGTAGAAAATCAGCATCCTTTTCCAACACTTTATTATTGAAGTTGATCAAGTTAATCTGGTTATTAGCCATGTGTTTCAAAGTAGAAAGGTGAAAAAACTTGGTATTCATGTCCCCACTTTTAAGCCACATTATCCTCAACTGTTGTTTCCAAAATTCCTCCTCCTTCACCACAATGTTGTGTAATTTGGAAAGTAATATATTTTCCTTTTGCATCAAAGCTTGATCATACCCAGACACTTGGATGATCGAGTGTTGCACATCCTGAAGTTCCTTAGTAACACCCTCTTTTTCCATAAAAATATGACCAAAGGAGGTGCAATTCCACTTTATAACATTATCCTTAACATTAGCAAGATATTTAGCAACTCTAAACATAGTAAATCCATCTACATGGATGTTCCACCACTCATTAATCAAATTCCCCAAGTCAGGGTGACATGTACACATTTTTTCAAATCTAAATAGAAAATTCTTCTTGCCCCCCAACAAATCCACTGACAGAGCCAAAGGGAAGTGATTAGATCCCAGTCTAGTTAGTGTAGAAAGCGAGCAAGAATAATGAACCAACCACTTAGGGGAGATGAGAGCACAATCAAGATTAACCTGGATCAGGGCATTCCCCACTCTCCTATTCGACCAAGTAAAAGATGCACCTTTCAAGTCCAAATCAAAGAGCACAGAGTCATTAATGAGAATCATAAGATCATATATGCTCTCATCCACCATCTATGAACCACCCAACTTTTCAGCATCATACAAAGGAGTGTTAAAGTCTCCCATAACTAGCCAATTCTCAATATGGTTTGTGACTTTGAAAGAGGACAAATTCTCCCATAGTCTTTCTCTAGCACTCTTACAATTTAGAGCATAAATATTAGATAGAGTCCAAGAAAATCTATCACGCAAATAAGTAAAGGAAGTAGCCACATGATTGCAATCTTTAAAAAACTCAGCTCCCTAGATCACTCTAAGATGCCAAAATGTTACAATGCCTCCTGATGCCCCAACCGCATCAAAACAATGCATACCACAATCCTTAAAGAGCTTATTCTTCAACCTAGACAATTTATCCAATCCCATTTTAGTTTCTTGAATTAACACAATATCAGGGTGATGATCTCTTACCAAATTA
This sequence comes from Sequoia sempervirens, assembly GCA_007258455.2. Taxonomy (NCBI): domain Eukaryota; kingdom Viridiplantae; phylum Streptophyta; class Pinopsida; order Cupressales; family Cupressaceae; genus Sequoia; species Sequoia sempervirens. Next base: position 30,555,572 of record VDFB02179234.1, on the reverse strand, counting down.
GCAAGAAGATCATGCTTGTGAGGGTGATTTAATCCTCTCATATTCTAGGAGATGATCTTCATAATAACTTATTAGGCGTGCTCTTTGAGCACATATCCAATAGGGTTCTTTGCATCCCATTAGCAATGTCCATTCAACTCTCCTTTTCCCTAGTAACGTTAGTAGGAGGCCTTCCTCTTCCACGCAATTTAGATCCACAATCTGAACTTTGTCGGTTCCTTGTCACTGCTCCCAAAGATGGAGAATTTTTTTTCCTATTGCGTCCACAAACTTGAGTGTATGGAGGATTATCCAGATCCTCTTGTTCCCCAAAATCCTTAGATTTAGGCATTACCTCCAATCCCTCAACCTTCAAACCATCTTCATGCACCACCCCTGAGGGTAGAGTTCTAACCTCATCACAAATGGAGACCTTATCAACTTGAGCAACCTCCAACCTAACTACTTCCATAGATACCACTGAATCACTAGTAGGGGGAGACTTAACCTTTTCAACCTGACCCAAAGCCTTCTCTTTTCCTAAAATCTCCCATCCTTCTGGGATATCATCCTTATCCTCCAATATAGGGTCTTTTTCAACAGGTTCAACCTCCACATTCTCACACAAAGCCAAATCCCCTTTCTCCATAGGCTCCACCACCTGTTCTAGGTCTTTCTCCTTCTCTCTCCATTGCTTAGTCATTTGCTTAGGCACCTTGAGAGGACACTTTTTCAACCAATGGCCAACTTTTTTACAATGGAAGCAAGCAATGGGATTCGATTCAAATTCAACTGCTTGCTCCCAAACCCAAAATTTAGAGTTTATTTTTATGACAGATGACAGATCAGCTGATTGCTCCAAATTTACACAAAATATGGCATAAACCAACCTCTTCCTAGATGACATCATCTATTCAATTGATATTAGATAACCGAAGGTGCCTGCTATCCCTTTGAACACTTCCTCATCCTAGAATTCCATCGGGAGGCCTAGAAGACAAACCCAGATTGGAGCAGCCGAGAAAGAACACAATTTTGGGTTGAAGCCTTGTTCCCACTTTTTAAGCTTTAGAGATTACTTTCCAATAACCATGGGCCACCCATCAACATAGAAACCAAATCATCTTCACAGTTAAAGGTGAAAGAAAAGAAACCTTTGGCCATAACTGCAACATCAATTTTTCCCTTAGGTTTCCATTGATTTAAAGCAAACTTGTGCACCAACTCAATATGAGGTCAGGGTCCAAAAAATTTACCCAATAGAGCCATATCCATATTGGACATACTTTTTTCAACAATATAGTCTAGAATAAAAATAGAGTACTCTCTAGTTTTTGCATTAGCAGTAAACGACACCGAAGGAGAAGTACTCTTACCTTTAGGCTTCACTCCAAATAGATTCTTCCACTTAAGAGTAGACCTCGACAGGAAGTCAGACTTGGTCTTATCAACCCCAAGGCCAGTTGCATCAAAAGTCCCATCACTACCACCAGAAGACAGGTCTAGCCTCAACTTTTTAGTCCCGGGAATCTCTTTTTAAGAGGACACAGGGGAATGCATAGGACACACAACCACTGATGCCCCTTTCCCAATAGAATAAACATTATCAACAATAGGGGACCCACAATTCTTACCTACCATAAAGGACCTACCTGACATTACCATCCCATCAACAAACTATCCGCCATTAACACCTACAACATCATCAAGAAATATCTCCTTTTCAAAATTTGAAAATCCACCACCACCATCGTCACCACTCGAGGAGCTCTCCATCTTCTTGAACTGTTTATTATTTGTAATATTTTAATGATGGAAAGAAGATTGTTTGAAAAATGGAGTGCACACAAAACACCATTGAAAGTTCCCTCCCCAATACCAATAGATCACTTTTGAATTGCTTTCATTTATGTATTTTTCCCATCAAAATAGGTGACATAACATAAGGATCAAAATAAGAGAATATAGACTATGAAAATTCCATATGGTGGGATGCTCTTGAATCTAGAAGCCATCTCCTTAATCTAAAACTTGTAGAAGTACAAAGAGATTATACTTTTCTACCTAATGAAGTAACTAAAATAGCATGGCCTTTGTCCTTATTAGGTTATTTTGAAGAAGAAGAATTTGAATGAGACATTATGGAAGGTAGATCAATGTGGTTTTTTAAATAAAATGTTTTAATTCATCAATATCTTTCTTATAAAAAAGAATGTTCATCACACCCAAGCTTCTTGTAATATGAACAAGTAGGCTTCTCCTTCTTAGATCATTTTTCTTTAGAAGAGGATTTACTCTGTGCTTGATCTAAATGTGGATTTTTCTTTGATTTCTTTTGTTTCTTATCAAAATGTTTTGACTCTTTTACATGACTAACCAACAATGCTTGAGATTTAGGTGAGTTTATAAGACCCATAGAAAAAATATTTTGCTTCTCATGTATTAACATCTTAGAAAATGATACAAATGAAGGTGTAGTATATACAAACCCCATAGTTAACCTATAAGTATGAAATCTAGAAACAAAGTTGCATAATCAGGACAAATTTTGTTCAAAACATTATAGACCAACTAATTATCCTTTTTATCAATTACACATGCTTTACATTGCTCTCTTAAATCATTGATCTTCGTGATGTAATCTTGGATATTGCCAAATTTATTAGGATCAAGGAACATCAATTAATTATCAATTTTATATCCTTTTATTTCATCTGTACTATCATTTAATGTTATCAATTTGTTCCAAGCTTCATGAGAATCCTTACATGATTCAATTTGAAATAATAAATCTTGAAAAATAAAGCTATGAAGACATCCAAGAGCTTTTGTATGTCCAATCATCGATTTTATCTTCTTATCATCATATTTAGGTTTAGGTGCCTTATTCTCAACTTATACAGAGTGACCTTGATTCATTAAAGCACTCAAATCATGTTGATATCAAGTTGAATATTTGTATTATGTTAGCAAAGGAACCTTAGAATGATCCATGGAAAATAATATCACTAGAAAATATATCAAAAGAATGCACCAAGAGACCCCCTCTCCACCTCACCTGAAATCACTCAATCAAGAATCCCCCAAAAAATATGATTTTCAACACTTTATATGTAGTGTGATTACAATGCCAAAAATTCATTCCAAAGTTTACAATACTAAGATGGACCAAATATGGAAAAATACAACAATATCTAAGAATGAGATCCTCAAACTAAAAGTTCACTTTTCTAATATGATCTAGATTGAAAATGAAGTCTTTCCAAAAAGACAAAACTTCTCTAGGTATCAATATGTCCAAGTTATCAACTAGAATGCAAATATTCACAAATATGAATAAAAGATACATGGGGAAGAATCTATAAAAATTTCTTAGATATAATTGTAGAGCTCCTCAATACCTCTTCAATGTCACAAGAATCCAAAAAAATTGGGTAAATAGGAAAAAAGTTAAGAGCTCAGAAGTCCAAATAGGAAAATTTGACTTTAATCAAAAATAAAATTCATCTAAGGAAAAACATGAAGAATAGCTTGCACCAATATGAAGTGCTCAGAACCAGCTTTCCATTGATATCTTGTTTGCAAAAATCTTACTTTTGGATCAAAAGTTATGATTTTTTGAAAAAAAAAGTATAATTTAGCCTATGGTGACAACCCTCCTATCAAAATAAAAAAAATTCAAAAATTAAATTCATCTAAATTGATAAATTTTATATGAAAATAGGTCTTTTTAGGCTATCTAAATGCAATGGAAGCATTCATGTGGGCTATAAGTGCTCCAATAAAAAGTTGTTCACCATATATGAGCTTCAAACCTCAAATTGCAACTATATCATACAATGACCAAATTGAGTGAAATAAAAGTTGTATATGACTTTATTAGACATTTTAAACTCAATAGTGAACTTAGATTTGCACCAAAACACTCCAAAATGAACTTGCAATACAAATCCACAAAGAGAAAACCTCAAATATGTTATTTTTGTCAAGTTCTTTTGATTCTCTAGGTCATCATATGATGCAAGAGAAGAGCATACTCAACTTTTCAAAATCTGCCAAGATTTGTAGATCTGAGAAGGGGATTTGCTGATCTAAAGCTTTGATACCATGCTATATTTACTCAAGTATCGAAGCCTTCAAGATCACCTGCAAAACCAAAAATAACCTTCTACAAGAGAGAAAAATAAGAGCATAAATTTATAATAATGGATGCAAGATAATATTAGATCAAATGCACGATAAATGTGCAATGTTTAAGGATGTTGGAGCCCAAGTAGATGTAAATGGGACCCACACAGAGGAATTCACTTTGGGAAGGTCCATAAGGCAGGGATGCCCCCTTGCCCCGACCTTATTTGTTATTTCTTATGTTGCACTCCACTAAATGCTAAGGGATAATGCACTATCACCTTGTGTCAAAGGTATCACCCTGCCTAATAATAATGATCTTATTAACATACAATTCATTGATGACACCTCAATATTTTTCCACTTAGAGGAAGGAAATTTGAACACTCTAATGGATAAAATCAATACATTTTGACAAGCTTTAGGGGAAAAAAATGCATTAAAAAAATATTGCACGTTGGGATGGAAGGACACCCCCTAGATTGGCTAAAAAAGTTCAATATTTAGTGGGGGTCCCACATAAACAAGTCAAGTACCTTGGCATACCCTTTGTTGTGGACCCTAACATGAAATGCACATGGATCTAGATTAATGATAAGATTGAGGGAAATATTGACAAATGGAATAAACAATATCTATCTTTGGTAGGAAGAATTTAGGTCTATCCAAAAATACTTTCATGTAGTACTTATATATACTTTGCATTAGTTTGGTTCTTTAGTTGCTACCAAATTAATGAAATTCAAAAAAGGATTAAGAAATTTCTATGGTTTGATGGGAAAGGAAATAAGAAAGGACACATCATAAAGTAGGAATGGTGTGCCATATACAAATCAAAAGGGGGCCTAGGTCTAAAGGACTTAAGGCTACATGGCATTGCATTGGCATCCAAGTGGATAATTGGTGCACTCAAAGGTAAGGAACCATGGAAGGTCCTCATTAGGAAAAACATAATTAATGCAGTACCCAAATAGGCTAAAACATGGAAGTTTCTCCCTTTGTGTGATCTCCTTGTCAACACTTGCCCTATATCCCAGGTGCAGGCTCAAATGTGTTTAAAACTATCTAGAGGGCATGGGAAATAGTCAAGAGTAATATAAAAAAATGTCACTTCACCAAGAATGGAAATAGCACTATTATTTCTCACATGTTTATCTGGTGGAACTTGGAGCACAAGGGCAAACCCCTTGCACTAGTCCAAGGTTTCTCGACCAAAGTTTAGGCTCAAAAAGGGATTAAATAATTCAAAGACATCTTAACAAATGGAAACCTAAAGAGCTGGGTAGATTTAAGTACAAAATTTAATCTACCCCAAAGCCACTAGAGAATATATTCTATTTTAAAAGAAGCTTGCAAAGACATTCTTTCCTGTTGAAATAGTCCTTAACAATTTCTAGTTTCAAGAACCCCGATGGCATGATGATAATGCAATTTTGAAAGTGAATGTAAAATCAATATACCACACTCTAACAAAACAAACAGACATCGCATAATATGTTAACAAGATTTTGGAAACAAACCTAAGAGAAATAGGTAAAAATATTCAAGAAAAATTGGACAAAGGAATTAGAACCAAAGAAATCATGTTTTAGATGGCTACTCCTACTACAAAAACCACCATATAAAATAAAAAATAATGATATTGATATCAACAACATTTGCAGAGTACCGAAAACAATCAAACACATTTTTTTTACTGTTTGTTTTTCAAAGAGATTTGGATTTTTTTTTGCAATGAACAAAATATCTAGAAAAATAACAATGAGCCATGCCATGGAAGAATACTATTTGAAATAAATAATAGAATGAACAACAACCTTTCTTTTTTTGTCCATCTGCTTATCCACTGAAATTTTATGGGCAATATGGACTACTAGGAATGAAGAAAAATTTAAGGAGAACAAAAGGGTGCTTACTGAGTCTACCAAAAGACTCATTCTTCATAATGTTGTTGGATGCAAGTTTTTATCACCATTGGGATCTCGAAGGATAAGTTTTGGAACTTTCTAAAGAAAGGAACAATCAATGTAGAGCTTCAAGAGGCAATATATGGTCATACTTGGTAGTAGAGTCATCCAAGTGTTGAAGTGTTTCTAAGAGCCATGTGGGAATTCTATAAAGAACTTAGGGAAACACATAGGGATGAAGAACCAATCCACAGGGCTCCTAAAGCAAATAGGGAAGAAGGTATTTCAAAAGGGGAGAAAAATTGAACAAAGACTCTTTCTAACATGAAGTACACAACTAGTAGCAGTAGAAAAACTAACAACTAATTTTACCTTTATACAGGGCATACATTTTCATGTTTATTTGGTTGTTAACTCATGTAGTCATCCTATATGTAATCAAATGTAAAGATGTAATGTAAATCATTATATAAAGCACTGTATGGGATTGATAATTCAATGCAAGTTTATATATAATGTTGAAACAAGGCGATAGTTTGGGGACTAATATACTGATAGGAAAAGTGGAGAACAAAGGCATTTATTTGTTGATATGTAAAGCAATGTAAAATATCTGTAAACATTTTTTGGTTCCTTTATATCTAATACAATTTTTTTTTGAATTGAATGGAATTGGAATTGAATGACTTACAAATGAGAACCCCTTGGTTATATAGCCAAGGTGAGACATAGGATTAGACAGGATCATGGCAAGTTTCTTAATCCTATGTCATGAGACAACTACCTCATCAAATATTAAATGACCTAGGAAATAAGTATTAAATGGTCCATGATAATTTAAGATACTATCACATGACACCTAAGACTTCTAGAAAGATTCCTAGGACCTAAGTAAACTTAACATGTAAATAGGACCTATAAGTGAACTAGAGATGTAAAATACCTATTTACACCAACACTAGAAGCATCAATTTTATGTAATACTACCAATAAAAATGAACTCAAATCAAGTATTTTGTGGCACAATAGATAGGCCATATATTTGAAAAAAAATTAAAACCTTGGTAAGTAAGAATATGGCGGAAGGTCTTTCAAATTATTTTATTTAGTTTGAGCTCATTAAACATTGTGTGCTTGGAAAGAAAATTAGGGTAAATTTTTCATTTGGAAGTACTAGAGAAAAGGATATTTTGAAAATTATACGTAATTATGTGTTTGGTCTTATGAATGTGCAATCTATTTGTAATTCTTGGTTTTATGTCTCCTTTATTGATGATTATTCTAGAAATCCTTGTATACATTTTATTGGAAAGAAACCTAAGATTATTCAAAAAAATTTAGGTCCTCAAATTTTTGGAAACCCATTGGATACAAATGAGTGTACATGAAGAATTCCAACATAACTGGTACATTAGAAATATAGATTTGAGACTTGGTTGATCTACCTAAGGTTAGGAAACCCATTGGATACAAATGAGTGTACATGAAGAATTCCAACATAGCTAGTACATTAGAAATATGCAAGGAAAGATTGGTGGAAAAGGGGGTATTCCTTGATTGAAAGAATAAAATTTGGTGAGATATTTTCTCCTAAAATATATAAGAATGCTATTATTTGTTTCTACAACATGTTCATAATATGTTATTTTGAAGTATCTAACATATGGATGCTAAGATTGTATTCTTGCATAGACGTTTAGAGGAGAAACATACATGGATTAACTTAAAGAATTTAAGGTCAAGGAAAATAAGGCTAATATATAAGATAGAAATGTATATTTATGGTTTGAAGTAGTCACCCCATGTATGTGATATCAAAATTTTGATGTATATGCAATGGAAATAGGTTTTTCTAGGATTAAAGTAGACCATTGTATGCATTAAATAAATAGGTCATCAATTTTTAATTATTATATTATGTTTGATGATATTCTAATCATTGAAAAATAGTAATTAGAGAACTCAAGGCTCAGTTGCCTAAGAAATTTGATATGGAGTTAGAGGCTACACAGTATATGCTAGCTATAGAAATAAAGAGAGAAAATGATAATAGGAATTTGTAGTTGAACCAAAAGAAGTGTATGCAAACAATTCTGTGGAAGTCTTATATGCATTATAGTATGGTAGTATGAAAATTTAGTACATGTGCACTTTTCCATGCACAATTGTGATAGGAAGCCTAATGCATGGTATGATTTAGACAAGATTAGATATTTCCCAAGTAGTAGAGGTTCTTAGTATATTCATGTGAAATCCTAGTTCAGTGAGCACTAGGCTCATGAAGGATCCCTAGCTTTTTGTGTCAACTCTTTTATCATTCCTAGATTTATGGTTTGGTTTCACTATTGATAATAATTGATTGAACTCTTTCATCCAAGAGATCCTCCAACTTTAGATTTCAAAGCTCAAATATTATGCCATTAACTTTTTTTTATCTAAATGAGGTGAACTATCCATGATCTCCATCACCTAAAACTTGAAGCTACAAGAAAATAAAAAAACATTCCCACTATAGAAAAAACTTAATCAAACACTCTAAAAGAGACACCCTCTCTCTAATCAAACCAATCATGGATCTAATACTAAATATTAAAACATAGTGTAACTATATACTAGGATGTGTTGATATTAATGTGATCAAATCCAATAATAAATAATATATCATAAATGGAAATAAAAATAAACCATAAAGTAGATGCAAACCATAACACAAATATTTATGAGGATAAAACATTTTGAGATAAAAAATATCACCCAAAGAGACTAAAGCCAGTATTTTATCATCATATCTAAATCATATGTAAAATGCCACAAATTTATAATTTAAGACAACCTTAAGTTTGGAACCAAAGGCTAATGAGCATTCCTCCAACCATGCTCAAAATTATGCATGTAAATCTACAATCATCTCTCATTGTTGAACAACCCTTGAGAATTATGATGTGAATAACAATAATCCATAGATCTATAAATAACACATTTAAATAGAAAACCTCTAAAAGATACATTTATTGGCAACAATCCACACACAACCACCATAAAAATTTGAATATGTTACATAACTTGAAATACATTCAAAACATTTGCAAAACTACAACCATGAGATTCACATTCTGAATGATGAAATATCACAAATATGCAATATGTAGATCCACACACACACACTATGAATCTACGACCTATGTAAGCACATGCATCCAAAACACCAAGGGGATAAACATTATGTGCTTTCTCATGTAACTAGATGCTAAAATAAGTACCCATTTAAAGAACTCCCCAATTGTATAAGACCACATAATTAAATCTCTACACAACCTCCATTTGACTAGGCACTTATCCTAAACAACTAAATAGGATCTCTAGTCACTATATGACCAATTCCAACATAATGATGGTGTACCCCAAGAAGTATTACAACATGATTCTATAATTGAACCATCATGATCAATAAGAAATCCCTCAATCACAAGCTTCCAAAGCTCAAATATTGATATGTTTAACTTCTCCACCTCAATGCTAGATGTTCTTGCCATATCTATTTCTTAAAAAATAAGATCAAATGTAAAATTCCCACTTAAGAAAAGATTATACAAAAATAGCATGGTTTAATCCTCCAATGAATCTAACAAGCTAACCTAACTCTAATACCAAATGAAAAAATGCAACAATGTCCTACTTCATCATACGAGGAGAGTATTACAAGTTTTCAAATTTAACTAAAATTCAATAGTACTTCAACATATAACAACACTTAGAAATATGAGAAGAAGAATATAGGAAACCACAAAAGAGAGTGACATTGATATACCCTATGGAAATCCCACAAAGGGAAAAACCTAGCCTTCAAAGACCAAATAAAATACATTAAAGAACAAGGTTACAATACAATATCAAGCTTTGATATTTACATGAGATCTACACTCTAAACTTAGAGGAAATCCTAACATAATCCTAAATTAAATATGACATAATATCTCCATTCTAATCCATCAATATCTATGTCAAGAATAACTAAGAAACCATAAACTCTTTTCCAAAACAATGAACAAAGACTTGTGAAGATGGTCCTCATTCAACCCATGTGCCCAACTTCTAATTAGACCTCTTCTACAAATATAATTTAACTCGTAGTTGAATAATTTAATTCCCAAGACTCAAAGTAACTCCTAATTTCTCCACATAGGTTTAGTAATCACCCCTTACACACTTTATAAATAGAGTATAAAAAGCCTTAGTCAAAGATGCTAGTCATAGTCCACCTAGTAACCCCTCAACTTAATGACTTCTTATAATTGTCATAAGACCAATGATATGCAATGAAAAGTGTTAGCGACGGAATCTCAAAATTTGATCCAAGTGGGATGCCCTTTCCCATGTGGACACATTATTTATACTACTATTTACATAAATATTAAATAATTGGACAAGAATTAGGACTTTTAAGGTGTACAATACATAGTCCCTTAGTCCTAACAATATTTGACTTGTATACATCGCAAGAGTCATAAAGTATACTCAACATAGTACAAACTAAATGCTAGGGGTTAATGCAAACAATCCCCACTTAATGGCTTCTACTCTATTAGACCTTATTAGCATTAACATGCACATAATCCCTTTGAATATTTTTTTAATTGATGTACCCAATATTTCTACAATGGAGATAAATAAGGGTATCAAAGATAAGATATGTAGAACCTACTTATAGTCCAAATGGTTAGGGCCTTGTTAGCCTATTTCCTTGAAGCTTCAACATACTACAATACATATCTTCACTTTGAGGATGTGGTCATTCAACCTCCAAGTTTCACTATGCTCTAATCACCTCACACTTTGAGGATCTCTTTGGCACATTTTAAAGTTTGTGTACACCCCCTCAACATAAAGACAAATCACCATATTCCTCGAGGGCATCTTATTTGTTAAATGAAGCCTAAAATTAAGGATCATTTTGTTTTTGGATGTTTTGCTTAATATAATATTAGGTGGTGATTCTTTTGCCTCTTTAGAGACTCTTATCACTCTCTTTAGATTTTCATGCATTGCGACGATCACAAATGCTTTGACTCTTTTCTTTTGAGAGACATTTGATCTTTATTAATGTCTAGCCAAATGCCTTGCTTCCACAATGCTTTGTACTTGAAGGATTGATTATTTCAATCATCTTGTTTATTCTTGGAAATTGAGTAGAAAGTAATCTTGTTATATGCATATAAATATGATGAAATTTATTAGAAATATGATTTATTTTCGTATACTTATTTTTAATATACATGTTACCCCTATAAATTGTAGTGCGCATGGTAAACCTTTTTTTTACGTGACCAGTGACGCTGCTGCAACACACACTCCGATACCACATGGATGGGGGGAGACTAGACCTTGTAACCTCTTGCCTACCACAGGTTGCTTTAGCCAATTGAGCTAGACCCCCTCCGTGCCCCAATATAATCTCATTAAAAAGATACACTTTAGAAATAATTTGTTAAGAATTTTTGGCGTATGAATGGGGAGTGTTCTAGAAAAAAAGGAGGGAATGATGTATACGTTATAATAAAAAAAAAGCCTATTAAAGACACCTTATTTTATATCCCTGCCCGGAACACTCCAATTTGTCAATGTGATAACACCTCAATCTCAATTTCTTGTCACAACACGTAAAAGACAAACGTGAATGGTAGGTGTCAATGGTCAGCGGGTGCCTTCAGCTACTAAACTTTTCCACCGCTCAAATCAGTTTATTCCAATTTCTACCATTCTCTCGTCGATTCCAGCCCAGGAAAAACGTGATACACTATTCCTAAACTGAACTGAACGGCACGAATGATCTGATTGTTTGGGAGACTGCAAAACGCAATGATTATGCCAGAGTTAGCATTTGAAATGAAATGATAATCTACAGACGAAGATTTCATGCTTTCTGATTGGGACCTTCAAATCAGAGCTATCGAGTTTCTAACTTTATGTTGCCAACTTGCCACCCAATCAGCAAAATCATCAGGTTGGTTTGATCTTTCTATAACTTCCACTTTTTCCTATATTGTTTTCTTTTCGAATGCTTGGTGAAAAATATATGGTTAAGGGATCCGAATTGTATATGCCCTTGTTAAGGAATACATCACATGGAACTGAATTTGCAAGGCCTCTGGGCACCTACGGAGTGTATGAATTATAATTTCTAGAAATCTCTGGCATCATGTCCCATGATTTTAGGGTTTACAAGAGATTTTTTTTCTTTATTTCATTTTTGCAGAGTTTGCCTACTGTGGGTTTCAGTATTATGCCTCTTTTTTGTCTGAGATTTTGAGATTTAGGTTAAACTAGTATAGTTTGAGGAGAATACCAAGATGGGTTTTATTCTTATGCTTATTATGGCGTAGATAATGAGATTTAAGGATGTTGGAAACTCGATTGAGGGCTTTTAGGTTTTTGTTTGGGTCATTGGTTTTCCAGCGTATAATGATAGAACAGGAATTTTGTGTCTAACAGAGTAGACAAGGGGAGGAGGGCAGCTTTATGGATGTAAATTGCGCCCGCAGTATCTCAGGATGTTTCAGAATATGTTTTCTAAGGGCTTAGGGGGATCATTGCTCTTCATGTATATATTTGGGGCAGTGGCATTATCTGAAAATGGGGTTTCCGTATTTAACAGCACGGGTAGTAGCATAATGTTGGAGTCTCCAGCACCTTCCGAGGATCCCCCGGGAGAGGGGACATGGTACGGGAATATACAGTATCTTTTGAACATCTCAGCGATTGGAGCACTGTGCTGTCTGCTTCTTTTTCTATGTGTGAAATTAAGGAGCGATCACAAATTGCCCGGGCTTGCTGGCTTAGGTACCAAATTGTTGGCTGTCTGGCACACAACAGGTCAGCAAATCGCCCGCACTTGCGGTGCGAATCCAGCACAGTTTCTTTATGTGGAGGGTGGAAGTTTTGTTGCTCTTGTTGTTATTTGCTTCTTGGCAATCTGTGGTATCCTGCCTCTGAACCTTTATGGAGGAACAGTGCCTATGGAAGATCAGTTCTCTAAAACTACAATCAGTCATATTGAGAAAGGGACCCCTCTACTATGGATGCATGTAATATTTATGATTATTGTAGTTTGTGTGGTTCATTTCTGTATCAAAGCCCTAGAAGAGAGGTTGAACATGACGAGATTTCATGATGGAAATTTCCCAATTGATTCAGTCTCTGTTTACACCCTTATGATTCAAGGGATTCCAAAGACACTGAGCATTGACAAGAGAGCCATTCAGGAATACTTCGAGCATCGTTACCCTGGGAAGGTTTATAGAGTAGTAGTCCCTCCAGACTTGGCTTCTCTAGATGATCTTGCACAAGAGCTGGTAAAAGTTAGGGATGATATTGCATGGTTGCAGGCTCACATTGATGGTAGAGAAATTTCTGAGGAGCGTGACATATTTTTATATTTCTATGAGCAAGATGAAGCGGCCTATAATGATCTTTCTGTTGAAGAGCGACATCATGGTTCATATTATGCCAGGTTGAAGTATGAATGGAAGCAATTTGTTACAAAATTAAAAAGGTTTAAGGAGTGGGCTGCTTTCCATTTGGGTTTCACTGAGGAAGAGAGATTAAGGAGACTTGAAGCTCATCGTGCAGAACTTGAAAGCAGGCTGGAAGTTTTTAAAGATGGGCGAGCTCAGGGTGCTGGGGTTGCATTTGTCATCTTTAAAGATATTTATACTGCAAACAAGGCTCTTCAGGATGCCAGAACTGAGAAAAAGAGACCACGAATTGGAAAGTTTGTTTCTATTACGGAGTTGCAGCTTGAAAAAAGCCGCTGGAAGGTAGAGAGAGCCCCACCAGCTACTGACATATATTGGCGTCATTTGGGTACCAGCAAAATTGCAAGGAAAATTCGCAGGGTGATTGTGAATGCTAGCCTTCTTGTATTACTATTATTTTGCAGCTCACCGCTTGCAATAATAACTGCATTACAGAGTGCTGGACGAATTATTGATGCAGAGGCAATGGACAATGCAGCATCATGGTTGGCTTGGGTGCAGAGCTCAAGCTGGGCTGCAGCTCTTTTTTTCCAGTTCTTACCAAATGTGCTAATTTTTTGTAAGCATGTACATAGTTATTCCTGCAGCTCTATCATCACTTTCCAAGATTGAAAGCCATTTGACTGTCTCGGGAGAGCATCAGGCTGTATTGGTAAAAACATTTTGCTTTTTCCTTGTTAATTTGATATTTCTACGAGTACTGGTGGAGTCATCATTGGAGGGTGCTCTTCTCCGGATGGGTCAATGTTATATGGATGGTAATGATTGCAAGAAGATCGAGCAGTATATGAGTGCATCTTTTTTGACCAGGTCCTGTCTATCTTCTCTTGCTTTTCTGATTACAAGCACTTTTCTGGGTATATCTTTTGATTTGTTAGCTCCAATTCCTTGGATAAAGAAAAAGCTGCAAAAGTTTGGAAAGAATGGCTTGCTACAGTCGACACATGAAGAAACTGAGGTGTATGCCACAGAGAGTCAAGAGGACAATTTGGAAGCATCACTGTTATCGCAAAGCTACTTCAGTTGTGATGATGGAGATAATGGCTCACCTCAAAGGGAGGGTGTAAATGGGCTTGATCTGCACGGAGGAGATCTATCAGTCTATCCAATTAGCAAAATAGAGCACCATCCGATGATTCAAACTTTTGATTTTGCTCAGTATTATGCATTTAATCTTACAATCTTTGCGCTAACCCTAATTTATTCTGCATTCGCGCCTCTTGTGCTACCTGTAGGTGCATGTTACTTTGGGTATCGATATGTGGTGGACAAATACAATTTTCTCTTTGTGTATCGTGTTCATGGACTACCGGCAGGCAATGATGGAAAGCTCATGACAACTGTACTGAGAATAATGCGACTCTGTGTGATTCTTTTCCTGCTATCTATGCTATTCTTCTTCTCAGTCCGAGGAGATTCTGGGAAGCTGCAATTTCTGTGTACTTTTGTGACGATCATAATTTATTGTTTTAAATGTGGCGTTGATAAATTAATCTCCTCAACAAAAAATGGTTTTCCACCACATATACTGGAGGGTGTACGGACCATTGACAGTATTGTTGATGGACCTACAGAGTATGAGGTGTATGCACAGCCAAAGTATGATTGGGATATTTCTTCTATTTAAAATTTAAATCTTTTGATTGAGCATCCATTTTGATTGATACTGAATGCATGTACTTTTCTCTTGAATTATCTCGAGTTTTCAATTTGGACCTAAATAGAGTTTTAACTTTTAAGTCAAACACATGTAAGTATGATTGTAATGTCAATGTATGTAAGAGGTGCAGGATAACTGCATTTTGCTCTTTCAGTCTTTTTTCAGTCCAACTATGTCAAGTATTTTAACTCGTTCCACTTTCAGGCATTTTAGCCCACCCCTCCCTCCTTTTCAAAATTGGCCAATCTATATTTACTGAAATAAATCAAGCATGAGGTATCCTGTTTCAACGCTTGAGACCTAGACATAATATGAAATGGCTTAATTGCAAAAAGACATTAAGCATGGAAATGGTAAATATGGGCATCTGGAATGGTACATCGTTTTCTTTCTTTATATTAAATCTGCTAATTGTATGTGGTTTTCTGTCTCTCTGTCAGAAGGCTAAAATGCCTTTCCTGTAAAGATCTTCATGGAGGCAAATGCCATCCCAAACCTATTTCATGACATTTTAGCAATTTTTTACTGTGTCAAATGCCATCCCAAACCTATTTCATGACATTTTAGCAATGTTTTACTGTGTTTCTCTGAGTTTTGTGGACAGATAGATGGGGGTGTGCTGGGACGGCAATTTTTTTTCTGGATTGTGGGTGCGGCCAGGGCACAGCTACTAAAATAATATATAAAATCAATATTTTGAAATAAAAAGAAAATTGTTGTTAGCTTTTTAGCTTTCTACTTTTTTGTTTTTTTATTTTTTAAAATGTAGGCCATCAGGGATGTCATGAGCCATGATGTCCATGAGATGGTCGAGGAACCTCAGGGATGCCTGCTCATCCTCTTGGCATTCCAGAATTGGGGTGATCCCCCAAAATGAGGGAAGGTCCTGGGTATGCCTTCATTTCTGCAATTTTTTGTTCAGGAAACCCCAGTGATATGTACCAATCGTATGCTGGTTTTACTTAATTTTAGAACTCTACAGAATTGGATCCACTCTTCTGCATGTTATCAGCTTTCAAATCCACTTTGAAATATCTTAAACTTGAGACATGTTAATGCATTAAAAAATTTCATGTGTACAACTGACCAACTAGACCTATTATGTATAAAAGCATCGGCATGACCTATTATGTATAAAAGCATCGGCATGCTATTATAAAATGTCTTGTGATCCTTTGATCAAGTCAAATTTGAAAATATAAACCAATATTTGGAAATAAAGTTATGACTGGCAAATAAAGCTCTCTCCATGCAAGGAGTTGCCAGATTCCTGCATGAGTAGTGAGGAAAAGTTACTACTGTGCAGACTGCAGAGCAAAAACACTGCCCCAGTGTTTAGAAACTCAGTGATGAATTATTTTTTGTGAAATGCTTATGCTTTGCTTGCATCTTCTTGAAATGGTTGAAATTAAATAGAGGAAAACATACAGTTCTCCACGAGGCAGGTTCTCCACTTAGAGAAGAAGTCAGGTCAAAATAAGAATTTTAATACTTCACAAGAGATGCAAATCTAGAAAAAGAATAATGTTGATAGTGTGGTTTTTCTGTGAAGCAGATACGTTTGCGAGTGCTAATGGTGCTCGCTGATAATGAAGGGCATACATATCTCACATATTCTGTAATTTGCATCTCTGCTAAAATTTAAGAAACATGACAACCATATACCTAAAACATTTCTAACTACAAGGAAATTACAGAAAAAGGTCAATGACACTTGCAGATGTTGAAAGGTATGAACATCTACCATACTGAGAGACATAGCTGTAATTATTTGCCATATTCTGTAATCAGTATCTCTGCTTGGAGCTGAAAATGCAAGATACATGGCAACAAGATGCCTAAAGCATTTCTAACTATGAACAAATTACAGGAAAACTGCTACCAATGTCTTCTCATTATTACGCCGAAGGTGTTCCCTCTATGAAGTCTCTTCAACAAATCTTCAGCAAAATCTTTGAATCAACTTCTCATTTTTCCGCAGAAGGTATGCAGGACCATTTATTTCATCTGAGCCATTAACATCAAATCACAGCACTGTTGCATCCGAATGATCATTCCCCTTAACATCAACTCAAAAGGTAACACTGCCGCATCCAACGGAAACAGATGAAGCAACGTACATTGCACCATTTTCCTTTCATTCAGGCATTGTGTTTGTACGCTATCTTCTGCAGGCTGCAATTATTATATTCCACGCTTTATCTTGTCTCTGCATTAAGTAACACACCAGACAATGACAACTTTAGAGTTCAAGGAAGTAAATCTACTGTCTTTTCAGCATTTCATTTAATGTCGTACTCCCAAACTTCTCTTTCCATAAAGGAATAGATCTTTCCAAACGCAGCCACAAACTTTCCATCATTCATATGTTGTGATGCACTTTCCTGTAACGCCCATGTTCTTGTGTTTACATCAAAAACCTCTTGCAAGTTGCCTTTCAAAACCCAAAATTTATTATCAAGAAATGTGCCAGTAAAACCTCCTGATTGATTCATATCAGGAAGCAGCTGCCACTTGTTCTGTTCAACATCATAAACCGCTGCCCCAAATTCAGATTTCTCATCATTATCCTTCACCCCTGCAATGTAAATCAGTCCATCAGGTGATGCACAGCAGGCAAAGTGAGTTGTTGCTGTGGGCATGTCAGCGCCCCTGGACCATTTGGAGGATCTAAAGTCATACAGAAAAATGGAGTGATTTTTCGTTTTTGTTCTTGCTACAGAAACCTCTATGATGATTAGATTCTGGTTGACACAAATACACTTACTACAGCACCCACAGAATCCTGACACGATTGGAACCAGAGGCAGTACTTCCCATGAGCTTTTGAGAGGGTAGTACAGAAATACCCTTCTGTTGTCTTGAAACCAAAGGCAAAGACAATGAAGCAGAACGAGAGCAGAATGAGAAAAAACAGACACAAAATGCATCAAAGGATGAAATGCGAGATATCTGTTACGGTTTCAACTGTCCTCTGCCTGCAGCCCCTAGGCATGTATGCAAGATGTGGAAGAATAAGCAAGGCACGTGAGCTGTTCTGGAGAATGCCACGTCCAACTACCTAACCTATGAGCCAAAAAAATAAACCAACTTTTTTCTAATTGACTTGCCACACCTCTTCGGCGTACCCATTGCACACCAAGGTGCGATTGCTAGTATGATAATATGTCATTTCTAGAGCACAGTCATCTTTGCACGAAATTTGAATTTTTCTGTAACTAAATATTGTAAACTAAGCATACGCTTCTGCATAACCGATTCTCTGTCCCAAATATCTTACATTGAGCAATTTTTTTTTGTCATCGCTGCTTTTCGAAATTGGATTCAGAATAGCTTCTGGTTTACAAATTAGTAAAGAGTACAAAATTTGCAACAGGACACCACATATTTGGATTCAATATATCCACCTACATTCTAGATAGCAAACATCGTTATTTGGAAGTAGTGTATTTAATATTTTTATGGTCTGTTTTCCATCAGAAATTAATGTTGAGCATATGTTTTCTTAAGAATTTAATAAACTATTTGGTTTTGCCATCTGCACATCCATAA
>VDFB02179234.1:30335056-30536714 GCA_007258455.2 Sequoia sempervirens | reverse complement strand
GAGATATATATTAGAGAGGGAAGGAGAGAGAGGAGAGAGAGATGGGCATGTATAAGATGCATTTCTTGAGCTCAAGGGAGAGAGTGTTGGATATAAGGGATGGAGATAGTGAGAGAGAGAGGGGTCTAGAGAATAAGAGATGAAAATGAGTGAGATAGAGAGAGAAAGATGAAATTTGACCTCCTGATTACTGAAATTTGACCTCTTGATTACTTAAATTTGACATGTTGATTACTTAAATTTGACTTACTCTATTTTTTCTAAAAATATTCCAAAAACTAGAATTTGCATTATAACTCCTACAAATTTGAAACCACTCTCAACATCCTTCCTATATACATGAAATATAACTTAAAGTATAAGAAAGTAAATGTCCATAGTTTCCTTGATAGAGAAAGAGAAAATCAAAGAGTTTAGAGAAATGTATTCCAAAAGTCATGATTTACATTTGGAAAGCACCAAATTTGGCACTAGCCAAATGAAGCAACCCATTTGGTGAGCACCAAATAGGTTGCATTGTGGGAAGTACCAAACCAATGGGTTGGATTTTGCATTGGGAATCTAACCCAAAGGTTTGGACAACCCTTTCATGCAAAAGATGTAATTTTTTGAAGGGGTGCCAAATTTCCTCATATTTTCATTTGTGCTCCCTATCTCATTTGTATGTATTTCAATGCGAGTTTATAAAAAAACTATGATAGCGTTAACCTCTCTCTTAGCTATCTAAATATATAATTCTTTTTTCATTTTGATTTAATAGTTAAGGTTTTGATCCATAGCTTCTATTATAAATTCCTCCATTTTTGGTCAAAAACCAACATGTACTAGTTTTAGGATAGATTTTTACTCATTCATCAAAATGCAAAACAAATTACATTTTTTGAAACTAGACTCCATTCTACACATGATGGTTTTTTTTTTTTCAATTTTTGATTAGTTTTCAAAAAATTTAGGGTGGAGCACGCTCAAATTTCATCTTTTTAGGATTTGTCCACTTTGAAAATTCATAAAATATTATATATTCATTAAAAAATTTATCGAAAAGAAGGAGGATAAACTACATGGTGTTAGATAATTTCTCACCATTGGGATTTTTGAAATTCTTAAAAAACATTAATCAAAAGGGGGGAGGCCTCAGGTGCTATGTTGTTTTCTTTGATAAAAATAGGACCTATTCCCCCCCTTTTCAGACCTTTATTATTCATTAATTTCAAAAATAATTAGTAGCTTAGAAACTAGACTCAGAGAACTTCAACTTTTGTTCTTGCTACATCTTGAAATTTTGAGCGTAACTATCTTCATTTTCTTGTGAAAATCAGATTTTTCTAATTTAAAAAAAAAGTGGCATCTTAAGAGCCAAAATTGTGTCATAGATCAATGCACTTACCCATAGGTTCATTGTAGAACATCCCTAGATTGCATATTTATCATCGGTTCATCAATCCCAATCCCCTAGACCTTTTTTTAGAGGTTTTTATCCAAGTTGTCTTAGGTGCTTGATCTTGATCATTATCCTTCACACTTTCTTAGGATTATTACTCATCTTGAGTTATTAATCATCCACAACCCAATCAATCTACTTCCATCTTTAGGTAGATTTAGTGTTGTAATCATCTTTTTCGTCATCTAATCTGATCATCAACATTTTACATCATCTAGTTAAACCTCTGAACTTTGTTTATAGTCAACCTCATAGATCCAATCCAATCAATTTAATGAAATACAATCACCCCAAATATCCAATCCAATCAATAAATCCATCATTTGACCCAATCAATCCTTTAGTCATCACCTAGGTCATTCATTTAAGTGCATCCTAGAGCATAGTGTCATCTTAGTCCACCTGGTAGTTTTGCATTTTCATGCCTGTTACCACCTGATTGAAAGCAAAGAAACTCATGGAAGAACAATAGTCCCAAGGTACCCAGCCTCACATTCCTCAGGATCCCACCAATGGTGGCTCATCATAATCTAATACTGAAGTCCACACTATGTCACCTCCTATTGACGAGAGAATGGTCAACCAATGTGAGGTCACAATTGATGAATATCTTATCAATCCCATCAATGTCCAAATGACAAATTGTCTCCTCAATGAGAGTGGGGATAAGATCCTCACCACATTGCTCTTGAAGGGTGTCAAGCCACTATTGGGGTTCCCTTATCCAAGTATGTCAATATAACAACTCCTGCACCCCTGATGTCGCAAGACCCTCAAAATTCATAGAGTAACCTAGACAATTCATACATCCTTGAGGGTCCACCACAAGAGGGTCGGTATAAACCTAGATTTGGAAATGCTATGATTTATCAAGTCGTACCTCCTGTACCACCTCCTCGAGTCCTAATTTTGGTTATGGGAACACCTGATCTAAACATTCCCCAAGTCCCTGATCCTAACATCCTCTTGGTCTTGGTATGTCGTAGGGTCTTCCCAATCCGCTAAGCATGAACATCCCACAAAGCTCAACTCCCATACCATCTGCACCACCTCTTCCACCTAACCAATTGGGTCAAATACTAGGAAATACTAGGGGTAATCCCTTTGTTGCACCACATCCAATTTACTACCACCTCCATTCACATCTCAATAAGTTCTGCCTCAAGGCAATATCCCATCCTTGCATCAGCCTCAAGGTAACCCATAGCAGCCATAACCATCACAACTTCCCCACCAAAAAACATCACAATAACCTCCATCTTAGCCTCTACAACATGCCACCATTCCATCTCAACCTCCACAACATACCTCAATTCCTTCACAACCACCACATCAAGCACATGTTACTTCACAACATTAGCAACAACCTCCACACCAACCACAAGGTATCCCATCACAAGCCTCTCAAAAATAGTAGATTCCCACTCACCAGCCAACACCATCGTATCAGTTACCCCCTCACCAACCACAAAACCCTCAACAACCCCAAATTCCATCTTGTCCTCCTTATCAACAACCACCTCAACATACATAAGTCTTGAGATAAACACATCAAACCTTCCAACAAATGCTAAGAAACCTTGCTGCTCAATACCTATATCACCCACAAAGTGCATATACTGTGTATGCTACCACATCCAATCCAAGTCTTGATTAAACTTATCACATACCCCAACAATTCCTATAGCAACCACCTTACATGAATCCTCAGTAGTCGTAACAAAATCCATATTACTAACAATCCAATCCACAACAACCTCCATATGCTTCCCAACAACCAACTACTTCCTATAATTACTAGTCCAATTTGTATTACTCTCAACATCAACCATCATACTAGCAAGGTGGCTCTACCTCCTATTACCAAGCACCACCATCATATTAGTAGGGTGCCTCTACCTCCTACTATCAAACCCTACCCTCCTATCAACAATATTATGCCATTCCATAATCCACATATCCTAATCAATATCAACAAACCTCTTCATATCCACCTTCGCCATCATACGATTAAACCATCCTGACTCCATCCACATCATATCAACAATATGATCCTTATAGTCAATCCAATCCAACCAATCCTTCATCATCCACACCTACCAATAAGGAGCGGAAAGAGATAAAATCTACCTTAAAAGACTTGCAAGCAGGGACCTCCAAAAAGTCTTTCAAATTTGAAGAGATTTTACCCCTATCCATTTCATCCCTGAATATTACTTGTTCCTTTTCCTAAGAACTTTGAAATTCCAAAGTTTGATAAATACAAAGGAACCAAGGAACCAAATAACCATCTCCAGGAGTTATACACACATTGCCAAGTAGTCCTGTACAATGATAATTATCTCTTGTGGTTATTCCCTGGGAGTCTAATGGGGGTAGCTCTAGGTTGGTTTATGGATCTTCCAAAGAAGTCAATCTCTTATTTTGCAGATCCTTCAAAGAAATTAGTTGCACACTTCTCCTTCAACTTGGAGGACATTGATACCTTGGATCTTCTAAAAGAAAAACAACGTGAGGGAGAAACCTTTGCAAGCTACCTACAAAGGTGGTGCGCCTTGGCTAGTCGAATGAAATACCATCTTAGTGAGAAGGACTTGGTGACCATATTCATTTCAAATGCCCATCTAGATATAACACATAATCTAAATTTTCATTGTATCAAAAAAATTTAATAGGTCATAGAAAAAGGCACTATTATTGAGAGGGTGCTCATTGCTAAGAGACAAGTCAAAATTTATAATCCAGATAAGGATAAGTCATTTGGGGATAAGTCCCACTACTAGACTTAAAAAAAGAATGTTTTCAATGATGGTGTTAGTGATACCAAGCATGTCCAAGTAGCCAACACCTCACAAAGGTTGCAGTACGTCCCCAATCAACCACTAGTGTCTAACGTCATATTAGTGTGGTAGGGGCACCACGTCCTCCCCAATAGTCCAATCAATAGAATCAAGGGAAAACTAAATTCCCATTAACTCCCTTGGGAGAATCTTTAAGTGCTATCTTCAATAGGATCCTCCAAGCGAGTTATCCAGTCACATATCCTATGACTAATCCTTTTGACAAGTCCAAACCAAAGCCTACTTGGTATATGGAAAATAAATACTATGACTTTCACAAAATCAAAGGTCATTCCACTAACAAGTGCTAGGGACTTAAAACATATATCCAAGATCTTATAGATCAAGGAGATATAGTAGTGGATGCTAATCAAGTGACATTGTCCAATGCCCAACTGCAAATATATAAAAATGCTTTCCCAAAGCACAATCAGGGTGCCAATACATCTAATGCTAATCCTGGGTCAAGAAATAATAATAACCAAAATAATAATGTAAATAATATCAGTTATAAGAATGTACCCTATAAATATGATGGCATAGTTATATGCATTCGTTGGGTGGAGCCTCGTGTATCCATGATTCATGTTAAAGGAAAAGACCTGCAAGGTGCTGTTACAATCTCTCACACCCGCATATCCATTCCTGGATCTTCCACATCATCCCAACCAACTCCTGTGAGATTTCAATATAATATTCTTGATCACCTTGGAAAGAATCCTGCTCAAATATTCATCTTATATTTTCTTAAGTCTTCCCTTGTCCATTAGGAAATCCTCACCAAAGCTCTTCAGGATACTCACATACCTAATGATATCTAGATCCTACCCAATTCCAAGCCTTGGTAGGACATCTGTCATCCAGATATTAGCCAGGCTTCAGTCAAAATGATATGCCATCCATTGATTCAAACCATAATTGTCCCCTTCACATCAAAGTCCTTGTAGCTTGTCATTAAATAAAGATGGTCCTAGTAGATAATGGCTCTGCTCTCAACCTTTGTACGTTAAAGTTCATAAAACAGGTAGGGAATACCCACACTAACTTAAATAATTAGACTATCACCATCAAAGCTTATGACAACACAAAATGAGACTCTGAAGGAATCATTTGTCTTCCTATTCAAGTTGGCCCTGTTGTGCAATACACCACATGCCATGTCCTTGATTTGGACCTCCCATAAAAACTCCTCCTTGGCCACCCATGGATCCATGCCACGTAGGCTATTCCATCCACTTACCATCAATTCCTAAAATTCCCATTCAATGGGATTGAAGTAACCATACATGCTGATCTACAACCCTTTGAATATTGTCATTCCTTAGAAGCTTCCTTCCCTCACTCCCACTACTGTCCAGGCATTGAAGTGGGGGAACCTCAAGCATCTTATTCCAATCTATCTTCCAATCCATCATCCACCACATCATCCATTCCATCCTCCACATCTGAATCCACTATCACTAAGGTCCAGATCATAGATAAAGGTTGTGGAGAATACAAGATGTGCACGACTTTAAAGGTGGAAACCATGCCTCCATCTCCTCATACCTATGGCCAACCTTCTCACTCTACACCAAAAGAAGAGAAGAAAATAACACTCAATTCTAAGAACATGGGGTCTAGCACTTTTTGATCCCCTAGAACATGACAAGATCAACCAGATGATGATATCAGTTAGTGGATATATAGAGAAGAACCTAAACCTTCACCCCCTATTATTGAGTATTTCCAAGATTTATCCCCATGCATCCAAGTTAGCTAAAAAATACAATTGTCAAGGGGGAGGCCTTCGTGTAGAAGAACAAGGAAGATTTCAGCCTATTGACACACTTGTGTGACCTAGACATTTGGGCTTAGGCTATGATAAGAATAAAAAGAGTCCCACACCATAAACTAGTACCTCTAATAATGTCAATGTGGATAATGATTTCCTTGAAGACATACCAGAGGAAGAGGCCATCATACTTGTATATGATGACGTTGATCTCCCCTCCTTATTTGACTGCCTACCCATCTTTACCATCAGCCTTTCCCTTCACCATCCCGACCTTATTGATTGGGAATTGCAAGGTAGTGCACCTATCAATACCTTTCCTTTAGTGGACACTTACGTACATCTCATGGGATTGGGGGTAGATGAACACCCTATCCAAAAAAGTAAAAAGAATAAAAATAAAAAATGTGTCATCTAGTGAAAACCTCTCTGAGGCACTTCTTGACTCGTCAAATGTCAAAATAAAGGGTGTATCTAATAGTGAAAACCTCAATGAGGCATTGGAGGATAGGGATGTTCATCTTCCCCTTGTTGGAACTCAATTGTCCAAAATGTCTTCCATCTTGATTGAAGAGACACAAGAAGTCAATTTAGGAATAGAAGAAGACCCTAAATTCACTTACGTAGCCAAATCATTGTCAGAGGAAGAGCATTCCATCATTGTCAACTTGTTAAAAGAAGGAATCATTAACTTTGCATGGACCTATTTAAACATGCCAGGATTAGATCCCACCTTGGTTGTGCACCATTTGGATGTTCATATAGATGCCAAACCCATTAAACAAAAGCTAAGAAAAATGCATCCCCAAGTGGCCTTGCTCGTCAAGAAAGAATTGGAGAAAATATTAGAGGTTGGGTTCATAAGACCTATTGACTATTCTGATTGGATATCCAACATAGTGCCTATCGCCAAACCAAATGGACATATCAAAATTTGACAAATTTTTGGGATCTCAATAAAGCTTTTCCAAAGGATGATTTCCCACTTCCAAACATCGACATGTTGGTGGATCTTACAATAGGGCATGAGATGTTATCACTTATGAATAGTTTTTCCAACTACAATTAGATCAGAATCACACTAGAAGATTAGTGCATAAAACTGCCTTCACTACCCCTTGGGGCACCTTCTGCTTGTTGCAGTATGAGTTGCATAGGTGCACTCCTAAGGGGGAATTATTAGAGCTTTTGATATTTTCCATTGATTTAAAAGGGGGAGAGAGTCATGTGAAAAACAATAGAAGAGGAAGAGAAGGTCTTTTCCTGAAATAATGAGAATGTTGGAATATAGTGTAGGTTGTCTAATCTAAAAATAAAACAGAGTGTTGTCTTTGATAGTTTTTCACATAATGTGTTGCCATCAATGACAAAGGGGGTGATTGTTGCAAGTATGAGCAATTTTGGTGGTGTCGTCATTAATGTCTTGGTTGATGTCAACACTGTTTAGAATGTTGCAAATTGTGCATGTATAGTTGAGATGTTGTTGAGATGTTGTGAGTACATGGAGCTATCCTTATGATGTTGTGGATGTGCTGAAATGATGAGTTACCAAGTGCTTTTGAGGAAATCAATAAAGAGTGAAGTCAGAGTTATGTATGTGTTCAAAATGTGCTTTGATATGTGCTCCGCATCTCTTCTATGTTGATCCTATGCTTGTATGAATTTGGTGTTCATTGTGTTGATTTTTCTTTCTATTATTTGCATTTCATGTTCATACTTAATAACAAAATAGTGTGGTTGTGAAGTTGATAAGTGTTTAAATTTTTGTGGTTGAATTTGGTGACAACTGATTCACCCCCCCTCTTAGTTGTCCTGCGCATTTTAACATTTCTATAATGTCGTGCCTTTTGGACTTAAAAATGTAGTGGCAACTTATCAACGTGCTATGATGTTTATCTTCCATGACCTCATTCATATCATAATGGAAGATTATATTGATGACTTATTATGGAAGTCCAAGACTAGAGAAGAATATCCAATGATCCTAAAGAAAATATTTGAGTAGTTAGAGCACTTTAAGCTATGCCTAGATCCAAAAAAGTGTGTATTTGTGGTTACATTCGAAAAGCTATTAGGCTTCATAGTCTCTAGAAGGGGTATTGAAGTAGATCCAACAAAGGTCAAGACAATAATGAAAATGGCTCTGCCGCATAATCTAAAGAAATTAAGGAGTCTACAAGGAAAGCTACAATCCATTAGAAATTTTATAGCCCAGCTAGTTGACAAGTGTCAATCTTTCACCCATCTCCTACACAAAGATACCACCTTCAAGTGGGATCTAGAATGTTTGCAAGGCTTTGAAAATATTAAGGAGTATTTGGCTTATCCCCCCATCTTAATCCCTCCCATTCCAGGTAAACCACTCTTGTTGTACATCTTAGCTGTACATCGGTTGCACTGGGGGCATTATTAGCTCAACATGATGAGTCCTCTAAAGAGTGTGCAATCTATTATATCAGTTGAATCTTGGTGTGTTATGAACTCAACTATTCTCTAGTAGAAAAGGCTTGTATGGCAATGGTCTTTAGTTCACAAAAGCTTCGCCATTACATGCTCAATCATCCTATCAATCTAATATCAAAAGTTGATCCACTTAAATATTTATTGTATAGGACTTCTTTGACTGGCCACATGGCCAAGTGGGTCATGTTACTAAGTGATTTTGACATAAAATACATGGATCGTAAGGAAATCAAAGGATAGGTGATAATAGATCAATTGGATGATGCTCTTTTGGTGGATGCATATCTGTTAGTAGCCGAGTTTCCTAATGAAGGGATCCTTACAGTCACAAAAATAGATACATGGACACTCTATTTTGATGGGTCATATACACATAATGGAGCTGGTGCAGGTGTCTTATTCGTCACTCCACAAGGTGAATACATCCCAAAGTCATTTCAATTAGCATTTTCATGCACCAACAATATAGCAAAGTATGAATCTCTTATCACTGGCCTTAGAATCACCATCAAATGGAACGTCAACTGTCTATGAGTCTTTGGCAATTTCCAACTAATTATCAAATAGGTCAATGATGAGTTTTAGACAAAGGATGACAAGTTGTTACCCTACAAATGAATGGTGGATGACTTGAAGAAGTATTTCAGCTTCATTCAATTTGAGCAGATTCCCATAGTCTAGAACAAGGCAACATATGCAATGGCTACAATTGGTTCCCTTATTGACATGCCCAAAGATTAAACAGATTGTGAGTTCCTCGTTGAATAACTTTTTATCCCAACATATGATGTTCCTAATAATGAGACGGTGTGCAATATCGTAGGTCCTGAATTACCTTGGTACCATGACATTTACACCTTCCTCCATGAAAACATCTTGCCACCTGACCTTACTAGAAATCAACGCAAATCCTTTATTCAACATACTTCCTACTATACCATTGTAGGAGATACACTTTATCAAAGAGGGTATGATGATAGCCTACTTAGGTGTTTGAATGAATCAAAATCTCACAATGCGTTAAATGAGGTACATAGTTGTGTTTGTGGGTCCCATTATGATGGAATTTCCTTCGCCAAAAGGATTCTTAGAGTTGGTTATTATTGGCCTACTATGGAGTATGACTCTTGTGATTTTGTGAAGAAATTCCTACCTTGTCAGTAACATGCAAATTTAATCCATGCTTCCACACAAGATTTGCAGCCCATCATAACACCATGGCCTTTTTCTCAGTGGGGTTTTGACTTGAACAACAAGATTGATCCTCCATCCTCTGATAGCCACACTTTTATCATCATAGCCACTAAATACTTTACCAAGTGGGTGGAAGAAACTCCACTCTCTCAAATCATGGGTATTCAAATATCCAAATTCATCCTTTTCCATGTTCTCTACACATATGGAATCCCTTCCACCATCATCACCAACAATGGTAAGCCATTTAAAAATCAATTTATGAAACACCTTTGTGAGACATACCATATCCAACATCATTGGTCCATGCCCTATTACCCACAAAGTAATGGTCAAGTGGAGGAAATTAACAAGACCCTCATCAAGATCCTTAATAAGGTGGTCAATAATACTGGTTGAGATTGGAACCTTCATCTCCATCCCACCCTTTGGACTTACCGTACATCTATCTGCACTCCCACTAGTGCCACTCCATACTCTCTTGTATATGGTGCTGATGCAATATTGTTGATCAAAGTTGAGATCCCATCACTCCAAATATCTCTGAAGAATCTCATTAGTGATGAAGATACCAGAGTTGCACACTTAAGTCAGCTTGAACTCTTAGATGAAAAACACATCAAGGCCTACAATCACCTTCAAGCATACCGACATTGTCTTAGGAGGATCTACAACAAGAAGGTTCATCCTTGTCAATTCAATGTTGGGGATTTGGTTCTGAAAGAGAATCAACACACCCAACAAGATTGAGACAAGAAAGGAAAGTTTGAGGCAAATTGGCTAGGTCCTTATGTTATCATGACTAAATATGGTTATGGGGAATATAGGCTTGCTACACCTGAGGGGTGACCCTTAGAGGATCCTATCAACATCATGCACTTAAAGAGGTTTTACACCTAAGTCAGTTGGCTTATCCTATCCTGAAAAATACCCAAAAAAGTAAAAAGCTATCAAAAATATAAAAAATAAAAAAGTTAAAAAAATTCAAAAAAAAAATACTAAAGAGAAATAATCTTTCCTATGGTGAAAACAACCCTTGGTGGTGCCTTGGATAAGTACATTTGGTGAAAAATTGGAAACAGGCGCCATTTGTAGAGGGCTTAATCATTATCTATGTTGCATCCTAGTTACTTTATGCTTTCATCCATCCTATCCTCTACATATCCTATCCTCACATCCCATCAATTCAGTCCTTTCATCCACATCCGCTTATTTGTCACTTGGTATATTTTGGTTGAGCATTGGATGATCCCCATCGACTATTTGCATTCCTGAGCTTTTTTCCCAATCTTGAGCTTTTGTCATTTTTATGTTGGTGTCATTTATCGGTCTCGTGTCCTCATCTAGGATTCTCTCATCATGTCAATCATCATTGGGTCTTGTCTCATCTATTTTCCTTTTTTTGAACTACATTGCCCCTACACTTTCATGTAGGCAAGGCTGATCATTTGATCAGCCCATGAGAGATTTTTCATCTGTCTTTGTCTTCTATCGAGGTCTCCATTTTCCTCTTTTTGCTTTTATCCATGCTCAGTCATCAGTATTTTAGTGAACTATGAGGGATCTACACTTTTACGTAGGCAAGGATAATCTTTGATCAGCCCCCAAGCCCCTAGATCTTTAGGGTGTGTCTTGTTGTGTTGTGTTATCAAGTGTGTCCCTCCCTAGTTGGTTCCTAACAAGAAAAGTCCATTAGTATCATAAGGTCCAATTAGTTTCAAGTATCCTGAGTCATGTCAGTCACCTGATCTATCCACCATCTTTGGTCTTAGTAGGATGTATCCTTCCTAATCAGACCGCATCAATCCCATCCACCCTTTTGATCCTATGGAAAATTACATTTGAAATTTATTGTGATTTTTTTGATTCTTTTGGCATTTTTTTTTATCATTTGAGCTTCCTACTATACCTTTTCTGGGTCACCACGATCCATCATATCATGGTGTGCTTTGACTGGTAAATATAGGGACATATCTTGATCTTTCATTTGTTTTTGTCTTCTTGGTTGTCGCATGTAGTACCCACCAAGATCCCCATGGTCTTGTGTTACACTGGGGCATCCTTTTGTGCTTGTGGCTATCCCAATACCTAGCTCAACCAAGGTGCTTGTGGCTTTGGGGTTTTGGGATAGCCTTCTTATTTGCTGTGTTTGTTTTATGCATTTGACACTAATTTTCCTTTGTTCCTCATACCTTGGCATATCGTGTCTTATGCTATAGCAAAAATCAATGCTCTTAAAATGGAAAAATAGCATTAGCATTTCATTTCATTTATCATCCCGTTGCATTACATTTAACCCCATCCATCCTTTCCCTAGCCTATGACTAGTGGTTTCCATTGTGAAAATGTTCGTCTCTCATCTTTTCTTCTTCTTAGGATTCCTATGGCTTTTGACAAGTGCATTATCACACCCATCGTCACACTTATCATTGTTCACTTAGGTTCATCTAATTTCATTTACATTATCATTTTCATATTCATCTTAAGTTTTTTAGATTAATATATATTTTTTATTATAAGCATCTTAAGTTCATTTCATCATCTCATTTCATTTGCATTATCATTTTCATATTCATCTTAAGTTGTTTAGATTAATATATATTTTCTATTCTAAGCATCTTAAGTTCATTTCATATCATTTCATCTCATTTTCATTTATCATTATCATGTTCATTTTAAGTTGTTTAGATTAATCTAGATTGATTATTCTAAGCATCTTAAGTTCATTCCATTCCATCATCACTTCATTGCATTATCATTTTAGGGGTATGTGTAGGATCATGATGGGCCAAAAAGTGGCGATATGATGGGTATGTGGCTGACGATTTTTTTTTTACCCAAAATTGATGAAACGAAAAGGGGTTTTTAAATGAGATTCCTAGCTTTCCACCAATATAAATTATGCTTTACTTTGAATTTAATAAACAATTATTATTCATTTTCTATTTGAATTACGACTAAAGTCTTGATTGATAGGCTAATTGATTTTTTTTTATAGCTTTCAAATGATATCATAGTTTTTGAATATGAAACATGCGTCACATTCTATGCTTCACATACTATAGGATTAAAAAAAATGAATTTCATGAAGTTTTGACCAAGTTAAGGTAGTTAGACATACAAGTTTTTTATATTTTTTAAAAGTTGTAATAAAAAATTCATAATTAATTATTTACTTGGACAAAAATTACAAAAAAATATGCATCACATCCAGACATGAGACCTCTACTTATATCTAAAATATTATAAAAAAATATTATCATTTTATTGTGGTTAGGGTAGGTAGACAAACACCTACTTATTTTTTCCTTGAAATTTAAGTACTACTGCATTGAAATTTCAAATTTTCACCAAATAGATTTTTTTTTAGAAAAAATAAACATAGTAGTTTAGAAACTACATTAAATTTTCTATAGATTGTATTCTTACATATTTTTGAAATAATATAGATAAGTTATTCAAAATTTTACGTCAAGTTTCCTAACTCTGATTTTTTTGATTTTTTCACCACTTAAGGGCTTGTTTTTTCCATGATGATCCTGCACATACCCTTAGGTTTTTTACAATTTGTATTTTGAGCCTATTAATTCATATCATTGCATACATTGAATTACATTACATACATCACATTTTTCATTCATTAAATCCCATTACATTTTCATATCATAATTAAATCATAATAATACGTCTGGGAAGTTTTCCCACTGAAATTAAAAGCAAATTGATTGTATAGTGTACAAACATTCATCGCAAATTGCATCATAAATCATTAGTATGATATTCATAGCATATAAAATCATAACTCATCCATCACATCCTTCATCACAAAGTGTTAGAAATAATGCATTTAATCCATATCATCCACATAAACATGAGCATACATCATCATAGTCACATACATACATTACCATACACATGGACATAAATAAGCATCCATCCCATAATAACCACATGGTGTCAACAATGTCCATCACATATCATATAAATATCAAATATCGTGTCCACCGTGTCCATCATAATCCATAATAATAAAACCATAGAAGTCCATAATAAGTCTATCATAAAAGCATAATAACAAGTCCATCATGTCCATCAAAACCCATCAAATAACATATAGGTACAAAGCTTTGGTCTAATACAAAGACTACATCTCCCAAATGAATAGAGAATAAAGAATGAACTAATCAATGAATGAAATAATCTCTAATCTATACTAAGGAGTCTGTAGCCTCTATCTCTATCCACTGCACATGCACTCTGCACCTATCAAAAACCCATGTCCTGTATCCTCTCTCCTCTCTACCCTGTACTGGCTTCATCTGATCTCTGGTGGGAGTCTCGGATTGAACCTTTGTTTTTGGGGGGACTCTTACAGTAGCTACAATATCCCCATGTATGTGTTGCTCTTGAGTGGGATGGTGTGGGCATCTGTGATACTGCTCTGATATATGGTGGGACCCTCTGTGCTGGATTTGGGACAACCTGCTGATATGAAAGCATATAGTACGTAGCCTTTGTCCTAGCATCTACCACCTATACTGCCTATCCTCTCACCGGATCTCTCTCAATCTAATATCTATCCCACAACCCACTGATATTCCTCCTCTCCTACTCCCAAGCATCCTGAGCTTATCTCATTTGGTCCACCTATGCTTGCAGCTGGAACATCTCCTGCACTGCTACATCTTGCTCACCTTGTAGGGCCTGTACCTATACCTGCTCTCTCCAACAACCCCCTGCATCTCCCATGGTCACCTTGACACACTCTTCCACGTACCACAACTCATCCCTATCCCTCCTCAGTTCCTCCAATCCCCTCTACATCTCTTCCACATACCTCCTCAGATCATCCCTCTTTGTTTGGGCCTTTTGTACCCTCAATGAGGCATCATCTGCTAGAGCCCTATAGTCCCTATCTCCATCCCTCTATATGGCCTATAGTAAGTCCACCTACCTTTGCAGCCTATCCTTGTCCTCCTCAGACTCCCTAAGTATGTGCTCTACAATCCTAATTCGAGCCAAGGATCCTATCAATAGTACAACGGGATCCTCAGGTGATGAGGGTACATATGGTACCATCACTAATGGATGCACTCTTGGGGAATCTTCCTCCATGGCCTGCTTCTCTCCTCCTACTCACAAAATCTCCAAATCTCTAGTGCCTCCCCTCCTCTTTCGACCTCCTCTCCTCCTCCTCCTCTGCTACTTTTCTACCCTCCATCATCAGATCCATATCCCAGTTCTCCCATGATCAGCTATACCATGGTCATGTGCCTTGGCCTCCTCGTTGCCCACCATGCCGAGTAGTGCCTTGTTGTCCCCACATCTGCTGGCCTTCCCCTCCAGGGGTACTATGTTAGTGGGATAGTGTCCCAAATCTATCATGCATAATCTATTGTAATTGGCTCTCCCCATAATGCTACTAGCTCCCTCATGATCCGTTGAAACATCTGTTGTCCCGAAGGAATATCTTGATATACCCTGAACTAAATGGTGACCCTGTCTGGTTTATACAGCTCCACAATGAATGGATCCTATCCAATCAGATAGTAGATTGAGAAGAAATAGCCTCTGTATCTCCAGTTGTTATCTCTCCATCCTTGGAATTATTAGGCCATGTAGGGTCTCCAAATGATGTCCTCTAATCTTAGCCCATCTAGTCTCCTCTACCACATCTCCAACTCACCCACTACCTGATAGTGGAGCCTGAAGCCTTACTCTATCTCCCACCAGTACGCTACCAACAATGTCTCATCTCTCACTCTAGCAACCAAAATTTCTGGCCTGGCCACACTGATATGCTCCCACACCCACACCTAAAGTAGTGTCACATGGGTGATGCTCAATGCTTGTTTGTAACAAATGACATGCATATCTTAGTATAGCTATGCTAGTTTGAAAGCTCCCCATGAAAACTCCCTCTCTTGCCTCTCTATAATGTGTCTAACAACCTCAATAATGTGTCTAACAGCCTTAATAACCTTGAGGCTACAAAAGTTTTTGTTCCTATCCAACAATAGGATCTCACTAATCAAAATGTAGAGGTACAGTGGTAGAGCTAGCACATGTAACCCCAAGCAAGCATCAAGGTCTAGCTCCCTCCCTTTGATCAACAACTCCATTGGTCCAAAAATAGCCTGCAGGCTCTCCTCCACTGGTCGATTGTGGGCCTAGCTGACCAAGTTCCCTCAGATGGGAAACTATAGAATCCTCCATACATCCTCTAATGTCACTATCATCTCCCCTGTCGGGAGATGGAATGTCGAAGTTTCTGAACTCCATCTCTCCATTAACACTATTTGTAGACCAGGCTAGTGTGCTCGGATATTGGGATACCCCAACATGTGTACCAATCCAGCCTATACAAGCAATATGTGGTCATGGGAATTCATCACCCTTTGTGTCACCTCCAACACTGCCGAATGTCTCTCCTACATCCTCAATGACTCAAAGTTTTGCATCCATACTGAACAATTTGTTAGTTTTTCTCACATGTCATTTCTTTCCTGTCATTTTTCATCCCTACCCTGGGTTTGGAAAATTCACCTCTTTCTAAGGAAAGTTCACCCTTTTCGATTTCCCAACGCATTTTCCTATCCAACCAGTGTGCTCGCCCCTTTGTTTTCCTTTGGTGAATTCACCTGCTTTCCCGATGAATCCACCCATTTTTCCCTCAGAGGTGAAGTCACATTCACCCTTTTTCCTGAGGGGAAATTTTTTATTCGCTCCTACATCTTTCCTTTTTGAGTGGTGAATTCGCCCTTACCCTTTTCCCCCAAAAGGTGGATTTGAATCTACCTGTTTCCCCTTTTGGGGAAATTGCTTTCGCCTCTTTCTAGTTTTCGCGAATTCGTATTCACTTATCCCTATACACATTCTCCCCTATGTTGTGCAGTCTTGCCCCTTTCCTCAAAGAGGCAACTTTGAAATCAATGCCCCACCAACACATCTGCCCCTATGGAGTGCGCGTTCACCTGTGTGTTCACCCATCCTTCTAGATAGGTGAATTTTCTAATCAGACGGGAAAATCCACCCATCCATGGCGAGTTTGCATACCTAATCTACCCAATCCCAAATTTAAAATATGTTTAAAAATTCAATTCAAAATCACAAAGTGGGATTTGGGGCCTACCTAGCATGGTACTACTCAGCAGTAGTAGAACTAGCACAACTCCTCACCTTGGTGGATGAGCTCATTGTCCACGAATCCTTCGTCACCGCTCCCATTAGCCATCCTCGTCACTTGATTGCTCTCTCTCTCTCTCTCTCTCTCTTGTCTAGTCAGTTGCCAAGTATGCAAAAGGTAAATAGTAATTTTTCAAATTTACTATTTATAATTTTCACTTTTTTACTTGTTTAGCCTTTTAAAATTTGGGTAATTTTTACCCTTTATTTAACCTTTTATTAATTCATTCACCTATTTTCTTCTATGGGCCGCCATTTGCACCACGTTTATCTATTTTCCTCTGTTTAAAGTCCATTATTCATGGTTTTTCATTCTCTATCATGTGGTACCCTCCACTTCTCCATATCAAGAAATCAATTGGGGCCATTTTTTCTTCCTTATCCACCCTCTCGATGGGGGCATACCCTACCATTTTCCTCCATTCTTCCATCCTATCCGTTTCTCTATGATATCGGGGCATCATCTAACATTCCTTATCTTCATTGATCATCTATGTTTTATTTTTCTTTGAAACACTGTTATTCTAACAGTATTTCAAAGAGGGGAAAAATGTAGACCTTGAATTTGACCACCCCTATATAGTCAAATTCACCTCTTTTATTCCTCTACCGTGTATCCCTCACCCAGATTAAGTAAACAATCTATTATTTTATTAATATTTCTCTTATTCTAATGTCCCCTAAGGTATTTAATAAATTAATTAAATACCTTATCTCCTTTCTTCTCTAAATTAAATAAATAACCAATTTATTTAACTTAGTCACTTTAGCCTTTATGAATTAAATCAATTTTTAATTCAAATTCTTCTCTCTCCAAATGTCACATCCTCCATATTTCCTTTTAATCTAGGTTAATTTGATTAATATGTGATTAGGATGTGCACACCCCTAATCATCATTAGGGTCACATCCTCCATAATCTCCCACTTGCCTCTAATCTGTCATTAATTCATCTAATCATGCATTTGCACAACCTTAATCACTTAATTAGGTCAACCTAATCTCCATGCCATTTATGGCATGTGTCCTAAGTCAACTGCATTAAATGCTTTCTTCTTTTGGAGATGGAAATCCCTTCTCTATGTTAATTTTTAATTCACATTTATTTTCTCAATGCATTTTAGGAATTTAAAATTCCTTTTCCCATCCCCATGAGGTTTTTTGAGGAATTTTCAATTCCCCACATGTCCTCTCACCCACATGTGGACACAAACCTCCTTTATGAGGATATCTTATCCAAATCCCAATGTACTATGTAGTACCTCCATGTCATGTCTGCATCATCTCTTCTTGCCATCTCACCTACCACATGTCAAGATGTGAGGGCTTGTGAGTCTCAACTCACCCCAGCCCTTGATCTTGTCCATCTTGGCTTGATCTTGACCATCCTTTCATTTAGAGGTACTTCCCCTAAAAATTGTGGAATTTTCCCTCATTTGCATCCATCCCCTTTTGCAATCAACCAAGCACACTTGGAAAGCATACACTTATCCAAGCCTCCTCCATTGTTGCAACATCCATTGAGCTCCCATCTTGCATCTTTCATAATACCCACAATATCCATTGCATCCATCATCATATTAGCTACATTTTGCACTATGTTTTGAGCTATTTTTCCATCAAGGAGCACACAAATCAAGCAATCAAATGGCCAACCAAATTTGTCAATCTAAACAAGGTAAAAGGTTCTAATTTTCTTGTGTTATTGTTTAGATTCAACTAGGCCAATCTTGAGTGTTTTTTTGGTGTTTTCCACCTTGCATTTCTATTGTTGTTTTGCATTCCTAGGTTAAAATTCACTTGCACACACAAACATGTGTAGTTTGTAGAGTATTTGGGATGCCATGTAGTGCTAACCCAACCCTAGTCAATAGTGTAGGGTTGCAATAATATTGTTACTTCCATGAGTAGTAATATGAACATCACTACTAATGACCCTCTATAGTGACTACAACACACAAAACTACCTCTACCCCTCCACATAGAATCTTTGTAGAATATTTTCCTAAAATATCTCTTTTAGACCCAAAAATCACCCATTTTGTACATCATTGATTTTTCACTATCTACATAGTGGTTTTCATATGACATGTGGTTTAACAGAAATCCATGAGTGGTTTTGGCATATTATAGAGTATTAGAGATATTGTAATGGTAGAGGTTTATTCTAATAACTAGCATGATCATGATTTTAGTGATATTTCCCCCGATCTTGTCCCTTTCATGATTGGATTTTTTCTTTCTGTAACTAATTTTGAAAGGTTCATATCTTTGACATATGAGATTATTATTAGCACATTTATTATTAGGGATATTTTTTGATGTACTTCATGATGGTGTAGGTATTTTTTAAATTTTGGTACATATTTATTTAGAAATTAAATAGATTCTCATAGGTTTTTCTACAAAATTATAATTTTTAAACCTTTTAGAGGCTCATTTGGGCTCATATGCACTCCATTTTGGGTGTAATTTTATTTTGAAATTACATAATTTTTTGAGCTTTACATACTGATACTATTAGTTCATTATAATTTCTCTTAATTTCTATTTTCAATTTTGATCCTTTTTTATATCTATAAATGAATTGAGATTAAGTCCACATGGTGATATTTTCTAGTGGTAATTGTACTTGAATTAAATATAAAGTACCTAGATCATATTGTGTTTTGGGAATCATTGGTTGAGTGATTTTTTTGGGGGGATTTGTTCTTGTGGTTATGCTTGCATTCCTCTTGACTTGTGTTCATCTTTCTTGCTTCATCATGGAGCAATATTTTGTTTCACTTCAACCACATTACAACTATCTTACATCAAAATATAAAATGAAAAAAAAACATAGAATTAAAAAGGTTGTACATGATAGTTCATGGGCTTGATGGTGAACCAAAATATGAACTTGAAAAGACTAAGTCGTTGAATAGTTATGCAGAAACCATTGGCTATTTGTGCCTATGTGTCTCTCCTAAGTCTTCACATTGAGTACCTTGCTAATACCTATGGTTATGTGGATTACATTTTCAAAATTGCTTGGAAAAAAATGAAATATAAGGTCATTTATTGGAAAAGGAACTAATGAGTCTCAATGCCACACCCTTAATATTGGTGTACATCGGGTTATGAGTAGTCGGCTTGTGGCTATCTTACCTCCTAATTAAGTCATTTTATCATTACTCTATTATTATTTAGTTAGTTAGGTTGTTCTAGGGCTTATATAGGGGTGTCTAAGTCAGCTTAGGTGATATCCTAGGCATAAATAGGTATACATAGGAGGTTGTGAGTCTTATTGCATCATCATATTGTGAATTGTGTTCTCATTGAAGATATTTGGAGGTTTTCCCCCTTGAAATGGCTTGTTATTCTCAATTATTCTAAAATATTTGTAGCATATTTCATATCATCTTCTTCTATTGTGCAAGTTATTTCATTAAAATTGGTATTAGAGCATGATCTTGGCACTGTAGAGGTAAGGTTTTTTCTCAATATTGGAGGTGATTTTGGAAAGAGCATATATTTCAGATTTTGGTAATTATTTTTTAAAAAAAAATTAAAGGGTTTTTGAAGACCATATTAAAGAATCTACAATCCAAATTTTAAATGAATTGGAGCAAAATTGAGCAAATTATTGCAAAATTAGGGTTTTTACATAATTTATTTGGAATCTACATCTCTCACATCCTACCACATTGGAGCCTAGTTTTTATTGGGTTTTTGAATAAATAATAAAGGAGTCTAAAGTCCAAAATCTGGAGAAATTGAAGAAGAAATAAGAGAGTTATTGCAAAATTAAGGTTTCCAAAAAAATTTCTCTCAAGGATGCAAATCTACTTATTTCTTGGAGATTTTTCTAGGTGAGAGGTATTTTGGCCTTAGTAAGTTGCAGTAAAAATTTAATAGAATTTAAGTTTCATTTGTATGATTTATTTCAAAATTATTGGTTCCCATCATGATGGGGCCCGCAACAAGGGGGAAAAAGAATGCTTTCACACTATGGAAGACTCATGATAAGGATGGGGTAAAAATAGAGGATATCAATCCCAATGAAGAAATCAGTAAGGTCAAGGAAGACATTTAGTCAATGAAGATGGATAGGTGTGACCTAAGAGGAGATATATTAGATATAAAAAGCATGTTAAGTGCCTATATGAATGAGCCAAGAAAGGAGTTCTCAAGCAACCAAGGTAAAACTTCTAGGTCGAATAATATTGACACAAATTTTAATACTCCTATGGGATCTAGGAATTTGTTTCTAAAGGTGGATATGTGCAAGTTCAATGGCTAGGATCCTCTAACATGGATAAAAAAATGGAGAATTTTTTGAGGTACATCAAGTCCCAAATGGAAAAAGGTCACAATGGATTCCCTATATCTAGGACCAAATCAATTCATTTGGTATCCTTTCCTTTGTTCTCATTGAAGGAAAAAGGGACTCACCATCTCATAGTCAATTTTTGTTAGAATTGAAGATTTAATCCACAGCTCCCATGAAACACCTGCATTCAATTACCTATCACAATAGAGAAGATCAAGAGCAAGATTGTGCTCAATAACTTGAGAATTATTATTGATGCAAATAGCCTAGATGAATATTACAAATGAATATGCATTCTTATATAAGCAATGCACAAGCGAAGCCTACATGCGGATTGTTGGAAACACAATTTTTGTTGCACCAAAATTTTGACCTTTTAATGCCTGATACAATAGTGAGAGTTAATGGATCCATGGGAGGCGGTTAAGCCATGTCATGAATCCCAAGGGGAGCACTAACCATTTGCCAACAATCTCCCCCTCAGAATTACCTAGGGGAATTCAAACCCAACACGTTTGGCTTTGATACCAATTGTTGGAAACATAGTTGTTGTTGAACCAAAAGATCAACCTTTTAATGCTTGATACAACTATAAGAGTTAACAGATCCACAAGAGGTAGTTAAACCATGTCACGAATCCTGAGGGGAGCATTGACCATCTACCAACATGGATTTGACAAGATAGATAAAAGTGTACAAATCTCATGCAATGAGACAACTTGTCCTAAATTTAGTCCAATCTAATAATAAGAATCAATCTAAAGATTAAGAAGAAACTCCTAAGTTTAGCTTAAGTGAACTAAAGTAAAAAAGCCTCTAATAATTAATTAATGATTAATTAATTATTAGATAATGACTTGTTTACTCCAACACCCCCCCTTAAGATCAACTTAGGGAGAAACTAAACTACTAATAAAGGAATCTAAATGAATAAAGAATGGGACCCAACTACAAGGCCTGATAGGGTATCCATGAACAAGCAACTGTAATCTCTCAAAATTGGAGAAAAGGAGAAAACCACATGGAAAAAAATCTTCTCCAAAAGAGAGTAAAAGAAATGACTGTACTAATGCATGAAGGATAAAAGGACTCAATGTGACCCCCCAAGGATTGCTTCTGTCATGCAAGTACAATAGATGTCCCCACGATAGGAGAGAGAAAAATAAGATATGAATCCCTCCATAATGAAAGAGCTCCCATGCTAATGATGAATTCCTAAAGAAAAAATATGGTCCACCGCCTACGAACAACATTTCTCCCCTTAGGAAGAAAAGGATCCATTGCTGATTGGAGAGGCCAATCCAAAAGAATGGGTGATTTTAGGATCCAAATCTAGATGATGCGTTCCTTTGAGAATTTCTCATGTCTCCACATTTCAGAAAGCAATGATGCCGATCCAAAATCCTGTGAAGACTGATATAGAACAAGCTGTAAAGGTGATGAAGATAGTGGTCCAACAATAGTGATGTGGTTGTCAACAAAGAGGAGATGAATGTTCTCAAAGT
Organism: Sequoia sempervirens; assembly: GCA_007258455.2. Classification (NCBI taxonomy): domain Eukaryota; kingdom Viridiplantae; phylum Streptophyta; class Pinopsida; order Cupressales; family Cupressaceae; genus Sequoia; species Sequoia sempervirens. Next base: position 30,514,000 of record VDFB02179234.1, on the reverse strand, counting down.
AATCCTCCATATCTATAATATAGGACTCTACAAACAAGGATGGTATGTCTACAAGATATGAATCCCAAGTAGCTATGTCTAGAAGATGTATGATGTCTTGTTGTAATGAATAAATAGGGGCTAATGATGTGGCGATGCCAAACTGATAAGGAACACCAAATGATGATGTAGTCTCAATCTGAAGTGTGGGAACATGAATGAAAGTCTCTGAACCATCAAAACATGCAAGACCTGTGATATATTCAAGCTTTTCTAAAGTATCATCATCAAAGGGTATGTAATCTGCATCTATAAGAGGGGTGAGAAAATCTACAATAGGATCATTTGCGTATAGAGAGATATGAGGGTCTCTACAGATCTCCCAAAGTCATGTCCATAGTATGTGGGGGCATCTAATATCTGATACAACATACATAGTGTCAAGATCAACACTAGAACATATAACCCACACAATATGATCTCTAATGATGCCCCATGCTAATAAACTCCTTGGTGTGTCTAGTGTAGGTATGAGTCCATACAAATAAGGAAAAATATCAAGCCACCTGAGATGTGTCAGGATGCCATCTCGCCAAGACTCATAGTTAGGGTATGTGTAGGATCATCATGGGAAAAATAAGCCCTTAACTGGTGAAAAATTCAAAAAAAATAGAGTTAGGCAACTTGACATAAAAATTTGAATAAATTATCTATATTATTTCAAAAATATGTAAGAATAGAATCTATAGAAAATTGAATTTAGTTTCTAAACTACTAAGTTTATTTAAAAAATAAATCTATTTGGTGAAAATTTTAAATTTCAATGCAATTAGTACTTAAATTCGGGGAAAAATAAGTAGGTGTAAATCTACCACCTAACCACAATAAAATTATAAATTTTTTTTATAATATTTTAAATACAAGTAGAGGACTCATGTCCAAATGTGATGCATATTTTTTTGTAATCTTTTTCCAAGTAAATAATTAATTATGAATTTTTTATTACAACTTTAAAAAAATATAAAAACTCGTATGTCTGACCACCTTAACTTGGTCAAAAATTCATGAAATTCATTTTTTTTAATCTTATAGTATGCGAAGCACAAAATGTGACACATGTTTCAGATTCAAAATATGTGATACTATTTGAAAGCTATAGATATTTTTCAATCAACCTATCAATCAAGAATTTAGTCGTAATTCAAATAGAAAATGAATAATAATTATTTATTAAATTCAAAGTAAAGTATAATTTATATTGGTGGAAAGTTGATAATCTCCTTTAAAAATCCTTTTCATTTCATCAATTTTGGGTAAAAAAAAAGTTGTCAGCCACATACCCTACACATACCCATCATATCACCACTTTTTGGCCCATCATGATCCCACACATACCCGTTATCATTATCCAACTTGATCACAAAAGGATGAACAAAAAAACCCATGATACTCATTCAAATGAAAAAATCAGAGACTTATGGTCTCATTACTAATAAAGAAGATCAAAATATGTCATCTCACGCAAACAAATCCTTTCTAGGTACCAAGACGTCCAAGTAATCAAGCAAAGTGTGAAAATAAAAAATACTAAATTAAATGTACCTAGGGAAGATTCTAGAAAATGTGCCTAAATAGATTTGAAGAGCTCTGAAATACCTTTCCAATGTTGCTTGAATTGTGAAAATTGGAGATACAGGCAAAAAGTTACGAGCTTGGAAGCACAAAATGAAGATCTAACTTTGAATGAGAATATCAAGATCCACTAGAAAAATATAATGATGATACCTACACCACTTGAAAGTTCATAGAACCAACTTTCTGACGATAACTTGTTTTCCTAATTTTGACATCGTATAACGAAGTTCTGCCAAAAGGAAAAAAAATAGCTCCTTTAGGAAAACTGGACCTAGGAGGGGAGCCATAAATTTGAAAACCATTTGAACATCACATAATATTCACAGAATATTCTTTCACCATGGAAAAAAAATTCTTTCCCAATAAAAATTTAGGTTTCTAAAAAGTGTACCTTCGATTGGCGATTTTCTAGAATATTCGATAGGAATCTTTAAAGATTTTGTCACCAGTTTGCATGCCAAATTTGGTGCTAGTTGTTGAGATTTAAATGTCAAATTTTTTCTCTACCTAAAATTGTATGTCACCACCAGTTATTTTTGAAGCTGTTGTATTTTGTTTGACTGATTGAGTTTTTTGGATGGTGCTGATTTTCTAGATGTTGGCTGTGAAAAGGCCGATTGGGCTTGTGGGTGTCACCAAGTAGTTGATAATGGCCTCGGGTGTTCCTTGCAAAGGAAACCACCTATTTAAGTATGGTATATACTACGATACATAGGTTTGCACATAATTTTTGATATTTTATTTTTTAATTTAATTTTTTTGTTTATTTGATTGGTAAAAAAAATAAAAAAACTAGTGTGTTTTTTTAAATTTTGGAATTGATTTTTTTTTTGGAAAAAAAATTCTAGAAATGTGAAAAACCAAAATAAAAAATTTAGAAACCTTGTACTATTACCTATGCATGCAAATCAAGGCACCCAAATCTATACAGATTTGCATGCCTCTAAATTTTTTTTCCTTTTGTTGCAACTACTCAAAAATTGATGAATTAATAGGCGATCCTTATGTTTTCAGCCATTTTGGACACAACAGTGATGCCTGTTTTTCCCTATGATGAGATGATTTTTCTCTCAAGGTCAAATCTCTTTAGAAATTGAATAGGGGGCTACAGATCTAGGATTTGATACCATGTTACAATTGAAGATTCAATCCACAGCTCCCATGAAACACCCACATGCAATTACCTAACACAATAGAGAAGATCAAAAGCAAAATTTCTGCTCAATAACCTAAGAATTCTTATTGATAAAAATAACCTAGATGAATATTACAAATTAATGTGCATGCTTATATAAGCAATGCACAAGAAAACCCTACATGCATATTTGACAAGATAGATACAAGTGTACAAATCTCATGCAATGAGACTTGTCCTAAATTTAGTCCAATCTAATAATAAGAATCAAACTAAATATTAAGAAGCAAATCCTAAGTTTAGCTTAAGTGAACTAAAGTAAAAAATCCTCTAATTATTAATTTATAATTAATTAATTATCAGATAATGACTTGTTTAATCCAACAATTTTTATGGATGAACTCCAAGCACAATATAACAATAGTGTGACAGACAACTTCTTTAGCCAACTTGTTAAACTTCAACAAATAGGATAAATTAAGGATTATATTCAAAAATTCCAAAATCTATCCTTGAGAGTGGATACAATTACAGAGGATAACTTGAATGATTTATTCTTGGGTGGTCTCAAGGATCACATTCAACATGAGGTACACATGTTTAGTCCTAGCTCAACAAATGAGTCTTTATCTTAGCACGTAGGGTAGAGGTGAAGTATTTGATTCCTAAGAAGCAAGGGGCTAATGTGACAAGAGAGAAAGAATATTCAACACCTTCTCTTCCTCAACCTACCAGGTTGACTCCACAAAAAATTAAGGAGAAAAGAGTAGGTTGTGTTTCAATTGTGATAGCAAATACAATTGAGGACATAAATCACATATTAGAAGAGGAGGAACCCATATTAGAGGATGAAAGGGATTCAAATGAGAAATCACATCATTCTCAACTAATTATTTCTTATCATGCACTCTCAGGTTTTAGTGCTCCACAAAATCTCAAGGTATTGGGTTTCTTAAAGAAGCAAAAAGTAACAATGTTGATCGACTCAGGTAGTACTCATAATTTCATCAGCAAAAATTTGGCTACTCGTCTAAATTGATTTATATATCTAGCTATCGAGTTTCAAGTTTTAATTCCATATGGTGGTACAATTAGTTGTTCTATCAAGTTTCATAGCATTAAATTATCCATAGGAGATTATCAACTTGATACCCTAATGTATGCGATATCCATGGATGCAACATATATTATTTTGGGAGTATAATGGCTTAGTACATTGGGAACAATTGAGATGAACTTCAAAGAAGTATTCATGAGATTTTAATTTAAAGGAAAGTTAGTTGAGCTAAGGGGATTGAAGGAAAATTCCCAATAGATGGTAAGCTCTCATCAAATGCAAAAGTTTCTTAAGAAAGTAGTGGATGGATTTGTGGCCCAACTATGTTCATTAGAAGTATCTCAATCTAATGCTCCTACTCATCCAAATTTATAGGAAATAATTAATTGTCACTTAGTGGTTCTTGGAGATATTCCTAAAGAACTTCCTCCTAAGTGGGATCATGATCATTCCATACAACTAGTTCTAGGGAGCAAACCATTGAAAATCAGGCCTTATAGGCACACACACATACAAAAAAGTGAGAGAAAAAAAATGTTGAGGAGATGCTAGAGGCATGAATTATCAAGCATAGTCAAAGTGCTTACTTCTCGCCTATGGTGATGGTACGTAATAAGGATGAAACTTAGTGCATGTGCTTGGATTATAGAGTGCTCAACATTTCCTATTGTAGTCATTGATGATTTTCTAGATGAATTGAATGGAGCTATGTATTTTACCAAGTTATATCTTAGATCTGGTTATTGCCAAATTTGAATTAAGGAGGAAGATATTTTTAAGACAAAATTTTAGAATCATGAGGGTCATTATAAATTTTTTTTGATGCCATTCAATCTTATCAATGCACCATCTACATTCCAAAGTTTGATGAATTACATTTTCAAGAAGTTATTGAGAAGGCTTGTGTTAGTGTTCTTTGATGATATATTGATTTATAGCAAGACATGGGAAGAAAACTTGTAGCATGTAGATCAAGCATTACAAATACTTGAAGATCATCAACTCTATGCTAAGCCATCAAAGTGTGATTTTGGTCTGAAGGAGGTGGAGTATTTGGGACACATAGTTTCACATGAAGGAGTAAAGGTGGACCCTAACAAAATTAAGGCTATCATGGAATGGCCTATTCCAAAAACCATTAAGAAACTGAGGTGTTTGTTGGGATTGACAAGGTAAGTTACATAAGATTTGTGAAGATTTATGGTCATATAGAAGCACCCATTACCACTTTATTGAAGAAGGATTCTTTTCATTCAAATGAGTCCACTAATGCAACATTTGAGAGATTGAAGGAGGCTATGTGTTCAACTCTAGTGCTTTCCACTCTTGACTTCACCAAGGAATTCATTATGGAATGTGATGCTTCTAGAAATGGGATAGGAGTAGTTCTCATGCAAGGTGGTCTACCAATTTCTTTTGAGAGTCATAAATTAAAGGGTAAGAATCAACCCAAACCTATTTATGAGAAGGAAATGCTAGCAATCCTTCACGTAGTTAAACGATGGAGGTCTTATCTAATGGATAGACACTTTAAGTTTAAGACAGATCATGATAGCCTAAAATATTTTTTGGAACAAAGATTATATTCTAAAGAGAAACAAAAATGTGTCACTAAGATGTTAGGATATGCCTTTGAGATTGTATATAATAAAGGGAAGGAAAATATTGTGGCATATGCACTTTCTAGGAAGGATGAGAAAGATGAAGCCTTATTGTGTGTCCTTTCAATATTACAAGAAAATTGGGTGGAAATATGATGTTACGGCGAGTAATATCATCCAACAATTAAAATGTGATCCTATTAGTTTAGATAAGTTTTATTGGAAGGGAGATACTCTTTGGTATAAAGAGAGTTTGTATCTTTGTAAGAATTCCACTCTTAAACACAAGATTCTCACAAAACTGCATGAGTCTCTAGTTGGTGGCCATTCAGGATTTTTGAAGACATATCATTGGGTCAAGCATGATTTTTTGGGAAGCGATAAAAGGTGATGTTCAAAAATTTGTGGCTGAATGTTTGGTTTTTCAAAGGAATAAAGGGGAGACAATTAAGACACCGGGTCTCTTGCAACCCTTATCTATTCCTAGTCAGTGTTGGGAAGAGGTAACCATGGACTTCATCATAGGGCTACCCAAATATAAAGGTAATAATGTCATCATGGTAGTATTTGATTGCTTCACTAAATATGCACATTTCATTGCATTATCACATCCTTTTATAGCAAGTGTAGTGGAAAAAGTTTTTTTGGAGAATATACAAAAGCTACATGGTACACCTAAGGATATTGTTAGCGATCATGATCCTATCTTTACTAGTAACTTTTGGAAAGATTTATTCTCATGTTTGGGTATTCAATTGGCTCATAGCTCTTCATACCACCCTCAATCAAATGATAAAATTGAGGTTGTTAATAAGTTTTTGAAAGGATATCTACATTTTTTCACTTTATAGAAATAGTCTCAATGGGTAGATTGGCTACCACTCGTAGAATGGTGGTATAACATTTCTTTTCATAGCTCATAAAAAATGTCTCCTTTTTTAGCACTTTATGGATATCATCCTCCTTCCATCACATCATCATTAAAGGTTTCACCAAGAGTTAAGTTAGTATAGGACCACTCACTTCATCAACAATAGGTACTTTCAAGACTCAAGGAGAATTTAGCCATGACACAAAATTGAATGAAACAACAAGCAAACTGACATCATAGTGAAAGAAGTTTTGAAGTTGGGGATTGGGTCTTCTTGAGATTGCAGCCTTATAAGAAAATATCACTGAAGCAACAAAAAATAAAAAATAAGTTGTCTCCAAGGTATTATGGGCCATACCAAATCATGCAAAAGATTGGTAGTTTTGTCTACAAGCTAGAGTTTCCGCCAACAACAAAGATACATCCATTTTTTAATGTTTCTTGTTTGAAGAAGGTAATTGGGCATAATATTCCAACTCAAACAATACTACCAAAGTTTGATGAAGAAGGAAGAATCATTTTGGAACTAGAGTGTATTCATCAAACACATACAAAGAAGCTGGGGAATATAACTCATTGAGTATCTCATCCAATGAAAGAATTTACTAGTTGAAGATGCCACATGGGAGGATGAGGAGTTCATCTAGAAGAATCCACACTTGATTAGCATTGAAGACAATGCTTCTTTGAAGAGGGGGGTCATGCTACACCCTTAATATTGGTGTACATTGGGTTATGGGTATGTGCAGGATCATCATGGAAAAAACAAGCCCTTAAGTGGCAAAAAAATTAGAAAAATCAAAGTTAGGCAACTTGACGTAAAAATTTGAATAAGTTATCTATATTATTTCAAAAATATAGAATCTGTAGAAAATTGAATGTAGTTTCTAAACTACTAGGTTTATTTAAACAAAAAATAATCTATTTGGTGAAAATTTGAAATGCAGTGGTACTTAAATTTCAGGGAAAAAATAAGAAGTAAGGTCAATCATGACCACCTAACCACTATAAAATGATAATATTTTTTTATAAGATTTTAGATATAATTAGAGGACTCATGTCCCAATGTGATGCATATTTTTTTGTAATTTTTTTTCCAAGTAAATAATTAATTATGAATTTTTTATTACAAATTTTAAAAATATAAAGAACTCGTATGTTCAACCACCTTAACTTGGTCAAAATTTCATGAAATTCAATTTTTATTTTTTTAATCCTATAGTATGTGAAGCATAGAATGTGACACTTGTTTTGGATTCAAAAAATGTGATACTGTTTGAAATCTATAGATGTTTTTCAATCATTCTATCAATCGGGACTTTAGTTGTAATTTGAATAGAAAATGAATAATAATTACTTATTAAATTCAAAGTAAAGAATAATTTATATTGGTGGGAAGATGAGAACATCCTTTAAAAACCCTTTTCGTTTCATCAATTTTGGGTAAAAAAAAGTCGTTAGCCACATACCCATCATATTGCCACTTTTTGGCCCATCATGATCCTGAACATACCCTTATGATTAGTTATTTTGTGGCTATTTGAACTCCTAATTAAGTCATGTTGTAACTATTATATTATTATTTAGTTAGTTAGGTCAACCTAGGGCTTATATACAGGTGTTTAAGTTGGCCTAGGTGATATCTTAGGCATAAATATATATAGGAGGTTGTGAGTCAAGATATTTCATCATCATATTGTGAATTGTGTTCTCATTGGAGATATTTGGAGGTTTCCCACCTTGAGTGACTTGTTATTCTCAGTTATTATCAAGTATTTGCAACATATTTCATATCATCTTCTTCTATTGTGCAAGTTATTTCATTACACTCAATCCATGTAATTTTGATACCATAATTGAAGGATTATAAAATTATTAAATCAAATCCATAGTTGATATTAAGTGTTCTCTTTAAGCTCAAACCTAATTATTTAGTCTTCATGTCTACCTTATATGCTACAAATAATTCTTTAGGGAACGAGTTTAAAATGCACTCATTTTGAGGATTTTGATGTCACTCACTAGGGAGCAAGATAAGATTGTATAAATGGGAACCTTTAAGTCTTTGAAACCACAAGATTTTCTTGATAAATGTGAGAAGGATTCTAGTGGAAAAAAGAAGAAAAATAACAAGCCCAATGAGAACAAAAATAACAATCCAATCCATATCCATAGATTAACATAAATATTCCTCTTCTAAAAGGGAACCATCAATGTTATTTAAAAAATATTGATGAGTTGAAGCATCTTCTAATGAAGAATCAAATTTAATTACCTTCAACTATGCTATGAGGCTCATCTTCATCATCTTCTTCTTATATAGTATAAGAAACAAATACGGAAATTTACATGTTGTAGTTATAGATTCTAAGTCAATGGGAAGATCCTTGATTTTTGAGCTCATATCATATGGATTCATCACACAGTATGTTTTCTTCATTTAAGAATTGTTATACAACATGAATCTTAATGGGTAACTAAACATATATGTAGGTTTATGGGAGAGGGTATAGTGAAATTGGAAAAGGAATGATTCAATGATGCCCTTTTTATTCCTTCATTATCATCTAATATCCTTTATAGCTATCAAATCACTCATAATGGGATAGGGAAGATGTTTGTGTTCATAGTATATTTTTTAGCCATTCACAATTTATAAAGTATAAATATTCTTGTATTTGGGGAGGAAAATGATATCTCTAGATTATACACCTTCAAGACACATTTTGCACATGATTTTACTTCAATTGATGTTCACAATCAAGCATCTAGTATGGATAATTTTTAGGAGATATATTATGGTCACTCAAACATTGGTATCCTTTCATTGACAACATTTCCTCTCCTTCATCTCCTAATTTAGAGTTTAGTGTTGTTTCCTATGGGGCTTCTAGCAATTTGACATAATAGGATTATACTTATCTTTTAGATACTTCATAGGATGATTATTTAACATATGTATTAGGTTATTTTAGTCCAATCTTATAGATTTGGAGGATAAGATGAGGAAATACATATCATATTTGATGAAAATTATAGAAAAAATATTTTCTCATCATCTTTGGATCTTTTTCTACATCTATTTCTATAAGGTTTTATATTGTCATTTTTTAAGTTAGGCATAGGAATCCTAGTTCTCGATTATGTCACTTCTTGATACTAATATGGAGACACTTCAGTAGTTTCCAAAGGAATAAATTTTCCTCTTTCTTTCCTCACATTAATTTTTGAAATGGGAATATACCTTGCATTGGGAATCAAATTTGTAATGTCAAGTATTGATTGAGTCCCTCCCCTTATGTGTGTCTAGGTTATATTTTACCTTTTCATACCCATTATTTATAATTGATTTGAGGCATCCTCAATGAGTCTCCTTTGGGTGATTAGAATTGAAAAATAAATAAAAGTCTAAGTTTGTAGTATTTCTAGTGTTCTCCATGGTAAGTAATATTTTTTGAGTGTTAGTATTTTGATAAATCCTCATTATCTTAGTCCATGTTCTCTTTACTTATTTTTTCCTCCCATTCCTTGTCTAGTAGTTCCTTTTATTTTTTGTGGAATTTAGAATCCTCTACTGACTTGGAACTTTAGGTTCCAAGTTTGCATTTCCTTCCAACCCTCAGTTTCCCCTTCTAGTGATTTTATGTTGGTTCCCTTTCAAACCTTAGGTTGGACCTTGGGTCTTGATAAAAACTAGGAACTTCATGTTTTGGTTCCCTATTTCCTCCAAAAGTTTGATCTTAGTCCTTTCATTCCCTTTCAAATCTCAAGTCCAAAAGGAACTTAGAATCATAGGTTCTAATTTCTCATTTCCATTTGGCATCCACTCTCTAACATGTATTCATCATTCCCCTTTCAAAATTTGGACCTTGATTAGAACTTGGAACCCTTAGGTTCTAGTTCCAACTTCTACTCTACTTTTGACCACTAAAATTTTTGTTAGTCTCTAAAATTTGATTAGGAATTTCAACCTAAGGTTTCAAGCTTCTATTTTATCTCAAGGCTCGTCCCCTACTAGAATTTATTCTAGTTTTTTCTCCACTCTTTTTTCTTAACCAATATTTTGTAGCTTCCATTCTCTATTACAAACCTAAATACTAAACCCAACCTAAATGACTCCCAAGTCCTTTTTCTATCCTAAGACTTGACATCCATCAATTATGTGCAAGGCTCCAAGTACCCATAAGAAATTGAACCCTTGTTAATCCAGATTTGAAGTTTCCTTGTTCCAAGTTCCTCACAAAATGTGAAGCCTACAAGGCACAACCAAGTGCCATTTTTTGTTTGCCCCCCAAATTTGACACCCACATGGTGTAGTATGTATTTTAAAAGAGCTTGATATTAATGTATGCATTTTTTACATGGGTTTTGGGTACCAAAATGTAATGGAAAAATGTTTATTGCCACCTACTTTCCATTACTATAAATAACTTATCCCAGTTACCAATGATAATTAAATAAAATATATTTCATCCTCAACATCCATTTTGGGTGGGATTGATTCTATTATATGGATTTGATATTGCAAAGATGCCATGGGTTAGGGTTTCACCCTTCTAGTTAAAGGAATGTTTTATTTTCATTTGAAGGATTAGTTAGTGGTTATTCCTAGAAAATAAAGGTGTTAAACAATTTTTATAGGGTTTCAATCATGGAAGTTTGGTTGTAGGAATGTGATGGATTATGTTTAAGTTCTAGAAGAGAATATTGTAAAGTATATTGTAGGTACATGTTCAAGGGTTTTTTAGTTTAACAAAGTTTCCTCTTAGCATAGTTGCTACTATAAGTGTAAATTTAATTTGAATAATGTGGTAGAATTTTTTAAAATAGTGCAGTCATTGTAATGATCTTATCATATTTAAAGATGGATTTTTTGTTGTTCAATATTGAATAACTAAGTATGTTTTCTTTGTGATACTCCAAATTTTATATATTTTTCATGTTTTGATAAACTATTTTGTGCTTTATTTTTTTTCTCCAATTTCTTCTTGTCAACTTTTTTGGTGTAAATATATACTATCTAGTTCACTTATGGGTTCTATTTACATGTTAAGTTTACTTAGGTCCTAGGAATATTTCTAGAAATTTTTGGTGTCATGTGATGTTATCTTATCATTTCATTTACTAGTTGTTTCCTACTTCATTTAATATTTGACAAGTTAGTTGTCTCATGACATAGGATTAAGACACTTATCATGATCTTGTCTAATCCCATGTCTCACCTTGGCTATATTTAACCAAGGTTCTCATTTGTAATTTCAATTCTATTGAAATCTTGTGCATTACATATTTATCACAATTGATCTAATGTTATCTTGCATCTATTATTGAAAATTCATACTCTTTCTTTTCTCTCTTGTAGAATTTTTTTTTCGTTTTGTAGGTGATCCCAAAGGCTTGAGTCCTTGAGTGAATCTAACATGGTATCATAGCTTCATATCTACAAACTCCCTTCTCAAATATGAGGGTGATTTGTGCTTGAGTTATTGCAAGGTTGCAAATATTGGTGGATCTTGAAAAGTTGATTATGATCATCTCTTGCATCATATGATTGCATGGAGAATCAAAATAACTTAATATAACTACTAGATTTTGGGTTTTATCTTTTTGTTTTTGTATTACAGGTTCATTTTGGAGCATGGTGGTGTAAGTATAAACTCACTATTGAGTTTAGAATGTGCAAGAAATTTAGATTTAGCTTAAATTGTTTTACTCAATTTGGTCATTGTATGATATAGTTGTTGTAGCATCGTAAATTGTCACCTTTGATAATTTCACACTATGCTTTTCCCCCCCTAAATTTTTGAGCCTAATTGGGCCTCTAATTTCCTAAAATTATGCATTCTATAGCCTATTTGTATCACTTTCTAAAAGAATGCAAACATTGAATAAATGCATCCAATTAGCATTTTCCCTTGACACTTAATGTCCTAGAAGTTAGGGCCAGGACCCACACACCCTTGGGCGTATGACCCCCCTACTTAGCTAGGACCCAATTTTAAATTTGTCAAAGTGGCCATTTAACATTCAAATTTCAAATTTCAAATGTTAGTTATTGAGATTTAATTCTTGGGAAATTTGAGAAATGCCTATAAATACCTAATATTTTCATCATTTGAAATATAACAAGAAAACTATTGGAAAAATTATGATCAAGAGCACTATCAAGCAAGTTAAGAGCAACATTTTAGAACATTATTACAAAAATTCAAGATCCTAACATCATTTCAAAGTGTATGTGTGTTCATGTTGTCATTGTTTTGCGAAGGCTAACACTTTTGTAGGAATCTAAAGCATTCAAGAAAATAAAGTCCTTGAGGTGATGTGCATCACTTCAATCCTTCAAGGAAGCCATTGAAGGGCGGTGAGTTGTAGCACTTTGTGATTTAATCATTCCTTCCTTTCAAGGAAGCCATTGAAGGGTTTGAATGAGGAAAGCCCCTAAAGGGACCTAACATTTTCTCTCTTTGAATGTGTAGGTTATATGTTTGAAGAGTATTGAATAAATATTCAAGACAAGTTGTTCACTATTGCATTCAAAATCCTAAATCTTGTCAAGCCATGTAAACTCACCTATAAAATTGTTTGATAGAATTTTGACAACTTTGAAAATAGAAATAAGAAGCTTAGATATGTCATTAGAGGACCCCAAAAGAAGATCAAGACACCCTCTCAAAGACCCATATTCCCTAGACATCCCACTCCTTCTATTCAACTTAGAACCAACTTTTTCAGGATAGGTACATAGTCTCCTACACTTTCCAAATCTACTTGCAAACTATTATTTCAATCTGATATTTTTTAGGATCTTGCATTTTATGTATTAGTTCATGTAGTCTAATTAGTTCTAGTAATTCTGAATCATTCTAGTCCATTTCCAATGCCCCAAAAGAAGACACAAGTTTGATTGAATCACCTTCACAGTTGATAGTCAATCTATCCTAAGTTCTTTGCATTGAGGACCTAGGACACCTTTTTCTACATTTCATTTTGATGAACTTGACATGTTAACATCATGACCTTTCTAAAATTGAAAGTCTTTCAAACCCTAGATCTAGGTTTTTTCTTGCATTTCTCATTTAGGGTTTCATATTTGCATCATAAAAAGTCATAAAAATTCAAAAAGATTACATTCATATTGTATCATAAGTTGCATTAGGGTGTATTTCAGTCATTTAGATTGAATTTTCATCCAAAATTGTACTCATAATTGTCACTTTTGTTCACACATTATCACACATTTGCATCTCATTTATATTGGAAAATTTTGGAAAAATAGTCATTGTTAAAACCTATTTTCAAATAGAAATAGAAACCTTAAACAACTTAAACATTAAATTTTTTAGTTTTCAAATCCCTATCAAGGGCTTAGACACCCCTAGGTGCATATGTCCTTGTACAATTAAAGCAATAATTTTTTTATAGTTCTATGTCTTTGTTTGCTCAATTTGTATGTACTTGTAGATCTTTGTTTTGGAATCCATAATTGCATGTTTTTAGGTGAAAGAAAGTGCATTCTATGGTTTCAAATTTGTATTTAAAATCATCATTTTTAGGTCTTTGCATCTTAGAATTAGTCAATTACTACATTTCAAATCTAAATTTTTTTATTCAAAATTGTTCAAACATCTTCAACATTATTGCATACTTGTATTTTGCATCAAATTATCATAATATAAGCAAATTCTAGAAAATTATTTACTATTACAACTATTTGCAAAAAAAATAGAATCCTTAAGTAGTCTAATACAAAGTTAGATTTTGAATTTCCAGAACCCCTAACCAAGACCTAGATGCCCTTGGGCGGCTTTTTCCTGCTATTCTTGATCAAACAATTTTTTTTCTAGATCTCTGTTGATGTGTTGCTTGTTTTCTTCTACTATCTATTTCTGAGTGTTTGTTGTGCTTATTGTAATGTCATAAAATTGCACCCCTTGCAATTTCACATACATTCTTGTATCCACTTTAGTGTCCACTCCCTCATAACTTGTGTAGGCTCATTTTAGCCCCTACATAAGCCTTTTTCCCTCTCAATATGCTAAGGACCTCTTTTCAGTAGCTACCCTCATGTGTCAAATTTGCGTTGAACCCTATGCTTTTCCCATTCTCATCATTTTGTAGCATGATGTATCTAGAAACTAGCGTGTTGTGTAGACATCTGCACACCACACTAGAGTCCCTCAACATTTTGATGTTCAAATGACTGTTTTTGGGTGCCTTGTCACGTGTCAACTAATTTTGTTAGTGGTAATGGCTTCAAAAACCTTGTAGCAGCTCAAGAAGCTTCTTTTCCCTCCTATTCTCTCTATAAAAGTGGTATTTTCAATCAATTTGGTCTTCTTGGGTTCTATCTTGAACTCTTTTCTCCTTTCTTGGATGTTCTCTTCTCACTCTCTCAAACTTGTATAGCTTTCTATAGATTTCTCTAGTAGCCTCAAGATCTCAAGCTCTTACAACACTCTATGCAACTCTCTTGGCTCTCACAACTATCTCTTTCTCCCTTTCACTTCCTCAAGTCTTGTAGGTGATATCTATCTTGTTCCTTGTATCTTTGAGCATCTTGGGATTTCAAACATCCCTTATCTATTGCATCTCTATTATGTGATACAATTTCTCCTCCTTGAGTTGGGATTTCTTTTATGACTCTTAAATTCATTTCATTTCTTCTTATTATTTCTCTCTATCTATCTAGCTATCTGTGGAGGTGGGAACACTGAAATAGGGGTTTGACTGAGGCAAGCCCCTAAACAGCCCCAACATTTTTCCTCAGTCTTATGTGTGCAAGTATTGAAGACATTTACTTGTTGGAGACTTCATTGCTTAGATTGTTGTGAGCACTTTCTTTATCCCCTTTAGTATTATCATTTACTTTACCTTATTTCATTTCTATTACTTTATATTATTTTCATGTACTCTAGAAGTTCTTAGTAATCAGATTGTTAGTACTCACTTTAGCTATTTTCTGAGACATCCTTATTTTTCATCCATACGAGATGCCAGTGCGCCTATGGGACTCTAGTGCATTGCACTACTATACATATTCCACACTGATATCCTAGGCCAAAAACTTGCTAGTTTGTTTGGAAAACCTCTATGACCTACTCTTTATGATTCAAGAACTCTCACCTTGTTCCTTGAGGTAGTTTAGGGTAGTTTGGTCCCTAGGATTCTCTTGAGATTAAAGAGACTCATGAGCAGTGAATCCCCCTTCTTTACACTTATTTAACAGTTTGGTGTTAATCTTGGGTACACTTGGTGTTGTGAAAATTGAATGAGTTTCACAACCTAGCATCCTATTTCCAATACTTAAGTGAGACTTAGTTCTAAACTTATGACATCTCGTGCTATTGTCATATCTGTTGTGTTTTCAGAGTCTTCTAACTCTTTCATAAAAAAGTGTTGTCAATAGTCAACCCACTTTGGACTCTATCCTTGATGCTACCATACCAATGACAGCCTTATAAAAATCCATTTTTATAGATGTTGATACTATGGTTCCCCATGTTCCTAAAGAAAAACTATAAAAATTAGACAAAGACTTAGAAATACTTCAAGACTTTGTGAGTATTGAACACTTCATCGGTACAAAAATTCCTATAATTGATAACACGAGGAAAATGATTAATGATAATCATGGATCAAAGGTTTTTTGTAGCATATCCCATTTAATTGATAATAATGTACTTACAATGGCTAGTTGCACTCAAGCTTTGGGATATACTCAAAGTCAAGGAGGAAGTCAAATCTCCCTCCCTACAACTATAACCTCTATTCCTACATACACAAGCCCAACTATTGTTTCCATGATAAAAGAATTAGTATAACTCCGAAAATAGGCCTTTCCATTGGAAATCCTTATGATTTTGGATCTACCCATGTCACACCCCAAGTTTCATCTCTTCTCATAAATTTGCAACATAGTAGCTCACTAAGCACATACACACTTCCACCATATTCGCCACATTCCCAAAACATGTCAATCAATGATTTCATCATCAACCAAATTTTGCAAATTGTAACCTCACTTCAACAAAAAATCTCAACCTTAAACCAAAACCAAAATAGACAAGCATCACAATATGTCAAAAGGAGCCCATTTCCACTTGAAATATTGAATGAAAAAATGCCACCAAACATAGAGATACCCTAGTTTGACAAGTACAATGGTAAGGGAGACCCTAGCAATAATATATTAGCATATAATACCTTGTGTAGTGACTTCATCTTTGAGGATAAGCTCTTGGGTAAAATATTTCCTAGGTCATTAAAGGACATGGCTTTCAAATGGTTTTGTTCATTACCAAATAATTCAATCCACTCATTTAATGAAATCTTTGATGTATTTATCAATCATTTCCAAGTAAACATTGGTCCTAAGATTAATATAACTGATTTAATGCAATGCAAAAATAAAATAAAATGAAAAGGTCACAAATTTCATAAGTCACTATCAGTTGCTTTATTCATAGATCAATCTTACTCTTCTTGATATGGATATCCAAAGAGTGTTAATTGAAAATTTGTAATAAGAAATAAGGGACAAAATTTTATTAATAAAATTTCCATCCTTCATACATTTGTGTAGGACTCTTTGTGACTATAAAAATTTGGTTAGTCAATATGAAGAGATATCTTCATCAACTCATATTGAAAATTTTGAATCCATACCTCAAAACAATTATCAACCATTCAAGAAGAAAAACCAAAAAATTATCAATTTTCATACACCTGAAACAACCAACCACATTGAACTTCAAGTTGCCGCCATAAGTTCAACTCCATACCAAATTAGATCAAGAGATAGAAAATTCACCCAGTTACCTAACACTCTCCATTCGATCCTATTGCAAATTTTGAACAAGAACTTAATCCAATTACCCCCTATTAGACCTATGGACACAACCAAACCTTTACCTCCAAAATACAATGCAAATTCCTTTTTTCAATATCATCACACAAGTTCCCGCATGATACAAAACAATACATTTGTCTTAAACATCAAGTTCAAGACCTCATTGATTCTAATCACATCTAGTTTCATGGTGTTAATGATCAAGGGCATAAGTCTTTTTCCCCACCTAACCAAAAATTGCAAATTTTTACCAATCCTATGCCAAACCATTCATCCAACTATGTGCAAGATTTTGATGTTCAAAATGATGGGATGAATATTGATAAGAATGATGATATGAGTGATGAGATAAATGTAGCTATGAATAATGATGGAAGTAACAATGAGAAGAAAGTAGATAGAGTGGTTTCTTTAATAGATGTTCAACCTCATAAGGGCCAAAACACTATGTTACTCGACATTGCTTTCACCCATAGTGATGCAACTAGACATACACCCGATGGTCCTCTCTACATCATTGGTCGTATCAATGAAAAACTTCTAAAGGGAATACTCATTGATCTCATGTGTGTAGAGAATGTGATCATTGAGGAATACTTATTTGTGCATGAGATTTATCAAGATTCTTATGAACAATCAAAAACATGGTTGAAAATTCATGATGGTTTTGCTTTCTCTACAATAATTTTGATCACTCTTCCTCTTAAAGTTGGGCCAAAACAATTAGCTGTCTCATTCTCCATCATCCTAATGTCAGGAAAATTTTGTGTGAAGCTAGGCTACCCATGGTTACACTTCATGGATACTGTCCTGTCGGTTATCACAAATGCATAAAGCTCCCCTTTGAAAATGAGATATTTATAGTGCATCATAGTGGGTTTAATCCTTTATCTTCTCATGGGAAATTTTCATTGGATTTATTTTTGCCTCAACCTATGGAACCTAGAAGGCCTCATAAAGATTTAATTTTCCAATCATACCAAAATTTTAAGGCAAAGTGCACAATAGAGTTATCTCTTAGCAATATTATTGAGAATGAAAGATCCATCATTGTTCTATCTCCCCAACTTTTTATAGATGACCCCAATTCCCCAAGCCAAGATCCTTCCAACTAACCAAGGTAAGTGTGTATTAGTTCCTCCACCAATCTCCTATAAAATACCAAGAGATAATAAGATGATTCCTTTTGTTCCTCCAAATATAAAACAAGTGTATAGACCTAAAGAGACACTGGTTTCACAACCCCTGATGGTTCCTTTAATTCCTTCCTTAAGGGAAGAAAAGAAACCAATGGTCGAGACACCTAATCCTACCCTATCAAAAATTTAAAATTGTTGAAGAAGAAATAAAAATGTTAAAGAGTGTAGGCATAGACATCGTGCTATTGCTCGTCAATTGGAAGAAAAGAATAAAACAATGCATGATAATCCAACACCTATGGAAACAACTCAAAAGGAAATACAAATTTCACAAAAACAAGACATGGAACCAAAAAAAGAAGTGAAACAAGAAAATTCAATTGCTATTGTCATACAATCTTCCATTGTGATAAACTTGGATGATGATGATGAAATTGCTAAAATTGATGAGGTGCATAATGAGCTTAATATTTTATTTTCAAAGAAAATGAATTTAGATGGGGTCAACTATGATGATCCTCTTAATGAGAGTGAACCATCATGTGTTGAAACTATAATGCTCCTAGAATGACCCTTTCTATAGTCCCTTTACCTAGTTGTCTACCTTCCCTATATGATGAGCAAGATTATAATGCAAATGACCTGCTTTAGGTCAGTTCAATTTTTTGGTACTTTATTTATGTTTGTTTTATGTGTTCTTTGTGTTTTATTGCACATGATGTGATCTCCTATGTTGTAATACTTGGCATGCCTTTGTGTTTATGAGATTTCTTTGGATGACCCTTGTTTCTCTATTGGCACAAGGATAAAAAGGAAATGAACCTGTCATGACATTCTTCTATATGTCATAAAATTTGTCTTTTATTTTTATCTTGTGTTTTCCTTTTGGGGATGATGCAAGGTGTTGAGACATTTAGGTCTCTTCCATATTGACCCTAAATTTGTTCATCATATCTTTCTATGTTTCATTCCTCCTTTGTGATCATTTTTTTATGAGTATTTTGTGAATGATGTTAGTTCCGAGCTCTATTACATCACCATAGAAAAGACTTATACTGACTCCAAATCCATGGATCCCTCCAATGTTCATTTCTATATTATTTTTTTGTATTGAATTTGGGGGCAACCACTTATCAGTATGTAGCTTTATTTGAAAACATATAATTGGCATAGGGCTTTCCAAATAAGCTCTTTTGACTTAAAAGTAATTGGACACATCATGGTGTTTTTCAATTTATTTAAAGTGGGGGCATACAATGGAATTATTTGCATCACTTTGTTCAAAGGTGTTGGAATTAGTGATATGTTGACATTGACATTGTATTTTTTTTCTCCAATTTGTTTATGGGAGTTGAAATTAGTGTGGCATTGACATAGCATTTTGATCATTTTTAGCACCTTATCAGAGTTATTAGGGAGTATAACTCTTGGTATGGTTGTCATTGGTACATAACTAGTGAAAAGTGGTCCTCACTAGACCTAACATGTTTCTCATTTTACTACCTTGTCTTGGGGGCTCACCTAGTGAAAATAGGTCCTCACTAGCTCATGTTCCTTCTAGTTTGTGATTCACCTAGTAAATATCATACTTTGATATTGTTGAGTCATGAACACCTTTGGTGTGGATCCTAGCATAACAAAACTTGTTAATCCATACCCTCCTTTTTCATTTCATGTTGACATTATATGTTTGTGTATGTTATCTTGCTACATTTCATACATGTATGTTCCTTTATGCTCATTTTGGTTTTCCATGGGATCTTGGATCCTAGGGCTTGATCACCTCCCTGTTGGAAATGGTACCTCAACTTGCTGGCTTGTATCTTTGTTAGGACTTGGAAAATTTATCTTTTATTGGTCTTCTTTATAGGCCTATCACCCAAATCTTGAACTTTGGAACTATTTTACAGAGTTTGGAAGTTACAAACTTTTTCGATTGACCGAATTTCTTTGTTGTCACAGCATCAGTGTTTTTTGTAACTTTGGAACCTTGTCATAGAGTTACTAAGTTTGTGATTTCTCTGACTGGGTGATCTCCTTCCATGTCGTGGTGTTCGGGATATTCCTAACCTAAGCCGACAGATGTATGGGGACCACTTGGAATTCTGGGAGACTAGTTGAGAATATTGTAGACTCCCAACTTGATTCTCTGGAAATGCACAAGCAGTGAACACGTGTCATGGTGGAGACCACAAGGAATGACCAACAGTTTGGTGTGGTGATTTGATCCTAGGTGTACAAGTGAGTTGGAAATCAAAAGGACTAACTTGTGGATACCTAAAGTCTTCAGGATTTTATTTATAAACTAATGACTAGTAATATTCCACGTCAATGTGGGATATTGCCAATGGATGTTTCTCTTATCGATAGGTTGGTTCATTTGGTATGACTCTGGCCGATGGTGGTGACTCTTGCCGATGGATGGTTGGTTTTCCTATGATATTAGGGAGACTTGATATGTTATCAATCTGACTTCTTAGAGTATTGTCGATACCTTTGGTCTTGCCGATAGCTATGTGATTAGGTTTCTATGGCATCAGGGAGACACGGTTTAGTGTCTCACCGACATGCGATATAGTTGAACACTTTGACCGAATGTCTATCCTACATGGTGTGTTCTGAGCTAATGAGAAAAGCAGAATGTGAACCATTAGCAGTTGTACAGTTGCAACCATTCTTGTGTGGAAGATCAACAAACCATGAACATAATGAGATATACTTAGTAACTGAAGACGATGAATAGTTTGGATGGTGTAGAGTTGTTCAATACTGAACACGAATTGTTTTGAGTGGATTCATTGTATGTGTTTGAGAGAATTGTGAAATTAATGTTCTATACAAGATTGATCAGTGAATGTTGGTCCTGTAAAATTGACATCAGAAAGTGAAGTTTGTACTCTATATGTAATTTTGTTTACTGTAATACAAAGAGGCTTTTCTTGGTGTGGTGGGTTTTTCTCCTGTAAGGGTTTTCCCACGTAAATTTGGTGTCCAATTGTGTATGTGTTTATTTCTCTTTTCTGTTAATTCTTTTCATGTGTATCTTATTGAACTAATTGCAAAATTTAAAGTCATATTTGCATTCTTCCCTAAGGTTTTGATGTTAGGAGAGTTTTTTCTGCACCTAATCTTTCCTTTCACTCCCTTGGTACTTAGTCATCCTATCTCTTCAACATGTATAGTATATTTAGAATCCTCTTGACATATATTTTCTACTTTAGTGTGAGTCTAAGCGTAAGTTCATACTCTAACTAAAGTAGGGGATAAATATAACATCATATATTGTCACCCTTGACAATTTCATGCTATCTTTTTCTCCCCCTAAATTATTGAGCCTAATGGGGTCCCTAATTTCCTAAAACTATGCATTCTATAGCTCATTTATACCACTTTTTGGTAAATTGCATGCATTGAGTAAATTCATCCAATTAAAATTTTTCCCTCAACACTTTGTGTCCTAGAAGTTAGGGTTAGGACCCATAAGGACCCAATTTTGGATGTCAGAGTTTCCATTTTAACATTCACATATCAAATTTAAAATGTCAACTATCGAGATTTAATTCTTGGGAAATTAGCGAAATTCCTATAAATACCTAGTCTTTTCATCATTTGAAATCTAACAAGAAAACTATTGGAAAAATTATGATCAAGAGCACTATAAATCAAGTCAATAGTATTTCAGAGAATTATTATAGCAATTCATGATCCTGATAGCAAGTCAAAGTGTATGTGTGTTCATGTTGTCATTATTTTG
Source organism: Sequoia sempervirens (assembly GCA_007258455.2). NCBI lineage: Eukaryota > Viridiplantae > Streptophyta > Pinopsida > Cupressales > Cupressaceae > Sequoia > Sequoia sempervirens. The sequence continues at coordinate 30,491,977 of VDFB02179234.1, read as the reverse complement.
TGAAGGCTAACACTTTTGTAGGTATCCAAAGTATTCAAAAAAATCAAGAAAATAAAGATCAAGTCCTTAAGGTGATGTGCATCACTTCAATCCTTCAAGGAAGCCATTGAAGGGTGGTGAGTTGTAGAACTTTGTGATTTCATTATTCCTTCCTTTCAATTATCCATTTATCTTTGAAATTTTCCATTGTGGAAGTGGAAACACTTACACGAGGTTTGACTAAGGAAATCCCCTAAAATAGCCCAAATTTTTCTCTCTTTGAATGTGCAGGTTATAGGTTTGAAGAGTATTGAAGAAAGATTGAAGACAAGTTGTTCATTGTTTTATTAAAAAACCTAAATCTTGTCAAGCCACATAAAATAACCTATAGAATTGTCCAATAGCATTTTGAAAACTTTACAAATGGAAATTAGAAGCTTAGATATGTCATCAAAGGACCCCAAAAGTAGAGTAGGACACCCTATCAGAGACCCATACTCCCCTAGGCATCCTGATCCTTCTATTAACCTTATAACCAACCTTTTAGGATAGGTACATAGTCTCTCGCACTTTCCATATTTTCCCATAAATTAGTGTTTCAGTCTATTATTTTTTGGGATGTTGCATTTTATGTATTAGGTCATATATTCTATTTAGGTCAAGAAATTCTAAATCATTCTAGTCCATTTCCAATCCCCCAAAAGAAGGATATCCAGGTTTTACTGAATCACCTTCATGGTTGATAGTAAATCTATCCAACTTGTTGATCTCACTCTTTAATGAAATAGCAGAAAAGAGCCCCTCACAATCCTAGGTTCTTTGCATTGAGGACCTAGGACCCCTTTTTCGACATTCCAATTGCAAATTGGGGTTTGAAGCTCAAATCTGTTGAACAAATTTTTATTGGAGCACTTATAGCCCAAATGGATGTTTCCATTGCATTTATATGACTTTCATATAATTTTTTTTTATTTTAGATGAATTTTATTTATGGAATTTTTTTATTTTGCTACGATTGTCACTATAGACTAAATTTAATCTCTTTTAAAAATTCATAACTTTTGATCCAAAAGTGAGATTTTTATAAATAAGATATCACTGGAAAGCTAGTTTTGTGTACTTTCTAATGGTACAATTTTTATTATTAGATCTAGCATTTGTTGAAAATTATTACTTTTTGAAGTCAAATCTCCCATTTAGACTTGTGAGCTCATAACTTTTTTCTTGTTTATCCAATTTTTATGATTCTTTTGGAATTAGAAATGTATCGAGAGGCTCTATAATTATATCCAATATTTTTTTCCATATTCAACCCCAAGTATCTTTTATTCAAATTTGTGCATATTTCCATTCTAGTTGATAACTTGGATATACTGACACCTGAAGAAGTTCCATCCTTTTAGAAAGGATTCATTTTTAGTCTAGATCATATTGGGAAAGTGTAGTTTTAGTTTGAGGATCTCATTTTGAGATATTGTTGTATTTTTCTATATTTGATCTCTCTTTGAATTTTAAAATTTGGAAAGCATTTATGTCATTGTAATTACACTTCATATAAAGTTACAACTCATAATCTTGGGGGATTCTTGATTGATTGATTTAGGGGGGTCTCTTGGTGCATTCTTTTGATCTGTTTGCTAGTGTTCTTCTTTTCCATGGATCATTATAAGGTTATTTTGATAACATCATATAGCTATTCAACTTGGCATCAACATGCATGGAGTTCTCTAATCAATAAAGGTCACTCTCTATATGTTGAGAGTAAGGTACCTAAACCTAAAGATGGTGATAAGAAGATAAAGTGGATGATTGAACATATAAAAGCTCTCGAGTGTCCTCGTAGCTTTATTTCTCAAGATCTATTGTTTCAAATTGAATCATGTAAGGATCCTCATGAAGCTTGGACCAAATTGAAAACATTGTATGAAACTAAAGATGAAGTAAAAGGATATCTATTATATGTTGATTCCATGAGCCTTGTGCCTGAGCACTGATATAGAGACTTTTGTAAGGCCTTTGACCAGTGGGAAAATTTTGGGATTAAGGTGTCTCAACCTTAGTGGGTCCCATACTTAATTAATTATTTTACCCTAAGTTTTTTATTTTATTTATTAAATTCAAAAAATATATGTTTTCAAATTGTTAAGCCACTTTGTGGGACCCATAGGATATTTTGCATCCTACATGCAATGTGCAAATGACAAGAATGTGAAACTTGTCACATGGGTGCTCATTTGGGAAGAGGAAAAGATTAAAATCTCTAAAAGGTGCATAACGTTGACATGTGGTAGTTCAATTTGGAAGAAAGAATTTGGTGGGGCCCACTTGTGAGCATGTTTATCTCTTCAAAAAATAGACGCACGGAAAGGTGACACTTGTCACCTAGTGGTGTAGGAGCACCCCAACCCTTAATGGTAAATTTGAACTTTTGAAGTTACATCTAGACCAAGCCTACAATAGGTTTATGTCAATTTTTTGTTTTCTTGTGTTATTTTATCCTAAATAAGGTAAATTAAGACCATTCATAATGTAATAAGTTGGTTTGGGATCATGTAGGTCTAAGTGTCATAAGTTGCACAATAATGTGTTTAGTGTAATAATAAAGTTGTTTAAAAAGAGAAGATTAAGGGTTATGAAAGATTAGCATTTTGATGGATAGTTGAGGAAGTTAGTCATTATATTTTGATTCAAAAATTTACTTAAGGCCCCTTCAAGGTTTGAAGAAGGGTTGAAGAAGCATTGTATTGAATTTTCAAGAAGAAACAACACATTTTCTTACAGTGCAATTCTCTATTATTTACTATTTTCCTAAACTTTGTAGGCTGTGTACAAAATAGTACGAGCTTGTAATGACTTAAATCTTTAAGTGTTATATAGATATAGATATTACCTTTCCATTGAGCTCATTATGAAGGTTTAACATTCATTTTGGAGGGAGCATTCATAGATTTTCTGGAACTGCCTGTGTTAGGGCAATAAAGGCACTGTTTGGGAATTAATTTAATAGCTTAATCCTTCCACCTACTGTCAATGCTGTTTCTTGATGGTAAAGAAATATAATATGGTAGGGTAACCTTTTTCATGCTTTATATGCATAGAGGAAGAAATTTAGGTGGTTGGGGACGCTGCCCTAGGGTAGACTAAGTGCATTTCCATGTGAAACAGAGGTGTCCATGAAAGTTTGTAAAGAAAAAGTAAAGTGAATGCTATTGTGATTTATTTGTGAGTTTATGTAGGGTGTATACATGATTTTTGATGCATTGGATATGCTTGTGGAAGCTTGGAGATATGAATTTCATTAAAACCCTACGTTAATGCATGATAAAGGAGGGTTTCATAGAACAGTAATAAAGGCACATAAAAAATGATTGTTTAACAAGTTTTTGTGAAGATCAGGTGTTTGAGAGGTATTTCATTTGTAAAATAGGGCTACTCTAGTAGCCTTTTGAGCAAGGCAGCCTATAGAAACTCAGTGATGAGCCAAAGAAACCTTGTGTGATTTGTTGGGTATTGTATTTGGGGTTTGAGTGGATGCTTAATTGATGTTGAATTGGTCTTTTGTGGACTTCTCTGAAAGATAAGCCCATTGATTGTGTTTGGAAGGCTAGAACCCTAGTGTGATTGTTTTGGGTCAGTTTGAGGGAGTGGTTTTTGAAGTTTGTTTCCTTGTGTGAATTAGATCAAATTGAGTTGGGTATTTTGTTTCTCCACCTTGTTTGAATCAAAGTGGTATCAAAGCTTCAGGGATATGATCCCTTGTTGGTGATTTGTTTGTATTTTGCAAGAAATTTGATTGAATAAGATGTCTCCTAAAGGTTTTGGTGTTGCTAGAGAGTTGAAAAACCTGAAAGAGTAGCATGCTAAGCTTCTAGAATCTCACAATGTAGTGTTAGAAAGGCTTGTTGCCTTAGAGACAAGGAAAAGGAGAGAAGTGAATGAAGAAAGTGAAACAAAAGAGGAGGATGAAGACTATGAAGATGTTGAAGAAGAACTAGACCCTAAAGACCAAAGAATGGTGAAGATGCTCAAATCAGTGAAAGGTGAATCAATAAAGGTAAAATTTGATCTTCCTGTTTATGGTAGTAATTTAAATGAAAAGGAATTACTTGATTGGATAGCTGCTATGGATAACTATTTTGAGAGTGAACATATTTTAGAAGAACAGATGGTGAAGGTGGAAAAAATAAGGCTAAAAGGACATGCTCTTCTTTGGTGGGATTATGAGCAAGTAGAGAGGAGGAAACAAGGAAAATAAAGGATCACTTCATGGGACAAGATGGTGCAAAAGTTGAAGGGTAAGTTTCTTCCAAAGGACTATGAGGTTCAATTGTACAAAAAGTTACAAGGTTTAAAACAAAAAGATCTAGATGTCAAGTCATACATAGATGAGTTTTATAACTTAAGAATAAGGTATAGAAGATATGAGGATGAGGTTGAAAAGATGGCTAGGTATTTAGATGGTTTGAGGTTTAATATTCAAGATGAACTTCTAGTTGCTAACCTCAGATCTGTTGAAGAATGCTTTCAATTAGCAATCAGGGTGAAGAAGAAACTTAAGAGGAGACACGAGAAAGCAGTGAGAGGAAGAGGAGTAATTTTTACACCAAAGAAGCCAAGTGAAGAACAAGAAGGAGAAAATAAAGGTAAAGAGAAAAGTGTTGATTCTAGAGATAGTTTTAGAGGTAGAGGAAGGTTTAGTGTTGGTAGAGGTTCTAATGATTTTGCAAGAAGATGTTACACATGCAATGAATTTGGTCATCCTTCTTGGAAGTGTCCTAAGAGGATTAGTAGTTATTCAAGTAGTGAAAAAAGGCTTGATAGGAGAGCACAATTGGTTTAGGAGGAGGAGTGTGGAAGCAATCATTCTACAAGTAAGAGGGTTGATCCTAAAATAGGGGAAATGTTGATGGTGAGAAAGATCGTGTTGAAGGAAGCCAAGGAGGTGAAACCTTTGCAAAGGAAAAGCCTCTTCAAAACTAATTGTAAGTGCAAGGACAAGGTATATAGAGTTTTCATTGATTCTAGTTCAACAGAGAACATGGTATCAACTGAGATGGTAAACAAATTAAACTTGCAAAGAATTCCTCATGAATTTCCTTACAAAGTTTCATGGTTAAGTTATGGTCAGTATTTATTAGTGAATGAAAAGGCAGTGGTTTATTTTCAGATTGGGTGTTATAGTGATTGTGTTGTTTGTGATATCCCACCTATGGACTATTGTCATCCACATCTAGGTAGACCCTGAAAATATGGTAGGCAATCTTTGTATGATGGTAGAGAGAATACTTACACTATCATGAAGGATGAAAAAATATTTGTGTTAACTCCTTTGATTGAAGATGATAAGGGTAAGGCAAAGGTGATCATGTGTGGAAGAAAGGAGCATGTTGGAGTTGTAAAAGAGGGAACAAAGGTGGATGCTACAATCACCTCAAGGTCTGATAATACCATGAAAATAGGTTTGAAGGAAAATACAGGGTTAACTAGTGGATTGATAGTGAATTTGAATAGGAATGTATTGCTGGGAACCATTGTGTGTCCTATAATTGAAGGGGAAGGTAGAAAGGATGCTAAATCTGATGGTACAATGGAACCAATGCTTGACAAAACCAAAGGATTGATGATGATGGAAAAGAAACAAAATGGATAGAGAATTGATGGCAATCACAAGTGTGAACACAAAATGAAGATGGAGACAGTTCCATGGAAAGCTAACAATTGTTTGTTTGCAGGTGTGAGTGAAGAGAAATATTTAGGAGTAGGTGAAAGACCTTTGATAGGTCTAAATGTACAAGTGAAGCCATATCCATATGCAACCATAGTCCAAGATGCAAGGAAGATTGCAAGAAAATAGTACATGGACTAATGGAAAGAATTTGTAGGTTAGAAAATGATGTATGAAGCTTGGGAAGATTGGTACAAAGACCAATTCATGTGGCTTTTTAGGGGGGTTGTATGGTGTAGGAGCACCCCAACCCTTAATGGCAAATTTGAACTTTTGAATTTGAATCTAGACCTAGCCTACAATAGGTTTATGTAAATTTTTGGTTTTCTTGTATTATTTTATTCTAAATAAGGTCAATTAAGACCATTCATAATTTAATAAGGTGGTTTGGGATCATATAGGTCTAAGTGTCATAAGTTGCACAATAATGTGTTAACTGCAATAATAAAGTTGTTTAAAAAGGGAGGATTATGAAAGATTAGCATTTTGATGGATAGTTGAGGGAGTTAGTCATTAGATTTTGATTCAAAAATGTACTTAAGGCCCCTTCAAGTCTCGAAGAATGGTTGAAGAAGCATTGTATTGAATTTTCAAGAAGAAACACAACATTTTCTTGTGCAATTCTCTATTATTTATTGTTTTTTCAAACATTGTAGGATGTGTACAAAATAGTACGAACATGTAATGACTTAAATCCTTTAGTGTTATGTAGATATAGGTCTTACCTTTCCATTTAACTCATTATGAAGGTTTAACATTCATTTTGGAGGGAGCATTCATAGATTTTCTGGAATTGCCTATGTTAGGGCCAAAAAGGCATTGTTTGGGAATTAATTTAATGGCTTAATACTTCCACCTACTATCAATGTTGTTTCTCAATGGTAAGGTAATATAATATGGTAGAGTAACCTTTTTCATGCTTTTGATGCATAGAGGAAGTAATTTAGGTGGTTGGGGACACTGCCCTAGGGTAGACTAAGTGCATTTCCATGTGGAACAAGGGTGTCCATGAAGGTTTGTAAAGAAAGAGTAAAGGGAATGTTATTGTGATGTATTTGTGAGTTTATGTAGGGTGTGTGTGTATGAAAATATGATCAATTTGAATCAATAACAACACAATCAATAAAACATTAAATCAAAGAAACCAAAAAGAAAAACAGAAATAAGCAATCTGTTAATGGCAGTTTCTTCAAAGTCTTCTTATTGTCCTCTATCTCCAGCGCTTTGTCTTTGCTCAAGTTGCTCTCAGATCTGGAATGCCAAGCTCAACGAAGTGGGCTACTGAAGAACGAGATATAAATGAAATGAATACTATACTAAGAATGTAAGATTTTGAAGGTTGATAATGGAGGAATGTTGGTTGCTCAATTCTACAGAATAACAATATAGTGAAGGTTCGAAAAAGGAGAATGATGGATGAAAGATGGAAGATTCCCGAATGATTTTGACAGAGTGAGGATACTTAAGAATCAACCCCCTAAATGAATTGTGAGAGGTTGTATTTATAGAGTTTTCAAAAACTTCTGATTGGCTGATATGATCAATGGCTGTGATAATTCTTGACAGATCAAACGACTGAAGATAGATGAAATTGAAGAGAAAATAGAAGAAACCTAAAAACAATATTTTTCCTATTTTTATGAAAGAGGAAAAAGATAAGAGGATAAGAAATCATCTTTCTTTAAAAGAATAAAAGAAAGATTTAAAGCTAATAAATAATGAATTAAAAATTCAAATATTTATTTGTGGATGACATTCAACTTTTCTTAATTAAATAAAATATTTAATTAAGCCTTTAAAAGTAGAAGAAAGCTTGTGATAAGAAAAGAGCTTTAATTAGGATTTATTGAAAAAAGCAAAAGATCTCATAATTAAATAAAATATTTAATTATGATATGAGAAGATTCCACAATCAAATAAAATACCTAATTGTGATTTAGAAAGAAAGTATAAGATATTTTTAATTAAATAAAACTTATTTAATTAAGCCTTTAAAAGCAGAAGAAAGCTTGTGATAAGAAAAGAGCTTTAATCAGGATTTATTGAAAAAAGCAAAAGATCTCATAATTAAATAAAATATTTAATTATGATATGAGAAGATTCCACAATCAAATAAAATACCTAATTGTGATTTAGAAAGAAAGTATAAGATATTTTTAATTAAATAAAATTTATTTAATTAAATCACTTTTATGAAATTAATCAAATGAAACATTTAATTAATTAGAAGAAGAAAATAAAATAGAAGAAAAGGATATTTAAATTTAATTAAATCAAAGATTTAATTTAAATTCAAGCAGTGATAATTAATTTAAATAAATAGAATGTATTTATTTAAAAAATAATTGGAATATGATATGAATAATTAAATAAAATAAATTTATTTAATTATGAAGGAAGAATAAGATGAATGAACAATATAATTAAATTAATTAAATTTAATCATATGTAGAGGACTTCTAGATAAATTAATTAAATAATAAATATTTAATTAATTGCCAGGATTATAGACATGACCATTTTTATGTGTATACATTTTGCCCCTCTTTGAAGTGATGTGTGAAACACATTGCTTCAAAGAAAATAATTTTTTTTTTTGCCCCTGATATATTTTTTATTTTTGATGTCGATGATGCCCCCTTGAGAGGATAGGGGGGTTGGACAAACACAAGTATTCTCTCGAAATGAAATGAAATGATAAAGGAGGGATAAGTTGAATGATGCAAGAGAGAATGTGGATGAAGGAGATGAAAGGATGCGCTATGCTGCAATGAAAGTGAGCAACCATGATGTTTGATATAGCACTAGACGTTATGCACCAAGGTATAAGGACCAAGGTGACGATGTGTCTCATGCCCCAGCAGAATACAACCTTGTCTAGACGTATGAGGAAGTAGACTTAGAGCATTAAAGTCCTAATGCACAAAAGGTATTATGTGACCTTAGATGCAAAGGATAATGCAAAAAGATATTCCAACATACACAAGATATGAATATTAGCTAGAATGATATGGATTTGATACAAATGCAAGATAAAATGATAACACACACAAGCAATCAAGCAAGCATGCACAAATGATACAAAAACAAACAAGGAATTGCCCCCGTCAAGTTGTAAACCGTTGATTGATTGATTGATTGATGATGTTGATAATGTTGTCATTGTGGGGAGCGGCATGTCCCTAGAGCAACACAAGGATGATGATAATTGATTGATTGGTTGGTTGATTTGGTTTACGACAAGATTAGGATCAAGACCAAAGGATGTGATTGGATAATTTGACAAGATGGATTAACTTGATTGGTATGGATTAAGGATTGACTTGCATTTGGATTATTGCTTAGAATGATTGAAGATGATTTGATTGATTTGAAGAAACTATTTGTAATGATATGATGATTGATTGGATGATAGGATGTGATGAATTGAATAGAAGAATTGATGTGTTTGGAATGATTTAGGTTGAAGTGATTTGATTAGATAATCGATTGATTGAATTGAAGAATTGATTTGATTGGAATGATTGAATGATTGGATAGAAGAATTGATGTGATTGAAATGATTTTATTGCTTGGATTTTTGTTGGATATTTGATTTTTTTTTGCATTTTTTTAGGACTTTTTCTGCTGTTTTTGAATTTTTTCAGGACTTTTTCTACTTTTTTGTATTTCTTCAGGACTTTTTCTGATTTTTTTTGTATTTCTTCAGGACTTTTTCTGATTTTTTTGTATTTCTTGATTTTTGTTTTTGTATTTTTGAAATGTTTTGATTTTTTTGGAGTTTTGAGATGTTTTGATTTTTTTGGAGTTTTGAGAGATGTTTTGATTTTTTTTTGGAGTTTTGAGAATATTTGGAGGTGTCAAATGATGAAAATTTGAGTAGCCTTTGTGCTAGATACCAATGACAAGGGGAAAACCAAGGCTAGGTGCAAGGAGATAAAGGGGATTGATGGATGAAAGGGTGGGTGATGGGATGAAAGGCTCATGATATATGGATGGATGGAAAGGATAAGTCATAGTGAATGAAATGGATGTATGCATCATAAGAGAGAAAGGATGTGATTTCCAAAGACTATGTTGCATAGGAATAACATGCCCAATTCTAGGTACAAGACTTAGGATTTTCATGACAAAGCTTATGGCAATAGGATAATGATAGGCTTGTTTGGAAGGATGACGTATATCAAAAGATATCCAAAGCATGTTTCAACATTTTGCCCCTATATCTTCATCAAGATCAAAAGAAGAAGGTTGGATGAATGGACTCAATATAATAGGTATGTATGATGGCTAAACATGGTAGGTAGGATGGAAATGATATGACATGAAAATGATAGGTTGGATAGATAAGACATTGTGCCCCCAAGTGTAAGTGGCATAGAAGATCAACCTACACATGATGCCTATTTGCTAGGTTTTCATCATGGTACTTATCCAGGGCACCTGTTTACCAGGTTTTCACCATTGGACGAAGGGATTTCTCTTTATTTATTTTTTTTTTTTGAATTTTCTGGATAGAAGGGGAATATGGACAGGAGGGACTCAAGTGTCTAGTTCTGTGAAAGGTGATAGTCCCACTAGATATGGATGTCATTGCATGGACCATGTCAAGTGCTCATAGATGTTGGTAAGGGATGACATGAAAGGGATGGATTAGGTAGATGGCGGATTATGAAAGGCTTATGCAAGAATGGATGGGGAATAGTGGATGATGATGTGGATTGAAGAGGACTTGTGCAAAAGGATGGATGCAAGGTTTATGCAAAAGCATGGACCATAGGAAGGTGGTTGGGAAGATATGTAGGATAGTAGTTGAAGGATGGGGGGATGGAGGTATGTGGGATTGTTGTGAAATGGAAGGGAACCATGACCAATGGTTGCACACACTGTGATAAACGTTGAAGCTTTTGATGTGGATGGGGTGTAGGAAGCAATGAAGATGTTTTCTTAGGAGGTGGTGGATGATGTGTTTTTGGTACCCACATAGACTTAGTATTTTTATGATTTTTATTTGGCTTGTGGGACTTAGGAATTTGAGACTTTTGAATGGAATGAGAATGTGGGATGGAAGTGGATGGTTGGGATTTTTGTGATGTGGATGCCTCATTTAACTTGATTTCTTTTTTCTTAGGTACCCAAACCATTTTAGTTTTGGTCTTTACTTTTGGAGGTATGGGCTTATATACCTTTTTGGATGTATTTTGATTTGAATTTTTGTATTGATGTCCTAAGGCATGAGAACCCTTAGGATTTTTGACTTTATAGGTAGAGGCATTGAAATTCTTGCTTTTGAATCCCATGGATATGGTGGAATGGGTGGAAGCTTCATGTTTATACAATGTGTGCATTTGTTGGTCATGATTAGGAATGTTAGGGTATTTATGGATGGAGGGATAAGGGGATTGGATAATGGGGATATTAGGTGTTGGGAGAAGTGGAGGTAGATTAGATGGAGGTATATTAGGAGTTGGAAGCAATGGTGGCAGATTTGATGGAGGGATATTAGGAGTTGGAAGCAATGGTGGCAAAGTTGATGGTGGAAGGTGTATGGTCACATGCTTTTGACATTTGTAGGATGATGGAGGGGGAATGGCCACATATGTTTTAGGGATACGATAGGCTTTATGATGGAAAGTGGACTTAGGATGCATGGAAGAAGTACCAACATCTTTAGGTTGTTGTCCTTGGGGTGTAGGTCCAAGGTCATAAGAGCGTGGAGGGACTTTGACATGGATGGGCTCCAAAACATCTTGTTCATGAAGGTCTAGAACTTTACCTTGGTGGTTCATGTTTTGGAGTGTACAATGGACAATGAGAGTAGGTGTAGGTGGAACACTAGACATGAGTTCCTTATTGGATGGAGAAAATAATGCTTGGGAAGATAATGGTTGTTGTTGTTCTAAGGAGGAACATTCATGAATGAGAGTGGAAAGACCAATAGGATAGGATGGAGGACTTTCAATGGGGTCAATTGTGGGTGATGAAGGATCATTAGGATCTTGATTAGCATTGTGTTCTCTTAGATCCAAGGTATTTGTTTGATCTTCTATGTTGGCTTGGGAGGCATGTGTCTCATCAAGGGAAGTGGATTTTGATAGATCATGGATAGGACTAGGTGGAGGTGAATTTGGAATATCTTTCTCATGGATGTGTATAGGATCAAGTTGCTCATGGATAGGCTCTTCATCATTATGGATATCATCTTGATCATAAAAATGATATAGATTATGGATAGGCTGGATGAAAATGATTTGATCTTGATTAGGACTAGGGCTTGATGTTTCCACATGCTTGGGAGTAGACTCTTATATGCCTCTTGGGTTGCTTGAATGGAAGTGGAAGGAGATGACTCTTGAATGGGCTCAACATGTTCTAGATGGTCAACAACATGGAGGCATGATGGAGGTTGACTTAGACGTAATGGAGAAGACTCTTGAATGGGATCAAGGGGTTGTGGATGACATGGTTGACTTGAAGGACTTGGCATGACGTTTGAAGACTCTTTTTTTTGTTCAACTATATGTGTTGGAGGACATGGTGATGTTTGATTCCTTGCTTGTAGCCCTTGGGTCACATCCTTTGGAGGTGTAGGGGTGGAAGGTGTTGGCTTAGGTTTTTTATTTTTATTGTATAGTGGTATGATATACTTGGAGAGCACATAACCTATATCAGTATTCCCCTTGTGAATGGTTGCATGAGAACTTAAAGGCTCTTGATTTTGTTTCCCAGGTGGACTTAAATTCAGATGTGTTTTTCGTGATGTGGATTGATAGGTTGATGTGGAATTGTCATTCAAAGAAGTGGATTGATTAGATTGGTATAAGGTGGAAAGGGATGACACATTAGGTTGAGGTGGAATTGGTTGATAATGAATGGATAGGGGATGATGTTGTGGTTGTTGGATTTGACATGTGGCTATGAGGTATTGGGCTTGAGTTACGAGGTATTGGATTTGAGGTGACTTGTTTGCTTGAAGTTTTTGTATTATGTTATGGAATTTGTGAATGAATTTTTTGGGCAAAAGTTTTTGAATTGTTTTAACAGTGTGAAGCATGTGAACAACCTCTTGTGCCATGTCTTCCAATGTTTCCATGGTGTAAAATGATGTTGATTGGATTAAAGAGATGATGATGATTAGGATATGATATGGAATGACAAGATTGTATGATTTGGATGATGTGGCAAGAGTTTATTGGAAATTTGACTTGGGCACTATCAAACACAATATTTCACATGTAAATGCATGAACACACACACCAAGCACAATGATAAGTTTGTATTCCAAGATTAGATGTTATGATTAAGCAAACACTTGAATACACAAGAAGCCTGATGACTAGTCAAGTGGGGTATGGCCAATTAGGTCTCAAGTGAGTTTTCACAAGGTTGACTAAGGAATAATTTGGAAGCAAAATCTTTCCAATAAGCCAGGAGAAAGGGGTAACCCACCCTTCACCTTCACTTCCCAAAGGTATAAAGTTCTTTGGGGCTTAGCTCAGAGTGACAAGATTCCAACTTCCAAACAAGCGTGTCTTTCGATTCACACTTTGATTGAGGTCGTCCCTTGGAGGGGTGTGTGCTCCAAGCAGGCCTCCTAAAAAGGGTTTGACAAAAGCGAACCAAGTGAGGTGTTTTGGAAGACACACACACTTGATTCACGCTCACAGTGATTAATTTCCCTTAGAAAATTGAAATGTTTAGAAGAAAACAATGAAGCACTCGTTCTTTTTAGATCCCAAATCAAGATGTGATGGAAGACAATGATTAATTTTAGACCAAATTTTTGAAATGTGATTGAAGACAAGATTCATTTTAAGAACCCCAAATCCAAATGTGTTTGCAAACAATGATTGATTTTATGCCCCCAAATTGAAAGATGTGACAAACAAGATTAAGAGATGAAGGATGGAACGAGTGCACCTGATTATTTTTGCTTTCCAAGTTGATGTTGTGACTGATATTTCTGCTACTAGAGCTCCTTATGATCACCTACAAGATAAAAAAAATATTATAATGCAGCCAAAGAAAAGAAAAAGAAAAGAAAAAGACAAGTTCATCAGAAAATTTCAATTTCAGATACTTTTTACATAGCCGAATTATATTTTAGTATTTGACAATTTTTTTGATTTGAAAAATGAAAAATAAAAGAAGAGACCCCTACTAATTTTCTGAGAGCTTTTCAGAAATGTAAAGAAGTAAGAAAAATTCCCTGTTTTGCTCTCAAAATCGCGGATTTATGAAAACCATATAGAAAACAAAGATCAAACTTTTTTGCATTTTATTTGACCTCCAAAATAAATCTATAAAACATAGAACCTCATTAGAATTTTATGAGATTTCCAAAAATGTAAAAATTTCTGAAAAATTCATCGATTTGCATCTAGAAAATCAAATTTATGAAATTACTTAAAATCAAAATAACTTCCACAAAAATGATGATAAACTCTCGATTTTTTTACTGTAGCCTATTAAAATAATGTACAAGGTTTTTTAAAAATCTTGTAAAAGAATTCATAGCCGTGTAGAAGATATGAAGAACTTTGTAAAACTTGTGATTTTGTCCAAAAATTGGCAGATCTGCAAAACAAAGTCAATAAAACCTGCAAAAAAACACCATTAAAAGCCTTGTATGCACTACATAAACCCTTGTATGCACTACAGAAACCCTTGGATTCTCTAAAATGAGAATTTTTGTCAGAAAGCCGAAATCCAGAACGTGAAATCCTGTCAGAAAACTTGTAGATAAATCTTAAAAACGGGGCAAGGCCCCATGGTGGGCACCAAACTATTGTGTGTATGAAAATATGATCAATTTGAATCAATAACAACACAATCAATAAAACATTAAATCAAAGAAACCAAAAAGAAAAATAGAAATAAGCAAACTGTTAATGGCAGTTTCTTCAAAGTCGTCTTATTGTCCTCTATCTCCAGCATTTCGTCTTTGCTCAAATTGCTCTCAGATCTGGAATGCCAAGCTCAACGAAGTGGGCTACTGAAGAACGAGATATAAATGAAATGAATACTATACTAAGAATGTAAGATTTTGAAGGTTGATAATGGAGGAATGTTGGTTGCTCAATTCTACAACATAACAATATAGTGAAGGTTCGAAAAAGGAGAATGATGGATGAAAGATGGAAGATTCCCGAATGATTTTGACAGAGTGAGGATACTTAAGAATCAACCCCCTAAATGAATTGTGAGAGGTTGTATTTATAGAGTTTTCAAAAACTTCTGATTGGCTGATATGATCAATGGCTGTGATAATTCTTGACAGATCAAACGACTGAAGATAGATGAAATTGAAGAGAAAATAGAAGAAACCTAAAAACAATATTTTTCCTATTTTTATGAAAGAGGAAAAAGATAAGAGGATAAGAAATCATCTTTCTTTAAAAGAATAAAAGAAAGATTTAAAGCTAATAAATAATGAATTAAAAATTCAAATATTTATTTGTGGATGACATTCAACTTTTCTTAATTAAATAAAATATTTAATTAAGCCTTTAAAAGTAGAAGAAAGCTTGTGATAAGAAAAGAGCTTTAATTAGGATTTATTGAAAAAAGCAAAAGATCTCATAATTAAATAAAATATTTAATTATGATATGAGAAGATTCCACAATCAAATAAAATACCTAATTGTGATTTAGAAAGAAAGTATAAGATATTTTTAATTAAATAAGATTTATTTAATTAAATCACTTTTATGAAATTAATCAAATGAAACATTTAATTAATTAGAAGAAGAAAATAAAATAGAAGAAAAGGATATTTAAATTTAATTAAATCAAAAGATTTAATTTAAATTCAAACAGTGATAATTAATTTAAATAAATAGAATGTATTTATTTAAATAATTAAGTGGACATATGAAAATAATTAAATAAAATAAATTTATTTAATTATGAAGAAAAAATAAGATGAATGAACAATATAATTAAATTAATTAAATTTAATCATATGTAGAGGACTTCTAGATAAATTAATTAAATAATAAATATTTAATTAATTGCCAGGATTATAGACATGACCATTTTTATGTGTATACAGGGTGTATATATGATGTTTGATGCATTAGATATGCTTTTGGAAGCCAAGAGATATGAGTTTCATTAAAACCCTAGGTTAATGCATGATAAAGGAGGGTTTCATAGTGTAGAACCCCAATCCTTGACTCGCACAAACACAAGAAACAAACACAATATTAGATCAAATGCAAGTAAGAATCAAGATTCCCCATGAAAGTCATCTACAATGCTTAAAAAGGAAAGAAATTGAAGAACAAAGCAAAGAAAGTATTTGAAATCCTATTTTTACAAGAAAACCCTCAATCCCATGGGGGAATTGGTGCCAATTTGATGTGAAAATTAGCCATTTCCTAGCTCCTATGCAAGCTTGATGAAGATTTGTTGATGGTTGATCCACTTGGTGATGGAGAACAATGTGATTCCTTGATAAAATCTACAATAACCTATCTAAGATGATGAAAAATGATATGAAATGGATAAAATTAGCTCTCAATGTGAAGAGAGTAACTTTTCTCTAAGTTGTGGATCCAAAATACAAAGGAAATTCTTCTATTTATAGAAAGACAAGATGGAGGAATGAGCAAAATGGAGCAATGTGGGATCATTCAACATCCAATGGGAAAGTTCCACTTGTCAAGATGTGAATGGAGGGAGATTGAGCACATTTTGATGAATGTGCACAATAAATGTTATTAGGTGGAATTTCAAATTTGTGAAATGACTTGTTGGAGGGAGAAAAGAATGAATTAAATGCCACTTTGCTCAATGCACAAGGACATGTAAGAGGGAATGGATGTCTTGTTGGAAGGACAAAGCCATTTAGAGGGATTTTCAAACTTGGAGGAATATTCCCCTAAAGATTCCATGTTGAGAGAAAATAGGGATTTAATAATTCAATTAAATGTATTTTCATGTGCAAATGGAAAAATCTAGAGGAATTGGATGATTAGAATTAAATTAATCAAGATTTAATTAATTTAATGAGGGATTAGATGATGTGACAATTTGATTTAGATTTTCGGGTTGATTTAAATCAAAGTTGAGAAGAATGTGATTTAGATATAATTAAATAAAGGATTTTGATTTATTTAATTAAAGAGGATGATGTTAGATTAAATTAAATAATATTTAATTTATTTAATTTAGTGAGATGAATTTAGAGATTTAATCAAATAAAATGAATTATTTAATTAAATAGAGAAAGGAGGGTTAATCAAATAACATTGATTTATTTAATTAACAAGAGAGAATGACTTAATCAGATAAATGATGATTTTTATTTAATTAAGGGATGAAGAGTGATGATTAGCTAAGAAGATGATTTAGGATGAAACAATATTAGTAACCAGGATCAAGTGTGTCAATATATTTTCCATGTCTACATGTTTCCCCTCTTTGAAGCAAAGTATTTGCTACGTTGGTTCAAAGAATAAAATGTCTCAATGAAAATTCAAAAAAAATTGATTTTCAAAATTACCCCACTGTTGCCCCGGTGAGAGAAAATGTGCTAATAGACTACCCCTTGGGAGATTGGATGAAAATTTGGATTTTTGGGTGATCTCTCAAAAAAAGAGGACAAGTTTTCCCACGGGTCCAAAAGGCTCTAGGATGCCAAAAAACAAGATAAAATAGGACAAAATGATGCAAAACAACCCTTGGTTGGGTGAAAATGGGATCGAGGGACCAAAACCCTAGCTGGATGGCTAAATAGGGTCAAAAACCCTAATTTTCAGGCTTAAATAGGCCTTGAATGGCCATTTCCAATTCATTTGCACACATAGCTCTTTGAGATTTTGCACTTTTGAGCTCTAACCCCTTCAAGAGATTTCACAACAATAGCTTCCCAAGCACATTTTGGATCGATTACAAACACACTAGAGGTTTCCTGGCATTGGACCATTGGTAAATCAACCTAACTTGACCTCTTTTTTCAATTTACACGTGCATTTATTAGCTTAGGAATTTAATTTTTAGTCAATAGTCCAATATAGCACCACTTAAAAGTTTGTTTTGGTGCCGTGCGGCCTCAAACTGCATCACAGTTGCAAATAGCGACACCACGACATAGTTTGGAGTTTAGATTCAAACTCCAAACTAAACTGCATGTGTAAAGTGCACTGCAATGGGCCTCTTTGGAAATTAGGGTTTAACATTAAACTGAGTCATGCTTCAAACTATGACACCGTAGTGGAGTTTGAGATTTTAGGGTTCTAGCAGCATAGTTTGAAACTTTCAAAATGTACTGCACACACAAACAATGATGCATGTGCTGTTTTAGGTATGTGGGGGAAATCATGATCACCATTTTTTATGAAACTTAATGTGGTGAATTCCCTGATGTAGGAGGAGGCATGGATTATTCATTCACATGAGAATAGATCCTCCATACTTGGTAGATTAGTCAGTTTTCTTGAGTGATTACAAGAGCACACAGGGGCAATTGGCCTTTGGTACATTGCATATGTATTGCCAGTGACAAATCACTTGGGGATGATGATAGTGCTTGCAAATCGATGGCATAGTGAGATCCTCCTTCCACCTTCCAACAGGTGAGGCCATAGTCACACTAGAGGACGTGTGGCAGATAATTAGATTGCCCATCCACAGAGAGCACATGACATACGATGTGGATGTTGGGAGGGAGGCCTGCTATGATGTGATGGGCCTTAATGAGATTGTCTTTTGTGAGGGATAGATCGAGATAGAGTGTTACAGGTTCATCATGTCTCCTTTTCATTTGGTTATAGTAGTGATTATATCAAGTCTTGTTGCACTAGATCAGTGGGGCCGATATTTTAGTCTTGGATGGGGGCTCGCTTGGGAGCTGATGGTCTGATGATGGGTATACTTTGTGTGGGTGCCAATATTGTTGGCCTCTTTTTATAGAGATTTACATGAGTTCGCATAAGGCGACGATAGATACATTGGAGCTAGAGTGACACTCCTTCATATCTAGGCCTAGGAGAACATCACGATGCTTCATTTGAGAGTTGTTGCCATTGATATGGAGCCAAATGATCTAGTTGTTTGGAGGTATAGAGGAGGTGTCTCATTTACGTACATAGGATAGCATGGGATTCCCCACTGGAGGAGAGTTCTGGATGAGATGCAAGCCTTCACGTGGAAGCCATATCTTGGATGACCCACATGGTATGATGATGTGCAACAACTCTTTTTTGCTCGATAGGACAGACTGATGTAGGGTAGAGAGCACACTATGATTGAGAGGTACTTGTTGGGCTGTGTGCAAAGGTAGTTTGTGGAGCCCCAGGAGAGGCCCAATGACTAGTATGTGGTTATATTTGCACATAATATGAGGGAGACTTCATGGGGCTGATACATTCTAGCATAGGAGGTGATTGATTTGTTTAGATAGCTGGAAGCCAAGCCATGGCCATATGATCAGGGTTAGGCCAATGTTGGGACTATTTAGGCCTAAAAATATTGGTTCAGTCTTCCTCTTTGATTGACAGTGCTAGGGGTACCATCAGCATGGTGCAGGGCTAGAGGCAAAGGGGCAAGACGAGGCCAGAACTAGGGAGGCTGAGGGGACAAAGACGGGGATGGGGAACGAGGCAGAGGCAAGCCATGCCAATAGCTAGATCAAGATAGGGAGCCAGAGGATTAGTAGCCAGATCCACAGGAAGATCAGTAGAGATAGGATTAGGACTTAGGGCAACATGATAAGGACCAAGGGAGGTAAGATAGGAAGGAAAACCAATTGCCATAGAGAGATTAGGGGCCTCCACCATTTCCTAATCAGGGGTATGCCCAAATTAAACAACTATAGGATTAGGTTGTAGGGTTATAGGGACATGTTGTTGCCTTGACAACAAAGAGAGACCAGTTGTGACAAGAGAGAGATCTGGCTGTCCAATAGAGGCAGGCTACAAAGTTTAGGGAAGCTCAGGAGACAGGCCGTAGTAAACAGCTTGAGAGCATGTCCACCTCTTCCTCCCAGAGTTCAGTGTCATTACGTGCATATAGTGAGGTGATCAGGAAGGATGATTATTATAGGGTCCATTATCATTAGGTCGTACCCCAAGGGTCCCAAGTCCTCAACTTCTCACAATAGACATGATACAGAGCCCTTGAGGACCACAAAGAGAGACAACTTGGTAAGGGTGATGGCAACGAGTAGGGTTAGAGCATTTTTTATCAAAGACGCGACTTTTTTGTGCCCTACGAGCTCATTTTTTATAGCCCCATGGGCATTTGTACTATATGTATTTGATACACACTTGATCCATATTTTGTACCATGAAAATATATTATTTGATGATATATGAAATGTGGTGATTTGATGATGTACAATGTGCTCTATTTGATTTATGCATTATGGATGGATTTTACTTTCTATATGCGATGGTCTACATGTGATGCAATGAGATGATGTTATGTGATGCAATCATTATGGATGCATTTATTTTTCACTATCTTTTTCTATGCACTTTTTATGATGATGTATGGATAATGAAAAATGTTATGATATGTAAATGCTTAGACTAACAAATATATATTATGCACCTAATGGATGATAAAATATATGAGATGCAATATTTTGATTTTTAGTGTTTTTCTCATGTATGATATGGTGATGCACTTATGATGTTATGTTGATGATATGATGTAGTGATATATTTAATGATATATGGAATGATGAATGATGTTTATGGTATGATGCCTATGTTATGATAATGCAAACAAATGATATGTATCCATATGATGCGATGGATGTTAATGATGCCTATGTATATGATGTACACAATATGATCTTTATAAAATGGATGTTTTATGAGATATGTGATATGAGTTTAATGATGCATATGGGATGGTTTGAGTATGTGCAGGATCATCATGGAAAAAATAGGCCCTTAAGTGGCAAAAAAATAAAAAAAAATCAGAGTTAGACAACTTGACGTAAAAATTTGAATAAGTTATCTATATTATTTCAAAAATATGTAAGAATAGAATCTGTAGCAAATTGAATATAGTTTCTAAACTACTAGGTTTGTTTAAAAAAAAAATCTATTTGGTGAAAATTTGAAATTTCAATGCAATGGTACTTAAATTTTAGGGAAAAAATAAGGAGGTGTATGTCTGACCACCCTAACAACAATAAAATGATAATATTTTTTTATGATATTTTAGATATAATTAGAGGACTCATGCCCCGATGTGATGCATATTTTTTTGTAATCTTTTTCTAGGTAAATAATTAATTATGAATTTTTAAAAAAATATAAAAACTCGTATGTCTGACCACCTTAACTTGGTCAAAACTTCATGAAATTCAAATTTATTTTTTTAATCCTATAGTATGTGAACCATAGAATGTGATGCATGTTTTGGATTTAAAAAATGTGATACCATTTGAAAGTTATAGATGTTTTTCAATCATCCTATCAACCAGGATTTTAGTTGTAATTTGAATAGAAAATGAATAATAATTACTTATTAAATTCAAAGTAAAGTATACTTTATATTGGTGGAAAGCTAAGAATATCCCTTAAAAATCCTTTTCATTTCATCAATTTTGGGTAAAACAATAGTCGTCAACCACATACCCATCATATTGCCACTTTTTGGCCCATCATGATCCTGCACATACCCATTTCTTTTATGCTTATATAATGAATGCATATGTATGGTTTATGAGATTCTTAGAATAACTAATCTATATTATGCAATGATGCAAGTGATATGAAAAAATATTTCTATATGATATGATATGCAATATGTAGTATGCTAACGGCTTGTGGATGTAGGATGGATGCATTGGTGATAATGATTTGAGATTAACTGTCATGGTACCATGTTAGCGTGGAAAGAAGATAGAAGAAAGCAAGAGAATCCAATAATTCACGAGATGATAATGATGATGATCATGATGATGATTTTCTTACTGAGGAGTTGGGGTTTTAAAAGGGCCAATTACCTTATGTTTGATAACACACATAGGTACGATGCATCAAGGCATAAAGAACTAGGATGGAATTGCACCTAGTGTGATGGACTATTACTCAACAATCAAATAGGAGTACTATTCACACCTGGCATATGGAACCTTATTTAAAATGTAGTTCATATATTCCAAAAATATCAAACCAAAACATAGAAAGGCAAGCCTTCCTATGTGGTCAACAAGATATCTAAAACACCCTCTCTACACCCAAACAAAGCACGCATAACCAAGGTTATATTACAAGAATATCCAAAAAGCACAATAGATAAAAAGATAATAATCATTCCCTCATTCCTTTCTCTCTAAATCTCTTCGTTTGGGACATCATCAAGGGATCATTGAAATGAGAGCAAAAAGATAAGTCAAAAGACAAAGATAAAGTAAAAAGACAAGCTAATGTTCTTCAATACTGCTAGCCAAGACTAAACTATGATGATGCCTGATGTTGATGTCCATTGTAGGAAGGATGCATCCTAGGAAATGAAAATATTAGATGATTGATTTGGGACTGATTGGATGATAAGCTATTGACACAAAGAGTTGACCAACTTGTTTACGTACTAACCTAGACTTGAGACCTTGATGTTTGAGTTTTAACTTTTAACCTGCTAGACTTGTTTCCAACTATTTTACCAAAGGTTGAGGATGATGATTGATTTATTATGAAAGATGTTTATTGCAGGTGAAAGCAAGATGAGATGAATAGATTTTTCAAATATTTGGATGTTTTTAATGTTTTTGAAATTTTTTGAGGTTGTTTTTGGTATTTTCAAGATTTTACAAATGTTTTGATTTTCAAAATTTTAAATGTTTTGGAGTTTTCTAAGATTTTGACCAAGAGACTAACCTAAAGACCTATCCTAGGGACCTTGGAGGATGATCAACCAGATTAGCCTTTCCTACATTATACATGCAGAGACCATGTAGTTTGACTAACACCGACTCAATTATTGATGAGATATGAACAACTAGATTGCCAGTTTATTATGACAGACTCCTAAAGAACTGACCTAAGTGTCTCAGGGGATGATCAAAGGTCAACGTTTCCTTCATTCAAATTTTAGAGATGACATAGTTCGACAAGACGACTATGTTTTTTGACATTTTTGACCTGTTTTTGAGTTTTGATATGTTTTGAATGTTTTGGGATTTTGTGATTTTGTGATGTTTTGGGATTTTCTAATTTTTTAATGTTTTTGGATTTTTTGATTTTGGGATTTCAAGATCATACATGAATCCAATCTGATGAGAACATGCCCCTAGCATGAAGCAATAGACTACTCCGATAAAGGCAGGACAAACTGACCTTAAGAATGGGCCGAATAGTACTAGGAGGGATCATGAGGTGAACATAGGACCAAGCTATGATGTGGACATGGATGGGTGATGGATGGAGATAGATGGATGATGGAAGTGTAATGGATAATGATAAACAAGCCATGGAGATCTTGGTTGATGGAAAGTGCTTATTTATGCAAGGCGTTTGTTTGTTATGTTTTCACCAAGATACTTGCCCAAAGCGCTGCCAAAGTGGTTTTCATTAGAGGACAATTTTTCTCTTTACTGTTTTTGATCTTTTTTTGGATTTTTTTTTTCTTTTTTGATTTTTTTGTTGTCACTATGACACCTGTTTGCTAGGTTTTCATGAGGGTGACCATTTTTTTTTTTTTAAATTTTTTGGTTTTATACCTTGCAAGATTTAGGCATAAAACTTCTTAAGATGGGAGTTGTTCATGGGCTCTTGTAGAGGCTCGCCTTCTGGTGTTGATAACTGATATGCCCCTAGTTTGTAACTTGCTATGATGACAAATGGACTCAACCAGTTGGGTTCAAATTTTCCTTTGCTGTCTGGGTTTAGGACATTCTTTTGATTCTCTTTTAGCACAAGTTCTCCTACCTGAAATGTCTAACTCCTAATCTTCTTGTTATAACTTTTCTTGAGTTGGTTCTGATACACCTATAAATGGTTTAATGCCTCTATTCACCATTCATCTAGCAATTCCAGCTTGTTCAATCTTGACATTTGATATTCCTCATCCATGATGAAATTCTGCAGTGATATTCTTAGTGACAAGAGCTCAATCTCGATGGGTAATATGGATTCTAATCTATAGACTAGGGAGAAGGGGTTGGCACCTGTTGGTGTGTAGATACTGGTTTGATAGGCCTAGGGGATGAGATTTATTTGCAAGTTCCAGTCACGACCAACTTCATTGACCATTTTCTTGAGGATTTTCAGAATGGTCTTGTTTGTAGCCTCAGCTTGGCCGCTTCCTTGGGGAAATGATGAAGATGAAGGGTCAAAGATGCCCCCTAGTCCAAATAAGTCACCTTCTCCTTGCGAGGTCATAGGGAGGGAGGTTTGAGGTGTTGTGTGAACTGATGATGATGGGTCATTGGGATCATGAAATGTGAGGGGGACATACGAATGTAATGAATTTTGGGGTACGAGTTTCCCTAAGATAGTGTTTTTGTCCAAATCTTGATTATTCACAAGGGGGTGTGTTTGTAGTGCATTGAGAAATGCACTCCCTTTGTTAACAATGGGTTGAGTTGGAGCAATGGATGATGTAATTGGGGAATGGCTTGAGTGATGCTTTATAATGGAGGTGTGGATGAAATTGGGAGCGTGATCCCAAGTGGTTGTTCCACAATGGTGCTCACATCGTAATCAAAAGAGAGTTTAGACCCTTATTTTTCTAATTCAAGCATATATTGCGAGGGATGGAGCTTCATTATGATATTGACAATTCTATGATTTTTAGGATTTTGGATCATTTCAATGATCTCTTGTGTCATCCCAAAGGAATTATTGGTGATATCCTCTACTTGACCTTCCTCTTGAGGATTTTGTGACGATGAAGGAAGATTAGTTAGGGGATTGCTTGATTCAACGAGATTCATTTTAGAATTGGTTTGGCTTAGGTCACTTGAAGTTGATGTTTCTTTGTTGGTCTCCATGTTCTTCTTGTGTTGCAATCTTGTTTGAACCATAAAATGAGGCTCAAAAGAGAAGATATAGGATTATTAAGGATCAAAGTGTGATGGTGAAATTTGTGAAAGGTGGATGATATTTAAACTCTTAGAAGATCTTGAGGGGGATGCTAGACTTTTGGGACCTTTTTTTGGATTCTTGGATTGTGATTTTAACCTTGATTTGGTTTTTGGATTGCTTTGATGTTGGATAATGAACAAATAGTTCCCAAGATGTTGGATGTTATCTATGGGATAAACCTGTTAACAACATGATAATTTGACTGAGTTTAGGGAGAAGGATGCATCCACCTATACCTAACCAAACAAGATGATTTGATGATAATCAACTAAGCATATGGAGAAGGATATATCTACGCATACTTAGCCAAACAAATTTTTTTGATGTTTTGATTCAAGGATTTTAATTCATGGATTTTTCCAAAAATTCTAGCATAAAGGATGATTTCAAGATTTTTGAGAGTTGTTGGTGAGATGATTTTGATTTGATGTTTGAAAGATGGATGAAGGTTGACTTTGATCCTATGTGTGCCTAAAAAGAATCTTGTTTACAAGACCTGGGTTTTGAAGAACATGCTTTACTCTGAACAAGATGCTCAAATTGTTGAAAAAGTCTCAAATTTTGACAATAATAAAACAAGTACAAATTGGGATTGTTTCTTGAAGATCTTCTATAAAAAATGAAAAACAATCTTTGTCTAAATTCATAGAGCGTCAAGAGACAATTTTGATGATATTTTGGGCTAAGAGATTTTAATTTTGGTTTCCAGATTTTGATTTTGCATGAAATCATTTGAAGCATATGTGTGGGGTTCAATTGTTATTAGCCTTGCTTAGTGACTTGGGTATATGCAGGATCATGATGGGCCAAAAAGTGGCGACATGATGGGTATTTGTAGGGTATGTGGCTAATGACTTTTTTTTTACCCAAAATTGATGAAATGAAAAGGGTTTTTAAAGGAGATTCTCAACTTTCCACCAAAATAAATTCTGCTTTACTTTGAATTTAATAAATAATTATTATTCATTTTCTATTTGAATTACGACTAAAGTCCTAATTGATAGGCTGATTGAAAAACATCTATAGCTTTCAAACAATATCACATTTTTGGAATCCAAAACATGCATCACATTCTATGCTTCACATACTATAGGATTAAAAAAAAAAAATGAATTTCATGAAGTTTTGACCAAGTTAAGGTGGTTAGACATACAATTTTTTATATTTTTTGAAATTTGTAATAAAAAATTAATAATTAATTATTTACTTGGAAAAAAATTACAAAAAAATATGCATCACATTCAGACATGAGTCCTCTACTTATGTATAAAGTCTTATAAAAAAATATTATCATTTTATTGTGGTTAGGGTGGTCAGAAAAACACCTACTTCTTATTTTTTCCCTGAAATTTAAGTACTACTACATTGAAATTTTAAATTTTCACCAAATAGATTATTTAAAAAAAACCTAGTAATTTAGAAACTACATTCAATTTGATACAGATTATTTTCTTACATATTTTTGAAATAATATAGATAAATTATTCAAAATTTTATGTCAAGCTGCCTAACTCTGATTTTTTTGAATTTTTGCCACTTAAGGGCCTATTTTTTCCATGATGATCTTGCACATACCTACTTCTTTTTACCACAAACACATTCTTGATTAGGTTTTGAACTAGATGTCTAATGTCTTAACTTCTTCTCATCCCACAAAGTACATTATGTGGAACTTCAATGAAATCAAGGAAAAAGTTACCTATTGTTGACTTTAGCAAGAAAATTGAGATATAAATCCAAATGTTTAGAAACCTCTAGGGATAGAATCCCTAGGGCAAGCAATAACACTTGAATTTTGTCAAATATATTTGCTTCCTAAAAGGTTTGAAATTTGATGACAATGTTGAATGTTTGTTTTCCCAATGTTTACGATCAAGAAAAGTGTTTTGTTTCCAAGAACATGCACAACCCTATGGATATGAAAGACTGTATTTGTTGAATCCCCACTTGGACAAGTCTAGATACGCCTACTTTTAGAGAATGGTTAGATGCTTGACCACACAGACTCCCCCTTATAGTGCACTTTCTTCTTGGGTCAGCCAAGCATTAGTACCCATGAATATCCCATGGGATACTTTCAATTTCTACTAAAAGAAGTAAAATTGTGGGGCGGCTTTAGAACGACCATTCTTGCACCAACAAATAGATCAAGGATTTTGGCCTTTTCTAAACAAGGGTTTTAATGTGGGTATTCCATTTGTGGGGGACCATCCATGCAGTGAAGGACCATTGTTGCCCTTCTCGCTAGAATAATCATCATGATGCTTTCCTTTCCTCAAGTACCCATACTTATATACCGCTTGGAAGTCGCTTGGTTTTAGCGTCTTGCCGGTTGGGTCATTCCCTTAGGTGATTACTTTTTCCTACAAGGTAGGCCCTCTAAGATAACACAAAAGAAAAAAAACACATCTATAGTGCAATCAATCTTTGTTGAGAAACAAAGAGAACACAGACAATATGTTTCAATTACACTTGCAAGATTTGTCAATTTTTAATCCCAAATGAAATGTGGAGGCAATCACTTATGCAACTTAATGTCACCAAAAGCCTTTTGATTCTCAAGATCATTGCGAGGTGCGAGAGAAGCACATATGTATTTTGATGATATTATTTTGAGTAAGTGATTACAAAAAAAAGATGCACATGTTCATTTTAAATCCTGAAAGTAATGATTTGATTTGTTTTAAAGCACCAAAACAAAAGATGAAAGTTGTTTGTTCAATTGTTAACCTTAAACCAAATCTAGTAAATTTGTCTAAAGTTCTTTTTAACCTTTTTCCTTGTTTTTTTTAAACCCAAATTGAAAATTAGTGAGTCCTAGAAGCTTGAAGAGGTAAATTCTTAAATTTGGAATTACTTCCAAAAGTGTCTAAAGACACTTGATACAATGGAAAAATAACATTGTACTTCAAATTTCCTCTTGGATCCATCCTTGCTCCCACCTAAAAAACTAATTAATTCAACAAAATAGAGGCAAAAAACTAGTTAGTAACTCCAAATGATCAAAAGAAAAAAAGCACATGTCAAAAAAAATTGAAATTTAACTTTTTACTCCACCCCAGTGATGCAATCTGCATATGCATCACTATTTGAGCAAGTCAACGATGTTGTATAGCACCCCTATGTCTGCAAGCAGCACTTTGTAGTAGGACAAAGAGAATAATAGCGACATAGTTTTGATCAACTATGCTGTTTAAAATTTGAAAAATCCCGTGGTTGAGAATTGAACTAGTGTCGTAGTTTAGAATTTTGAATTTTTGGGTAGGAAGGTTGCAACGGTGGAGTTTGGAGTTTGTAGCATCACTGTATGGTGCCACTGGGCTGATAGTGGCATTGTATTTTGTCGTTGGACTAATAGCGACATAGTTTCCTATAGACACCAAAAAAATAGGAAAAAACATAGAATTTTGTTAAACAACATGATTAGAACTTGAGATTTTCCCTCTGTCTAGCACCAAATGTAGAACCCCAATCTTTGACCTACACAAGCACAAGAAACAAACACAATATTAGATCAAATGCAAGTAAGAATCAAGATTCCCCATGAAATTCATCTATAATTCTCAAAAAGGAAAGAAATTGAAGAACAAAGCAAAGAAAGTGATTGAAATCCTATTTGAACAAGCAAACCCTCAATCTCCTGGGGGAATTGGTGCTAATTTGATGTGAAAATTGGCCCTTTCCCAAATCCTATGCAAGCTTGATGAATATTTGTTGATGGTTGATCCACTTGGTGATGAAGAACAATGTGATTCCTTGATAAAATATACAATAACCTATCTAAGATGATGAAAAATGATATGAAATGGATAAAATTAGCTCTCATTGTGAAGAGAGTAACTTTTCTCTAAGTTGTGGATCCAAAATATAAAGGAAATCCTTCTATTTATAGAAAGACAAGATGGAGGAATAAGCAAAATGGAGCAATGTGGGATCATTCAAAATCCAATGGGCAAGTGCCACTTGTCAAGATGTGAATGGAGGGAGCTTGAGCACATTTTGATGAATGTGCACAATAAATATTATTAGGTGGAATTTCAAATTTGTGAAATGACTTGTTGGTGGGAGAAAAGAGTGAATTAAATGCCACTTGGCTCAATGCATAAGGACATGTAAGAGGGAATGAATGTCTTGTTGGAAGGACACATCCACTTGGAGGGATTTTCAAACTTGGAGGAATATTCCCCTAAAGATTCCATGTTGAGAGAAAATAGGGATTTAATAAATCAATTAAATGTATTTTCATGTGCAAGTGGAAAAATATAGAGGAATTAGATGATTAGGATTAAATTAATCAAGATTTAATTAATTTAATGAGGGATTAGATGATGTGACAATTTGATTTAGATTTTTGGGTTGATTTAAATCAAAGTTGAGAAGAATGTGATTTAGAGATAATTAAATAAAGGATTTTGATTTATTTAATTAAAGAGGATGATGTTACATTAAATTAAACAAGGTTTAATTTATTTAATTTAATGAGATGAATTTAAAGATTTAATCAAATAAAATGAATTATTTAATTAAATAGACAAAAGAGAGTTAATAAAATAACATTGATTTATTTAATTAAGGGACGAAGAGTGATGATTAGCTAAGAAGATGATTTAGGACAAAACAATGTTAGTAACCAGGATCAAGTGTGTTAGTATATTTTCCATGTCTACACATAGAACAGTAATAAAGAAGCCCTGAAATTGAAGAAAAATTGTGGAATTTGTTTTTTTGGCACATAAAAAATGACTTTCCAATGATTTTTTGTGAAGATTAGGTGTTTGAGAGGTAGTTCATTTGTAAAATAGGGCTAATCTAGTAGCATTTTGAGCAAGGCGGCCTATAGAAAGCTAGTGATAAGCCAAAGAAACCTTGTGTGATTGGTTGGGTATTGTATTTGGGGTCTTATTGGATGCTTAATTCATGTTGAGTTGGTATTTTTGTGGCCTTCTCTAAAACATAAGCCCATTGATTGTGTTTGGAAGGCTAGAAGCCTAGTGTGATTGTTTTGGGTTAGTTTGAGGGAGTGGTGTTTGAAGTTTTTTTCCTTGTGTGAATTGGATCAAATTGAGTTGGGTATTGTGTTTCTCCACCTTTTCTACATCACCTAGGTTCTCATTTGAGAATTAAGCATTGTAAAAGCCTCAATGAGGAGTGCCATGATTCCATGTGGCATCATTTTGACTTGTTGATTGAAGCTCGAAAATGAATGTTGCTAAATGGAGACTAAGTTGTCACTAGGAGTGGCTAGGAGTCAAGGTTGAGTTATAATTTTTGTAGTTGACTTTATTTTCTCTATTAGATGCCTAACATGTGAGGTTTCTTGATTTTTTGAGTTTCAAACCTTGCATTCTCTTACATATTGTTCCATGTAGTGGCATTTTGTGGTGGTTTCTAATCAAGTCACTTAGGACTCGTGCATGTTGTTGGTTTTAGTTTGCATGCATGTAGAGACTATGGGAATGCCACATGGAAATATTGGATGCCCATGTATAAGAGAAATACATATATTGACGCCTTAGTGTATTTGTTATGTAGAATGTGATTTTAATATTTGTATACTGTTATGTTGTTGAATTCACTCTAGAATCTTGTATCATAGTGAATTAACACCTACAAGAGCATAGACCCTAAAATTTATATTTTAATAGTTTTTACAGTAATACAATTGATTTGTACTTTGGTGTGTGGGTTTTCTCCCAAAAGGGTTTTCCCACATAAATTCTATATCTTGTGGTTTATTTTTTAAATTTGAAATGACTAAATGAATGTGCAATCTTAAATGAAATTGTAAAACTTAAAAGGTTTTGAAATAAAGTTTTGAAACTCTCTCCTTTCCTTTTAGTATTGATCAAAATAAAAGGAAAAAAGGTAGGATGGATTGGATATGATGAGGGGAAGGAGATAGGATGAAGAATATGGTATGGGGGATATTAGAGGAGGCCCCTAGTTGTGATCAAGACCAAAAGAGAAAATGGAGGATGAATTACATAGGATGGGGGGAAGGAGATAGGATGAGGGATATGATGGAGGATATTAGAGTATATGGATTAGATATGGTAGGTGGTATAGAGTGAAACATCTTGCCCCCAAGTATAGAGTGCAAGAGGATGGGTAATTAAACATGATTCGTGTTTCCTAGAATTTTATTATGATACATTCCTAAGGTGGCACAAGGAGTGGTTTTAACCATTGGATAAGTTATTTATGCTTTCTTTTTTTATTTTTAGATTTTGGGAATCATATGGATGGAGAGGCATGAGGATAGGGATGTGGATAAATCAATTTGAAATATAGTGGATAGGTGATATCCTATGATGGAGGAAGGACTCAAGCTTCTAGTTCCATATATGGTATCCTTTGGATAAGTACTAAAATGGACAATGAAAATTGAAGGTATGATCAAAATGGATGGGGAGGTAGGGAAAGATGACAATCTATGAAAAATTATTTAATGAAAGTGATGTAATGATGGAGAGAAAAAAGTATATATGAAAAGTCTTTAATTAAAGGAGTTTGATGGGGGATGAATATTGGATAATAGAGGGGGTGTTCTAAGACTTGTGGATGAGTGGATGATAATTTTTTCAAGATCAATATTAGCACACACCTTGAGGGGTGGTGGAGTTTTGGAAGAGAAGTGGATTTTAAATTTTGAGATAGAGATGGAGTAGTAGATGTGGATTTTGGGAAATAAGGGCCTAAATGGATTGACGACATTATGGAGGACTTAGGATAATAATTTTAGGACATAAGGGCCTAAAATGGATTTGAATTCTAGGGGATTTTTAGATTGAGCATTGGAGGACTTATGAGTGTAGGAAGATTTTGGATGAGTAGATTTGGATGCCAATATGGATTGTGATTTTGGATATATTTATTTTTTTATTTTCTTAGGAATTCAGATGTTTTTTTGTTGTTTTTTCTTCATGGGTCTTTGTGGCCTTTTGAATTTATTTTGCTTTTGGATTGGACTTTTCTTTAATTTAACATATATTTTAGATGGGACATGGCGACCCTTAGATTTGTGTGGATTTTTGGCTATTTGAATTTCAGATTTGGAATCCAAATTACTTCCAATAGCAATGGTATGGGTGCATGAGAAAGGATTAATTGAAGATTTAAATATGAATGGGGTGATGAATGGAGGATGTTGGAAGGAATTGGAGGATGTGTGTCTTTGTTGATATTGATTGAGAATTTGAGATGATCGAGTGGTGGAATTAGGATTATTTGTGATAAAGGTGATGGGGGTGACAAATAAAGGATGTAAGGACCCAAGATGGATGGAAGGGATGCTAGATTTGACTTGAAGATGTAAGGGCCCAAAATGGATTTGGAAGAGGAAGGAATGAATTTTGGAACATAAGGATCCAAAATATATTTTAAAGGTGATGAATGAGGATGTTTGGATTTATATGGAGTGATGTGGGTTTTGGGAGGAATTTCAACATCTTGAGCATGAGGTTTTTAGCCAAGTCCATGATAATTTAGATTTTTTTGGTATGTTTGGGTTCTAATATGTATTGTTCATTGAGATATTACCCTTTTCTTTGATAGTGCATGTTTTGAAAAAAACATTCACTAGTAGGATACTTTTTATTTTATAACATACATGAGTCCATTTTGAGGGGCATATGAGGTAGAAGAATTGCAAGTTCTTAGAGGAAATTATATTAGATGAATGTGGAAGAACCAAGCTGATAGGTGTGGGGTTCATGAGTGTGTTGGATGGAGGTGATAGTATATCAACAAATATTAGGATCATGAGGTGGATTAGGAGGGATGATTTATTTTCTTAGGTGAAAGGATATCATGATATGGATTGGATGGGATGTTTGGATCTTGAGATGGAAGGGGATCATGCTTGAAGTTGAAAGGATGTTTTGATTATTACATGGAAAAGGATTATAGGATGAAGTGGAAGGGAGGATTTGATATTTATTTGGCAGGGGGTCATGAGATAAAAGGGAAGAAATGGGATCACGATATGA
This sequence comes from Sequoia sempervirens, assembly GCA_007258455.2. Taxonomy (NCBI): domain Eukaryota; kingdom Viridiplantae; phylum Streptophyta; class Pinopsida; order Cupressales; family Cupressaceae; genus Sequoia; species Sequoia sempervirens. The sequence continues at coordinate 30,459,233 of VDFB02179234.1, read as the reverse complement.
AAGAGGATGATGGGATGGAATTGAAGGGATCCTTTGATATTAATTTTGAAAGGGAGTATGAAATGGATTAGAAAAGATGTTTGGATTTTTATGTGAAAGGAGATTATGATATGGATTTGATGAGATGTTTATATCTTGAGATGAAAGGGGATAATTAGATGGGGTGGAAGTGATGGTTTGATCCTAATATGGGAGGGGATCATAAGATGGAGGGGAAGTGATGATTTATTGTTGAGATGGAAGGGAATGGATGCTTTGAACTTGAGATAAAAGGAGATTATGAGATAGAGTGTAAGTGATTCTTTGATATTGATTTAGAAGGGATGAGAGGTAAGGGGATGAAGGTGGATGCATTAAATGAGAATATTGCACAACTTTTTTTGTACATAGGGATTTAGGCTACTTCACTAATGACCATATGAGAAAATCATGAACAAAAGGTTTGGAGGATTGGAATGATATTGTTGGTGTAGTTAATTATTTAATTACACTTACATAAGTTTACTTAGGCATTTAATTATATTCCTAGGTATCATTTACTAGGTGATAGGTTCACGTGTTTACTTAGGATATATGATTTATTCTAGAAGGATGAGTTGTCTATTATATAAGTCTTGTATTATCTAGCATCATTTCCTAGGTAGTTAGTTAGTTGTCACATGTCATAAGATTATGACACATGTCAACATCAGATTACATACTACATCTCAACCTTTCCAATATAAACAAGGATTCATATGTACATTTCATTCATCCAAAGCTCAGTTGAGTGTTGTGTAAGTCCAATATATCATTGCAATCTTGAGTATTTCATATTGGCCACATCTTGCATCCATTGTTTCAATTTCATGTTCTTACTTTTCCCTCTTGTGGAAGGTTGATGTTTGTTTTTGTAGATGATCCTGGAGGCTTGAGTCCTTGAGTGACTCAAACATATTCTATGAGCTATATTTCAACTCCTACATGGTATCAGAGCTTTAGAGTTGCAAAACCCCTTCTCAAATCTGAGGGTGATTTGAGCTTGAGCTTTTGCAAGGTCCATATTGGGGAAAAAATACCTCATGTTTATGTCTGGAAGGCCCCAAACCCCCCATTTTCATATATAATACTTCATATTTTTATGCAAGGAAAAAATCAACTTTTTTCGCACAACTATCTTAAATTTGATGGCCAAATGACCGCCATCTAATACTGTGTTAAATTTGACACTTAGTCGGCTATCAAGATTTACCATCTTGAATTTGATAGTCAAATGACTATCACTAGGTCGCTCAAATTGGACCCCTTCTCCATTGGTAGTTATCATTTTGAAGGAAAACTTTAGAGGTTCATATCTTAGTCATACAAACTCCTTTTTTCGAGATCTTTTTTTTTATTTGGGGTATAATTTTGTGCTCTATGTAGTGGTGTAGTTGGTTTTTTATTTTGGTTCCTATTTTTTTTCCAGAATTTCATATTTTCAAAGCTATTACCAAGCCATTCTATTTTTTTGAACTTTCAGGTCTTCGCTCTCACTCCTATGGTAACATTTTTGAAGTGAGTTTTTTTTTTAAAGTGAATTTTTTTTGTTTACTTTCCAGTGGTCAAATCAGTTTGATCTCATCTACTATAAAAGTTTTACTTTGAGCTTGCAACCTATTTTGGCATATGTAAGCACTAAGATCAAGTCTAGCTTGTTGTTTTTGGCATTTAGCAACTATAAACACACTAAATATAAAATTCCAATCATATTTTCTTGGGGGGTTTCTTGATTGAGTGATTTGGGGGGTCTCTTGGAGTATTTCTTTGATTTTTTTGCTTGTTCTCTCTTCATTTTTCATGGATCATTCTAAGGTTCCTTTGTTTACATCATATAACTATTCAACATAGCATCAAAATGCATGGAGTATTCTAATGAATGAGGGTCATTCTCTATATGTTGAGAATAAGGTACTTGAACCTATTGATGATGAGAAAAATATTAAATGGATCATTGAGAATACTAAAGCTCTTGCATGTATTCATAAACTAGTTTCTCAAGATTTTTTGTTCCAAATTGAGTCATGCAATAATTCCCATGAGGCTTGGGACAAATTGAAAACATTATATGGTTCTACAAATGAAGTTAGAGGCTATCAACTTGATAGTGAATTGATGAGCCTTGATCCTAAGAACTTTGGCAACATCAAAGACTACATCACTAAGATTAACAATCTAAGGGAGCAATGTAAAGCATGTGGTATTGATAAGGACATTTAGTTGGTCTAATATTCATTGAACAAACTTGGTCCTAATTGTGCTACTTTTGTTTCTAGCTTTCATACTCATAGGTTGACTATGGGGTTTGCATATACTACACCATCATTTACATCATTTTCTGCGATGTTGATACATGAGCAACAAAAGCTTATCTCGATGGGTTTCATCAAGTCTTCTAAATCTCAAGTAATGTTGGCTAGTTAGGTGAAAGAATTAGATACTACTAATACGAAGCAAAAGCAATCAAAGAACAAGTTACAATATGATCAAACAAGGGATAAATCTCTTCCTCAAATAAGTCATCTAAGAAGGATAAGTCTACTTGTTTGTATTTCAAGAAGCTCAAGCATGATGAAAATTCTTGTTACAACAAGGATGTTGATGAGTTGAGGCATCTTCTCATAAAGAATCATATTTATTTTCCTTCTAGAATTTTTGAGTCTCCACCTTCTTCTTTATCATCTTCAAAATAGTCTAATAAGGGAAAAATTCATGTTGATTTGGCTACTACATCAGGAAATAAAGGGAAATCTCTTTGTGATTTTTTAGGTCTAGGATTAGGGAGATGGATTCTAGATTTGAGAGCTTCTCATCATATGACATATTCATAGGCTATGTTCTCTTCTTTTTAGCCATGCACTATGTCTCCTATTTTGATGAGAAATAATAAATACATGAGTGTACTTGAGAAGGGATCTATTAGCTTTGGGGAAAACACCTTTTAGGATGTTTTGTGTGTTCCTTATTTGATGAACAATCTTCTTTCCATATATCATATTACACATGGTGGAGATGGGAGGACTGTGGAGTTCACTCTCAATTTAGTTATTATTCGAGACTTGAAAATTAGAGAGATTATTGCTATTGGGATGGTTGATCATTCATCTCAGTTGTATACCTTTGCAGATTTTGCTCTTGATGGTGACATTTTTCCTTCGGTTTTTTATCACAATTCTAGTGTGAACCATGATTTAGAGGAGATATTTGGCTTCTTGAACTTTGGTGTTCTCACATCCAATCCTATTCTTGAGCCTTGTATTTCATCTCCTCCATCTACTGTTGCATTTGATAATTCTCATATTGGCACAGGTTTGGCCTCTTGTGATTCAGTGTAGTAGGATCTACTCTGTCTTCCAACTACATCCTTTTTGGATGTATACTTGACATACATTAGTGGGTTGTTTGTTGAGTCTCATATTTTAGATTTGGGAGACATCATTGATTGCATACATCTTCTCTTTGATGGAGAAAGTTCTTCTTCAGTTGTTGTGAGGGAATTCTATGACCCTCTTGTTCATTCTCTACATGATCATTATTTGTAGTTTGATATGAGTGTGGATACTTTTGGACAACATTTGGAGGAGGATTCTTCAAAGGAGATTTCCTTCTCTTTGGATTGTGTTCTACAATCGTTTCTAGGTGATTTTTGATTGTCTTCTTCAACAGTGTGGCCTAGAATGCCTATTTGGAGTGGCATTGACATGGAGACACTTGAGCATGCTTCAAAGACATTAGATATCTTCCATTTTCCTAACATCTTGCATACATTCTTGGTTTTATTTCTTCCTAAGTGGAGCCATTTTGTTCAATGAGATTGGATCATCTTTAGCATTCAATGTCGAGCTTCTACCATCATTGCAGGAGACTCACCATTGAGGGGGGCTGCACGGTATCTCTTCTACTTCTATTGTATGGGGGGAAATTTTCCTTGCATGGGATTTTTTCCTTCTCATTGTTCATTGAGAGAATTTTGTTTTGTACTTCATCTCTCTTTTGGAGAGGATTTTTGTCCCACTAGGTTTTCTCCTTTTCTCTATTTGTGAGAGATTTCTTTGCATTACATTTGTACATGGGTACCTAACATGGCCTCATAGCTGGGACCCATCATTGCATATTTGCATCATTTGCATAATAATTTCCTCCCTAAGTTGCACTTATGGGGGGTGTTGGTGTAATTAATTATTTAATTATAGTTACATAAATTTACTTAGACATTTAATTGTATTCCTAGGTATCATTTACTAGGTGATAGGTTAACATGTTTGCTTAGGATATAAGATTCCTTCTAGAAGGATGAGTTGTATTTTCTAGAAGTTGTATCTTATCTAGCATCATTTCTTAGGTAGTTAGTCAGTTGTCACATGTCAAAATTATATTACATACTATATATTATCCTTGCCTATATAAGAAATGCTTCATATGTACATTTCATTCATCCAAAGCTCAGTTGAGTGTTGTGTAAGTCCAATATATCATTGCAATATTGAGTATTGCATATTGGCCACATCTTGCATCCATTGTTGCAATTTCATGTTCTTTCTTTTCCCTCTTGTGGAAGGTTGTTGTTGGTTTTTTGCAGATGATCTTGGAGGCTTGAGTTCTTGAGTGACTCAAACATGTTCTATGAGCTATATTTCGGCTCCTACAAATATGGATAATATGAATGTGGGAGATGAGAAAGTGGAATAAGAAGCAGAGTCTTTAATAGATTTTTTGATTGAGGATGAGAGTAAGGATTTTGAAAAGGTGTTGGTGATAGAGATTTGGGATTTGGATGGGATTTGAGGGGAACTTTTGATGAGGGTTTGATTTCCCTTTACATAGGAAGGGAAAAAATGAGCAATAGGAGATGAATTGGGATTTTATGGAGATGGGGCATGGAAGTTTAGTGTCAATAATTAGGAGGTTCCTTAAAAAGGAATCCTTAAAATTGTTTAAGTAGTAGGTAAGGATGAAATTGAAGAGGTATTTACAATTGGTAGTGGGATTGGTAGGTTCTTTGATGTGAGGAATGGTAGATGGAAGAGGAGGGTTGGATAGAGATGCAGATTAGGATATGGATAGGTGAGAAGATGTAGGTATAGATGTTGGGTGAGAGGGATATGTCATTTTTTGTTATTTATGGTAGATGGATTGGTGAATAGAGCTCATGGGTTCTTGGAAAGGTGGTTGTTTTTCTTGGAAAAGTGGTTTTTGGTATTGATGACATATTTATGGTTGAATAAAGCTTATGGGTTCTTGTTATTGATGATAGATGGATGGGGAGAGATCATGTTCATCCACACTACTCTTATTATCATTATTATCTGAGTTGTTCAACAAGACTAACCTCATCATTATCACTCTGTTTATCTTGATTTAAAGAAATAATTTCATCTAAGGGGATCAAAGTTTTTGGTTTACCCTTGGTTATGATTTTTGTCAATTTTTGGGTAGGGTAGAGTATCATGATTTGTATGGGATTGGGATGGATGAAAGTGAATTAGAAGGAAATTAATTAGGGTGAGTTGATTGGATGGTTAGACAAGATTATGTGATAGTATGTGTATGTGGATTTTAACCTAGGATATAGAAAAGATGATGATATAAATTTGTATGGTAATATATTGGTCTAAACCTATGATAATAGACGTATGTGATGATGTAATGAGGTTATGAGATGAAAAAACATGTTATTCTATGGATGATGGAGTAGAATTGGGATGCATATGTATGTTATGCTATAGTATGAGATGAGTATGAATAAGGATATGTATATTAAAATGATAGGTTTGATGGATGTAATACATTTTTTTCATTTTTGGAATATTTTAATATTTTAATTTATTTTTAATTTCTCTTTCAATTTTATTAATTTTTTTAGTTTTTTGGACCCTACTTAACTAATAAGGATAAAGGTAAAGGATGATGTTTGATGATGGATAGATACAATTTTTAGCATGGGTGAGGATGAGAGTGATTGATGTTGAGGATAGATGATGAGGGTATCAAGATCAAAACTAACTTCTAAATAAGCACACAAGAAAACTAATTTATGATTTGAATATTTCCTACTTGAGATAGGAAAAGTTCTCAAGAAAGATTGATTAGTATTATTAAATTAATTAAATTAGGTTAGGCTAAATTTCTAAGTTAATTTCATCCAAGATGATAGGATGATTTGATTTCATCAATTAACTTGCTACTTAGGAAAATTTATTAAGCACAAAAGAATTGAGGATATACTAGGATATGGAGTCTTAATTTTTAAAGGTAATGTTTGAATTATATTGAAATTGATAATGATGTGACTTTATTTTATAGATTATTTGAATGATATTGAGGAGGTTTTTTGATTTCTATGTGTGAATAATCAAGATTAGATGTCTTGATGTAGACGGATTTTTTTGTGGGATATAATGGTGTTAGGTATGACATTATGCTATTAATTTAAATGATGGGGTGAACCTAATATATGGATAGGAGAAATGTCATGTTGGGTTAGAATGTAAGGTGATGTTAGTGTATGCATGTATGTAATGGGGGATGATGGGCAATACAATGTTATGGTATGGATATATATGATGGGTGTAAACCTAGGTTAATGGTAGAATATAAATATACATGGTGGTGGAAATATATGATAATGGATGGGGATACAATGATGTTATGGATGTGTGTAAATGAGAATGGTTACTATAAGATTAAACAATATTATGTTATGGTGTGACTATGTAGATATCAATTTAGGATATAAACAAGATGATGGTATAGTATGGTATGGTAAGATGGTATATTCCTATGATAATGGATGTATGTAATGATGTAATGAGATTATGGAATGAAAAATAAATATTATACTATGATGTAGATGATGGTATAATATATGATAGTCTCAATGTAAGATATGGATGTGTATGAGGATGTTAGCCTATGATAACAAATGTGTATGATTGAGCAAGATGAGGTTAATGGTATGAATGTATAGGATGTATGTGTAAATGATAATATAAATATAGGATATGGATGAATATGAAGATGATATGAATTTATGTAATGATAAAAGGGATGAAAAACTATGGATGATAATCAAGCCTAGGATTTAGATGTATGTGAGGATGTAAAATTAGGATGTAAATGATGTTTTGTAGACTTAGTATGTGGATTTGTATGGATGTAAATTATAATGGATGCAATAATTTTCTAACTTAGGATGTGTATGTGTGTGAGGATGATATGCGACAATGATTGTGGATGATAGTCTAAACCTAGGATGTAAATATTTATGAAGGTGTCAAACTAGGTTGTAAACAAAATTATGGTATATGATGGATGTTTGTGGATGGTAATATATGCAATGATGTGTAACTAGCATTAGAAAAGGGTATAAGATGGATGTGAATGAGGGAATATGGATTGAGATGATAGTATGATGGATGAAATCTAAGGGAGGATATGGTAATTGTGATCTAGGGCTATGTAAAATAGAATAAATCTATACACTAGGTATGTGCAGGATCATGATGGGCCAAAAAGTGGTAATATGATGGGTATTTGTAGGGTATGTGGCTAACAACTTTTTTTTTTTACCCAAATTTGATGAAATGAAAAGGGTTTTTAAAGGATATTCTTAGCTTTCCACCAATATAAATTATGCTTGATTTTGAATTTAAGAAATAATTATTATTCATTTTCTATTTGAATTACGACTAAAGTCTTTATTGATAGGCTGATTGAAAAACATTTATAGATTTCAAACAGTATCACATTTTTTGAATCCAAAACTTGTGTCACATTCTATTATTTGCATACTATAGGATTAAAAAAAGAAAATTGAATTTCATGAAGTTATGACCAAGTTAAGGTGGTTAGACATACAAGTTTTTTATATTTTTTAAAAGTTGTAATAAAAAATTCATAATTAATTGTTTACTTGAAAAACAATTACAAAAAAATATGCATCACATACAGACATGAGTCCTCTACTTATGTCTAAAATATTATTAAAAAATATTATCATTTTATTGTGGTTGGGGTGGTCAGACACACACCTACTTATTTTTTCCCTAAAATTTAAGTACTACTGCATTGAAATTTTAAATTTTCACCAAATAGATTTTTTATTTTCTAAATAAACCTAGTAGTTTAGAAACCACATTCAATTTTCTAGAGATTCTATTCTTACATATTTTTGAAATAATATAGATAACTTATTCAAATTTTTACATCAAGTTGTCTAACTTTGATTTTTCTGAATTTTTTGCCACTTAAGGCCCTATTTTTTCCATGATGATCTTGCACATGCCCCACTAACTCATTTGACTGCAAAATATGAGGAAAATTTTTGATGAAATTTTTGACGAAAGATGTATAGTTAGATGATTGTCAAGTCTACAGGTGTGTATTTAATGTGAAAATTTCAATTTGTTTAAAAATTTGTGCCCGACATTCGTCGAAATTGTGACGCTCCATGATTTTCGTCACTTTTTCAACAAATGTCAGGCATAGATTTTAATAACTAAAAGTGAGTTTGACAATTTATTTATACTTGTGACAGTTTTCATGCTATACTTGTGAATTTGCTATACTTGTGATATTTTGTGGAGGTTATGGGCTAAATTTTTTGGGTGCAAAATATCAGAATTATTAAATTTTGTTACCTACCTATGATTAAAAATTATTGGAGTGTGAGTTTGATATTTTTTGAAGATCTAAATATTCAAGCTTGGTAAAGAAAAATCATGTAAGATAATATTAGTGCAGAAAAAAATGAAGAGACACTTGCTAGATTGTGGGCTAGATTGAAAAGAAAGGGTGATGGGAATTGTTATTGTCCTTGCAATAATTGCAAGGGATTAAAGACAAGAATAATTTAAATCACAACAGCTGAGAAACATTATAGGAAGCATGGCCATGTTGAAGGGGGGCATGATTATCATCCATTGGTAAGTTGTTCATTATATGTCTTTATATTGATTGAATTTGTAAATGTTTATATCATTTTAACATTTTTAATATACATAAAAAATCACTTGATCATGGTCATGATTTATTTGTGTCAATCATTATTATAAAGGTGGGGTTCCATAGGGCACATGATATGGATTATGATGGCCCAGAGAATGTGGTTTTGTAAGTGGAGAAATATGGACCTATGAATATTGAAGATGAAGTTAATGATCCTATGGAAGAAGATGATCATGCACTAGAAAACATAGTTGAAGATGATGGTACAAATACATTGATCCATGACACATTTAGTGGCACAACTCATCATGATGATTGAGATGACTTTGATGATGTTCATGATTTTCTTGTACTTAAGGAGGCATACGAGCCCCTTTATGAAGGCTCCCAAGCAATGCTTCTCTCTAGTGTATTGTTGCTGGTTAACTTGAAGGTTATGAATGGCTTATCCAACATAGCAATCTCATGGATGTTAAGGTATGCCATATATGTCACCTTTTTTCATCTATTTTTGTTGTTAGTTCATCACTAGTAAATAAATGATGAAATATGTACCATTAATATTCTTTATATTAACAAATTATTTTTTTGTTGTAGATTGATAGGTGAATTTTTGTTACCACCATCAAATATTTAACCTCACTCATACTGAGATTTATCTGCCATTATGAAAGATATTAGAATGGAGTATCAAGCAATAGATGCATGTCCTAGTGATCATATTAAATATCATAAACAACATGAATTTGCAATAGAATGCCCAGAATGTCATATCAGTAGATATCAAATAGATCAACTAACAAAAAAGGTGCCTCACAAGGTTCTTCATTATATTCTCATTATTCCACGTATGCAATGATTATTTAGGTGTGAAAGCTTACCAAAATTTATGGATTACCATGCATAGAATAGAAGTGGAGATGACAGTCTTTGAATGCCTACAAATGGTTCTATATTTAGGGACATGGAGGAAAAATGACCACACTTTAAAGAAGAACCTCGTAATCTCAGGCTTTCATTGGCAGTGAACGATGTTAATCCATTTGGAGAGTTGAGATCTATTTACTCAGTCTGGCCTATTTTTGTTATCAATAATAACATTCCTCTATGGATGTCAATAAAGATGGAGCACATAATGTTGGCAATGATTGTTCCAAGTATTTGTTTACATCAATTTTATTTAACTTAGTAACGTCTCATTTGTCTTATTTGTTGCATAATGACTTATATTTTTTTCATTTAATAGTCATGTACAATAATTTATATATATTGCAATAAAATGGTTATAATAATTATGTAATGTTTATGTTCATTCAACTAGGTAAGTACCAAGTTAAAGATATGAATGTATATATGGAGCCTCTTATCGACGAGTTACTAAAGTTATGTAATGGTGTTATGTATGACATCTCTAGATGAATAGGACAAAGGCAATTTCAATTCCATGCAATTCTTGTATGGACAATTCATGATGCCCTAGGGCTAACACATTTTTGTGGTATGTTATAACGTTTGACCGCACTTTAACAATATTTAATTTTATGAAGTAGATATCATGCATGTGTTTTAAATAATCTATTCATTATATAATTATAAAAAATGACATATTTAATCCAATTATATATGATCTTGGAGGTCTTCAAACAAAGGGAAAATTTGCATGTCCAGTTTGTGGTCCAAAGATGAAATTTCATCATTCAACAAGTTTAGGAAAGTAGGTGTTTGAAGTATAGCCACTTCCTCCACATAAATCATAAGTATCGAACTACTGAAAAACATCTTTTCAATGGGAAAGAAGAGACTACATCAAAACCACAAAGAATGACACCTCACCTATGGAAGTTGGAATATAATAGAATTAATCATCAAGGTTATACATTGGATCAAATTGTTTATCTATCATATATGATATGTTTGGAATTTATATTTTATCTTATGTTTTGTTTACTCATGTTGTAATTGACAATGATTGTTGTTGTTAATTTGTTTAACTTATATGCTTCATGAAGGTCATCAAGGCATTAATGTTTGTCTTCCATAGGGACTGAAAAGCTATCCCAGAAAATTTACTAGGTTTCCCTACTATGAGCAGCTACAAATTGTGCATTTGTTTGATACAATGCATATCGGAAAGAATATAATAGAATCGTTATGAAAAATATTGGATGGAGGGAATGATAAAGAAAAAATTGTCAAAATTTGCAGTGACATTCAAGAAGCCAATCATGCAATGAAAAATTTCATTCAATTAAATAGCGATGTAGAACAAATTAATATAACCACCCTTCCTTGGTTATTAACAGAGCAGCAAAGCAATGCTATAAAAGAATTCATATGAAAATTTTGATTTCCCACAAGATTTGCTATGAACATAAACAATATCATAACAAAGAAAGGTGAATTTGGGTCAAGGATGAAAATGCACGATCACCATACCTTCATTAAGGTAATTATTTTGGTATATTTTATATATATTTGTATACTGCATGTACTTTTCAATGTATTATGTTTACTAGTTTTGGAAAAATAATGAAAGACCATTTTATAATTGTTGCAGTACATTCTACCTCTATCTCTCCTAGACTTCGATAACAATGTCAAGCAAGTTATATATGATCTTGGAAAATACATGAGGTAAGTAGCAATATTTGTTCAATTCATTGTATATATCTTATATTTTCCATTTTTTTTACTTTTATGTAATATATTGTATATTTTTGTTAAATCTCATTAATATATTTGTGCCTTGAATCACTTGTAGATGGCTGTCATCTAAAGAAATCCATAAAGAAGATATAAATTGTTGGAGGAAAAAAATTCCTCGTCTAATGTGTGAAATGCAAAAGTGTCTACCTTCGACATTTTTCAATGCACAAGAACACTATCTCATACACCAAGTTGAGGAGATTGAATTGTGTGGACCTGTACACAAAAGATCAATGTGGATGGTTGAGAGGCATGTTAAAATTTTTGAATGCTTTGGTTATAAAAACAAAAAATCTTGAGGGTTCTAAGATGGAGGGATATATGGTATACCAGACCATGGTGTACATTACTAAATATCTTCCTAAGTTTGCAACAAAGATCCATGTAGATCGCATTTGGGATCCCTACTCCATTAACAAATTCAAAGGGGAGTACCTGATGGGGAAAGGTAGATTGAGGAAAGTGAGAGGTAATTATAAGATGGTCATGGAGATTAATTAGAATACATTTTACATTTCTTTCAATTGCTTGAAAACAAACAACAAAGATTTACCAATACATCGAATAAGTTGTATACCATGGTAATAACTAATTATACATCATTTGTGAATTTCAATTTTTTTTTATACAATTGGTTGAGAGTGGGATGCACTACATTTGTACAACACGAAAAATCTTGATTGGATGATGGTATGGGTTGAACAATGTCAACAATCCGATCATGCATTAACATGGGAAGGTGTGGCTTCATTGGTTAAAGAAGCTCATTGTAATGGAGATTCCAATGTTACACCAAGGGAAATTGATGTAGCATATGATTTAAGAGATAAATAGGTACGTATAAATATATTAATGACACATTAAATAAGATAAAATCAAATATCCACACAAGCCGTGGATGGGACTGTCACAGTGCATCATTAATAGCACACTACACTATGGAATATGCAAAAGAAGAAATCACATAAGTAATGACATAATCATCATTTCCTGATTGGCCGATGGTCAACACTGAAATGGTGCACCTTTGTCTCCTCGAGTCCCGTTGACCTATAGGAAGGAGAAGAGGGATGTCAAAGGCTCTGATTATGAAGATACCTATATGAATCACCAACAATAGTGCAACCTACTATCAATCATACACTGAAACAATCATGAACAGTACAGAAGAAATGAGCTAAGGAGAAACATCAATATGATCATTATATCTTATTTTTTATGCTAATGTTGTTTGTTTCCTTGTGCAGGTATAGGGAAAATCATGATATTGTTTATTATTTGAAGACCAAACATGTGGAGAAAAACGGGCTCCCACAAGGGTAGAGCTCGACATGCTGCCCTTATTCATTACAAGTGGGCTGATAAGAGATCGTATCATCATATTCAAGAAAAGAAATGATATACAACTAAAAGAGTAAAGCATAGTTATCTATCAAGCTATTAAACCAACTGTGCATTCATAACAATCAGCTGGATACTTTCTGAAAGCTACAGGTGAACAGTGAGTTTAACTCGCTCAATTAATTCAACTGAGTATAATTATATCAAACATTGTTGTATGGTTTCTATTCTATGTTATTTTTTCATCATGATCATATATGTCATGCAAGGTTCAGTTCATCAGTGTTCTTTTTCACAACCAAGGACAGTGAACATGCATACATTATGCCTTAATGAAGAGATTTGTTTTAATTTTCATCTTAGTAGCAAAAAAATTTACAGAACAATTTGTTAAGTGGAGAATAAAAATGCATGAAGAGTGCTAGGTTGAAGCCCAAGAGTATGAAGGGACATATATTGCATTCATATGGTAATGAATGATCAGTTCCCATTTGACTAATAATACAATACAACATTAGGAATTACAATGTGAAATGATTGTTCCAGAATGATAAGAAATGACAACAATTTTTTAACAGAAGGTGTCTCTGAAGTGTTAATCACGCACTCAAAATGCACCAAAATAATCAACTAAGATGCAGTCCTCAGAACTACAATGTTTCAGTTAAAATTTCTGCATAAGTTCAAGAACAAAATGAAGAATTCAATCATCCTGGGTTTCTTCAAGGGAAAAATCAATAAGGAGGAATCACCAAAGTGGCCTAAGGAATATAGATGCCACCATTCTCTCAGGGTACTTGTGGTCACTAAGCAAAAACAAGCTCATAACAGTTCTCATTATCAAATGTGAAGTGCAATGATAGAAATCAAGAGTTGTTGTATGGTAGAGTTAAGGAATCCAAAAAATGATTTTTTTGTGTGCAAAGAAAATAGCATGGGAGCAGTAATGCATGTAGATGTTCTTTCCTTGAATGGCACAGATTGTTCTAAATTTATAAATACCTGTATGCTGATTATTGAAAATTTGAAAGCCAAAAGGAGTCAGGGTTGTGCACAGTAATCAAAATATACATTTCTTGTTTGTTTTCATGCACCCACATTGGGGTTCACATTTATAATACAAAATCCTGCATATCACAAATGAGCTCATATGGTGAGGTTTCAGAAATATGTTTCACAAAATGCAGAAATAGGGGGATAGTTCGAGCCTAGTTTTCAAGGAATTAATGAACAAATTTTCTTCATTTTAAGCATTTTGGGGTTTTTGTTTTAAAGGCGAAGTTTTACCATTCTAGTAACAAATGACATACCTAGTTTTTTTTTTGCAACTGAAAGTGCAAAAGAAATAATGAATCGAGCTAATTTTCATATGAACATTAAGACAAATAGATACATTTCTAGATTACCCATGCAAGGGTTTTCAATAGAATGTCAAAGTAAAGCATCATCCATCATGGGTCGAGCTTATAAATTGAATGCACACTGAATATTTTTTGTTTTCCATAAACCCATATTGAGGTTTGATTTTAAATACAGAAAAATACCACTTGCAGCGATAACCCATATGAGGATTGTATATGAAACAAAAGAATACAGAGGTCGAGCTTCAGAGTGGAGAAAATAGTTTTCATTCAAATCTCATCATACCCATGAAGGGGTTTGTTCTAAAATGTGAAGTTGGTAAAAGATTTCAACATGGGTCTAGCTCAAAATGCTCAGAGGTTTCTTTACAGGATTTTCATGACCACGACTTATTGAACCATCTGGAGTTAAGTTCAAATTCAATGGCCAACTGAATATACCAGTAGTAAAGCACAAAAATTCAAAGATTCAATAAATTTCTATTATGTGTCAGACTCAAAATTCTCCATACACCCAAAATTAGATGCATATGGAGTGGCCTATACATGGCTATAAATCATAAGTGAAAGTTTTCGAGCTTTGTGAGCAAATGAAGTGTATACTTTAAACACAACTCACCATTTCATGTTCCCAGGAGAACACATAGGTCGTGGCCAGAACATTCTCCATGATGGCCAGAGGAAGGCACAAAAATCCAAGCTCAAGATTTGAGCTCTCTTAAGTGAGCAAAGAGAGGTATAGAAATGCATTAGAGGCTGTCTTGGCCACGTCCACAAAGCCATAATGTACTAAAATGAGAAGCCACAGAATGTATATTACCTTGTACTCAGTAGAAAAAATAATAACCCTTGAGCAAGTTCTTTCATGAAAGCTCCAGACAAAGCCCAAGTTTGTGCATATTTGCCAAGAAGAACAAAGAGCACAGGAATGTAAAAGAAAGTTAGAGACAAGCATGAGTAGGCCACGACCTCAAAGGATTTTCTTGCTCTATGAATGGTGTAAAGAACTACAATAGCAAACAAGTCGAGCTTACCCATTGAAGAACTCAACTATCTGAAAGCAAGAGTGAAGTTTCTTGAGCACATGAGCTTCAGACTGATTCCAATCATGGCGGCGTGCTCTCTTAGGAAGAGCTCATTTTTTCCAAGTGATCATTGCAAAATGAAAATCATTTTAGGGTTTGACTTCTTTTGTTCATGCCCTAATTTGAGCCGACATTATAATTGCATTCAAATTTTCACCTTTTGACATGAGCATGTGGGTTAATTCGAATTAGGGTTGCCTTGCATTATGTAATTAAAATATGAAGCTAATGTTTGGTGGCTGAAAATTCATATGCTTAGAGATGTGTTTAAAGTCTTTAGGGTTTGAGCTAGCACTCACCCTTATGCCTTAGAGGAAGATTGGAGATTTGAGCATCCTATTTTTATTTTTTTTGTGAGAAAACAATTGAAGTATGAATGATGAATATCTTATGATCTACGGGTGATTTTTGATCACTTAGGCTTTTGTATTTTCAAAGAAATCAATTATCTACTTAGGTTTTTCTTGTTTTAATTGATTTTAGAGAAATTAATTAAGGATCTTGATAGGAGAAAGATTTTCCATTGGCATTTTTATGATTTTTTTTAAAGAAAACCAAAGCAGTGTATTGGAGAGATAAGAATGTAATTCTTTTTGCAAAAGATTTTGCAATCTTTAATTGAAAAAATAGAAAAATTGTAAAATCTACAATCATGTAAAGCTAAATCATAAAGCAATCTCTTATTAAATGTTTTGTGATTTCTTGCTATTTTTTAGTAGATTTTATTGACTTTTTCCTCTTGGTCGAGTTTGAGCTTTATCTTGGAGAGATAAAGTGTTTTTCTGGCTTTTAAAGTAGATTCAACCTATTTTTAGAGGCTTTTCAGTTAGATCATAAAAGCAATGTGCTTTTCTCTGCTTTTATGCAGTTTTTGAAACAGTTTGAAGCTTTTTTCCTTGAGCTTCTTTTTGAGCTCAGATTAGGATTTCTCAGTGAGATATCTTTGAAAAGACTTAGTCTTTTTTCTCCTCCTTCTCAGTTCAGATTTTTTTCAGTTTCTTGCTCAGTCACATTGTAGAGCTTTTAAACTCAGTTGTACTCAGTTCAGACTTATTCACTCTTTCAATTTTAATAAAGCAACAAAATTCTCCTGCTCATTTCTGTCTCAGTTTTATAATAACAATTTGATGTCCTTGTGGTTCAAATTAGAATCATTTTATGTCTTACTGTTGTAAGGTGTGTTTTAGAATTGCATAGTTTCAGGTTGTCTGTTGTATTTCATTTAGGAATCTTCATGCAAAATAATGATGGAAGTATGTGCCAGTGGGATTGTGAGATTTATTTTGATAGGAAAGCTGTTGTGAGTGTCAATGTTTGAATTTCATAACTTCAAGTGAAATACTAGTTAGATTTAAGTTTTAATTAGTTCATCCT
Organism: Sequoia sempervirens; assembly: GCA_007258455.2. Classification (NCBI taxonomy): domain Eukaryota; kingdom Viridiplantae; phylum Streptophyta; class Pinopsida; order Cupressales; family Cupressaceae; genus Sequoia; species Sequoia sempervirens. The sequence goes on along the minus strand of VDFB02179234.1, from coordinate 30,442,402 downwards.
TCTAACTCTTTCTCTTAGAAATATCTTAGAATAAAATTAATCATTCAGAGAACCAACTCACTCTAGAGATTCCTTCTTCATTCAGATCACCCACATCTAAAGAAGGTTTCCATGTTTCAGTAGATTGCTGAATCTTGCATTTAGTAGGGTGCAAATCTAATTGACAACAGTTTTTGGCATGCCCAGTGGGACCCTGATAGCCATTTTTCAAAGAATTTTTAATATTTTCAGTTTGTTGTTTGGTGTATGTAGCAGATTTCTAGCCTTCTAGAGGCTCATTACAATATGCCTGATGACTCTGATTCTATTTTTTGCATGTTAGTGTAGCTTGCACATGAGAAGGATATAGACAAGGTCAAGTTCTGCACCCTTCAAGTATCGAGAGTTGTCCCCATCATGAAGAAGAGGTAGAACATCAAGGAAGCTTTTTGAAACACCTACAAGATTGAGGTCTACACCTCCTATTTTTAGTTCCTTAGTGTTATCACGAGGAGTACCAGTTCCAATCTCAAAAGTACCGCTAATGGCAGCACCAAGGTAGCACCCATTCACACCATTCAATGGAGGCAGTCCATTAGATATCGCTCAACACAATGACATCCCAGTTGCAGCCCTTCGAAGTCTGCCATACTTCATCGGGGAGGATTTTACCACACCAGTTGAGCACATCTGTGACGTAGCCACATTATGCTTAGTGCATAATATCATGCAGGAGAATGTCATGCTAAGGCTGTTGGCTGCATCACTCAAAGGCAAGGCATTACAATGGTTCAGAGGCCTTGCAACCAACTTGATCGTGATATGGGATGCGCTAGGTAATGGTTTATATCAACATTTTGCTGATAAATTTGACAACTTGTCTTTATTAGAATAGCTGAGCACCATTCAAAGGGCGCCACACGAGCACTTGGCCAACTTCAACTACCAATTTCAGAGAACCTGGGACAAGATTCCTGCAACGGTAAAGCCCTTACCAGCACACACTTTTCTATTTCACTTGAAAGCTTTGAATAGAAAAATTGCATTCATGACTCAATCTATGGGCAGGCTTACACTCCCTAATGCCTACAATATAGCCATTAACACTGAAAACTACCTCGTCCAAGTTGGAGACATAGCTCCTAGACCTCCTATGCATTTGTTTCCAAAAATACAACCACCTATTCCTACTGCTGTACCTCCCTTAGCTGCTATCTCACTTGTTCCAGAGATAGGTTATCATAATACAACCCAAGAAGTTGTCCCAACCCCAAATCAGGAGATGCAAGAGATTAAAAGCATATTAAAGACCTTTTGGAATGATCTCATGACTATTAAAAAGTATGTTGGCCAAGAACATAAGCCTTATCAAGCTCCTTATCAGCAAAATCAACAAAATAGACCCACTCTTCAAAATGATTATCAAGCCTAAAGAAGGAATTTTAACCCGAGGTCGTTCTAGCCATACAATCCGAATGCAACCAGTTCGTCAAAGGAACTTGTACCACAAAATAATGTTTCCCATGATTGTGATTGGTGTTATCCATGCAATCAACCCCATAACTAATCAGTATGCGCTAATGGAATGAGAAATCAGGCTTTAATGGTTCAAAATAGCTATGCTGGTTCAAAAAATGTTGTAGATCAGAATCAAGAACAACAAGATAACATGGAAGTTTCCTTGCCAAATTGGCAGAGCTCCAAATTCTGTGGCGTGAATGGCCAAAGTCAGAAAAATTCTCCTATTTCGGCTAATACCAAGTCAAAAAAGAGAGCTATGGATCCAGGACAACAAGCTAAAAATTCACAACAGCCTACAGTTAGTAAGCAACCTGTTTCATTAGATGTTAATGCTGTAGCGCAACCTAAAATGCAAATTCTGCAAAGAGGGCAAGAGATACCCAGCAAGGAGAAATCAAGGATGCATTCTTAGCCTTTGCAGAGGCAAAATGATGCTGCTGTTACAAAAAGCCAGCAGAAGGTAAACTCTTCATCGTTTAATATTGTTGAGCATTTCAAGAAAACCACTGTCAGCATGTCAATATTAGATGCTTTACACCTTCCAGGGCAGAAAGGTTTACTGCAGAGTGCTTTGGCTAAGTTGTCTATTTCTGACAACGCTAATCAAGGGGTTGTGAAGGTTGTGTTTGCTAATGATCTAGAGGATAAAAATGAATAGAAAATGAAAGAGGTAAAGCCCCCTCAATTCTATTTTAGTCTTATCATTGGTGATAAAATTGTTCATAACTATATGGTTGATTCTGGTGCCAGTAGTTCAGTCATACCTAAGAGTTTAGCTGATAGGTTAGGTCTTTTTTATGAGCCTAATCCTCATAAAGGTGTAGTGCTATTAGATGGGTCTGCTGTTAAAACTGCTGGTAATATAAAAAAATTAGCTCTTACCTTGCATGCATCCCCAAGTTTTGCTATTTGTAAGGATATTCATGTCATAGACCTATCGCCTCACTATTCCATTTGTCTTTCAAGGGATTTTATAGCCAAGATGGATGGGTTTTTATCTTCTGATTGGTCTCATTTGTTTTTTAGAACAAGGTATGGTACGAAAGTGACCATAAAGTCTGAGCCTCTCGCCAAAGACCATATCAAACCATACTCACTGAATCCTATAAACGCTAACCTCTATGCCACCTCTTCCCTAGAGGAGCAAACCATGACCTTAGACTGTAGCACCCATGTAGACAATATCAATCTAGATGAATGGGTAGCTAAAGATCACGAGCTTGATCTGTTTCAACACACAGATGAGATAGGATTAGGAGTCTATATGATTCAAGATCCTGATTGCGATATGACTAATCTTTGTAAAGAGGAAGAATCATCTGTAGAAGCTATTGGAAATGAGCTTTGGAAGCTTTATTTTGATGGTTCGAGGAGCAGTGTCGGTGTCAGGGGTGGAGCTATGTTGATGTCACCCAAAGGAGATAAATACTTTTTAGCTTGCAGATTTTCTTTCAATTGTTGAAATAATACAGCTGAGTATGAAGCGCTGGTGCATGGCCTTGAATGGGCTTGCAAATGAGGTATTAAATGCTTGTAAGTTTATGGTGATTTAGAATTGATTGTGAATCAAGTCAAAAATTTAAATGCTACCAAGAATGATTTTCTTAAGAAATACAAGCATCGTGTATGGGATTTAATGGAGGATTTTAATGCTTTTAATATCATGTCAATTCCTCATAATCAAAATAAACATGCTCACAGGCTCCCTGCCATAGGAGCCCAGTTTGATATTCCCAAGAAGATTCATAAGGTAGAAGCATGTCAATACGTTAAAATAGTGGTTAGATCTTCTGTACCTGACAATAATGTGAGCTGGCAGGTTTTTGACAGCGATGAGCAAATCATAAATTTTTTGATTGCTGAAGCTGAGTTTGCAGATGGAAACTAGCAAAAATGGTAGCAGTAATATGACAATCAAATTGTGTAGTTGAAGACCAACAAGCTACCAAAAGGATTGGTGACCTTGGAATCTGTGTTCAACTCAGATGACCAAGTACATAAATACAAATCCATCTTGACCATTAAGGAAGAGCATTATGCAGCCATTGAAATTTTCAAAGGCAAGCTTCTCAAGCTGGGAAAGGTATGTAGTCAAGACGAACAACAAGCATTTATTTTGTTATGTCAGAAATTTAGTGATGTTTTTTCTTGGGAGTACAAGGATTTGAGAGGTTTTAACCCCGAACTAGCTCAACATACCATCAAACCTAAACTCAGTGCAAAACTAGCAAGGCAAAAGTAGAGACCACTTAATCCCAAGTTAGAACACCTTATGAAGGCTGAATTGAATAAGCTAGTTAAGAGTGGTATTATTTTCCCTATCAAAAACACCTCTTAGGTGTCAAATTTAGTGCCAATTAGGAAGAAAAGTGGGGAAATTAGACTTTGCATCAATTTCTGAGATTTGAATAAAGCGTCATTGAAAGACCATTACCCACTCCCTTCCATGGAGCAAATTTTACAAGTAGTTTTTGGTTCTGACATATTTTCTTTGCTAGATGGTTACTCAGGTTACAACCGGATTTTGGTGAAGCAGGAAGATCAGTTCAAAACAATGTTTACAACTAAGTGGAGCATGATGGCCTACAAGAAGATTCCTTTCAGCTTATCCAATGCTAGAGCAACTTTCTAGCGTGCAATGGATATGGCCTTTCACGGCCTCATGAACAAGTTTGTTCTGGTATATCTAGATGATATTAATTTTTTTTCTAGAAATGCTAACGAACACCTTGATCATTTGGAGCAGATTTTTTAGAGATGCAGAGAGTTTGAAGTGTCTCTCAATCTAAAGAAATGTATATTTTTAGTGCACGAAGGAAAACTGCTTGGACACATTGTTTCAAAGCAAGGTATTTCTATAGACCCTGAAAGAGTTTCCACAATTCTTGAATTTCCATTACCAGCTCACAAGAAAGGCTTGCAAAGCTTTCTCAGAAGAATAAATTTCATGAGGAGGTTCATACCAAATATTGCAACTTGCTATAGCCTCTTACTTCTATGCTCAAAAAGAATATGCCATTCAGTTGGACCAAGGAAGGTAAGAGGATCTTTGAGCAGATTAAGGAAGCCCTCGCAGCTGCTCCTACTCTCATTAATCCAAACTTTGACAAAGACTTTATTCTGTATGCTTTTGGAGGAGTAGATACAGTTTTAGCTATGTTATGCTAGCAAAACGATGAAGGCTTGGAGCAGCCTGTTGCATTTTTCAGCCGAGTATTGCATGATTACAAGGTAAAATATTCTTTTGTTGAGAAGCATGTTTTCGCTATTGTAAGAAGTTTAAAGAAATTCAGGCATTTTTTGTCCAACTAAAAGATTCATTTGCTAGTAGCTCATTCAACTGCTAAGGATTTTCTGCTTAACAAAGATATTAACGATAAGCATGCTAGTTGGATTACCAAAGTAATGGAGTTTGATGTTGATATAAAAGTAACCAAGCTCATTAAAGGGAAAGGTTTGTGTGAACATATTGCTGGAAATGAGGACAAAAACTTAAAGGAGGTTACAAATATAGAAACAGTGCTAAATAATGATGTTGCAGGTGTTGTTCCAGCGTCTCTTGGTACTTGGTTGCAACAAATGATACATTATTTAAAAACTGGTGAGTGCCCTAAAGGCTTAGACAGAGCAAAATGAAGGTATTACAGATTACAAGCCATTCCTTATGCAATCATTGATGGCATTATTTATAGGAGATATTTTCAAGGTATCGTATTGCGTTGTGTTTAGCCTGATCAAGTTGACAAGCTTTTAGCAGAGTTTCATGATGGACCTTCAAGAGGTCACTTTGCTACAAGAACAACAACTCTGAAAAATTATGCGAGCTTGTTATTATTGGCCAGATTTGTTTAAAGAAACTATTGCTTGGGTCATAAAATGTGAGAAATGTGCTTTATTTGTTGGTAAATAGAGGCTTGCACCGCCGCCCTTGCATCTGATTCAGGTAGAACAACCCTTTGCCAAGTGGGGCATAGATTTTATTGGCCCTATTAATCCACCTTCAAGCATGAGTCATAAGTGGATTCTTATTGCCACATTATTTTACAAAATGGACTGAAGTTGTTGCTTTAAAGTAAGCAAATGAGACTTCAATGCTTAATTTCTATCAAGATCTCATATCAAGATTTGGTGTTCCAGACTCAATCATTTCTGACAATGGTTTGGCTTTTATTGGTTTGAGGATTTCTGATTGGTTAGTTAAAAATAATATTTATTTGAACACGTCTTCCAATTACTATACGCAAGGCAATGGATAGGCAGAATCTACAAATAAGAATTTGATTCAGATAATCAAGAAGAATGTTGAAGATAATCAACAGACATGGCATGAAAAGCTAAAGTTAGCTCTATGGGCTGACTGAATAACCCCTAAAAGGGCCACTGGTTGTTCACCTTTTGTTTTAACTTATGGTAAAGAGGCTAAGTTACCTATTTCAATTGAGTTGCCAACTTTAAGTTATGTTAAAGAACTAGAATTGCTGAATGAACAACCTCTTGAGGTGAGATTTGCACAGCTGGTAGAGCTGGAGGAAACTAGGAGAGAAGCTCTAAGGTAGCTAGAGATACATCAAGCCCAGATGAAGAATTCTTTTGATAAGAGGGAAAGACCACATGAGTTCATTGTTGGAGATCTATTTTTCAAGTGGAATGAATTTAAAAGCAAACCTGGATGAGATTCCAAGTTCAATGCAATGTGGGACGGGCCTTATGTGATCATGGAGTGCAAGGAACACAACGTGTTCCAACTTACCCAATTGATTGGCGAGGTGCTATCTATCCTAGTTAATGGGATCCACCTCAAGCATTACCTCTGAGATAAGTTCTATCTCATAGTTAAGTAGAGTAGTTTGCAAATAAGTTTGTTCTGCACATTTACTTTCAATAGTTTCGCTTTCCCTAAGAGTTGCTACGCATGTTCTGTTGGCCATATGGGCCTGTTAGATTGCTTTCAGTTTAGTTTTGTTTTCTTTTACTACTGTTTGGAGTATTGCTATTCAATTTTTTGAGTTTCAAGAAGGGGTAGATTTGACTTTGTGCCCAATGGAGTGATTTAAGGCCATTGATCAATGCTTAGCAGGAAAACATTTAGCGAAAATCACCAAAATATTACCAATTTTTTGCCACAGCACGATTGGTGGAGCTGGCTGAACATTGTTATATCTTAAGGTGAAATTACAGATTATGTTTAAGTGTTACTTGCATCATGTTCATTATTCTTCAAGTGAGAGTTGTGCTTTGAAAAGAAGAACAGATTTTTAGATGTGCAATTCAATTTTTTTCAATTAAATGAAGTACAAAATTGAGCATATAAACAACAGAGCATTTCAGATGCTTTCTTTATTTCATAAAATAATTCATATTTACATAGCTTCATTTGATTGCAAGAATCCAAAGGATAATACAACATTGCATTGAAATGCATTTTCTTTTCAAAATGAAAAGAATAAGATAAAATCAAATATCCACACAAGCCATGGATGGGATTGTCACAGTGCATCATTAATAGCACACTACACTATGGAAGATGCAAAAGAAGAAATCACATAAGTAACGACATAATCATCATTGCCTGATTGGCCAATGGTTGACACTGAAATGGTGCACCTTTGTTGTCTCAAGCCTTGTTGACCTGTAGGAAGGAAAAGAGGGATGTCAGATGCTCCGATTATGAAGATACCTATATGAATCACCAACAATAGTGCAACCTGCTATAAATCATACACTAAAATAATCAGGAAAAGTATGGAAGAAATGAGCTGAAGGAGAAACATCAATATGATCATTATATCTCATTTTTTATGCTAACTTTGTTTGTTTCCTTGTGCAGGTATAGGGAAAATCATGATGATGTTTATTATTTGAAGACGAAGCATGTGAAGAAAAATGGGCTCCCACAAGGGTAGAGCTCGGCATGCTACCATTATTCATTACAAGTGGGCTGATAAGAGATTGTATCATCGTATTCAAGAAAATAAATGATATACAACTAAAAGAGTAAAGCATAGTTATCTATCAAGCTATTAAACCAACTGTGCATTCATAACAATCAGGTGGATACTTTCTGAAAGCTACAGGTGAATAGTGAGTTTAACTCACTCAATTAATTCAACTGAGTACAATTATATCAAACATTGTTGTATGGTTCACATTCTGTGTTATTTGTTCATCATGATCATATATGTCATGCAAGGTTCAGTTCATCAGTGTTCTTTTTCACAACCAAGGACAATGAACATGCATACATTATGCCTTAATGAAGAGATTTTTTTTAATTTTCATCTTAGAAGCAAATAGATTTACAGAACAATTTGTTAAGTGGAGCATAAAAATGCATGAAGATTGCCAGGTTGAAGCCCAAGAGTATGAAGGGACAGGTATTGCATTCAAATGGTAATGAACAATTAGTTCCCATTTGACTAATAATACAATACAACATTAGGAATTACAATGTGAAATGATTGTTCCAGAATGATAAGAAATGACAATAGTTTTTTAACAGAAGGTGTCTCTAAAGTGTTAATCATGCACTTGAAATGCACCAAAATAATCAAGTAAGATGCAGTCCTCAGAACTACAATGTTTTAGTTAAACTTTTTGCATAAGTTCAAGAACAAAATCAAGAAGTCAATCATCTTGGGTTTCTTCAAGGGAAAAATCAATAAGGAGGTAGCATCAAAGTGGCCTGAGGAATATATATGCCATTGTTCTATCAGGGTACTTGTGGTCACTAAGAAAAAACAAGCTCATAACAGTTCTTATTAGCAAATGTGAAGTGCAAAGACATAAAGCAAGAGTTGTTGTATGGTAAAGTTAAGGAATCCAAAAAAAGAATTTTATGTGTGCAAAGAAAACAACATGGGAGCATTAATGCATGTAGATGTTCTTTCCTTGAATGGCACAAATTTTTCTAAATTTATAAATACCTATATGCTGATTATTGAAAATTTGAAAGCCAAAAGGAGTCAGGGTTGTGCACAGTAATCAAAATATACAGTTCTTTTTTGTTTTCATGCACCCACATTGGGGTTCACATTTATAATACACAATCTTGCATATCACAAATGAGCTCATATGGTGAGGTTTCAAAAATATTTTTCACAAAATGTAGAAATAGGGGGATAGTTTGAGCCCAGTTTTCAAGGAATTAATGAAAAAAATTTCTTCATTTTAAGCATTTTGGGGTTTTTGTTTTACAGGAGTTTTACCATTCTAGTAACGAATGACATACCTAGTTTTTTTTTGCAACTGAAAGTGCAAAAGAAATAACGGATCGAGCTAATTTGCATATGAACATTAAGACAAACAGATACATTTCCAGCTTACCCATGCAAGGGTTTTCAATAGAATGTCAAAGTGAAGCACCAACCGTCATGGGTCAAGCTTATAAATTGAATGCACAATGAATATTTTTTGTTTTCCATAAACCCACATTGGGGTTTTATTTTAAATATAGAAAAATACCACTTGCAGTGATAACCCATATGAGGATTGTATATGAAACAAAAGAATACAGAGGTCAAGCTTTAGATTGGAGAAAGTAGTTTTCATTCAAATCTCATCATACCCATGAAGGGGTTTGTTCTGAAATGTGAAGTTGGTAAAATATTTCAACATGGATCGACCTCAAAATGCTTAGAGGTTTTGTTACAGGATTTTCATGACCATGGCTTATTGACCCATCTGGAGTTAAGTTCAAATTTAATGGCTGACTAAATATACGAGTAGTAAAGTACATAAATTCAAAGGTTCAATAAATTTCTATTATGGGTCAGACTCAGAAGTCTCCATACACCCAAAATCAGATGCATATGGAGCGGCCTGTACATGGCTATAAATCATAAGTGAAAGTTTTCGAGCTTTGTGAGCAAATGAAATATATTCTTTAAACACAACTCACAAATTCATGCTCGCAGGAGAACACATAGGCCATGGCCAGAACATTCACCATGGCGGCCAGAGGAAGGCACAAAAATCCAAGATCAAGACTTGAGCTCTCTTAAGTGAGCACAAAGAGGCATAGAAATGCATTAGAGGCTGTCTTGGCCATGACCACAAAGCCAGAATGAACTAAAACAAGAAGCCATATAAGGTAGATTACCTTGTACTGAATAGAAAAAACAATAACCCTTGAGCAAGTTCTTTCATGAAAGCTCACGACAAATCCTGAGTTTGTGCATATCGGCCAAGAAGAACAAAGCACAAGAATGTAAAAGAAAGTCAGGGACAAGCATGAGCAGGCCTTGACCTCAATGTCTTTTCTTGCTCTATGAATGGAGTAAAGAACTACAATAGCAAACAAGTCAAGCTTACCCATTGAAGAACTTGACTATCTGAAAGCAAGAGTGAAGTTTCTCGAGCACATGAGCTTTAGACTGAGTCCAATCATGGTGACATGCTCTCTTAGGCAGAGCTCATTTTTTCCAAGTGATCATTGCAAAATGAAAATCATTTTAGGGTTTGAATTCTTTTGTTCATGCCCTAATTTGAGCTGGCATTATAATTGCCTTTGAATTTTCACCTTTTGACATTAGCATGTGGGTTAATTTGAATTAGGGTTGCATTGCATTATGTAATTAAAATATGAAGCTAATGTTTGGTGGCTAAAAATTAATATGCTTAGAGATGTGTTTAAAGCCTTTAGGGTTTGAGTTGGCACTCACCCTTATGCCTTAGATGAAGATTGGATATTTGAGCATCCTATTTTTATTGTTTTTGTGAGAAAACAATTGAAGTATGAATGATGAATATCTTATGATCTAAGGGTGATTTTTGATCACTTAGGATTTTGTATTTTCAAAGAAATCAATTATCTACTTAGGTTTTTCTTGTTTTAATTGATTTTAGAGAAATCAATTAAGGATCTTGATATGAGAACGATTTGCCATTTGTATTTTTATGAATTTTTTTAAAGAAAATCAAAGCAGTGTATTGGAGAGATAAGAATGTAATTCTTTTTGCAAAAGATTTTGCAATCTTTAATTGCAAAAATAGACAAATTGTAAAATCTGCAATCATGTAAAGCTAAATCATAAAGCAATCTCTTATAAATTGTTTTGTGATTTCTTGCTATATTTTAGAAGATTTTGTTGAATTTTTCCTCTTGGTCGAGTTTGAGCTTTATCTTGGAGAGATAAGGTGTTTTTCTGGCTTTTAAAGCAGATTCAACCTATTTTTAGAGGCTTTTCAGTTTGATCATAAAAGTAGTGTGCTTTTTTCTACTTTCATGCAGGTTTTGAAACAGTTTGAAGCTTTTTTCCTTGAGCTTCTTTTTGAGCTCGGATAAGGGTTTCTTGGGTGAGATATATTTGAAAAGACTTAGTCTTTTTTTGCCTCCTCATTTGAGATTTTTTTCAGTTTCTTGCTCAGTCACATTCTGGAGCTTGTAAACTCAGTTGTACTCAGTTCATACTTATTCACTCTTTCAGTTTTAATAAAGCAGCAAAATTCTCCTTCTCATTTTTTTCTCAATTTTATAATGGCAATTTGATGTCCTTGTGGTTGAAATAAGAATCCTTTTATGTCTTGTTGTTTTAAGTTGTGTTTCATAATTGTATAGTTTTAGGTTGTTTGTTGTATTTCATTTAGGAATCTTCATGCAAAATACTGATGGAAGTATGTGCTAGTGGGATTGTGAGATTTATTGTGATAGGAAAGCTGTTGTGAGTGTCAATGTTTGAATTTCATAACTTCAAGTGAAATACCAGTTAGATTTAAGTTTTAATTAGTTCATCCCTCTAACTCTTTCCCTCATAAATATCTTAGAATAAAATTAATCATTCGGAGAACCAACTCACTCTGGAGATTCCTTCTTCGTTTAGATCACCCACATCTGAAGAAGGTTTCCATGTTTTAGTAGATTGCTAAATCTTGCATTGAACAAGGTGCAAATCTAATTGACAACATGTACAAGCTACGATTGAATGAAAATGATCCTGAGAGAACTGTGATTGAACATGATAATTTATTTACCATGGTTAATACAAGGTCGTTTGAGCAAGCTGAAAATGATCCCTATGTTCTTCCAAGCCAATGTTAGTAGGTATTTTACTTAGAGATTCTAGGTAAACTGGGTTGGTCATTTGTTTTTAGACATGGTCCAAGAGGAAGGTCGGTAAATTATAATGTGGTAGAAGAAAAAGATACCGAAGAACTATAAGATGATGTAGATGATGATCAAAATGAATAGTTAGTTGATGATGTGCCTGATGAAGATGTCGAAGAAGAGGAACTAGATCATGATGACATAGGAGTTAATTCTCATGAAGATGATATTTGTGTGGATGATGACATTATCGAAACTGATATCTATGAAAATGATGATGATATGACCAATCCTTATAATGTCGAATCTGGATTGGATGATACAAACAAAGAGTTGGATGAAGAAGAAGATCAATGACATTGAAGTGTATGAGTTATGTGATTATATTATCTATTTGATATTGATTTCTTGATAGAATTATATTTGACTTATATGGTTACATAATTAATTCATGATGTTTTTAATTTTTATGCCATTACATAATTAATTCATGATGTAGTTTTTAATGTTGTTAATTAATGATGTTACAACTATTGTAGCTCTCCTAGAAATTTCCATATGATCAAATCCTAATTAATCTATGACTATTTATGATTAGATATTATTTGATCATATCTTTGGTTATTTCATTCCCAAAAAATTAGCATTTCCTCATGTTGACCCTGCATAGTGACATGTGAATGGGGCCAACATTGATTTTTTAAAAAATTGTGCTTGTATGGAGTGAAACTTGACATGGTTAACCTAGAAAAATGCGTTGATGATATGGGAGAGTTTTGAGACTCAAACATGATGCCATTCTATATAAAGGCATCTCGTCCTTCCTAATAATACAAGTTGCTTTATTTTTCATCTCTTTCATATATTTTTCCTAATTATCAAATGGTGGTAAGTGATTATTCCCTTATATGTAATTGTGTAATTAATTTTTTCTATATTAATTTATATATTTTTATTATATTATGTGGAGCTCCAAAAAGTTAGAGAGGAGTTCAAGTTAGTAGGCTCAAAATAAAAAATCATCACTTGTCTCTCTATCTACTCAATAATGAAAAGGCCATCAACTCTTCCATCCTAGTTGAGAGGACTGATTATATTATGATTTTTTTATGTTCCTATATAGCTTTCTTGTACATGTATTTTGTATTACTAACATGTGATATTGTATGCATATATTGCTTCCTTGTATATATTATAGTTTTACCAACATATACTACCGAATGCTTTCATGGCTTCTTAGTTAATATATATTTTTTATTATTGATCTTTTTAATATTTTCTATAAGTTATTATTAGATGATACACATTGGATTCCTTTTAATTTTTTATATTTGAAGATATACATAAATAATTACAAGGATAATATAAAGAATATATATCTTTATATGTATCATTTATGAGTTTCTAAAACATTTTACTTCCATGTCAACCACTTTCTTTACTTCAATTGAGAAACATAATACCTCTATAATCTTGCATTTATCAAGTATTAATAAAATAAAATTCAAGTACTTAGCTATCAATTTTCTATTGATTGAACTAGTAATAATAAACTAGCCAACTAATACTCATCCAATGATATCATCTTGCATTGATTTTTGTTACTTGACCATCACATAATTGAACCAAGTACCACTTTAGAAATACCACATACATAGTCTTCTCTTTCTACAAACCCCCCATTGTATTCATAAGGGTTTTATTGTAGGTCCCATCGAATACTATGGCCTAATCATGTAACAAGTAGATGAGTCATCTTTACTAAGGTCAAACAAGGTTGTTTTATCACAAAATATAATAGTTTTTAGTTTTAAGTTTTAGATTTATGTTTTGATTATAAGGTTTATCTTGTAGGTTTAAGGTATGAATTTAAGGTTCTTACAATGAATTTTCAACCAATGGTATTATTCTATCCTATCTCTACCATTATAGTTCTAAAATAAAATATAAAAATCAAAATTAAATGTTAATTTGAATTTCACATGTTATTTTGATTTTTGGCCTCACGCACGCAGGAGCACGACATAGCTTAGTGCACTGAGACCTTAACTGGAAAAATAGGGCAGGAGGAAATCTAGAGTGATGAGGTTGAGGGCACTCAGAAAGGGAAAATCGATGACCAAGGGACAATGAGTACTGTAAGCAATTTATATCTTTTATATTGGCACCCCCATTCTCTTTAATTTGCAATTATTATTCCTTTCCAAAGATCTTGTCATACATTAGCACCCCCTTCTCTTTAACCTGCAATTTTCATGCCTTTCCAAAGATCTTGTCATACATTTGTTGTAATTTGATGACTGAGAGCATTTGCCATAATAAAAATAGTAGAGCTGTGCGGTAGGTCATTACTTGATAAAATATCTCCATTCCTCCCTTCCAAGCATTTCTTAGAGGTAATAGTTGTCCACTTCTCTTTATTAAGGAGTTCTCTATGCAATTTTAGCATTAATAGCTAGATTAAAATCATTGATTAGCCTTAACCCCAACCCTCTCTTATCCTTGGGCTTAGAAACAAACTCCAAAGCCAATAGGAATACGCTTTTTTATCTTCCACTTTTGACCAAAATCATTATTTGCCACATTGTTGATAATTTTCATAGGCATATGCAACAAACTTGTATTGTATGCTAGGAGATTTTGAAGAGTAGCCTTAATAAGTTGAAGCTTGTTAGCTTGACTTAAGAGGGAGATTTTCCATGATGCAAGTTTGTGTTGGAATCAATCCAACAGGCTATTCAAAAAAGTATTTGGGATTGGACCCTTAAAGAGTTGCATCCCAAGGTAGAAGGATAGGATAGATCCTATTTGACATGCAAGAATGTTGGAAATTTTTAGTTGTCTCATAAGAGGAGCATTAAAAAAAAGATGGCACTTTTAGGAAGGTTGATTTATTCCCTCGAGGCATTATCATATTTACATAAAACTTGTTTTATTTCTTTTGCTTCCATAATTGAGGCCTCAACAACCACAACCATATTGTTCACAAATTAATAATGGGAAATGGGGACACTAGTTGAAGTGGGTTTCTCACCTTAACTTGCCTTGAATAGTCGCTTATTGAAGGCTTCTTCCCAAAGCTTCTGCTAGAATAATAAGTGAGAAGGGGGATACAAGGTTCTCTTGTTAGATCCTTGTAGATCCCTTAAAGAAGTCATAAGAGATACCAAATGCTAATGATAATAGAAAATTTGAAACCATAACATTTTTTAGGAAATTTTTAAAAAACTCAAAAATATTCTAGAACTTTATTGAGAAACTCCCATGAAACATGGTTGTAAGCCTTCATCAAATCTAACCTTAGAAGAAACCTTTCCTTTTTATCGAGTTCCATAGAATGGAGCACTTCATGAATGGTAATGGTACTGTCAAGAATCTTCCTACCATGGACAAAACTACTATGCTATGGAGAGATCAACTTTGGGAGAATTTGTTGCAGTTTTAAGGAAATGATTTTTGTAAAAAATTTATACATCGAGTTACAATGGTTGATTGGTTGGAATATCGAGGAGACAACCCTAGCCTTTTTTCAGATAAGAATGAAAAAGTTAGTCTTCAACTCCTTTAGTAATCTTCCACTCCTAAAGAACTCCCTAGTTGCAACTACCATGTCATCAACAACAATATCCAAATGCACTTGAAAGAAGTGAGAGAACTTGTTAGGGTTGGGGGCCTTACTTCCTTAAAAAGAGAAAACAAAAAATTTCACTTCTTCTTCCATTATATTCTTCATCAACCCTATATTATCTTGCTCATCAAAAATTGTGGGGATAAGCTTTAGGATAACATTATAATTCATAAGACCAAAAACATTGTTTTTAGTGAAGAGATTGTTGAAATTTTTTGTTGTTTTGTCCCTTATATAGGCTTCATTAGAAATTTGGTTACCATCCAACCAAATATTTTTCAATTTGTTAGATGAGCTATGTTTTAGAGGCCTCATATACAAAAACTTAGTATTCCTACCCCCAACCTTTAATGAAACCGTTCTCGATCTTTTCCCCCAAAAGTTTTTTTGGAAATTAATGACTAGAGCTCACATAAAAGACCTTTTTCTTTCACTATCATCTCTTAACTCATTCCTAGAATGTGGATTTCCTTTTATGAGGTGTTTAGATGATCCATAACTTCAGATTTCTTTAAGAAAAAATTACCAAGTGAATTATTATTCTATCTTCTATGATTAAGCTTGACATTTTTTAGCTTCTCAACAATTTGGAACATAGATAATCCTTCCACTTTTATGTTTGATCATTTAGCTATTTTATTAGCCAAATTGGGATGTTGAGTCCATATTTTTTGAAATTGAAAAGGAAAACCTTTTTTTGTTCCCATTTTTTCAACATAGAAAAAATAAAGCCAATAGTTTTGTTCATTACAACACAACCCTTCATTAGAGACAACATTAACAACCGAGTTGCCTCTAAAGATATAGTTAATTTTGGTTTTAGAGAAACCCCTAATCATACTTATGTAGTCATACATTATGTTTTTGATCCTCCAAGGTGAGAAAAAATTACCTTTCAAGATTTTTATAATCAAATTTTAGCCCTATGTTCAATCTCAACATTAGAATAACCCTTATCCTTCATTCTTATTAATCCCTACTAGGAAGCAATAGTTTCAGCCTCATTATTGGATTTTTTGTCGATATATGTAATGCACCCAAGCTAAGACACCAGCACAATTAATTTTTTTGAGATTGATGTAGACCTAAGGGTGTGACTAAATATTCAACCCCAATTTGATTCAAGTGCAAACAAAGTGTCTATTTTCAACACAATACCCTCACTAGGCTACTAGGCCTCAAATCACATCCTTTGATGAAATTATTGAATGAGGCTATACAAAAGCCACTGAATCATGGATTAAGCATTGACACAAGTCCCTAAACACTATCCCAACCAATTCCACAAAGTTATTTTACAACATTCATGCGTTTCATTAGTCCGTCGTACCAAAAAGGGTACAAAATACCCCTGTTTTACAAATGAAGGCCTTTCCAACTGCTTGGTTCTATTCCACAACCTATTAACAGAGATTTATTTATGACAAAAAACATTATATTTCACCATTTTTGGGCTAATCCATGCCCCTTTTGTCACTGTTCTACGAAACCCTCCATTTTCCCTTAATACACTAGGGTTTTAGAGAAACACCATAAACCCGACCTCCCTAACTCAGCTATTGTCCTCAACACATTAAAATAATCCTAAAATAGTACAAAAAACCTTCATTCATACTATTCCATTGATGAAATTGACAAACCCTGACTTAACAACCATAAATTCACAAGAAAATTGCCCCTATTAGCTCTAGGGCATCACTTCAATGCCAAGTTTCTTGTTTTAACATACCCCTAAATGAAATGAACCTCTATCCTACCATGTTTTACACCAATCCACCAAGTTATAGTTCCAAGATAGTGGGTGGGTTGGTGGATATCATTTGTTTTTAGCCCTCAAACCCTTACATAGGAAAAACAGGGCAGTCCCTATATTTGATTGTTTTCTCCCTCAAAATAGTGATTTAGCACTTTAAAACAAATAAAAATGAAGGGGAACACATATATTTATCTATACCAATGATATTAAATAATTTCAAGCTTGTACGAGTCTATACAACACAAAAGAACTTCAGAAAAATAGTTAAAACACAAAAAATTGCTTCAAGAACATGGTATTTGATATGAAATTTTGGTATCAACTCCTTCAACAACCTTTTATCAGGCCTTGGAAGGATTTTTAAATCATCTCAGACCCAAACTACCTTCAACCAATGTCCATAACTGACTTACAAACACTTAACAACCCATTATTTTGCAAAATTGCAATTTTGACAACTTTTAATGTCAACAATTATAACTTTTTACATTATCAACTATATGACTTCCAAGCACCCTAAGCACATTGAAAATGGTATTGTTAGACCTTATTCACCTTGAATACATGACTCCCTACGAGAAAAAATATTCTATCTACTTTGACAATATTTGACTATCATTGGAAATTTCTTCACATATTTTATCCTGTTTACAATATGGATCAATGAAACAATAAATGGTCTTTTAGACCTTATTAAAACATATAATTTTTTTTCAAACCTCCATAGACACTTCTATGATCAACCTCTAATGCTCCAGTTGTGAACATAAGGTGTAGGTGCTCCTGCACCAGAGACTCCCCAATGAGCTATGCCTGTATTGCATGGAGCCCTCTTCCATTGATTGTAGAACATATTATTGACCCCCATTCATAAAAAAAAATATGGTTGATTGAGAACAAAAGTGGAGAAACTCAAATATAGGGTCTTAGCAACATTTAAAATCTAAAATTTCATTCGTCCTTTCTTATCATGTAAACTTGTGACTCAACAAAACAAGTATGCAAGGCCAAAAACTTCAAAGCTAAGAATGGTAGATTGCTAAATGTTTAACCTTTTTTCTTTGCAATGGGATGAGAATACAATATGATAGAAGTGGGATAAGAAATGCATCATTTGAAGCATCAAACCAATATGAAAAGATGAAAGAAAGTGCTAACCCCTTAAACTGAAAATGTTTCTTTTAACTTTAAGTTTGTTGGGTAGCCAATTATTTTAAGTTATCAAATCCTACCATCATAGATAATCAAAATGTTGTTGTTTCAAATGACTATGAGCACTAACTTTCACTATTTGAAGATGTTGAAACCTTGTCATAGAGAACTAGAACATTGATGCAACCACTCATCCTACCTTAAAACATACCAAAAGTCTCCTAGAAATTAGACATAGGAAGATTTAAGATGACTTAAACAATTTTTATTGCCAAATGATAAACTTATGATGACTTAACTAAGCCTAGTACACACTCCCTCCCCATTAACCACTTAGACATATGGAGTTTATCAGTGGAAAGATGAACCACCTCAAATGTGCACCTGAATTATGTCTATTAGTATTCTAATTCATCTTTTTCAAGACAACTTAAGCTAAAATATTATGTATGGTGAAACCATTCTTCTACACACTAAATAAAATTTCAATGGCAATTTGCATTAAATGTAAATTTTCTGCTATTTAGTCATGTAGGTGTCCAATAAACCACTTGGTGGTGTTTCCCTTCAAGTTTATTTACTTGAATGAAGAGAAAAAGTCCTTTGATTACAATTAGAGAATACATTTGAGGCCTTGGATGTGTAACTGGCGGACCATAGTCACATTTAACACTTGTTACAAAGTTTGGGAGTTAAAACATTAAGTAGAAGTCTATTAAATCAAATAACTTGGATTAAGAATGTGAGTCTGTGAAAATGATAATGAATATCATTCATTATCTTTCCCCTCAATTGTCATGCAAAAATCCTTGGAATATTACCATACATTGTTCATGTAGGAAAATTCATCACTAAGTCTAGGTTTTTTAGGCTTCCATAGCCTCAGCTACTATGAACTACATCTTCCAAATTCCCTGTTTGTGTTAGGTTGTAAAATAATGAAATTTTAAAGTCATTAATTGCAAGGGACAATCTCCTTCATACATTGATTTGATTTGTGATGGACACATTTGGATGGTAGTAACAATAACTTGCAAACTATCAAGACTTGATTACCTTATAACCTATCAAACTCTAGGGATGAAATGATAGATTAATCATAATGTCACCTTGGGATCACATCACCATGAAAGAAATTCATCCAACATCCTTATGAGTACAGGTGCCACCAAATAGGTATTTTTAGATCTGTCTTCCTCGAGTGAGGGAAATTCAGGAAGAGAAGAGGAAAGCGAGACATGTAGTAGGTCTAAAAGAGGGAGATCAACTAGAGGTCAAAATATTAGAAGAAAATTTCACAAATGCATGGAATTTTTTCTTGCTGAAGGGGGTCATGTTCTTATGATGATGAGAGCATAGGTGACATTGAGGTTCCCTTGAGGTACAAACATCTAAGGAAACAATGGTTACCTAGGAAACTTCCTCCAATAAAAATTGATTTTTGTGTCAACAAGAGGATATATCGCATAGCACCATTGTCATTACATGGTTTGGGCCTATTTTGCATGGACAACATAAAGGTCTATTATGAAAAAGTTACTGAATTGATGGAGTATGTCAGATGCTGTTATAGTCACAAAGATTGGATGCAGCTAGTTTGATATACACGAAGTATGCGTAGGTATGCACTATCAACAAATTATATACAACTAAAAGATAAGGATCAAAATAAAGGAGTGGCTATATACATTGACGGAGGCCAAAAGCATCAAGGAATATTGTAGGGTTTATAAATAGTACACGACCTGGGTAAGCAAATAAGCAACCCAATTGCATATTCGAGGTGCGCGAGGGAAATCATGTATTCGTATGTGTGATAAAATTAATAACTACAGGGGAAGAGTTGCTAATTGATTACAATTTGAATCGCATAGATATAAACATAGTTACTATGGGGGTGGTACGTACTATATACCATTTTATTATTATGTTTTTTTTTGTAAGTCTATTGGTTTAATTTTGGTAATGTTTTTTATATTTAATTTTTGTCATAGCGAGACATTGATCGTACGGGGAAGGCTCTAGCCCAGAGCATAGATCATGATGCATCTTCAAGCGCTTCTACCCAACAAGTTTACCTCATTGTAATTGTACAAATTAGACATGAGAAAAATGTTCTATTATTATGTTTTTTTCATAAGTTTATTGGATTAATTTTGATAATGTTTTTAATATTCTTGTCATAGTCGGCTGATCAGGGAAAGGAACTAGGAGTAAAGGAGAGCATCCATAGGGAGGTGTAGTCACTATTATGGGTTGATGACATTGCATATTCCACAAACCCTATGGATATGATAAGGAAGACCCAAAAAAATGCAATGAAGAAATGCTTTAGTTGTTATTCATAGTGCCTCAAACAGATGAGATAACAGAAAGGGTTAAAATATTGAATGAGAGAGCATGAAACTTGCAAGTAAGCTGTCATGAGATCTTTAATTATAACATAAGTTCATTCATGATTTTATATTTTGTACTCTTTTATGTCATGGACTAAAATACGTGTTGTTTTTATAGGATATTTTGTATCCTCATGATGCTGCAAGCCATGATCAAGGTACTATAGGTGCTACCTTGGGAGTAGGGGTTGGTACAAGTGTCAATCCTGATCTTCCTGTGCATCCATCACATCATTTGACCCCATCATCTGTGCCTATATTGTCGACTAAAATTTTGGCAACACATAGCATGCAGACATGGGGTAGTGCACCCTTTGGCAGCGAACACATGCCAGAACATGCGTCAGGACATGTACCTAGGGATGCAGAGGCCACAAGTATTGGTGATGTTTCAACAAAATTTCTTAGATCTTCCTATAAATTACTAATACAGGAACATTGCCAGTCACATTTGTGGTGATTGAGGATTTCGTTCCCATAAAGATAGAGAAGGTCCCATGTACTTTAAAATATTTTAATTATTATTATATATAATCCAATTGAAATTTACTTATTGATCAATCTTTTTAGACTAATGATCCCATGATCATTTTGCAGGAAATGATGTTTTTTATAAACATCTAAATGATATTATATTGGAGATCTTCGGGCCCACCATACGTACATGGTGGAATGCCCAAGATCAAGATTTAAAAGATGAGCTCATTAACCATTTAGTTGTGATGTTCGGTAATAACACATTCAACCGAACCAAGGTCCTTAAGAAAGCTGGTACCTATATAAAGTATGTGAGGAACCAATATAGGTCACATTTAGAGAAGAAAAAAAGGTACGAGTGTTCCCTAATGATTTCAAAGAGGGAGTGGAAGGGCTTGGTGTTAGAGGGAAAGGAGAAGGCTGAAAAGAAAAAAGGAAAGACACCACTAGGCCAAGGAAGGTATGTGATACTATCAACAATGTAATTATATACTGATTACTCTTTCATTTTACATAATCTAACATATTTCAAAATTTTCATAGGCTGCCCACCACATTGAAGGCAACAAAGGAAAGACTAGAAAAACACGGGCAACACAAACTTTGCTCTAGTGAGGGTGGAGCACAACCTGCAGATGAAGGTCATGGTGTGCATCTCGATATTGGATGTATTCATGTGCTATACCAAATGTAGTATAGATTAATACAATTAAACATTTTTAATTGAAATTGGTGTATTAATTCATGTAACCTTTTGTGTTTCAACTTTAGAGCATGTAGAGTGTGATCAACATGTTGAGCATGATCAGGCTAGACAAGAATAGGAACATGATGTGGCCCCATCAAGTAAAGAGGATCATTCTAGTGTTATTTTAAACATATTTAATTGAAATTGGTGTATTAATTAATGTAACCTTTCATGTTTCAACTTTAGAGCATGCAGAGCGTGATCAACATGTTGAACATGATTAGGCTAGACAAGATTAGGAACATGATGTGACCCCATCAGGTAAAGATGACCACTCTAATGTTCTTTTAAACATATTTAATTTCAATTGGTGTATTAATTAATGTAACCTTTCATGTTTCAACTCCAGATCAGGATTTAGAGGGTGTTCAACATGTTGAGCATGAGGCTATAAGACAAGATCAGGAACATGATGTGGCCCCATCAGGTAAAGAACACCACTCCAATTTTCTTTTAATTAATGAAATACTTGTAATAATAATAATAAAACATATCAATTTAACATTTCTTTGTTATTGCAGTAGAACCCCCCTTGTAGCGACCTCCACGTCATGAGTACATGACTAGGTATACATTAAGATCACGAGCAGAGGGAAAAAAAACTGAAGGGGGAACATATGATTTAGAAAATGATACTCCACTTCTTCTTTTAGCTGCAAAAAAGAAACAAAAAATAAATTGATTGTAATCATATTATGGAAACCATAGTTTTGATAATATGTAAAAATTGAAAGAATTAATGTTATATGAATGAAAGAATGCTATATGTGATTAATGGATGAATGAATGAATGTTATATGTTATTAATGGATGAATGAATTAATGTGAATATGTTAATGAAGGAATGTTATATGTTAATGAATGAATGTTATATGTCATTAATGGATGAATGAATGATTAATGTTATATGATCAAGTATGGGGAATTGAGAGTGATGTGAGGGGGGGGGAGGGGCCAAATGAGTTTCCACTGTCATGTGGTTGGCCTTGTTAAGTAGATAATATTAAACTATTCTCAAAACAAAGAGAAGCTTAATAAGGTAATGCACTTTTCAATATAAGAAATGCATCTCTTGAAGCATCAAACCAATATGAAAAGATGAAATAAAGTGCTAACTTTTCACTATGGTGGTAGAAAAATGATTCTTTATACCCCGAGTCCTTAATTTTCCAAGCCAATTTCTCCTACTTTGCATAGCTCTGTCATGTTTGTGGATGTGATATGTCTCCTACACAAAAAACATGTACCAGTTTGTGGCCTTCAATCCAACTACATCCAAGTATCTTTTTAATTCCTCTATCTTTCATCAACCTCTTTAATATTTGAACCTCATATAGATGTTTTAGATGAAGAACCCATTATTGTGAAATGTGCCTCCAATTGAGTAAAGTGAATCCATGCTTTGCATCATAATTTGAAGTTGTTTCCATTCCAATTTTCTGAGTTTAGTTTGTTTGTATGGCTTTGTATGAATACCACATTCTGTTGTGTGTGGATTTGGTTTCCAATCTCTTTTTTTTTTTTTTTAGTGGTGACATAACTCTAAAATTTGACTTTGTTCATAACAGGTTAGTGGAAAAATTGATACCTCTAAAGGGTTTAGAGGCTCAATTGAGAGAGATACATGGATATTTGGATCTTGTTGTTGATGGGAGGCTTCCACTTAACCATGAAATTTTGTACCATCTACAGGTATGCAAAAATTTCTCTACTCACATTCATTCAAGAGACTAGATCACTTATCTTTTGTCATATGGTTGGATTAATGTGGCATACAATGTCAATGTGGGCTATAGTTTTTTTAATATGTTCAAGTTATGCATAGTTTACAATGAATAGAGGGTGAAAAGGGGCATGCAAGTTTTATAACAACCATCATTAACAATCATTCTTTATACTATACATTATATTTATTCATTATTCCTAAAATTCTTAAACATGCAGACTAGGAAAAGAACTCTATTCAATACATGAGTATGTACTACATATATTGTTGTATCCAAGCCTTATGATCTTGGATATATCTAGGAAGGCCCAAGAAAGGAGTTTCATGCATATAAGTAGTTGATTGGATGTCTAAGAAGTTTTGGAAGAATAACAATACAAGACTTGTACGTGTAACAATAAATAACAATGCACTAGTTTCAATAAGAGTTGCATGGACATGGATATAGACACAAATGTGATTTGTTTTCAATTCCCCCCCTTTTGTTGTTATTGTATTGATATTATTACAGATCCTCTCTATATTTCTAGCATTGTATTGAACACTACATCTGAAAAAAAGCAACATTTTGTCTACTCTCGTACAATTATTCTTTTTGTAATTCTAATTATTTTCCTATACTACAACTTTTGAAATATTTTGTAAAATTGAATTTACAATTTAGTATGCAAATTCATCCATGTTTCATAAATTGCAACCTCAAGATGGATAAAGACTATCTCACAAACCCCTTCCACTAGCACACAACAATACAACACCTGCCTGTGAATATTGAAATAATTAGTCAATTTGCATTCTCACATCACTAATAGGAGCTTGCTCAGATGAATGAAAGGCTAAATAATGTAATATAATAATAAAAAAAATAGATTTATGGTTTCAATAATGTAATATTATGAATATATTTTCCTTTCTCTCCTATCTTATTCCCCCACGATAAAGAGTTAGAAATTAAAAAACCAAAAAAATATGAATACTATTGTTCCATTGGAATCAGACTGTGGCTTTCCATATATTGATATGCCAAAAAGGTCTCTATTGTTAGCATGGGAATCTCTAACATGGATCATTTTTCAAAGGGATGTTGAGGTGTATGATCCTTATTGGGATAGAGGTGCAACAAGTATGTGTTAAGGTCCCTGTTTGGCAATGGACATTGTGGCTACTTGGCACAATCTAGTGTATTGTGGCATATTAGTAGATCAAGCTACGAATCTCCTCAAACATCTATTGAAGGTGTCAATATTAAGAGGAGAAAACTATGGCCATTGATGGAAAGTAGGAGGCTAGGTGCATATATGATATGTCCACATGGCATGAACTAGTGGATTTCAACAATGTTTGCACTTCAATGAATAAAACCACTCAACACTTTAGCCATCCACCAATTGGTTGTAATCACTAATATTTGAGGAAAGTTGATCTAAACTTTAAATGTTGATTGATGTTTAAGTAAAGCCTATAGATATCAAGCAGTTTTATCAAATGGTTTTGGTGAAACCATGTGGTGTGGTCTAATGAACTTTGGTGGATGTAGGTACTTTGATAAATCATACCATTCAACACTTTAGTAGTCTATTGATTTTCCCAAGTTGTTGATCTTCAAGGTGAATCAAAGGGTATATAGTCAAGTGCAAAAACATAAGTTTACACGACATGTCTTGGTTGGATTTTGAAGTCAAATATGTTCAAGTAATTTTGGGCTAAAGAGAAGAACTCCCTTGACCATTAATATTGATGTACAATTGATCTAGACCATTAATTGTGTGGGGTTAGAGTGCATTATAAGGGATGATCAATTATATTTTTTAGAACCATGTGGTTTCATCTATAGATTTTGGTAAATTGGTCCACCTTCCACCTTGGTAGTTCATCTATCCATTGATATTGTTGATCATCAAAGCCAAAGCATCTCAATTTTTAATATTGTCTCATGTTTAGGAAATTAAGGTGGTGGATCCAAGTAATGAATATGAAACATTTGAAAGACACTTGGAATACTAATATTAAATCTTATTGTTCAAGGAGTTTTCTTGTAAGGGTATAGTTTTAGAGGCAGAACATGGTTTGGATGCCAAGTTGCTGATTTTTTTTTTTATTTTTTTTATTTTTTTTAGACTGCAGGAATCGGGTAGCACGACCCCCTATAAACTGCAGTGCGCCTGGTAAACTTTTTAACGTGACCGGCGGCGCTGGCGCGACACGCCCTCCGGTACCACGGGACGGGGGAGACTAGAACTCGTGACCAGCAGAGCCGCAACGGAATTACTTAGCCAACCGAGCTAGGGCCCCCGCCCTCCAAGTTGCTGATTGGGAAGATGGTAGCTAAGAGTTAATTTTTTCCCATAGTGTTCATGGAAACTGAGGAGATTGACTCCATAAGTTATGGGTTGTATTCCAGCCATTTAATTGGCATTAGAAATCAAAAAATTTAGGTCTTTATAGGCATTATGCATTTTCCTTTGAGAATTATTTTCCTGTTCTATAGAAAATTTAATCCAAAGGAATGCCCTATAGTGCATGAGGTGTAGGCATCATGATATTGAGCCCTCCAAGTATTGAATTTCTCCTTTGAGATGTAGTTTCAATCATAACATACTTGAAGGTTATTAACAACTCTAATAGTTGTACTAGGGGCCATGTTTAACAAACCAAATGCAATTGCTAACTTTTCGTTGTAGTAGAAGCATACCACTGCCTTAATGCTTGAACTAGTAGTAATACAAATTTTTTCATTTGAGCGCAATATCTTTTTAGACATTCTCCGACATTCAAAAATTTGTTATTTCTATTAGAAGGCTTGTCGTTTAACCTATTAAAAAGTGAAATTCTTTATGAGATGGACTTTGAATAAGATTTAACAAAATAACTCCATGGGACAATTTGCATTAAACTTGAATTCTCTTTTCTAGCATTCAATGTGATATATTTTTTTTTATATAAAAAATCACCCATGCTTGACATTAGGGAATAATGAAAGCACTAAAATAATACTAATGAAGTCCATGTGCAACAATCTTGGAGATGAATTTAGATGCAACATGGCAATCAAAACATACTTACAGGTTCTTAACAACTCTAATAGTTGTACCAGGGGGCATGTTTAACAAACCAAATGCAATTGCTAACATTTCACTATGGTGGTAGATAAATTATGCACGTGGTTGGCCCTCTCAAGTAGAGATATTAAAATATTCTCGAAACAAAGAGAAGCTCAATAAGGTAATACACTTTCCAATATAATTTTTGAATGAATAGTTTTTTAGAAAAAAACTATAGGGTTTCATTGCAATTTCGACGAACATAGCCCGAAAAACCATAAAAAATTGCAATGAGGTTGTTGTACACGTGATGTTGTTTTTGTCATAATGGAAACTCCACCTCTTTGGAAAAAGGATGAATGTTTGGTGTTTTTTTGACACTTTCAAATGGGCACTTTGCAACGTTTTTTGTTTTGTGTCATCGATAGATGGATGAAGTTACATCAATTTTGCAATGGAAATCACCAAAATTTTCCATGGCACTGACCGATGATGCTGGGTCGTGCTTTTGACAAATAAAAGTTGGTCATTAAAGTGATGAAATTCCAGCAATGAAATTTAAAACAGTGTTGTGTCGGTAATTTGACAATATTTTGTCGATATGTCACCAAACATTCGTTGGAATTTGTAGTCAAATACAATAGTGATATATGATCCTAAAAAAAGGAGACTATTTTGATTAGTGGATATGGATGCTAAGGGATGATGATGTTGGACAAGGTTGTTAGATGAAAATATTGACTTAGAGATGATGGAAATCTAGACCTTAGCAAGAGCACACAACAAATATAGAAAACAAAGATACAATATTTCTTAATTTTGGAATATTTTGATATTTTGGATTTTTGGTTTTTCAAATATTACATTATACATAAGAAAGAATATTAAAAAACATATAGATCAAAGGAAGATTTCTCCTTTTTCTTCAAGTGGGGAGGTTCTAATTTAACAATGACAAAAAAAAAAAATTTGAGTTCAATCATAGAATTATTCAAGTGAGGTTGACTCCTAGTGTGGGCCCACAACATAACATTAATACTATCTACCAATATAAAGGATAGATAGGGAGTCTTGCATTGCATGAGATCCATTACCAAGGGAAAACAAAGGCTTTAACCAAGGTGAATTTTAACTCAAAATATGAAGGTACTTGTGAGTAAATTTAGGGGGTGATATTCTTCCCTTCTACCACATTAGAAGATGACTAAACTTAGTGGTCTTAGGTTTCTATGTATAAAATCACAAGGGGAAATCCATGAACACTAGCCAATATAGAATCATGGGTTGGGAACACACACCCATACCAACCCTTCACCTTGTGTCTTGAATCACTAGGGGCACCAAGACTACACCAAACATGACATGACTAGATTGAAGTATAATTTTTTCTCCTCTCTTTATATTCCACCAAAAATGTAGTTGATGTCATCCCTTGCGATGATGAATCCCTGAGAATACCTTCTAGAAGAAATAAAATAAGGTATCACTGATTTCTTATCCTCAGGATCACCTTAGAGTGTGAGAGTAGAGAATATGCAAGTGGATGTTGGGAATAAAATAGACTCATTTATTTTAAAGACCAAATCAAAATGTGAGATTATATTTTAACAATTTATTCAATTATGAGAAGACAAGTAAAGAAGACATAACAAAAAGAAATGAAAGGGGTCTAAATCAATCTTCAAAATGGCATCTTGTAAGACAAAATGAATAGCAATTTCTATTTTGATCTTCTCCCAATTATATTTTGCATTAAAATGATTTATTACATTAAAATGATATGTATGCAAAAGTTATGAGCATTGAAGTTTACAAATGAAACCTAAATTTTTAGGAGTTTTACTTGATGTTTGATGCCAAATATGGAAAAATGGTCTAATCCAAAGTGTAGAGCTTTGAACTATCTTTCCAATGCCTTTATACCCTTGTATGGTAGTATATATGCCTTAGATAAATGTGTATAACTCCTCGCAGCTTTTGTGATCTATGTATATATTCCTACAAGATTAGACTCACAAAAAATCACTAAAGAAAAATGGTGGGGTTAGAATATTAGGTGTGCCAAAATAAAAATGAAAAATAAATAAGGATAAATAAATATGTCAAATACATACAAATAGAACCTTTTACCTTGTTTATCCTTTCTCCTCTAATTGAGTTAAAGTAGAGTTGTACCCAATGCACCACTTGATGTGCTCTTTTGATGTGTGATGAATGATAAAATGTGGTTGCTTAGTAAACCAACAACATTATGGTAGAATTAGGGTGATTGATTAGATAAATGGACATCATAAGGTTGTGATGATGAAAGATGTTCAAATGGGATGGGAGGCCTTGAATATATAGACTTTCCAAGAAGGAAATAAAGGGCCAAGATGTATTTATTAATATATAACTAGGATTTGAGGAAGATGAAGGAATGGATTAAATTTTCTCATGTGACATGTGTCCCATGAGGCGTAAGATTTAGGTGCAAGGAACTGATGGATTGCAATTGATGATAGTTCTCAAGCAAGGGGGATTGGACAAATTTCAAAATGAGATTGATTGGAAAAGGTGGCTAAGAGTATCAATGATAGAGATTGGATATATGAAATAGTAGATGGAAAATATTTGGTAGGATATTTAAAAAAATTTATCTTGGGAAGCAAGATTTGATTTCTAAAAAGGCAAGATTTGAATTTTGAGAAGAGGCAAGATTTATCTTGTTGCACATTTCTAAGGAGGTGAGGGAGTTTAAAATTAATATATATTGGAAAGGAGATCCTTATCACATATGCACATGATTAAGGATTAAATAAATATAAATTATTTAGTTAAAGGTGAGGGATAAAGATGAAAGGTTAAGATTAATTTAATTATTTTAAATTGATTTAATTAAGGGTGAGGGATAAATGTAAAGGATTGGTTAATTAATTAAATACATACTAGTTATTTATTTAATTGGATAGGATAGGACAAAGTTAAATATAGGTGTTTATAGAAGGAAAAATAGATGAGACATCATATATGTAGAAATAACATACAAAATCAACTTAATGAGAAGGATTCTTCTAGATAAAGTAAGCCACTTACTTTTACAAGAGAAAAAAATTTCCAAATATTTACCTACCTATTCTCTCAATCTATAGAACCTAAGATTATCTCATTTGTACCTACTAGTGGATATCCAATCTGCCTACAACACCTTATATCAATTATTTAAACTCTAAGCCATTTGATCATGTAAATAATTAATGAATTCTTGTAAAATGTCTTATTCAAGAGTAGAGTAAAGGTGCCAATATGCATTTTTTGTATTTTCACACCTTGTGGGATAATACTAGCTACACTAGCACATTAGGGTAGGCTAGTGAATGATACTAGAGGCCTTGGTTTAATTTTTAGGTATTTGAATTGTTCCAAGACAGATTACACCATGAAAATTTAGAGGAAAATAATCACCCCTTGATGCTATCATGACAACTTACTCAAAAATGGAACTATTATTGAGCATGGTGTTAGCACTTACAAATTGTTAAAAAAAATAGGTTATCATTCCTCTCGAAAAGTATAAATATACTCGAGTATTCCTTTCAAGTCAAGTCTTGAAATTGTGTGATAACAAAGTGGTCTTTGTTAAATTTTTTTAGTAAGTAGCCTAGAAAATTAGGTTTTTAAAAAATAAATCTAATATTCAAGCAATGAATCACACATTTATATTTTAAAACAAATTTACCAATTAAGTGCTCTTTTGAATAGTTTTAAATTGATTTAAAAGAAAAGGTCAAAATATTTAGGGTAACTAGATAGAATTAAATAAATTCTAAACTAGACAAAAAATGACACGATCCATTCCATCAATCAATTCTGAACGTATAAAAAAAAATTCACAAACCATTATTAAGAAAATATTCACGTAATTGTTGTTATCAATGATGCAATCTTTTGAGGAAATAAAACTAATCACAATATTTTTAGATTCTATCAAATCATAATGCCATCAAGCATACATAGATCTGAGACAAAATATTAGTTAATTCCAAAACAACACATGAGACTTCATTAAGTTTTTCAATTAAAAAAGATAGAATAATCATACCACCACCCATACACCAAATTGAGACACATGCAAAATAGGCATAATCCTTTGATTTATATCAAATCACGATCTTCACAAAGTCAATAGGAATTCCTCGATGAGAATTTGTATGTTTATCTTATAAAATACATCAAAAATAAAATCCTTTGGAATGATCCAAAGTCAAAGTATATAGGATGTTGAGTTCCATAATTTTTGGATCTAAACTAGTAGATAACTAAAACCAATTTCAATGCTCCAGATCTATCTAAGTTTTAACTAGAATTAAACTAAAGCTAACTAAAACACCTTAGTTTTAGTTCTAAGACCAACTAAACTTAATGTAAAGAAACTAAAGGCATAACTGAAAGTGAACTAAAAAATCTAAAACTAGATATGGAATTATAACTTTAATATTGACTTATTATAAAATTTATTGAAAAATAAAAAAATTGAGAACTTTGACTTCAACTAAATGGGGAAGCTTTCAGAGAAGGAAAATATCACTTTGTTTATCTTCTCCATTGGTAGGTACCAATGATACTGTAGCTTTATTATCTAATTGAAAGATGAGTTCTTCATTTGCTCTTGTAATCTGACAAAGGAAATTAACTCATCCTGAAATGAATGAAGCCTAGCCTTCTTATTCATCATATTATCAATTCCAACCTGGGTAACTTGACCTTACATCAACTTCTTCAACTCATCCAACATTTTGCTAGTAACTTTCACTAAATTAGGTGTTTACCAAAATGCGCAATCCAAGCTCTCAACAAAATGTTGAATCTTGGTCATAGCTTGTTCAACTAGACTTCTATTTTTATTCAACTTAGCCTTACACATATTTAATATCTTGACCCTCATTTGTGTAGCCTTCAACCATTTAAGAGGTTTATCCTAATATTCCTCTTCAAGTATCATTGCTTTGATTACTTTGATTTATCTCCCTTTCAACACTACTTCTTTGAGAATTGATTTGTTTTGAACCTCGCCTTCTTCAACTAGTGGCTCATTTTCTTGAGGAGGAGAGGAGGGTCCTGTGGATGTGGAGGTGGAATGGGGGAAGTTGAATTATGAGGTATAGAGGGTGAAGTGAAGGAGGAGGTGATGGAGGAGGATCATGTGGAAACATCGGGGAAGGAGGAGGTGAAGGAAAAGAGGATTCATGTGGAGGAGAGGAGGAATAAGTTTGAAGAACCTCCTTTTGAGCAACTCTTTCTTGGGTGGATTCTTTGGTCCTCTTTCTTCTCTTTTATTTTTTGCAGCCTTGGAAGATGAAGCTTTTTGGGTCTTAGCTGCTACAACAAAGGATCCTTCACCTACTTTTTGTTTCTTTGGGGATTGTGTAGGATTTGACATCTCCATCATTGGAAAAGGAGACTTAATCCATTTGAAAGAGTGAGTGTTGACATTAGCTACCCTCATTTCAAGATTATCATTTCTCTCTATTGAACAATCTTAATTGAAGATTGGATTATTATATACACCTTTCCCACTACACATGGCATCTAAGACCTTACCACTTTGTTTCAAATCCTTGGGTACTTAGGCATCTATGCAAGATTTTATCAAAATTACTGTCAACTGACAACAACCTTTCATTCTTACTTCAAAATATTCCTTACAATTATCCCAATGGTCTTTAGTTGTTGACTCATGCACAAAGAAAGATCCTATAATCTTGCTTATCTTCCCAATTGGGTAAAATTTACCCCTAGGGTCATTATGCATTTCCATGGAGTATTTGGAAAACTCTATTTTTTCATTCTTTGTATTTTTTATGTTGGCACATGAATATAATCCAATTTTAACTAGGAAAGTATACCTAGACTTGTGTTTCCTTGATATCAACTTGTGTATTTTAATCACTTGTCTACATATCTCCAACAAGACCATTTTATCTAATGGGTACCTTGGAAGCTTTAGTGGAGACTTGTGGAAGCTAGATAGTCTAATGTAGGTGAATGATTTGAATTGGATGTACTAGTTTCCCCAATTCTTAAGTTCTTCAATGGCTTCAATGGAGATTCTCTTGGAGAAATCTCCCTCCAATCCTCTGATTATTGCATATACAAAGTTATCATTGACAACATAGAAATGGGTGTAGTTGTCTTCCAATTTCAATTGAGGATAATGTTCATAGATGACCACCTCCCTAAGCTGGAAGGAACCTACTCTGACCAATCTTGATAAAGTGGCTTGAGCAACCAATAGATACACCAAGTATGATGTCATGTAAAAATTTTGTGGTCTAAAGGACACTCTTTAATTTCTCATGTATGGTATCATTGATTAGGTAGCCCAAACAATATTCATGCTCTTAGTATAAAAAATGGTCAAGATAAACTTAATTATCCATGGGTAGAAATACTTAGCATGAGGATACCCAAACACTCTACTTAGAAATTTTTTCAAGTCCTTGGTATCCTCTTGAAATTCAATTCTATGTTGCACTTTGGCCATATTGAGGCCATCTTCCTAGGATTGAGTAGCATTTCATTGTTGATGAGGTTGAGACTACTTGTCTCAAGGTTCTCAAAATAGTCCATTGATTTCTTCATATCTATAGCCTTATATTGGGGAGAGGTAGAGATCTTGAACACTCTTTCAATCATATCTAAACTTATATCGAAAACTACTTCTCCTCCTGGTCCCATAATCCTCTTGTTTCTATGGTCATAATATTGTGTGCATGCCAATACTAGCTTCAAATATTGTAAAATTACTGGGGATGTAGTTGCCTCCACTAAGATTGAATTAGCTAATGTTGTGGCTGCACATGTCCTTGTTTCCTCATCATAGATACTTCGATTAAAATCATCCATGTCCACAAGTCCCAAGTTAGTGTCTCCAATTTTAGTGTAAGGAGAGAACATCTTGGATAGAGGGTGGTAGCCTTTAGATAGGTACTTCATCTCTACTAGATCCTTTGGAATATCTCTTGAATATAAAACACCATGTGTCAAGATAATTCATCATAAATACTTCAAGGAAGAAAAAATACCTTTTAACTAAGCTCTTCAAACTGATAAATAACCTAGAATATAAATAAATAGCTTGTTACAAGAGTATCTAAATAAAAATAGGCCCTTTTAGGATCAAGATTCGAGGTTACAGTCTATCTATTGCCCATAAAAAACTTAAACATTAAGAAGAATCACCGACCAATAATACTCAAAAATAATTTTAAAGCCTTCAAGAGTTGGAACTCAAGAATACAACTTGTTGCTTACTTGTAAGACCTCTATAAGTTAGAAGGTAGTTCTAACAAAAAATATTTGAAAAAATATTTAAGGCTTTCAAGGACTGAGGATCAAGCATGCCCACTTAACTTCTACTTCAATGAGAATTTAATCATAAAAGGATATATTTGATTAGTGACATCTGAAAAACTGTTTAAGGCTTTTGGAGGTCGGGGATAGAGTGTCTTTTATTAAATGTCCAAGATACTGAGAGGGGGGGATGAATCAATGTCTTCTTAAATTTTTTGATTAGATACCATACAATAATTCGAGTGTATACAATAAAAAAGATAAGTAAAAGCATTAACAGAGAGAATGAAATCACATAACACATGAACAACAAGATTTCTATGTGGTAAACCCAAAATGGGAAAAGCCATGGTGAGTGTTAGCTCACAATATAGTATAACCAATTATATGATATTACAAAATGGGTAGCTCACTACCAGTACTCACTATCCAAAAACAAAGGCTCACTACATACATAATTACAATTACAAAAAATGGCTTACAACTAGAAAATGAGCTAATGGAGTACACCTGGTGAGTGCAGATTTAGTTCCAATGTAGCTCAGTAAACTAGCTTAACACACTTCATCATATTCGCTCTTATTTACTTTCACATTCAAATAACACCAAAATTTGCGTAATTAAACTTCAAATATTATCCAATATATATCTAATCTCTCCACAAGCATCAATTAGGTCAGCCTAATTAGATGCACTTCTCATTTACCAAAATTATCAACTATCAACTTCAAGCTTTCATAAAAACTTCTCAAAAAGATAATTCGCACATCCAACACACTTCATTAAGTCAACATAGACCTAAAGTAGGTCGCACATATATCCAAAATAATTATTTCATGATTAGATGATACATCAATTAGGTTGACCAAGGATAGACCTAATAGCACAAATGCAAATGCCAGTGTAACACCAATACACCATACAAGCAACTAGATACATGAGATATTGAATATACGTGCTATCAACAGGGTAAAAGCACAAAGTTGCGTCACACTTTTAGTCAACTTATCAACACAACTGAATTTAAGTATTTTTAACTAAAAATCAATTTTGGTCAAACATATGATCTAGTAGATTCATTCTAGCTAAGTTAGATACTTCCACAACTTTTTCAACTAAAATTGTTGGCTAAAAATATATGGAGCACCACTTTGAGTCTAGTTTACCAAAAGAATAAAATTATTTGAAAAATGTGAAGTTTCAATAACTCCTCTTAAAGTAAATAACATTTTTAAAAAAATATAAAAAAATAGCCTTTTGTACTTCCATACATGTAGTTTCCAAAACTATATTTATTTTAATAGTTTAATTATTATCCATGCACTAAAGTTTAAAGTTATAAATACACAAAAAAATTTACTATAAAAAGTTTGGCATCTCATGCGACTTCATTTTTCAGCATTTTATCATCAACTAAATTATAGTGTTAATTTATTAAAAACAATTTTAATATATATATATATATATATATATATATATATATATTAAAGAAAAACATAAAATATACTAAAAAATACATGTTTTACTAGTTTACATCATTTCAAAATTTAAAACATATATGCCACTTTTTAGTGATTCAAGTTTAAAAGTTGGATCAACATTGGTCATTTCCTTTATAAAGTGTGACACAACTTTGTGCTTTTACCCAACAACTACAAACCATTTCCCAAAAACCACAAGCAATAGTAATTACCAGCAATCAAATGTAGACCAAAATATCAGAGGATGTAAGCAAAATACTGGTTCATATATTGGACTAGATTACTGGAACAATTGCATACTTGATCTTGCAATTGCAACTCATATATCATGGTGACATCAATGACAACACAAAGTAACAAAATGAGATGTTATTCTTCATTTTTCCAACAATCTCCCCCTTTGTCAATGATGACAACATTGAAAAAAAAATATTTACAAAACATCTTATTTACAACACTTCTCCCCCTAACACCAATGTTTCACCATTCTTCACTCCCCCTTTTGACATCAAGGACAAAGGGTGTCCCAAAAATAGCTGAAAAACATTAAAGCAAAGAAAAAAAAGAAACATGCATCAACCAAAAGATGACAAGCCTTGAAGCTCCTTTAAGATACCTTCCCATACAACTTTTTCATTCTCCCGACTATCCTTTGTGGCAATCGACATCCCATTTAGAGATTCCAACTCAATTAGAGTTTCTCTTACAACATATGAAGTAACAAGAGTTAGGTTTATCTTCTCAAATTTGTCTATGCAAGGCAGAGCCTTGCCAACCATAGTGAATTCAACTCTCACAATGTCACTCAACCAAACAAATTTTCTAATGATCTTTTCTATCTGCTTCTGCAAAATAAAGAATTTTTCTTTATGCGTAAAGATTGTATTCTAGGTTGAGCAGTCTCTATCTTAGATATGCTATAAGTATCAAAGAAAGTTGATAGCTGAGACTTATTGGAATCCATAACAACCTTAATATTCTGAGTGGCATCTGGTCACTTTAAGAAATAAGCAAGGACAACATTAGCTTCTGACTCACAAACCTTCATGGATTCTAAGTTCTTTTCAACTCTGGAGTGTGCAAGGGCACACTTGTCATGTAAATCCAATAACCTTCTTTCCTACAACTTTTCTTCGACCTCTTGTTTTGATTTTTCACTAAGCCCAAAGGTATACTCCTTAAGAGAATTTAGCAGTAAACTCAAATTTTCAATAGGGTTGAGAGATGTATTAATGGATGCACTGGGTATAACTTCTTGTAATTCCTTGAGGGCATCATCTACAAGTTCTATTCTTCTTTGATGTGCTTCAAGAATTTCCTTCCTACAAGATGCTTACATAGCATCTCCCAACATTACTTTATGAAATGGAGACATCTTTTGCATATCCACCAACCTTCAATCATAGGAATTTGTAAAAGCTCTTGGGGAATTATCGGTTGAAATCTAATTTTCTTGGAAAGCAAGCCTTTCAGAACATCATTACCAGAGGATGATTCTCTAGGAATCTTAAGAGATTTTACAATCTATTTTTCACTTTCTTAATTTTTCCCATCAGATTCTTTATTTTTCTTTTCGTCCTCTCCTTTTCCCTTCTCTTCTTCCTCCTTTTATTCTTCCATTTCCTCTTCTTCTTCTTCCATTTTGTCTTCATCTTTGTCTTTATCATGGTCATCCTCTTCATCTTTTTCATCTTTATTTTCCTCTTCCTTTGAATTATCTTTTTCTTCTTTTTCACTACCTTTTCCTTCTTCTACATTGCCTTTTTCTCCTTGAGTGTGCTCTAGAGAAGCATCATTATACATTTTAGGCTCAACTTCTCCTTCATTCTGCTTATCATTTTCACCACCAACATTAATTTCAACATCAAAATTTTTAGAAATATCTTTGTTACCTATATCAAGAGGAGTATTCTCCTTAGTATCCTCAACAACAACATCTTCATCGGCCTTAAGCATTCCATATTTTTCTATTGTCTCCCAAATTAATTTTTCTATTTCCTTTCTTACCTTCTTTGTCAACTTCTTATTTCTTGTCATTAACATGTTTACTCTACTCTTCATCAGAAACATTTCTACATAGATCTTCGTCAAAGATTACAGATTATCTAGGGTCAGGGAAGACCCAATCTTATTATATGCAACATTTATATTTTTCTCTTCAAATACAACAACCTCCGATCTTTTCATTGGATCATTCCACATTCTTTCACGTACATCTTTCCTTATATCATCCCATTTGACTTCTAGAATGATAACATATTGAATAACATCTAAAAGAAAACATTTCTTGTCTTCTTCTCAAGCCTTATCATAATATTAAGTTGTAGGTTGAAGCATATTCTAAAAATGTAAAAAGGAATTGAGAGTTGGTTCTAGTTTAAAGTAGAGACCATAAATCACTGGATTATCTTGTTCTCCTCTTTGGTTTGTAGAGGCTTCAACCAATACCTTAGAATTCTTTGATTCTGGTTTGGTGTGCACATGAAAACAAAAATCTTACACTTCCTCATCATCAGAAGATGATACAACAAGTACTCTTTTGGAACCAACAACTTTTGTAGAAGCACCTTCACTAGAGGATAAGCCTCCTCTTTTTCTCCTCACTAGCTTTGCATCAAGATCTTCTTCATCATCCTAATCATTTGTAACACTGAGGTTCTTCTCCCTTGTCACTTTCTCTTTCCTTCCTCTCTTTGTAGGGGAAATCAGAGGAGTTTCCTTCCTCTTACCAGATCTAGTAGTCAGTCCGGTGAAAAAAGACCTTTTCCTTTATCAATTGTACTAGGTTCAACCTTTGCTGCAAGGGTTGTAGAGGTTTTTACAAAGGTAGTCCTTCTGAATCTCCTTGGACTAGATGATTTTTCCTCCAACTTTTCTCCCCTAGCCCTTCCAAGGACCATTTCCTCATCAGTGAATCCAACTTCTTTAAGTTTTTTCTCCACTTTCTTCCTAATTTTAGGCTTCTACTACTCCATATGAATCTACATAGACTTTTCAGAATATGTCCCAATTTTTGGTTCGTTGGGGTCTTTCTGATTCTTCAACAATAATTGCACATATCCTTCAGCTACGCCTTCTATTACCTCATATCCCAGAGGTTGAATCCATATGGTTTGAGGTTCTACAACCTCAATCATACATTCATCAAAGGAAACATGGAATATAATGCCATCTTTATAATTGTCAACAATTTTCCTCAGAATTACTTTCCCTTTCATTCATGTTCCCTTTGAATACAATAAAGAATGTTGTTAGAGCATCATCTTGAGCATTCATATTACCCAAACAATGCATATAATAAAAAATTTGATGTCCTACTAGTCTAGATGAGTCCCAATTTACTTCACCATTCCTTCCTAGAAGCCTCTTCATGAAATAAAACAACAAACATACAATCAATGGACCAAAATTGAAAGCATACTTCTTTTCCTTCGTTGATTTCAAGTTCTGATGTAGGAGCATCCAGTGGTGTAAGGGCAATCTTGCATCACCCAAAAATAGTTAAATTTAAAGTTTCTTAGTTTTTAGATGTTTTTACATTTTTGGATACCCTTTTTGTCATAATGAAATTCCCAATTTACGGTTTTTAATTTCGGTTCCTAGGTTGAAAGATATTGCAGTTTTAGTTTCCCAAATTTGCACCTGAAAATCTTCCGA
Source organism: Sequoia sempervirens (assembly GCA_007258455.2). Taxonomy (NCBI): domain Eukaryota; kingdom Viridiplantae; phylum Streptophyta; class Pinopsida; order Cupressales; family Cupressaceae; genus Sequoia; species Sequoia sempervirens. The sequence goes on along the minus strand of VDFB02179234.1, from coordinate 30,403,466 downwards.
GTGGGATTTGAGGCACTTAGAGCTCCCGGATCAACCCCAAAACTTGCTGAAATCAGCATAGCATATTTTGAATGCGTTCTTGACTTCGAGACCTTTCCAACGGTTCAAACGGTTCACGAATCGGAGGCATGGATCAAAAGTTATGACCCCGCGAAGTTGGCACACTTTCTAGAAGATACCATTGCAAATGCTCTTTTGAAATTTGAACTTCATGTTGTAAATTTTTGGCGCCAAACCGCCTAAACTCAAATTGAATGTTGTTTTGGCTCCGAACAAATGAGGAGCTCTATTTATGGGCGAGTTTTTCTAATTTTTAGGTAACTTTTGGGGACAAGCTTGCATATTGCGAAAGGGTTATTCTGTAGCTTTCTGTAGCTTCCATGTGTCATAGAACTTGGGGATTTGAGGTCCTCTGCATGTAAGAAGTTCCATTTTTTGAATAATAAAATTATTCTCTTGTTTGTGGGTTATTTTCTGTGTCTCAGGTTTGCGCCCTCATCAAGTGGTATCAGAGCGGGTTTTTCTTGAGCGTGTGGACAGATCGCCGATTGTGAGGCAGTTCACACTAGGACCGTGATTGTGTGTCGAGGTCAAGAAAGATGCCTCCAAGAGTGATACTTGGTAGGCGTGGTGGTGCCAGAGGTGTTTGAGGTGGCAGAGATGCTGGTGGAAGAGATGCACTGGCAGCCCTCCAGAGACAAGTTGATGCGTTACAAGAGCAGTTGAGAAGAGGGTTAAACCTGAGGGAAGAAAGTGAGGATGAAGGACAAGAAGTTTTAGATGTAGAAGAGGAAGAAGAAGCAATTGATCAAGACCAAATGCGCTAATAAGGGCCATTTCAAGATCGGGAAAAGACCCAGAGTAGAAGTCCCCAGTTATTCTGGAAGTCTGAACCTGGAAGAGTTGATCGATTGGATCAACGAGCTAGAAGAATATTTTGAGTATGAGGAAATAGAGGACCCAGATCGGGTTAAGTTTGCAAAAATGAAGCTGAAGGGCCATGTCAATATTTGGTGGAAAGAGGTCCAGTTGGAAAGAAATCGAAGAGGAAAAGTCAAGATCACCAGATGGGAGCGCATGGTAGAGAAACTGAAGAAGCAGTTCATACCAGTGGACTATGAGTTAGACCTATTGAAGAAATTGCAATGGTTGAAGCAAGGAAAAAGATTTGTGAAAGAATATACTAAATATTTTCACAAGATAATCATCAGAACGGGTCACACAGAGGCCAATAAGGAGAAGGTATCCCGATATCTTAATGGGTTACAACCGAGCATTCAGGAGGAGTTAAGCCTAGTCAGAATGACCACCATTGAGGACCTGTATCAATTTGCTCTGAAGGTGGAAGAGAAGCTGAACAAAAGATTTGATGGCAAGCAAAAAGGACGAGGAGGTCAAAGCAGAAGGGACAATGGAAGACCTTCAGGAAGCCGAAATGATGATGAAAAGAAAAGTGAAGATGTGGGTACCAGCCGAAGCCAAAGAAATGACAACTTCTAATGCCCTCGTGATCAAAATAGTGGTGACCAAAGGGGTAGAGGACGAGGGAGATATGGACAAGGATCTGGAAGAGGTAGTTTCAAAGGAATGTGTTTCTAGTGTGGTGAAGAAGGGCATCGAGCCTATGAATGTCCACAACACTAAGGAAGGGTAGACAAAAGGCCAGAAGGTCATGGAAGGGTTGTGCATGCAGATGAGGAGGCCCAATCTAAACATTCAGATGTTGATGAAAGGGGAGAAACCCTAGTGACTGAAGAAAAGGAACCAAAACAAAGGAAGAATCTGTTTCACATAAGGTGCAAGTGTGAAGGAAAATGTTGTGATGTCATTATTGATGGTGGGAGCACTGATAATTTGGTGTTAGAGGAGATGGTCACAAAGTTGAAGCTGAAGAGGGAAAGGCACCCGCATCCGTATCGGATTGCCTGGTTGCAGAAAGACCACAAAGTTTTGGTCAATGAGCAGTGCCTAGTAAAGTTCAAGATTGGGAGCTACCATGATGAGGTACTCTGTGATATCATCCCCATAGATGCATGTCACATGTTATTGGGGAGGCCGTGGCAGTTCAATACGTGAGCTATACATGATGGCCATGCAAACACTTATTCCTTGACAAAGGATGGGGTTCGGCCACAAAGTTGAAACCCCTAAAGGAGGCTGAAGAAAAGGTATGCAGTGGTGCTAAAAAAAAAAATTGTTGATGGAAGGAAATTTTTAGAAGGCATGAAGCATGAGTGTGTGTTATGCATTGATTCCTAGAATGGATAAGGAAGATAGTAGTGAGAAGGTTCCAGAAGAAGTTTCTCGGATGTTGGATGAGTTTCAGGATATTGTTTCTGATAATGTACCTGAGGGTTTACCACCAATAAAGAAGATCAGTCATCAGATTGACTTGATTCCTGGAGCCAGCTTGCCAAATAAGGCAGCTCATAGAATGACTCCAGCAGAAAATGAGGAGTTGAATAAACAAGTTCAAGAGTTGTTGAGAAAGGGTTTGATACGAGAGAGTTTGAGTCCATGTGCAGTACCTACAGTACTTGCACCAAAGAAGGATGGAGAGTGGAGGATGTACGCATTCTCGAGCCATAAACAAGATAATCAAGTATAGATTTCATGCCAAGGATGGATGACTCTGATGGACTATTTGGAGTGGAGCTCAAGATTTCACAAAGATTGATCTCAAGAGTGATATCACCAGATCTAGATTCGAGAGGGAGATGAATGGAAGACCCGCCTTCAAGACCAAAGCAAGAGGGCTCCCAGACGGTGGTTAGTCATGCCTTTTGGGCTAACTAATACATCCTATAACATCTGCAGCTCATGAATGAGGTACTAAAAGAATTTCTGGGAAGTTTTGTTATTGTGTATTTAGATGATATTTTGAGTTTCAGTAAGACGCTGGATGAGCATCTGATGCATATTCAAAGAGCCTTTGAGAAGTTAAGAGAAGAGAAACTGTTGATTAATCTGAAGAAGAGTAGTTTTGTGAAGAGGGAGTTAGTGTACTTGGGGTTTGTTGTCTCAGCAGAAGGTCTCAAGATGGACCCAGAGAAGGTGAAGGCTATTTTGGAATGGCCTACCCCAAGAACTGCTACTGAGGTGAGATCTTTCCATGGTTTGGCTAGTTTTGATAGAAAGTTCATTAGAAATTTTAGTAGTATTTGTGGACCTCTAACTGAAACAATGAGAGGGGATAGAAAAGAATTCAAGTGGAGCACTGGAGTAGCAAAAAGTTTTGAACTATTGAAGCAGAAGGTGACAGAGCAACCTGTTCTAGTTCTCCCAGATTTCAACAAGGTGTTTCAGGTGGATTGTGATGCTAGTGGTTGTGCCATTGGAGCAGTGTTGAGACAAGACGGTAAGCCCATTGCCTATTTTAGTGAAAAGTTAAATGATGTGAAGAGAAAGTATTCTGTATATGATCAGAAGTTTTATGCGATAGTTCAAGCATTAAAGAAATGGAGACATTATTTGTTGCCAAAGGAATTTGTTCTATATACTGATCATCAGGCCTTGCAGTACCTAAATAGTCAGGGAAAATTAAATCAGAGGCATATGAAATGGGTAGAGTTTTTGCAGAGTTATACCTTGTTTTGAAACATAGGAGTGGGAAGTCAAATAGGGTTGCAGATGCCTTAAGTTGGAGGCATACATTGATGACAAAGATGCAGATTGAAGTGTTGGGTTCAATGAACTCAAGACACACTATATGTAAGATCCTAATTTTTTAGAGGCTTGGAAAGCTTGCAAGGAGTCTGTTATAGTTAACAGGACAAAGTGGCTAGATTTCATAATCCAGGATGGCATTTTGTTTAAGGGAAGCCAATTGTGTATTTTGAGGAGTTCCATGAGGGAGAACCCGATAAAGGAGAAGCATAGTGGAGGAATGGTGAGACATTTGTCGGATAAGACCATTGCCATTATCAAAGGAGTTACTATTATTGGCCTAAGTTATCACAGATGTGAAGAAGTTTAACAAAGCCGCAGTGGTATGTCGATGGCTAAAGGAGTGAGCTAGAATACCTGCTTATATCAGCCCCACTGCACTGTGTAGAGGCCATGGGAGGATATAAGTATGGACTTTGTTCTTGGTTTACCAAGGACACAGAGAGGGAATGATTTAGTATTTGTGGTAGTTGACAGGTTTTCAAAGATGGTACATTTCATCCCATCCCAAAAGACCCATGATGTAGTCCACATTGCTGAATTGTTCTTCAAAGAGGTGGTGAGGCTACATGGTCTACCAAAGAGTATTGTTTCAGATCGTGACACCAAATTTGTGGGGTACTTTTGGAGGACCTTGTGGAAGAAGCTGAAGACAGAGTTGAAGTTTAGTTCTGCACACCATCCACAAACAGATGGGAAGACAGAGGTTGTTAACAGGAGTCTAGGTAATCTACTGAGATGTTTGGTAGGAGATAAACCCAAGGGATGGGACTTGATCTTACCCCAAGCAGAATTTTCTTACAACAATTCTATCAACAGAAGCACTGGTAGATCACCATTCCAAATTGTGTATGGAGGTAGCCCCATAACAACCAGAATTGAGGAAGATGGACCAAGAGAAGAAAATAAGTGCTGAAGCTAAAGATTTTGTAGAACACATCAAGGATATAAATGAGAAGGTAAAAGAACATATTAACAAGATGAATATGCAGTATAAGGCTAAGGCAGATCAGAAGAGGAGGTATAAGGAGTTTCAGATTGGTGATGAAGTGATGGTTCACTTGAGGAAAGAAAGGTTTCCAGTGGGAACATATAAGAAATTGAAGATGAAGAAGTTCGGTCCCTGTAAGATTTTGAAGAAGCATGATTCAGGGAATGCATATGAGGTAGAGTTGCCTGACGGAATCAATATTTCCCCTGTGTTCAATATTTTAGATTTGACAGAGTATCATGAAGGTGGCACAGAGGAAGTACCAATGATGGAACATTGTAGGATTCCAGCACCTACTTCAGAAAAGGAGGAGATTGAAGCAATCTTGGATAGCCATGTGGGAAGGAGTACCAAAAACAGGTAGTATGAAGAATATCTGGTGAAATGGAGAGGAATGCCTATTGAAGATTCATCCTAGCTATCTAAGGCAGCAGTTGACCGGTTGGGTTTTCCTCAACCATCTGAGACGTGATGGGGTCACTTCTCAATTTACCTTGGGTGTCTGATGCAGGAGCATCCAATGGTGTAAGGGCAATCTTGCATCACCCAAACATAGTTAAATTTCAAGTTTCTTAGTTTTTAGATGTTTTTACATTTTTGGATACCCTTTTTGTCATAATGAATTTCCCAATTTATGGTTTTTAATTTCAGTTCCTGGGTTGAAAGATATTGCAGTTTTAGTTTCCTAGATTTGCACCTGAAAATCTTCCAAGTGGGATTTGAGGCACTTAGAGCTCCTGGATTGACCTTGAAACTTGCCAAAATTGGCATAGAAAATTTTGAGCGCTTTCTTGACTTCGAGACCTTTCCAACGGTTCAAACGGTTCGTGAATTGGAGGCCTGGATCAAAAGTTATGACCCCGCGAAGTTGGCACACTTTCTAGAAGATACCATTGCAAATGCTCTTTTGAAATTTGAACTTCATGTAGTAAATTTTTGGCACCAAACTGCCTAAACTCAAATTGAATGTTGTTTTGGCTCCAAACAAATGAGGAGCTCTATTTATGGGTGGGTTTTTCTAATTTTTAGGTAACTTTTGGGGACAAGCTCACATATCGTGAAAGGGTTATTTTGTAGCTTTCTGTAGCTTCCATGTGTTGTAGAACTTGGGGATTTGAGGTCCTCTACATGTAAGAAGTTCCATTTTCTGAATAATAAAATTATTCTCTTGTTTGTGGGTTATTTTCTGTGTCTCGGGTTTGCGCCCTCATCAAGTTCTCAAGCAGTTGTAACCGAAGAAGCTCACAAAGATCATAATCAACACCATTTATGACCATATCAAAACTAGTATAGATTGTTGTAGCTGGAACATAGTTCTCTCTATTTGTGAAGTATATTTTATGACCGATCATTATAGTTGCATACTTCATAGCCATATTAGTGATGGTTTTCATCGCTAAGGCTCTTTTTTCATAAGTGGCTCCTATAAGTTCCATTACAACCTCATTCTTTATGGATTTCAACACATGTATTGTACCTTTATCCTAGAGTTCGATTATAGCCCTAATCAATTCCTTATTTATCTAGTGTGGTTGGTTAGTCCACATGAATTTATCATGTATTTTACTTAGGACTACTTTCACAAATTTGTCATCATAGCTGAAGTTAGGAAAATTGTTCCACCTTTCTAACCTCTTTGCGACCAAGTTCGAGTACTTAGGTTTTATCAAGAAATTGTCACCAAAAAGCTCTATTTCCCAAATTTCAATCAACTTTGCATGGTTTAATTCCTTAAACTTTACACGAATATACATCCTTTCATCCTTAATCGACATTACTCCATGTGGAATTGTTGAAAATGCACCAATGGGGTCATCTTCGAAAACCTTCGATGAATATTTCTTGTAAGAGGGCCTCAGCCTCTCCAACACTTTCACAACTATAGGAGTTTCCATTCTTCCAATTCTAAACTTAAATGGATTAAATAATGCAAAAACATAATTGCACAGATGATGAAAATACCTTTTTTCTGCATGATGAGCCGCAACTAGTGTTTCCATAGCTTGAACTCCAATTCTCTTTGAGAATGCTCCAAAAGCTCTTCAACTTCTTCAAATGCATGAATGATCAAAATTCCTTAAACATTTCCTTTATAAAATAATGATCTTCCCTAATTCACCTTAAATGCAATAGATTCCAAAAAGCTACTAAAAACTCTTCTCTTTTACATAGGAAAACCCTAATTCGCTCCGCAAATGATCATCCCTTCATATTTCCTACTAGTTCCTTTTCCAGAACCTCTGAAAACTACTTCCTCTCATTTCATCTTCGTGCCAACCTCTAACACACCATTTTTTTAGGGGTTTCTTATAATTTTTTGATAATGCTCCCCCTATGACCTTGCTAGGTCTAATTATTGAAGAAGACATTTGTATTGGATGAGGGAACAAACTCATCAACAATCTCTAGTTCTTCTTTCTTTCTCCAAATCTTATTCATCTCTTTCCTAATCTCATCTTTTTCGACCTTCTTCAAAGATTCATCCTTTTCTACCAGATTGGTTTCCTTACTTTTCTTGCTTCTGCAAACTCTTGAAACATGTCCTGGTTTTTTGTAGTTATCATAGACAATATTTCTCTAATTAGATTGACTTCCACTGATTCTTGTTCTACACTGATTAGCTTTATGTCCATACTTGTTGGAAGTATAGCAATAGCCATTAAAGGATTGATTCATTCTTCCTCTATTAAACTGATTCATCATCAGAGTTTTGCATTCGCTTTCCCTATGTCCAATTCTTTTGCATGTGAAACATTGACCAGTAAAAGGACTAGGGAACTGATTCATCCTACTACATTTTGTTTCCTTGTGACCAAATTTTTTGCATGAAAAAAAAGTTCCATTAAAAGAAGGATACCTTTGCACATTAGGTTGTCTCACTGGAGGTCTCCTAGCAAATTTCCTTGAATTTCCTTTCTGCTTTCCTTTATTTGAAGCCTTCTGATTGTCCACAACTTTAGAAATTTCACTGGTATCATTTCCTAGACCAACTTTTTCTTTATTCGGTTTTTTTCTTACAATCAATTCATCAAGCTTGTCTAAGCTAGATTTGAAATTCTTCTCATAGAGTTTTTCCTTCTCTATATCTACTTTCAAGTTCACAACTTCTTGTTCAAGCTTGGTGCATTCTTCAACTTTTCTTTGTGCCAACTTGTTTAGGCATTCTTCAATTCTTTTCTTCTCCTCTACGTGTACTTTCAAACTGACAACATCTTCATTAGCCTTCTTCAACTAATCAATTACTTCTTGCCTATCTTTGAAGTTATTCAATTGCTCCTTTAATTTTTAGACACATTCATTCCCATCTTCAAGATTCTCTTTTAGAACTTTTTTTTCTCTTTCAACTTTGTCAAGATCCTCAAGAGCAATTTAGAGCTATCTTTTGTCATTCATTTCTTCCATCTTCAAGATCTCCCTCAATCTGTTAGGATTTTCGGAAGGAACCTAGCTATGATACCAATTATTAAATGTCTGAGATATTGAGAGGGGGGTGAATCAGTATATTCTTAATTTTTTTGATCAAATACCATCCAATAATTCTAGTGCATATAATAACAAATATAAGTAAAAGCATTGACAAAGCATGAAATCACATAACACACAAACACTAGGATTTTTACATGGAAAACCTAAAATGGGAAAAACCACGGTGAGTGTTAGCTCACAATATGGTATAACCGGTTATAAGATATTACAAAATGAGTGGCTTGCTACTAGGACTCACTATCCAAAAATAAAGGCTCACTGCCTACAAAATTACAATTACAGAAAATGGCTTATGACTAGAAAATGAACTGATGGAGTACACCTAGTGAGTGGAGATTTAGTTCCAATGTAGCTCAAAAAACTAACTTAACAAACTTCATCATATTATCTCTTCTTTACATTCGCATTCACATCACACCAAAATTCACATCATTAAACTTCAAATATTATCCAATATATATTTGATCTCTCTGCAAGCATCAATTAGGTTGGCCTAATTAGATGCATTTCTCATTTACCAAAAATACCAACTATCGGCTTCAAGCTTTCATAAAAAATTCTCAAAAATATAATTCACACATCCAACATGCTTCATTAAGTCGACATAGACCTAAAGTAGGTCACACATATATCTGCAAAAAATATTTCACTATTACACAATACATCTATTAGGTTAGCCAAGGATAGACCTAATAGCACAAATGCAAATACAAGTGTAACATCGATACACCATACGAGCAATTAGATATGTGAGATCTTGAATGTATGTGCTCTTGACGACTACAAACCAATTCCCAAAAATTGCAAGCAATAGTAATTATCAACAACCAAATGTAGACCAAAGTACTAGAGGATGTAAGAAAAATACTGGTTTAGATACTAGACTAGATTACCAAACAACTATAGACTTGATCTAGCAATTGAAACTCATATATCATGGTGACATCAATGACAACACAAAGTAACAAAATGAGATGTTCTTCATTTTTTCAACATCTTTAACTTCTACCTCAATAAGAAGTTAATGAAAAAAGGATGTATCTAATTAGTGACATCCAATACTTCAAAAATATAGTTTTTCACTAAGGCCCAAAGGTTGGGCTTTGGGGATCAGGACTTTGAATTAACTTCTATCAAATTGATAGGTAAAACATAATAAAGATTACCAAAACCAAATACCTAATAACTTTGAATATCAAAAATCTAAGGTGAGAAAGGGTTAGACATCAGGTGAATTCTTTTTGGTCTAATGCATAATGCATAGATGGTTAAAGAATAAACTGAATAGTTGACACCTGATATCCAAAAGATCAAAATCACTCAAAAAACTAAGGCAGGAAAACACTTAGCAAGGGAAAATTTTGACGCCTGATTTGATGATGTCAAAAACATCCATGATAGGCATGTTAGGACAAGAATCAATTCCACAACTCCTAGAGATGAGAAAAAAGGAAAATGAAGGAAATATGAAAAAAAAAGAAAAAAAGGGGGAAAACATTGAATCAACCATAATAACAAGCAATCGAACCCAACATATCAAAACTAGGAAAATACCATGAAATCAAAGAAAATTTGAAAGAGACCATGATAACTACCTGGGAAAAGAGTGCGAGGACAAGGGAAAACATGGGCGAGAATGAGACCACACACACATAACACGAAAAAAATGAGCACCAATGATTGAACATCGAAGGTAGCATAAACACATTGAAAATGGTAGAAAGGAATGAGTATAAGAAATCACAAGGGAAAGATTTAAATTTATAGAGCTCAAAATTTACTTCAATCACACAAGGTAAATGGATAAAATGACTTATCATTTACTTATAAAACCAATCAATGAATTCTAACCACCTCCATTAATGAATCACTAAAAGTATTGTCAGTGAAATAAATACGCATGATAGATGTGACTAGCTCAGCAACTGAGGTGACACGATGTTGTCAAAGTCGAGCTTTTGGGATTAGGGGTTTGATTAAACTAATATCTTGACATGCAAAAGTTTGAATTGAAAACAACCAACAAAAAGCAATGAATAGGCATCAAATTTTTGGTTTGATCTATTTTGAATGCAAACATAGCATATCTTGAAAAAATGAAAACTAACAAAACACTTAGAAGAAAGCGAAAATGGAAAGGAAGAAGGAAAGAAGAGAAAATGAAATGAAAAGGGAAAAGGGAAAAATGAAGAGGAGAAAAAGGGAAGAAGGGGATAGAAATAAACAAATCTAACAAGGAAAAAAAGAAAAGGGGGTCCTTTCTTTTTTAAAAAAAAAGTGGGGTGTGGGTGCAATGCACAATAAGTATGAATACCAACTATCGTAGATATGGATCATTAAAACCATATTAAATTCCTATCTAGGTTGATGAAATAAAATAAACTATATACATATAGAGTCATGACCTAGTGAGGGCTATTATAAATGGGAAAAATATAATTTCCCACTTATCTTTTGGGTGTCTTAAATAAATCCACAAAGGCATACAAAAAACCAATATAGGAAAAAATATTCATAATATGTCAATATTAAGGGCTAAGATGGATGAGTTGAGGACTCTTTGTTTGTTAAAAAGATGGAGAGGTGACCAATGTCTATTGCTTTTGAACCTAATTATTTTTTTGGATGTCCACCTATTAATATAAAAGTAATCAATGAAATAAATGAATAGTCCCTTGCCACTAGCTAATAATCGAACTCAATCATTTTCTACTTCTATTCATCCATTTGAAGGGTAGGTGTACGAACTGGAGTTGTGAAAACCTATGATAAGCATGAAGAAACATATTATAGTAAATATGGATATCATTTAAATTTATACTAAATGATGTAAGATGAAACAAGATATATGAAATTAAATTTATATTATTTTCTCATACCTAAATCAAAGCCATTGCAGATAAAACTATTGTAGCAAAGGGCACTTCTATTGTGCCATGAATATGTTTGAATTGATGTCATCAACAAAAAATAGAACAACATTATTTGAAAAAATATATCTAACATTATTTAGAAACATAATGATTAAAAATAGTAAAACTTACCTTAGTAAAACTTGACATAAAACCATTGCCACCAAATGGTGTTGATGTTGAAGGTCCAACATCCACATATTCATAATCAAATTTCAATTTTAACAATACCATTGATATATTAAAAAATAATTAATATATTGTATATTTACTATTTTGTTACAAATCACATACCTATGGACTCAGCATGGCTATATAATTAGGAAATGAAGGGTTGATAGATGTAGTATGGAAAATATAACCCTAGAATTTCATTAATACAATTCTTTACATTAAATTTCACTCATAATAAATTAATATAGTTAATCTTAAATCCCAGAAGAAAATTTAATAAATTGCAAAAAATTATTAAAAATTACCTATCAATCAATGTCGATGGTGCTATCAACAACTCATCTATCAAAAAAATAATTTCTAGTACAAATGTATCTTCCTTGTGGCCATGTCTACCATACTCTTAAAATTTTGGAGCATCCTTTGCAGTGCATGTGCTCATATCATCCTTTGTACCATAGTCCAAAATAGATCTACAATTGTGGCAAAGGTAATGTTATCATCGAGATGCATGAAAGTATCACCCTCAACTCCTTATGGCAAAGGCTTGCTATGTTGTAGTAAGGTTTGTGTCAGGGAAATTATTGAATATAAATTTTCCACCTCGACACTCTCCTTCACAATAGAAGGGGACACAACTTGTTGAATGTATAATCTTTCTAGGAATCTCAATACAGAATCCTAGGCATAATGTGCTCGTTCTCTATCTAGTGTTGAGAATTTTTCTCTACCCTAAAAATATAAGATGTCAAAATAATTTTGGGTCTCATTGAGAAAAAAAAATGAAATATTGTTGGACCTCATTGTTGTTGCATGGGGGAAGGTTAAAAATATTCCACCACCTATCCTAAAAAATATCTCTTATTCCTTGGTGTTGGAACTAATGAATAAGGAATCTCTTACAGCTTCCATACAAGACAATTTAGTTCTTAGATCAACAAAAAATGCACACAAATAAGATTTAATTTTTTCTATTTTACTTTTTTACACAATAATTTTATGAAGTATAATTATTGTGTGTTCTCCCTATAATTGCACCCTATGTTTATTTTATAACTAATGGAATATATATGAGAAATGATAGATTTTAATGATGATTTGAGGGCTCACTAATGTGAAGTAGTTGCATTAGGATTTTTCAATACATAAATCAATATGTGGAGCTTATTTTTGTTGGTTTTAATTTGACCTAATAAATTTTATTGTGTCATGAGGAGGTCTAGGGGTAGATGGAGGAATTTAATGAGGGTAGGGTTCTACTTGAGATTTGGTAGATTTTTTTCCACACAATGTGGGGAATTAGTGTTTGGGGGTATTGTTGAATGCACAAGACAACTGAGAGGGGGGGAGTGAATCATTTGTACCTTAAAACTTCAAAACCCTCATGAACATTTAGATCCAAATTCATTCAATTATCCCTTAATATGTTATAATGATTTAGCATCAAAAGAAAACAATAGAAACTAAAAAAAAATCATCACCATACACAAGAGAGCACCAAATTTATGTGGAAAATACAAGATGGGAAAAACCATGGTGAGGATTAACTCACAATATAAAGTAATATCAACATCGAATACAATAGGGATCATCACTCAAGAGAAAGAAAGAAAGGCTCACTTCCAAAGGATCATTTCCAGAATATAAAAGGAGATAGAGAAGAGTGTTACAATAAGAAATACATATCAAAGAAACAAAAAAATCCACCACAATATCACCAATGCCTTCACAATCTCTTAGAATAATTGTAGACACCTTTTTCTCACTACATTAAGTAATATAACACATGAAAGCTTGCACTGTACTTTACAAATTCACACCCTACAACTCTACAATTCACATCACTCACATCATACTCATCTATCTTCACATCCCTCAACAAATCAACTCATATTTATATCATCTTCAACCTTGAAATCATTCTCCAAGGTCAGCTATGCACCTCAACTATGCAAATTCAAATTAGGTCAGCACCAAAATATTTCCACAGTGGAAAGAAGTGAAGGCATACCACAACACACCTTAGCTAGGGCCTAAATCCACACAAGCATTCCATGATACACTTTCACAAAAACTGAAGCACCTTTGCATTTAGTTTAAACATGTAGGTTGGTCATTACCCATGTAAAAACCATTGATACTTAAGTACACAGTTCCTCAAATCCAAAGAAAACTCACAAACATCACATAACACTTGAAAATGATCTGAGAATATTCCAAAAATATCTTGAAATATAAGAAACTCATTCACAATAACTTTTACTTGAAGAATGTACACACCCAATACACTCAAATAACTCTACCATACACTGTAACTTAAGAAACCAAATCATGAAACACCAAACCTTGAATAAATTCAACTGAAGAACGATATCAACACTATCAACATACTTTTAGATCTGCAAGACCTAAAACCAAACTATGGAGAAACACCAAGAAAAAATATTTCTCCTAGATACCTCTGCAATACATAATTCACACATTGGTGAACACAACTTCTGCACAATGATTTAGTACACCAAATTATTGATATACCACTTCTAAACACTTTTGATCAACATATCCTAAACAAATAATCAAATATTTAACCTAGAAGAAATGTGAAGCAACATCAGAACACTACTCTACAACCCAAAACAACACCACAATTCATTGTTTCCACTTTACATCAAATTTTCTCAAAAGCACTTGGAAACCAAGCACTAGAGATGCATCCTCATCATATTTAGTACTTCTAGAACCAACTACAACCTAGCAACTTAGCCATACATCCAAAAGAATCATTAATGCAACAACATAGACAACACCAGCAACTACATATACTCTTATAACAATCTTTTTCTCATTAACGACAACACAACCTTGCTGACATCAATGACAACACCAATTGATCATACTTAACACAATCTCCCCCTTTGTCATTGATGGAAACACATGATGTGAAAAACCATAGAAAACAAACATGAATACCTTTTCTTTATGCCTATTTCCTTTTCTATTTTACATTACTCACTCTCCCCCTTTCAATTTATCTTTTTGACATGCTTCATTCTCCCCCTTTGACATCAATGAAAAATGACAAAATATTTGTATTACTTATGTTTCTCCTTTGATATCAATCAACCTTCTCACAAATTCTCTACAACTATCTTTCTTTCATTGATCGATATACTCCCCCTTAGGAGCACACACCATACATCACTAATCAAAAAACACTTTTTGACTACAATAACCAATAATGTCACTACCTACTCCCCTTGAGAGGTAGCCACCAACATCAGTCTAGACCAAGTAATGAATCTTGAGATCCATTGGACTAATGCATCTCCTTATTCATTTAGTTCAAAGAAGGATGGGAAATTATCATCAACTTCTCTCAGAGATACTCAAAAGTATCCTTAAAAAGAGCCTTAGTAAATACATCAACAATCTAATCCTTTGTAGGCACATATTCAAGCTTCACTTCATTCTCTACAACCTTCTCTCTCAAGAAGTGATACTGGATTGAGATATGATTTGTCCTTGAATGCATTACTAGATTCTTTGAAATATTGATAGCACTTGTATTGTCATAGAAGATAGAAATTGGTTCATCATATACCACCCTAATATCCTTTAATATTTTACTCATCCACAACACTTGTGTGAAGCAATATTTTTTTACAATGTATTCTACCTCTACAGTAGATAAGGATACTAAATCTTGTTTCTTATCCATGACACCAATTTGCATCCAAGAAAGAATGCATGGTCACCACTTTAACTTTTTCTATCATCCACACAACCAACCCAATCTACATTTGTGTAAGAAATCAGAGTAAAATCATTATCCTTTGGATACCATAGGCCATAATTCAGAGTGCCCTTCAAGTATCTAAATATTCTTTTCATTGCTGCAACTTGTGACTCTCTAGGATCTTCTTGAAATCTAGCCATAAAAAAAATTACATGCATGATATTTGGTCTAGTAGTAGTTAAATATAGCATTCCTCCAATCATTGATCTATACTTGCTTTGATCAACCTTAGGAGATTCATCATTCTTTCTCAACTTGCAACTAGTAGTCATAGGGGTACATACTAGTTTAGAATCTTCCATTTCAAACTTCTTCAATATTTCCTTGATATACTTTGATTGTGAAATAAAAATACCTTTATTTGTCTAATTTATTTGTAGTCCAAAGAATAAATTCATCTCTCCAAACATAGAAATTTCAAAAAAAATTTGTACTTCTTTTGTAAACTTCTTGCACATAGCTTCATTGCTTCTAAAGATTATGTCATCAACAAATACAACCACAATCAAGATTTGATCTTTTTCAACTTTAAAGTTAAGATTTCTATCTGCAATACCTTTATTGAATCCTTGTTGTATCAAGTACCTATCCAACCTTGCATACCAAGCTTTGGGAGCTTGCTTCAATCCATACAATTCCTTCTTCAATTTGTAGACCATATCTAGTTTTTCTGATAAATGAAATCCTTTCAGTTGTTCTAAGTATACCTCTTCCAATTCTCCATTCAAGAAATCAAACTTCACATCTCTTTGATAAAATTTAAAATTCTTGAGTGCTGCAAAAACAAAAACATCCTAATAGCTCCCATTCTCGCCACTAGAGCAAATGTCTCCTCAAAATCTATTCCTTCAACCTGTGAGTAGCCTTTACACACAATCATTGCCTTGTTCCTTACCACTTCTCCATTCTCATTTAGTAGATGTATCATCACCAAATCTAACACATCCTCCTACATATTTTTCAAGTTTAAAAAAATTACTCTTGTCATCGATCATATGATTAGAGCACCCACTGTAAATGATCCAATAGTTCTTCTCTTGTCTAGAATGAAAAATAGACACCAAAGTACCTTTAGTTTCATCCTTTCTCTCCAGAGAGCTTTCCTTCACACGTCTCTTAGAGTTAGTGGAATTAGATTCATCTTTTAAATCCATGAACAAGCATTCATCATCATCATCTCCAAAATTAGATTCATCATTAGAAATAATTGCATCTTCTCTAACATAATAACTTTTCTTAATCATCTTGCCTTTGTTCTCCTTATTTTTGTTTTTCAAAGGCCTATTTGGACATCTTGAAGAATAATGACCTATTTTTCCACAATTGAAATATTTGAAAGGAACTTACCACTGTACTTACCAGTAACCTTCTTCATTCTCCTTACAAAGTACTCTTGACCTAATTCCTTAATCTCCTCTAATTTTCTAGCCTTAAAAGCAGTCTCAATTTATGCACCACTATTTGTACCAAATTCTCTCATCTCAAAAGAAGTTAAAGAACCACACAACTAATCTCTAGTATATTGATTTCAATTTTCAAAAAATCTTCTCAATAGCATAAAATTTATGACTATAATATTTAGGAAGAGTTCTGAGAATTTTTCTTTATCACTTTTGATTCTTTAAGTTTTCCACCAATATCTCTAATGGAATTGGCAGTTCTTCATCTACCCTTTCCATGTAGCTTGTAATGTTTTCCTCTTCAGACATTTGTAGGTTCTTAAACATGATCTAATAAAAGTACAAAGTTGTGTCACACTTTTGGCTAACTTATCAGCACAACTAAACTTTTCTAACTAAAAATTAATTTTGGTCAAACAAATGATATAGTAAGATTCATTCTAGCTAAGTTAGATATGTCCACAAATTTTCCAATTAAAAGTGTTAGATAAATGCATATGTAGCACCACTTTGAAGCCAATTTACCAAAAAAAAAACTATTCAAAAAAGTTGATGTTTCAACAACTCTTAGTCATGTAAATAACATTTTTTTTAAATATAAAAATACCCTTTTGTAGATCCATAAGTTTAGTTTTCAAAAATATATTTTTTAATAGCTCACCTATTATTCATATTTTATATTTTATATTTACTAAAAGTAGGTTATCAACACAAAAATATTAGGTTGAATACCATGTCAAGAAAAATATTAAAACTTATTAAAAAGAATTGAAAAAAATATGATGCACTAGAGATAAAAGAATCTATATCAAGATGGTATAATTTGTTTTCTATTTTAGATAAATAGTTAATATGAAAGTTTACATCAAATGGAAAAAAATATTTTTTAGTACATGAAAATTTTAATAATTATTTAAAAGTATATATTTATCAAGATTGGAAAAAAATATATCTATGCACTAAAGTTTCAAGTTATAAATACACAAAATTTTTGAAGGAAAAAATATAAAATTTACTATATAAAGATTGATGTCCCATGTAACTTTATTTGTGAGCATTTTATTAGCAAAAAAATTATAATGCAAATTTACAGAAAGCTATATTAAAATAACTTTTTTTTTTCCAAAAAAATACAAACATAAAATATACTAAAAAAATACATATTTTATTAGTTTACATCATTTTAAAATTCAAAATATATATGCCACTCTTTAGTGATTCAAGTTTAATAGTTGGATCACTTTTGGTTGTTTCCTTTATAAAGTGTGACACAATTTTGTACTTTTACCTAATCTTCAAATTTTGTATCTTGTTTGACCTTATCATCTCCTTCATAAATAACTTCTAACTTTACCCAAATTTCTCTAGCTATTTTCAGATTCATAACTTTCACTAATTCAAAATTAGCAAAACTATTTAAGAGAGCACACCTTGCTTTACCATTGCTTTCATAGGCATTGATCCCAAAATCAATACTCAAACCATTTGCAGGCATAGTATATTCATTCTCAATTGACTTCCAAATGTCAAATCCAAGATAAAACAAAAAAACCTTCCATCCTTGTATTCCAAAATGCATAATATGTTCCCTCAAGCACATGAATCACTTTCTTTTGCACCATCCTAGATCTACCTCAATAGGTTAAGCTTTCTTCCAAGGAACCTTCCTCTAATACCAATTTTTGAATGCACAAGATAATTGAGAGGGGTGGGTGAATAAATTGTACCTTAAAACTTCAAAACCCTCATGACCATTTAGATCCACATTCATTTAATTAGCCCTTAATATGTTAAAATGGTTTAGCATGAAAAAAAAACATGAGTTGATATACAACAAATACCATACAAAATAGAACACTAGATTTACATGGAAAACCCAAGATGAGAAAAACAACAGTGAGGATTAGCTCACAATTTAAAGTAATATCAACACTGAATACAATAGGGCTCACTGTCAAAGGGATCACTTCCCAAGAGAAAGAAAGAAAGGCTCACTACCAAAGGCTCATTGCTAGAATAGAAAAGGAGATAGAGAAGAGTGTTAAAATGATAAATCCATCTCAAAGCAACAAAAGAATCCACCATAACATCACCAACACCTTTATAGTCTTTCTAAAGAATTGTAGACACCTTCTGCTCACTACATTTAGTAATCTTACACATGAAAAATCACACTAAACTTTACAAATTCACACCCTACAAATATACAATTTACATCACTCACACATACTCATATACCTTTACATCCCTCAAAAAATCAACTCATATTTATATCATCTTCAACCTTGAAACCATTCTCCAAGGTCAGCTATGTACCTCAATTGTACAAATTTAAATTAGGTCAGCACCACAACATTTCCATGGTGGAAATGAATGAAGGCAGAATACAATACACCTTAGATAGGACCTAAATCCATTCATACATGCCACGCTACACTTCCAAAAACACCAAAGAATCTTCACATTTAGTGTAAACACCCAGGTTAATTGTTACACATGTAAAAAAAATGGCACTTAAGTAAACACTTCCTCAAATCCAAAGACAACTCACGAACACCACATAACACTTGAACACAATATAGAATATTCCACAAACATCTTGAAATCTAACAAACTCCTTCACAACAACTTTCACCTGAAGAATGTACACACTCGGTACACTCAAACAACTCTGCCATACATTGTAACTTTAGAAACCAACTTTTGAAGCACCAAACCTTTAGCAATTATGTTGAAAAAAGAAACCAACACTATCAAAATTCCTTAAGATCCTCAATACTTGAAACCAAATTG
The DNA here is from genome assembly GCA_007258455.2 of Sequoia sempervirens. Lineage (NCBI taxonomy): Eukaryota > Viridiplantae > Streptophyta > Pinopsida > Cupressales > Cupressaceae > Sequoia > Sequoia sempervirens. The sequence goes on along the minus strand of VDFB02179234.1, from coordinate 30,384,248 downwards.
TGGAGAAACATGAATCAAAAATACTTCTCCTAGACACCTTTGCAATACATAGTTCACACATTGGTGAACATAGCTTCTTCTACACAACAATACAACACACCAAATTCTAGATATAACACTTATGAACACCTGTGATCAACATATCCTAAATGCACAATTAGATCTTCAACCTAGAAGAAAGGTGAAGTAACATCAAAACACTACTATGCAACCTAGAACAACACCACAACTCATTGTTTCCTCTTTATATCATTTTTTCTCAAAATCAGTTGGAAACCAAGTACTAAAGACACTTCCTCATCATATTCAATACTTTTAGAACCAAATAGAACCTAGAAACTTAGCCATACATACAAAAGCATCATTAATGCAACAACATAGACAACATCAACAACCACATATACTCTTGCAACACAATCTTTTGCACAAAAATGACAACAACTACCCATACTTGCAACAAGTTGAGGGATTATCAATTCCTATAGTTAAATAAAATTAAATAATTAAAAAAATAAACAAATTTGATTCTACTTTGAACTAATAAAAAATTAAAAAATTTTCCTCCTCATTCTCATTCATGTCATGATCTAGTATTGTGGTAGCTTTCATCTACTCAAATATCTCAAAAAAATGTTTCCACTTTTCCTCACTCACAATAGGGATTGCAAGAAATATGGTTAGAATAAAACAAACTCAACCTCTTTTTTCTTTAATAGTCAAATATCATAATAATTTTATAAAGTGAGCACATTATAACATGTTAACATTATTTTTCATAGAAAAAAGTGGTTGTGGCCACTTTTTGGTCCCCCATCTTTATACACATGCTTATATTGCATTGGTAAGTATTTCATGATGGAGGTGGTGGCCATATTTTTAGTTGGGATATGATATCTCCTAGTTATCCCACCCTTTTTATAGTTCTCCCTTGGTTTAGTGAGTGCCATCAAGCATGTTTAGAGAGTGGATATTGGTAAATGGTTCCCTCATCCTACCTTGGTGTTGAATTTGTGAGAGAAGATGATTATAGGTTAGGACTCTATCATCATCATGTACGATCCTACTCTTGCATAGGCTTATCATGGTGGATTTATCACATGATTGGTAAGTATTTCACTTTTTCCACCTTTCATGGAACAATGGTGATGTCTTGTAAATGTTATCTATGTCTTCATTTGTGTATGACATGAAGCATTGTCACCACATCCATGTTATGTCTTGTCTTTCACCGTTCTTGACCTAACACCTTGAGTGTGTGTCTAAATGTAGTGTAATACATGTTAGTGTTGTATCTTAGTTGTTACTTGAGTCCTTATGCTATTAAAAAATTATTCACTTGGCTAATGTCTTTGTTGGAAGTTTTGGGAGATTGTTGGAAGAATGTCATTGATGTTGTTGTTTGGAAACATGAGCACGAGGAACAAGCAAAGGCTTATAATGATGTTTTGTAGTGTTGTCATTGATGTCAACATTGTAACTTATGTGAAGATTTTAGTTGTAGACCATTTTGATTAGTTCTATAAAGTTTTTGAGTTGTTGAGGAAGAGATATTTGCAAGATGGTTTGATCTGGAAAATTAAGTTATGTGGGAAATTGATTAAGTCTCAATTTGGCTAATTTAGGGTAACAAAGCATCTGTATTTGGGTCCACACCACTTTGAAAATGAAGGTTTCACTCTACACTTCTAACATTATTTTGCTGGATGTTAGATGTATTTAATTCTAGGTTTTCATCATGTTTTGACAAGTGGTTTGAGAGAAATGAGTTACAGAGTTTGGTTCGGAAAATTACAAAAAAAAATTTATAGTATGGTTGTGTGGGAGAATCCACACGTTTCCATGGATGAATTTTTGGCTTTGTGCTTTTGAGGATAAGTTTCCAAATGGAAATAGAGTTGGTTCAAGTTTGCATTGAGTTTTGAGGTCCACGTGTCAAGATGTGGATGTACATTTGAAGGATTTTTCTTTTAGGTCTTATGTTGTGTCAACATAACATGTTTAATATTACATGTGAAGATTAAATACGTATTGTGGTCTTATGCGGGATCTATTATAGGTCCATGTCGACTTATTTTAAGTTATTTTGAGATTTAAATTGTGGTGCAGTGTGGATGAATTTTTTTGGAGCCAAAAAGTCATATTTTGAGTGTTACATCTAATTAGGCTAACCTAATTGACGTTATAATTGATGCACATATATATATATATGTATATATGTATGTATATATATGTATATGTATATATGTATATCTTAATATTAATATTAATATGTGTGTGTGTGTGTGTGTATGTTTTGAGGAATGAAATGAACATATGATGTGTGATGCAAAGGTTCTACGTGTGAATATTATTAGAGTAGTGTGAGTTTAAGTTGTGAATGTTGAGTAGAAGATTGAAGTGATGTGAATGCAGAGTAAAGTAGAGTGTTAGATCTAAATCAGATGAAGTGTGTAAAGTTAGTTTATTGACCTTTATTGGAATTCTATTCATGCATATGTTAGATGCAATTGTAATAGTTCAAAATAGGTTGTGAGCCACCACCTCTCTTCTATATTTTTCTTTGTGGATAGTGAGACCACTTGTAGTGAGCACCTTTGTAAATATACTATAACCAGTTATAATATTTTACAAGATAATATTCACCATGGTTTTTCCCATTTTGGGTTTTCCATGTAAAAATCTCAGTGTTCATGTGTTATGTGGTGTTGTTAATGTTTCATACTTTCTTTCTTTATTATAGTTGAATATTCTTTAGTGATTGGATGTTTAATATTTGAATGGTTTAAGAGAATACCGATTAACCCCCCCTCTCAATATTCTAGGTGTTCAATAGTCTTGAGTGTGTGGCTCAAGGCATTATGTTGAAAGTGAAATCTTAGATAGGTTTATTGAAGGGAAATAAGTCCAAGCATTTCTAATTCTTAAGATCGCCTTGTGACATAAAAAGGAACATAATATCTACAACTTGGATTCTTGTATTAACACAACAAAATAAAATTAGGAAGTGTTTCTAATGTCCAAGATCACCTTTTGGTGTGAGGAGAGAGCATACACACTAAAAAATGTCTCAAAAGAATAGAAAAAAATGTTCATTCCCATTGATAAAAAATGTGCAACTACTTTAGTGCTTAAAATATTGTCTTCAATAAACATCTTGCACCAAATACATTAGTAGTTTTAAAGGATATTCTTGGACAAATATTTTACAATAAATATGTTATTAGTTTAAAAAGATAAGAGTATTTGACAAGCAATTTGTTGCAAGAAATGTGTTAATGATGAAATTTAATCCCCTATAAAAATTATAAATAAATGTAAGCACACGACAAAAGAATGGTTATTATGATGTTCTTCATGATTTTCTATGAAATTTTATTTCATTTTGTCAAACTTGCATTATGTACACAAAAAATGTCTTTGAAGATTGAGAATAAATAAGGGGTTTGAATGATTATACCTAAAACTCAATCTAGAATCCACAAAAATGCCTCCATCATAGAAAAGTTCTTTGATTAAACTTTCTAACACTTGCAACAAAATGAAAATATAATATGCAATAAAAAAAAGTAATTTTTAAGGTCCAAAAAAAGGGCGAGGGGTCTTAGCTAGACGATTAAGCCCCTATAAATGAAGGATTTAACTAGTGGATAATAAAAACTAAATTAATAAAATTAAAAATGTGTAGCATGCATAATATAACATGTATGATATGAATCCATAAAACCATATAGATTACCAAGGAAAGATCTTGAAAATTAAAACAAAAATGTTGGAAATGTTCTCTTGAATCAAAATATATTATATTATATGTGAATATTTATTCCTTCAAACTTCAAAACTATGAGGTCCATTTTCCACCAATAAGATCCCTTAACAATCTTACCTTCAAATCTCTCAAGAAAATGATACAAAAATTGTAAGATACAGTTAGAAAAAAACTACAAAACAAGGGTTAGATGAGGGATATCATCCCACTAAGCGTGCTAGGAATATGGACACAATTTATATGAAATAAAAATAGGATTAAAACCCTTAAAATCTAACTCTATTTAACACTTAACTATCACCTTAGTTAAATCAAGAAATCATGTAAATAAAAATGAAATAAAATGATAAATCTCACCCAAATGATTCTTGTTGCACCACAAAGCTAGTTATGCTCCAAGATTATTGTTGGAAGGTATATAGCTACTCACCAAGTTTTTATATGAAAATAGCTTGTGGAAAACTAAATTTGTTGAATTTTAGGTGAAGGGATCAACAATGGGAATTGGCTAAGAGAATAACAATTGAGATCAAGTTAGTTAGATAGTTGAGAGATGGATGGTGTAAGAAAATAATAATATTTAGAATAATTAGATAAATTTTTTGAGGTTTTGGGAGGTAAAGGAATAAGATAGTTGAGAGATGGATGACGTAAGAAAATAATAATATTTAGAATAATTAGATAAATTTGTTGAGGTTTTGGGAGGTAAAGGAATAAGAGAGTTGAGAGGCTGAGGAAACATATAATGATGATTCCTTGTAAGGGTATTAGAGATAGGATACTTCCAATGTTGTGTAATAGAGATGGGAGCCTTGACTATTGGGGTATTGAAGATGGGAAGCCTTTGACCTCTTGTCACAATATTAAGGGTTAGAGGAGTTGGATGAATAAATAAACAGTTGATTAATATTTATTTAATTAATGATTGAAGTATGGTTGAAAAGGTTAATTAAATAACCATCTTCATTTAATTAACATTAGGATGGGATGAAGTCAAGTGAGATTGAATATGCATAATTTTAGGTGGCTACAACAATATATAAAATATTTAATAATAAGAAGCTAAGAATCTTTCATGGAGATTTCTTAAGAATGCTAAAAGAAAAGGAAAATTTTGCTTGTAGCCCACCATTTACATTGGACATCACATGGTTTTTCCATATGTTAAGGATAGAAAAGGATATGTGAGGATAAAGAGGATAAAGAGACATGAGGTAAGAGAGAAAAAGATAATGTGAGATTTGGGGATTTTAAAGTCTAAGGGAAATAAAAAAATCCTATCTCATGAGAAGCCATATATTTTGAGGAAGAGCAATATAGGATTGTTGGAACAAGCCTGGATTATCAAAGGAAAAATAGGGAAACTCAAGATTCTACCCATCCTTGTATTATGAGACGTGTATATTTAAAGACTTGTTTTAGTTGATATAATTTTAGAGGAGGCACATATTGAACAATGGGTACTTAGCTTGAAGAAAACTAACACACATAGTGTACCAAAAAAGATTGATGGTGAGAATGTGGAACTAATGGATAGGTTGTTTGAGTTCATAATGCATATGGAATTGAATCCAAGAAATGACTTTACATCCAAAGATCAAGAGTTATGATATAGAATTCTAAATGAACATATAAAAGAGAAATATATTGTTGAACTTGGAAAAATCAACTCCACAACTCCCAAAAATCATTTGCAATCAAACAATTGTCACAAAAAGAGAGAATAGCAAAGCTCTGGAGGCCACGAGCTATTGATCCAACAAAACATGAATCATTATGAATGTGCATCATAATGATTATACAATAAAGAATCTTTATAAAAGGACAATAAACCTAGAAACCCTAGGTGGGGATAAAACAAGATCATGACATGTGTCCTCATCCTATGACATGAGACATAAAAAGAACATGTCCTAAGTAAGCTTAAGTAATTAGAGGAAAAGGGACCTAATAATTGAATAAATAATTAATTAGAAAATACCTTTTACTCTAATATCCCCTTTAAGTGAAACTTACGGAGTAGCTCTCAAAATTCTAAAGATGAAAGCATGATGGGTTATGAAAACCAAGGTTTGTTGAGGTACCCATATACAAACAAAAGATCTCTTAAAATTGGAGAAAAAAGAGAAAAATATTGTGGGAGAAAACCCCTATCCAAACAAGAAAAATACAAGCAAAGGTCTAAGAAGCCTCCAAACAAAAAGGCCTTGAAGGAGTAGGAAAAAATGATGAACATGAAGAATACATCACTGAAGCATGAAGAACCCATAAACACTCTCAAAGAATGACTACTATAATGCTTAAAGAAGAACCTCCTACTCAAGGAACATTGAGAAGGGGGGTGAATCAGTGTTCAACAATATTCTAAACTTCAATTCAGATTATAAACCATCTACAACATTTAAATAGAAGTAAAGATGTAAGCACATGAAAGAAGCAATCAAAACACCATAACAACAATATTTTTACATGGAAACCTTGTTAGGGGAAAAACCACGGTGGAGATTAATCCACAATCTATATACTCTTTTACAAGTATGAAGAAAAGGGAATGCACATGCATTCAGGCACACTACCTAGAGCTCACTACTCAAAATAAGGAAGGGTCACTACATTACAAAATGTTTGAGATTACAAAAAAATATTGAACTGAGAAGATAGCATCTACAAATTCTTGGTTTTAGTTCTGGTGAAGCACATGAATCAAATTCTTAAGCTTCTATCAGAATTTTCACTTAGCTCTACTCTGCCTTAATTCGCTTCACAAAAGCCTCTTCTGTACAAGTAGAATTCATTCAATCGCCCTTATGATATTCACACATGCATCTGTTCTACTATTTTCACCCACTTACACACAAAAATGAATTGCCCAAACTCACATATATATCCACCAACAATAATTCAATTGCTATATGTCGGCTTCAAATAAAATACAAAATATTCTCCACATGCCAGCTCAAATCATGAGCAATCTTTAATGCACACCCACACAAGTCGGCTAGACTATAGCTACAACCCAAAAAAAAATAACCAACACAAGAAAAAATTAAAAAATTACTCCTTATACATCCACGACATGCGACATTCACTAGGTCAGCCATAAAGAGCAAATAAACAGAAAAATATCTTCCCGGATTTCCAAGCTCGTACAACATTTAATGAAACATCACAAAACTTAGCAGTAAGATAACATATATGATCAAAAATCTATCCCAGGGATCCATAGTTCAAACTAATGATCCGGTGAAGCATACAAATTGACTAATTGACCAGATACCATGTTCTTTTTCCTTTCTGCTAGTAGAAAAATGTTCTCTACTTTTCTCACCTATATGAGAAAATCCTAATCTACAGACTAAAATAATGAATTTAGTTGCCATCAATGACAACACTAGAAGCCATATGCCAACAATCTTCCCCTTTGGAATTGATGGCAACACTTAGTGAAAAATGACTAAGTGTCGAAACCAAGAGATTATGTTGCCAAAGCTCAAAATTTCAAAACACAACTTTCTTTCAAAACATTGCCCCCCTTAGAATGTCAAGGAATTTTTCATTGCACTCTCTCCCCCTTTGACATCAATGACAAAATTTTTACTGCTCTCTTTCTCTCCCTTTGCTAATTTAGAAAAATTGAAGAACTACAACTGCTACACAAGTAAAAAAATTATTTTATACTTATCTTTCATTTTTTGAAGAAATTTCTTCGAAGCATCTATTGCAATCCCAATGATTATGATCAAGTTGTTGTTTTTTGATGTTTGGTTGATGATCTAGATGATGGATTCTGGAATTGTGATTGTTCCTTCTAATTTCTCTCCTTTCTTCAGTACTTCAATTAGCTGCTCCAATCTACATTCAGTTAAATCCCTCACTTTCCAGAAAGTCTCCACAAGAGTGTTTCTAGAAAAGTGAACTTTTGCATGCTTAGTTTGCAACCAATGAATCCTTTTCTTTATTGTACCTTCCTATTCCTAAAACATGTTATAATCTTGACCAATTTTGTTCAACTCATTTTCAATCTGCTCCAACTTGTCCTTGTACTTCCTAGCTACATGAGGCCAACGAAGACAATAACTGTAGATGTTATTTTCCGAGTTTATACATTGCCTCAACAAATTCATTTTCTTTTTAATTTGGTAAGGGACAGCTTGAACTACTCCTTCAAATGTAAAATTATTTCTTCCTCTTTCTTATCCTAAGACTCAGAGGCCATAGTTTCCCTAATACATTCAATCAACTCTTTAGGAAGTACATTCTGCAAACTTTCCAACTCAATGTTATTATGCACAAAGTAAATGCCTAGAATTCTCTCAATCAAGTCCTACTCATATGAGGGTCTATCTAACCATATATAAACAATCTTCTACATCCCATCTTTTCCTTCAACAATTTGCAATATCTTTGTGTTGACTAAATCACCTTCTTCTCTGCTTCCTTTTGCTATTATCACATCTAGTTCAACTAATTTTGGTTAATCCCTTGGAGTGTACTCATTAGAATCTTCATCTAGTATATCCAAAATTACTTGCTCTTTGCCTTTTCCTTCAAGTTTAGGAGACTTGTGTGTCAGAGGAGTGTCATTAGCAAATTTTAGGGTTCTTTTCTGCTTCCTTTCTATTTTACCAGAAGATGATCTGAATTCAAGTGCTTTTTTCTAGAAAGGAAATGCTAATTTCTCCAAATTTTCCTAGCAACTCTTTAAAGAAATTTGCATAAACTTGCTCACAATTTTCTAGAGTATTGAAATGTTCAAAAATTTGCTTACAAACTAGTTCATTTTCCTTCCATACCACATTATCGATCTAAGGTAGACAATTTAGAAAATACATCATGATACATATGATCAAAGTACCAAACCTGAAGGGGTAATCTACATCCTTTGTTAATTGTACATTCTCCATCAATTAATATTTTTAGCAAACTGCACAAGTCAAAGTCTTGATCCTCCATTATCATTTTATGGGATATTTAAACTACACCCGCCGAGGTTGTGCCTTCCTTGTTTCTAAAGAAAATTTTGTATGAAATCCCATGTGCAATGTGCCTTGTTATCGGATCTTTGATTGTTGAAATTACCAACGCCCTTTGATCTCCTATTACTCTAGTTAGGGATTTGACTTTGTTGTTTCGAATTGAATTTTTTTCAGAATATCCCCATCATTGCATAGACCAATTAGATTTCTAATCACATCCTTCAAAATAAGATAGGGTTTATCCAAGGTTAGAATTTCCTCATTCAATCTGTTCAGGATAAACCTAACAACTTCAACATTGTCAAAATAAGGAAACTCATTCCAAATGTCCAAACTTCTATGTTTCACACCTTTAAGCCACTTCAATTCATTGGCCAACAACAAATTTTTCAAATCCTTAATCTTTCTACTGCTATATTCATCCAACTTCACAATTTCTTTGATCTATTTCATTTTCCTTTATGTACCGAACATGTTTTTATACTGAGCACAAAATTATAAATTCAACAAGCGATCAAAAATACCTGATGAATTCACCACCAAATTTACTTGATTCCTTCAAAATTCTACTACAAAAGCTCTCCTTCTATTCTTTCTTCAGTGCAATGACAAATGAGGGTTCCAAATACCTTTTTATAGCTTTGCACACCTAATTTTTTTACCACATTAAATGTTTTTCCCTAGGAGTTCTAGTTACTTCATTTTCTCAAACAAGAGAAGAATCCATCTGCAGACATTCTAGATCTCGATTTTCTGTATAAGTGATCACAAACATATTTGTAGACTAATAGCATAGCTACTAAAAATTCCCTGCATTTTTCTGCCAACTATTTATAGGGGAACAAAGGATTTTTCTTGAAAAAACTCCCCCTAGGCCAATGACTTGAGATTAATTTCTAGAGCAATTACCAGAGGCTGCTTCTAGTGCAGGCTTATTTCCTTCATCAGATTCACTCTTCTTCACCCATTTTTTCTTCATCTGGTCTCTTATTTCTTCCATTGTCACTTTCCCTTTTCTTTTATCATCTTTCTGTGAAATTCTCCCTTTGTATACTAGACCTTTTCTATCCATGCTTTTGTTCCTATAGAATCTTGTAATGTGACCAAATTTGTTGCAAATATAACATACCAAATTTCTTTATCTAGACCATTCATCCCATTGATTCCCCTTTGACCTGAATTGATTAGCAACATGCCCAAATCTTCCACAGGTATAGAATTTAACATTCCCTACACTAATAGACATACTTTTGCACTCAATTGACTTATGACCAAACTTATTGCAACTAAAACACTGATCGGGAAATGACAGACTGCTTGAATTTATTTTACTTCTACACTGAGAAGCCCTATGACCAAATTTATTACAAGTAAAGCAATAACCACTAAAATTTTGAGCATTGGGTTGTCTTATCAGATATTTTTTGCCTTTTTTCATCTGAATTTTCTATCTGTAATCCTTATATTCAGATCCAGAGATTTCACCTTTCTCATGGCCAAGACCTCGCTTATCATTTGCTTCCTTTTGTCCTTTAGTCAAATCATCAAGCTTAGCAGAACTTTTCCTGAACTTCTCCTTGTACTCATTTGCAGTAGTGAGTTCATCTCTAAGAATAACTATCTATCTTTCAAGCTCTTGTTCATTATTTCTAGATTGTTGCAGTTCAATCTCTAGCTAAATGAATCCACTATTAACTCTGTTGCATTCTTCATATTTTTCTCTTAAAGACTAGGCCAAATTTTCCTCATTATTCTTTCTTTCTTCAATCTCCTTAGTTAACTTCATTGCCATAGATTCCATCTCAAGCTTTAGAATAACATTTTTCTTAGCAAGTTTTTCACATTCACTAGTTATCTCTTTTAGATCTGATTCAGGTGAACATCTTCCAAGCTTTTGTTTTCTTTCTAATTCAGCTGATCACAAATTTCCTTCCTGTTTTCTTTTGACTCATTGATTTTATCATTTAATGATTGAATGAATTTTTCGGCATGCACAAGATTTTCTTTTAATTCCATGACTTTTGCTTTAGACTAATCAAGATCATCAAGTGCGACCATAAGCTGCTGTTGAAGACCACCAGAGTCCATTGGAATCCAAGATCCACCTCAAGTTGTTAAACTTCCTATAGAGGAGCCTGCTCTAATACCAATTTTTGGACTCAAGGAACATTGAGAAGGGGGGTGAATCAATGTTCAACAATATTCTAAACTTCAATTCAGATTATAAACCATCTACAACATTTAAACAAAAGTAAAGATGCAAGAACATGAAAGAAACAATCACAACACCATAACACCAAGATTTTTATGTGGAAACTCTATTAGGGGAAAAACCATGGTGGAGATTAATCCACAATTTATATACTTTGTTATAAGTATGAAGAAAATGGAATGCACATGCATTCAGGCACACTGCCTAGATCTCATTGCTCAAAATAAGGAAGGCTCACTTCCTTACAAAACATTTATGATTACAAAAAAATGTTGAATTGAGAAGATAGCATCTAAAAATTCCTAGTTTTAGTTCCGATGAAGCACATGAATCAAATTTTGAAGCTTTTGTTAGACTCTGCACTTAGCTCTGCTATGCCTTAATTCGCTTCACAAAATCCTCTTCTGCACAAGTAGAATTCATTCAAATTCCCTTCTGATATTCACACATGCATCTGCTCTACTCTTTTCACCCACTCACACACCAAAATGAATTTCCTAAACTCACATGTATATTTGCTAGCAAGAATTCAATTGCTATATGTTGGCTTCAAATAAAATACAAAATATTCTCCACATGTCGACTCAAATCATGAGCAATCTTTAATGTGCACCCACACAAGTCGGCTAGACTATAGCTACAACCCAAAATAAAATAACCAACACAAGAAACAATTAAACAATTACTCCTTATACATCCACGACATGAGACATTCACTAGGTCGGCCATAAAGAGCAAATAAACAAAAAAACATCCTGCCGGATTTCTAAGATCATACATTGATTAATGAAACATCATAAAACTTAATAGTAAGATAACATATATGCTCAACAATCTATCTCGGGGATCCACAATTTAAACTAATGATCTGGTGAAACATACAGATCAACTAATTGACCGGATACCTCGTTCTTTCTGCTTTTTGCCTATAGAACACTATTCTCTACTTTTCCTACCGGTATGAGAAAATCCTGATCTATGGACCAAAATAATGACTTCAGTTGCCATCAATGACAACACTAGAAGCCATATGCCAACACCTCCTCTAAAATAGATGATGATATTGATCAAGAAGACAATAATTTGCATGAGTGCCCCCAATGACACTACTCAAATTAGATGGAAAACCAAGGTAAAACATTGGGAAATCAAAGATACATATGGTATAGGTATGAAAAGTCTAAAGAGCACTAATCAAGTGAAAATAGAAGGTTTCCTCTAGAAACATGAATGTAAGAGTGCCCATATGGTAAATGCTTCATATCAATAAAATGCATTGGTTACCAACTGTTGCATCTGTTGAGTAATGTATAGAAACAAATACTAAATACATAGCTCACTACAATGTGAAACCAATGAAATATTAACACTGATAGTAGAAACCCCCCATAATGCTGACAAGGGAGAGATATAATAGTTTGATTGAAACTAAATGAGAGAATGTAGTGCATGAAAAAAGAACTAGAAACATCATTTAATGGTGCATGAAGAAGTACCAACAACTGAAAAAAGGGTATGCAAACAAAAGGCACACTCGTTTGAAGGTAGACAAGTTTGTGATTGGAAATAAGAAGCTCACACAACAAACCCTCCATGACACTTTATAAAGTAGTTCATGTACAATAATGACATAACATGATGTGTAAGATCCTAATAATATATGTACAATGTTTAGGCACTTTATTTTAATGTATTTACATATGCAAAGTGCTTACAATGTAAGCTCACAACATTCAAAAAATGCCACATGATGAAAATACAATTCTCTAACAGAAAATGAAAAAATTGATAGCACCATGACAAAGTACACAAAAAAAATCATGCACTTTAAAAAAATGAGACTAAAAAAAGAGTCTAGATGTAGAAGATATGACATGTCAAAGTCTCCAAAATGAGGATTACATAGCAACAACATTGAGAGAACTAATTTATAGAAAAAAAGAAGCCAAAACTGAAAACCACATGCACCACTGCGAACAACACAAAATCCCACCTCGTTTTAAAAAAATGCATTGAAAAATACCACCATATGACTGAGATATTGCCTCTAGAAGATGGAGTGCAAAATTGAAAAGGCCAATAGAGAGGGGTAGGGCTAAGCAAAAGTCACCTCCACCAAATTTGGAAAAAATACCTCTAAAATTGGAGATCCACCAAATTTAAGACCTCTAACAAAAAATATCTCTAGGTTCAAGTATAGGTACAGGGGTGATTTATTGTGAAAAAAATTATTTGTAAATTTTTGTTTAAAGTTGAAAAAATTGCTAAAAAAACTAATATATTTTTTTATAAGAAAAAAATTATTAAAAAAAAATTATTAAATTTTTTTTTATTAAGAAGATATATTAAAAGGGGTGGCAGGGACCTTGAGCCTAACCACATGACCACCCTGCCAATGACAAAGGGTGGTACCCTTGTGGTACCCCCCATAGTGGGGCAAGGTCCGAGGGCCCTGCCACTCCTGCAACAATAGGGCCGTGTAGGGGGGCAAGTACCCCTGTGGTACCCCCCTAAAAGAAATTTAATGTATATTTTTAATATTTTTTTTACAAATTCATAAGAATTTTTTATTAAAAAGATAACTTCGATTGGCATGTAGGGAGGTTATATGGCCTCTCTAGCAAAAAAATTGCCCCAAATATTTTTGACACGAATTTCAACAATTTGACAAACAATCTTAAGGTTTTTGGGCTTTCTTAGTACAACGACAATATCTATTTTGGCTCAAAAAGATCCAAAACTGCAACTACCCTCTAGATCTGAAAAAAGACTTCTTCAAACCCTTGTAAGTTTGATCTTTGGAGTCCAAATCAGGCTAAACAAAAGACAAAACTGACTTTTTTGACATTTATGAATCTAATGAAAGACTCTATTTTGGTCTAGAATGCATCAAATGATAGCTCAAGGAAAAAATATCTCAAAAAAAGGAGAGGGGATTACATGTTTGGAGCTCTGATACCATGTTGAAATAAGAAAAATCAATTCCACAACTCTTGAAGATCACTTGCAATCAAACACCTATCACAGAAAGAGAGAATAACAAAACTATGGAGGCCAAGAGCTATTGATATAAAAAAACATGAATATGTATCATAATAATTATACAATGAATCCTTATAGAAGGATAATGAACCTATTCACCCTATGTGACGATAAAACAAGATCATGACATATGTCCTTATCCTATGACATGAGACATAAAAAGAACATGACCTAAGTAAGCTTAAGTAATTAGAGGAAAAGAAACCTAATAATTAAATAAATAATTAATTAGGAAATACCTTTTACTCTAACATGTATGAGTAAAATTAAAGAGGAGGAAAATTAATTTTATTAATTTAAATAAAAATAAATTTGCTTGGTGAGGAGGGATTTTTAACCTGACCCACTCCAAATGAGGCTACAAATGGGGGACCTCATCTCCAACATTAATACACAACTTCAACATGAATCATCCAAACCTGCGAGCATACTAGCCCATCAAAGGTTTGGAACACAATCTGGAACACGTCACTTTGGCATTAACGCCAACGGTATGAACATCTACAACATCAATGCTAAGATTCAAATCCGTGAACACATTGGATTGGTGAGAGCACAAGACCTGCAATCACAATAACTCGACAGAGATTTGAACCTTGATGGCTACAACAACAACACCACCATTTTATCATCACACTATAAGATTAATCTCCATTTATTCTAGAAATAATCAATTCACATGTATGAACTATGAAAAACTAAACATAGAGCAATGGAAAGTTGAAAATTAAATAATCACCACCGCACTAAGTACAAGTCATTCCCATCCCCAAGTTTGAACATATTAATTCAAAATACTTTGATCTAATCTATAATAAAGCACCTATATAGCTTTGATTGTACAAATAATTTTGAGCTTTATTTTGAAATGTTGTATATACCAGCCCTGGAATTTGATGGCTACCCCTACCTGTCATATGAATTTTTTTTGACGGTTTGTTCATTTAAATGCCTTTTTTTTTTACGGTTTGTTCATTTAAATGCTGTAAAATAAATGTTGTTGAAAAAATAGTGAAAATTTGTGCTATGTTATTCATATGGATATCCTATATATATTAAAAAAATATATAAAATTAGAAAATATTGATAATTAGAAATAAATGTAAAAATCTTAAATTTACTTTGACAATTAACAAAAAGTTTCTAAATTCATATAGAAAATAAATCTTGTTAAAATATTCAAAAAGTTAAAAAACAACTATATTATATTTTGAAAAGATTTTGTATTAATATATATTTTTATGGTAAAAATTATAAATCATATATATTAATATAAAGCAATGATAACTATTAATAAATATGTTAAAATCTTAAATTTTATTGTTAAAAATATTTTAAAAATTAGAAAGAACTATATTTAATCTTGAAAAGATTCTATTTTGAACAGATTTTGAATTAATAAATATATTTATAATAAATCATAAATATTAATATAAAGTGAAATAACAAAAAATTATTCCAATTCTAAACTAATTTATATTTTTATCATAAACACAATATATATACTACAATAATTTTTTACGGTTTAATAATAATTTTAAAAGTCATATTTACGGTTATATAAAAATAGAGCAAGTCAAATAATACGGTCTAATAAATTTTTAGGTTGTAATATACAGTCCAAAATGCAAAAAACGGTCAAATAGACCATCAAATTCCAGGCCTGATATATACCATCAAGAAGAGGTTGAACAAGGTGTAATTTAAAATTGTTGGAGCATAATCAAGCACAAGTGTCGATGGAATTATGGACAGCTATATTCCAGTTGGATACAAACAAATGAAATCAACAGCTCAGCTGACAGAAAATTCAAGGTGCGAAAATAGCAATAAAAATCAAGAATGAATTTATACCTAGGTAGGCCTGAGGCATCAGATAAAGGATCTTAGAGATCATTTCTACTTCATCCAGTTCTCTACTTAAATCTAAAAATAGAGCATACTGAAGAGTT
Source organism: Sequoia sempervirens (assembly GCA_007258455.2). Classification (NCBI taxonomy): domain Eukaryota; kingdom Viridiplantae; phylum Streptophyta; class Pinopsida; order Cupressales; family Cupressaceae; genus Sequoia; species Sequoia sempervirens. The sequence continues at coordinate 30,368,300 of VDFB02179234.1, read as the reverse complement.
GGCCTACTTCCTCGGCTCATCATACTTATCATGTAATTTAGGTTATAGACATTTAGAAAGCTGTTATGCTTTGTGTGAAGGCCGTTGTGGTGGTAATCTATCAAGAACAAGCTGTTACAAACTGTGACCAGACAAACTAAATTTGGAGTGGGTGCGTCTAAGATTTATAATCAGTGATCCCCAAGTTAAACTGATAAACAGAAAATGTTTTCTACTGCTGCATGGAGGAATTCCTGCTACCAATTCACAGTTACCAGCTTCATAATGTTAAAGCTTCTATATGTTAGTGAGATTTTCCCCAATTTACAAAATAGCAGAATCCATAAAAAATAGGGATTGGAATTTCACTTCAAGTCTTCTGCACCAGGTTAAGATGAATTCTTGCTAGGTTTAAGCTTTATTGGCCTTTGCTTGGCTGAGGAGTTCACTTTTGAATATGCCATTTCTAGTTCATTTGAAGGGAGATCTCTTGGGTACAGAGCTTTGCAAGGTCATTTTCTTAAGCATATGATGTTGGATTTTGTGGGCTACAAAAATCTATGGAATTTGCAATGTTTAGAAGAAGAACGAACCACAGAAAACAGGCATAAAGATAAGAAGTTTTAGCAGTGCTGATGGCGAACTGTCAAACATGAAATTTACTTGGCTGTGAGTATAGTAAATCAGTGCACAGTACTTGGGTGTTCTATAGACATCTTCCTGTTAGGCCTGCAAGATTTAAGGAGAAAAAGGTCTGTGTGGAGAGAGTAAAACGGTATGGCCTGGTTTCAGAAGGCTGTGAGGAAGGCAATTGTGGAGATTACCACTCGCCTGCGTAGTAGAAAATCAGGTCAGATTCTGTAGCTGCTTCGTTTTGTAAAATTCTCCATGTGTAGATATGTTTTTCTATCAATAGCTATGAAGGGTTTTGCATTTGGGGAGAAGCTCTTAGTTTTAGGAGGTATGGCAACAATGGCTGATATGTGTTAAAAGATATTATATGAAGGGTTTTGCATTTGGGGAGCAGCTCTTAGTGTCATGAGGTATGGCAACAGTGGCTGATATGTCTTAAGATATTATATGAAGGGTTTTGCATTTGGGGAGAAGCTCTTAGTGTTAGGAGGAATGGCCAACAGTGGCTGATATGTGTTAAAGTGCTTGAAACTTAGGATATTCAGTGAACCTCCCCTTCTTACTTGGGTATAGTGCATTTGGGAAGCTATCTTATCATGGGGAACACTAATTGGAAAGAACTAAAGGTGTAGATCATCTTTTAGGATTGCATATTCGTCAAAATTAGAGGTGGTTTTGTTGGGTCTTGTTGTATGGTCTATTTTTAATTGAAATTAAAATATTAAAAGTAAAATCAATATAGAATATTTGTCTTTACGGACTGGATGTACCCTTATGTAGGGTTCTTGTCTTCAAGTGGTAGTAAGTTCTGACATTTTTGAAAGTAATGAGGAAATACTTTTTGCTACTTGTCTTTATGGACTGGAGGTATCCATAAGGAGGGTTCTTGCCTTCAAGGTGGATAGCGAGTTATGTTTGAAAGTAATGAGGAAATATTTTTTTGCTATTTGTCTTTATGAACTGGATGTATCTATATGTAGGGTTCTTACCTTCAAGGTGGATGGTGAACTATGATGTTTTTTAAAGTAAAGAGGATTTTTTTTTTGTTGTTTGCATTTATGGACTGGATGTACCCTCATGTAGGTTTCTTGCCTTCAAGGTGGATAGGAAGTTACAACATTTTTGAAAGTAATGAAAAAATAGTTTTTGTTATTTGTTATATTATTTTTTATTTTAATTGAGATTGTTTATGTCATGTCATTATCTTTTTTAAACTTGATTGTTTTATATTATTGATTGAGATTCTTAGTGTTATGCCACTGTTTTATGCTTTGTTCTCTTATTTATTGAGGATTTTCAACATATAGGGATCAACTGAAATATGAGCAAGATATGTAGAACTTCAATTTGGAATAAAATTTTCAATTAAAAAGAAAAGATATTATTTGCAATATTTTGAAGTATTTTGTTAGATAAAAGGATATAATAACATAATATATTTGTTAATTGTAAAAATAAATTTTAAAAAAAATTCTTAGATTTATTTAATTTGAAAAGAAAGATATTTAAAACAAATTACAAACACAGATTTATTATTATACAAATATCTCAATTTATAAGATATAATATTATTAAAGTATATATATAAAATTAATTTTAATGCTATGCCATCACTTTGATGGGGTTTATATGCTTATAATAATGGCATTATTCTGTATTCTGGTTGGTTTCTGAGTAGATTTTTTATTGTGGCGTTCCTGTATATGTACAGGAGGACTCGTGAAGCTTCACAATGAGGTGCAGACATGTGATTATGAGGATATACAAGTGATGTGGGAAATGCTGCAGAAAGCAGAAACTCTGGTTTTGCCAAAAAGGAGGCGTCACTTCTGGAGAGTACGCTTATCAGGAAGCTTGAAAAGAGGAGGCTCCAGGGTTAAACACAAGGAGAAAAAATCTATTTCGGGAAATTTGGTTAAATCTGTTCCTTCATCACGTCTCCTCGCTTCCATAAAATGAATGGGCCTTTTGGCAAGGTTTATTTATATTTATAATTTACTAATTTAAGATGTAACAAATATAATATTGTCTAATAATCTCTCCATGAGATTTAAGAGTTCACAGCACCTCTGGGAATTGGTGAAATATTTTTGTTCGATTTGTTTTTAAATTAATCTGATAAAAGGAAGAGAAACAAATGAGTCAAACCCATAGAACATTAAACAATTAGGCTACTTCGTGGCCTAGGGTTAAGGGAGTCAAATTGGTCTTCTTAGGTTCTGGGGTTGTCTAGTTCTTGTCTGTTGTTCAACAGCTGTCAGTCAGCTGTTTCTGTGTGTGTCCTGTCTTCTTTTCCTATTTCATTTTTGTTTTGAACTAGCTTCTTTTTGGCCCTAAGGACTTTCTGTGTAAAGAGTACAGCACCCTGTAAATGCTGCTTATTTAATCAAAAACATTAAACAATTTATATAGTTCCAAAAAAGATGATCTTGATCATACAAAACAATTCTTTTGTATACAAGACATTTTGTTTGGACATTGCCTCTTTTCATGTCATATATAGAAAATATTCCCCAATTGTTAAACGGGGATATAGGGTTCCTGTCCATTTTATCATGTAAGAAAGATGAAAAGAAAGCTGGGCAAGTGGAGGTAAGTATCTATTGCCAAGCCAGAGCAAGGATTCATGAGCTACAATAATTTAACAAGTTTTAGACCTATAAAATGGATATAGATTGGTTAGGAAGACTATCTGGATATGTTAAAAAGGCAGTTTGTCAAAGATGGTACAGTGCTTGTCCACCTAAAGCAAGGGCACCCCAGCTTGGCTGTATTCATGCAGGCATTGAAGACCTTCAAAGAGGAGTTCAGAGATCAGGCCATCAGGGAGAAAGGTTTCCAAAGACGCCAAAAGTTCTTAACTGTCCACCATATCCAGCCATGAGACTGAGAAAGTGTTTTCTAAAGATGAACTTGAAGCCATCAATACATTAACCAGTTGGGGTACTTTGGAGGGTTGCAGCGAAAATAGGAATTCTGAAAAGGACTGTTAGTGCTGCCTTTGTATTTCTTTTGTTCTATATCTGATACAATGTGTCTTTTGTAAGTGTTTTGAGTTTCTCAGTCTCAGTCCGGACTGTAAAGCTGCATTGTTTATCCCTGTCATTAAACTGTGAAGTCTGTCCTAAATCTCTTTCTGTTAAGATGCTATAAGGCTCTGTAAGCCTTGAACAGTTGTAATGTGGTTACCTTATCTTAAATAATAAAAAATAAAAAATAAAAACAGTCAGACTAAGTTTATATAAGTGACTTATTTGAAATTACTTAAGTTTTTCAGTAGATCCCACCTATAGTGTGATTTCAGATTAGTCACATTAACAAATCAAAGCTTAGAAAGTATTGTTTAAACTAAACTCGAAAAGTCTACCACTATTGATTTCAGATTAGTCATAAAAATAAAACAAAACTTAAAATATACTTTTAAACCAAACTAAAAAAGATTACCGCTATTCTAATAACATCTGTACTGCTGTATTCTAGTTATTCTCATTGGCAGCCAAATCCACAAGGAACTGTGCAGACGCCATTGCTCTGTTGTACCCATTTTTTCCTGCAAATGGATGTGGAGTCACAATGGGCTGGCTCAGGCCCGCTAAATATCTCTATCTTTGGCGGCCACCACCTTCAAATCTCTTGTTTCCAGCACTTCCCATATCGTTTGAATGCGTTCATTGATCCTCAAAACTCTTCACTCAAGCTCAACCACCGCGGCCAGAGATGGATCACCTATGAATTTAATCCCTATTTCTCATAGTTTGCAACCGTCAAATTTTAGAGGAATATCATTAGGAAAAGTTATTGTTCGATTTGCATTGCAATTTTGACAAATGCGTAGATACTTGGGAAAATTGTTGAAGATATGGAGGTCATTTTCATTTTAAAACTTATCCCAGTAACCTTGGATGTTGACCCAAACAAACTGGTGGCCAAAATCAGACAACCTAATACAAACCCACTAACCAACACAACAATGCAAAAACAAGACTTCCTTGCAAATCTATGTCAGAGTTCTATGACAACACAAGCCATACACAGCAGCACAAACTCGGAAAACCACACTACGAAATCACTTACTTTCCTCCTTTCTGTGTCCTACATCTCTCGATGCTACCCACCATTATCTCGTTCTTTCTTTTATCCTCTCCCATGTTCTTCTTCCTCTATCTCCTTATATGACCCTTGCTCCCTTTGTTTGCTTTAGGTTTCTGTCTTTTACCAACCTCTGTCTTTCTTCTACGTGGCTTGATTTTCCTTTTCACTGCCTCTCTAGTCTCTTTCAGCCATGTTTTCCTCTTTCCCAATTTTAAACTACTGAATGGTTGCTTTGTAGTCGCCAAATAGGTTTTCCCCTTATTCATATAGTAGTTAGTTGCCAAATAGGCTTTCCCCTTATTCATGTAGTAGTACTCTTAGCAAGGACTTTTAAGAATCCGTTACCCTTTTTTCAATTGCTTCTTTGGTCAATATTATATTTATTTGTGACCTCTTCCTCTAAATTCAACATCAATTTATATAATGGATTCAAATAATTTATCCATCATCTCTTCTTCTTCATTTTCTCATGTTACAATCTACACCTCCTCTAAATCTCTTTCCTACAAAAGGACATAACCTTACAATTCTTATAAACAAATTAGCAAAAGTAATATCATGGAATTATTCAAAATTTTCAGAGGCATTTCATCCAATAGCTCCCTTTCCATCTCTCCAACAATCTATTCTACAGTAGCATAGTCACTCATGTTCCCTTGGACTAAAACATGCAGCCATTACCCAACATGCATATCCTTTGTAGTTGTTATATTTTCTTTCCATGGGAGACTCTTCATGTTCAACCTTCCCAATCAAGATTTCATTTCTTTCTTGTATTATACTCACATGTGCCTCATTCACCAACATCTCTTTGTACATTGTAAAGGACATAAATACTATTGTTGTTACTTTAATCTTCTCCTTTATTATAATAATTGATATTTTATTCATCTCCTCCTTCGCACCTTTAAAATGACATGTTCCACTTGCATCCTTCATGTTTGGAAGATTCTTGCTACTATCATTTATTGTCCCTACTTGTAGCACCTTGGAAACCACATATCAACACATACAAATTCATGTTTGGGCTCTCATGTTGTGTCTACTCACAACAACATAAACCACACCATGTTAAATGCTAACATTATTGTCTAACTTCCATTGTTTCATGACCCATTTCTCACACAATCAACTCATTCCCTCGATATTAGTTTGGGCTATAAGTAATAATGATTGCTTCCTCCAATTCTTTTCTTCATACATGCCATCTATAGGATATTTTGGTTCGTATTCACCTTCCTTTAATAATAGACCCAAGTCTTCTATTAAATCAACAACTTACAACTAGCTATTTCTTTCCTCACCAGCTTCTCTTCTTCTCTTGCTTTGTTGTCTTGAAGACCTACAAACAAAGAAATGTTAGATAGAACAAGTATTTTAAGCTTACCCTTTTTTCTTGTCTACATCAAGGTTCTCATACCATATTCTTATAATTCTTGAGTTGCATTCTTTTCCTCTTTATGTTCATCCTCTTTCCTGAGGAATCTTTCTTCTCCTACCTTCTATCCTCAAGATCTTCCATGATTTGTGATCTACACAAATTTCATTCCATGACTATTCACATGGATATTCCATTCTCTTATTTCCTATCAAAACAATATGGAAGTTCTACTTAATCCTTAAAGTTGTAAGCTCCATTGACTGATATGCATGAATTCTCAGATGTACCATCTATACTTCACTATCTTAGAAACTATGTATGTTCCCGATTTATCATTTTTTCCTTTCCATTCTCCAATCTTCTCTCCTAGAGATCTTTCCATCTTACTACCGCGTTATCATAAATTTTTTGAAATGAACAAGACAACTAAGAGGGGGGTGAATCAGTTGTGGAAAATTAAACCTTCAAAACCCTCAACAGTAATTAGAGCCACATGCATTCATTAAACCCTTATTTTGTTAGTATGATTAAACATAAAATGTAGCTAACAAAAACTAAAATCACAACACCATACACAAAAGAACACAAAATTTATGTGGAAATCTCAATAGGGGAAAAACCACGGTGAGGATTAGCTCACAATATAAAAATTGGTACAAGAGGGCTCACTACCAGAATATGACACACTATCTAAAAGACTCACAACTAAGGGTCATTGCCACAAAAAGAATACAAGAAGATAGAAGAAGAATGTTACACAAAAAACACTTCTCAATACAACAAGGAATCCACCACGATTACTCTCACACTTTTGCAGTCTTGCATGAATGATTTTGGATGCCTTCACCTCATTGCCTTTATGAACTCTAACACTAAAATTTGCACTGCTCTACTCAAATTCATATCATACACATCACTTGCATCAATCTCACATCCATCTTGCTTCTTACTTCTCTCATGATCAACTCACAACAACACCACACTTATTTATATCAACCTCAACCTCAAAAACCTTCTTCAAAATCACAATTAGTTGTTATACATAGAAATTCAAAATAGGCTGACACCTAAACATTCCTGTTGTGGATAGGAATGAAAGTGACCTACATTAACCCTTAATTAGGACCCAAATAGATCCCAACACACTTCAACATGCTTCTACAAGCCTCACATGTAGTATTAAACACAAGGTCGACCAACATAGGTCTATGTTAAACACCATAATCATTAAGAACACTGCTTCCACAAATCAATCTATAACATTTAGACAACATAATTCACTTGAACACGATCCAGAATAATCCATGAACTACTTAAGATTCATCAAACACTTCATCCAAACTTGCATTGAATACAAACACTTCATCTCAGAACAATTGGTAACCCTTATTTGCATAGTAACAAATGAAACTCACTCTGTACTGCACCAAATCAAGTAAAGAATTGAATATAGAAAGATACAAGAATTATAAATAACTTCCCAAGTTTGCATGACCTAAAGCCAAACAATGGAGAAACACAAAGAAAATAAATTTCTCCCAAGCCACATAAAACATCACTAAAAAACTAGTTCACACACTGGTGAAAATATCTCACACTGTACAATGATCCAAAACCTAAAATTCTAAATATAACAATTTCTAACAACCTTGAATAACCCGTAAGATCTACACAAACATAGTATCAATACAAAAGAAACACATAGCACAATACTGGAGAACACCATGAACACTTGCACAACACAATTAACTATGTTTATCAAATTTTCTCAAAAGCACTTGGAAACCAAGTACTAGAGACATCATCTCAACTCATTACTTCATTCCAACTCATCTTCAAACTTCACAACAAAAGATCGCTCCATGTATTCACAACACTTCCTCAAGATCTCAACTATACATGGACAACATGTTTTCCTCTTTTTCACAATTTTCTCAATATCTTCGACATCTTCATCCCATAGTTGACATCAATGACATCAGTCAAGTAGACTTCTTATTGACATCAATGACAAAAACTTCATACTTGCAACAATCTCCCCCTTTGTCATTGATGAAAACATAAGATGTGAAAATCCACCAAAGGCAACACAACTCTGAGCACACTCTCCTTTTTCAGATTAGATAGCCTACACAACATCCCTAAACTCTCTCCCCCTTATAGGAGTCTCTCTCTTTTTGACAATAATGTTTAGAAAAATTTCTCTACTTTTTCACATGATTCTCTCTCCCCCTTTGACATCAATGGAAAAGGATAAAATGTTTTGCATTGTTCTCCCTCTTTGACACTGGACCAAAACACTTTCTCTGAATAATTCCCCTTAGGAGTACACCCAAATAAGTCAAAAACTCAACAACAATGACAACACATAACACTACCTACTCCCCCTGAGAGGTAGCCACCAACATCATTCCAGATAAGAGATAGATCCATAGATCCATTGGAATGATGGAACTCCATATGCATCTAGTTCAAGAAAGGAGGGGTAGTAACCCCCAACTTCTCCCAAAGATACTCAAAAGTATCTTTAGGAAGAGCCTACGTAAATATGTCAGCAATCTAATCCTTTGTGGGTACATACTCAAGCTTTACTTCATTCTCCATAACCTTCTCTCTCAAAAAGTGATACCTATTAGATATATGCTTTGTCATTGAGTGCATCACTGGATTCTTTGAAATGTTAATTGCAAGTTTGTATTATCACAAAAGATAGATATAGGCTTTTCATATACAACTCTGATATCCTTCAATGTTTGTCTCATCCATAAAACTTGTGTACACCATGATGCTACTACAATATACTCAGCCTTTGTAGTAGAAAAAGAAACTAAATCACGTTTCTTACTGAACCATGACACCAATCTACATCTAATAAATAATGCACCACCACTTGTACTTTTCTTGTCATCAACACAACCAGCCCAATCTGCATCTGTATTAGCACTTATTGTGAAATCATTATCCTTAGGATACCACAAGCCATAATCTGGAGTGCCTCTTAAGTATTAGAATATCTTATTTATTGTTACAACATATGTTTCTTTATGATCTTCTTGAAATCTAGCTACAATACAAATTACATGCATGATATCTAGTCTAGTAGTAGCTAGATATAGCAGTCCACCAACCATAGATCTATACTTGCTCTGATCAACCTTAGGTGAGTCATCATCTTTTCTTAGTTTACAACCAATCACCATAGGAGTACATATTGATTTGGAGTCATCCATTCCAAACTTCTTCAACATCTCCTTGACATACTTAGATTGTGAAATGAATATCCATTTATCTATTTGATTGATTTGTAGCCTAAGAAAGAAATTCATTTCCCCAAAAATTGACATTTTAAACTCTTTATGCATTTCCTTTGAAAAATTCTTACACATAGATTCATTTCCACCAAAGATAATATCATCTACATATACTACTACTATTAGGATTTTTTCTTCCTCAACTTTAAAGTAAAGATTACTATTTACAGTACCTTTATTGAATTCTTCCTACAACAAATATTTGTTCAATATTGCATACCAAGCTCTGAGAGCTTGCTTCAATCCATATAGTGCCTTCTTCAACTTACATACCATATCTGATTGATCTGACAACTGAAATCCTTTTGGATGTACCATGTAAACCTCTTCTTCTAACTCTCCATTCAAAAAAGCATACTTCACATGCATCTAATAAACCTTAAAGTCTTTATGTGCTACAAATTCCAAAAATATTCAGATAGCTTCCATCCTAGCCACAAGAGAAAAAGTATCCTTAAATTCTACACCTTCCACTTGTGAGTAACCCTTGCACACAAGTCTTGCCTTATTTCTTACTACTTCTCCATTCTCATTCAACTTGTTCTTGAATACCCACTTAGTTTCAATTATGCTTTTGTTTGTTGGTCAAGGAACCAATTCCCAAGTCTGATTCTTCTCTATTTGCACAAGTTCTTCTTCCATTTCCTTCATCCAATGTTCATCTTTATATGCTTCACTCACTATTTTAGATTCAAATTTTGAAAGTAAACACAGATTTACCTCAATTTAAGTAGTTTTGCTTCTTATCAATACACCTTTCCTCTTGTCTCCAATGATCTGATCTTTAGATTGATTATTTTTCACATACTTAAGGAGTTTTAGGGGTCTTCTCCATAGCTTCTTCTTCTTCATTATGCACTTTTTTTCCATCAACTTTTTCTTCTTCTTCTCTACAATCATGTTCATTTGACTCATATCCATCTACTACAATTGAATTCTTCAAGTTTTCATCAACTTCAACATTTTCACTTTCAACTATCTTTCTCAACATTTTTTTGTAACATTTGTAAGCTTTACTTCTAGTAGAATATCCAAGGAAGATACCTTCATTAGACCTTGCATCAAATTTTCTTAAGTTTTCTTCTTCTCTTTTTTTGTAACATTTGCTTCCAAATACTCTTAATTACTTCATAGTAGGGATCCTTCCATACCATAGCTCATAGGGAGTCTTTGTGCTGTTAGATTTAACCTCTGTTAAGTATGTAAACAATAGTATGAATAGCTTATCTTTGGTAGACTTCTGATAGATTTGTTTCCTTCATCATAGTCCTTGTGGATTCTTGAATAGTTCTATTTTTCCTTTCAACAACTCCATTATGATGAGGAGTTCTAGAGGTGGAAAAATGCCACTTTATTCCATAAACTTCACAAAACATGTTAAAACAAATAGAGGTGAATTCACCACCTCTGTTAGACCTCAAAAAAATTATTTTCAAATCTATTTTATTCTCAATCACAGCTTTAAATTCCTTGAATTTATCTAATGCATCAGATTTCTCTCTAAGAAATGTAACCCATGTCATTCTATAGTAATTAGTAATTAAAAGCGTAAAGTACTTGTCATCTTGTAGAATTATCACACTTGTAGGATCACAAAGATTTGTATGTACTAATTCTAGTAGTCCAGTAGAAAATTGTTCCTTTCCCTTAAAGCTACTCCTTTTTTGTTTTCCAAATTGACAACTCTCACAAACAACATCGATAGGTTTTGTGATTCTAGGAAAATCTCTCACTGCATGAATTGAACTTATTCTTGCCAAATTATCAAAATTCATGTGACACATCCTCTAGTGCCATAACCAACTATCATTAATCAGAGACATAAATCAATGACCATCAACACCCTTAAGCTGATAGTTGTTTTCATCTGTTCTATTACCAACAACAATCACAGTTTTAGATCCTTTCTAGATCTCGCATGTTTCATCCTTAGACACATGATTATATCCTTTTTTACACATTTTTCCAACACTCAAAAGATTATGTCTCAAACCCTTAACATAGTAAAAATTGTCAGTATTATGCTAAGTTCCATCAAAACTGATTAAACCTATTCCACAAATCTTAGCTTCTGAATCATCTCCAAATTTAACTAATCCCCCATCATACTTTTCAAGTTTGACAAACTTACTTTTGTCTCCACTCATGTGATTAGAGAAACCATTGTCAACAACCTAGTAATTCTTATCTTCTTTGACATGAAAAGTTGATACCAAAGTACCTTCAACCTTATCCTTCATCTCCAGAACACATTCCTTCACACAACTTTTAGGATTAGCAGAACCAAATTCTTCTTTTATAGAAAAAAAAATCATTATATCAATATCTCAATAATCAAATTCATCATCAGAAATTCCAACATCTTCTCTCACATAGCAAGATTTCTTAATAATTTTTTTCTCTATTTTCCTTGTTCTTATTTTTTATAGCTCTTTTCAGATAGTTTGAAGCATAATGACCTATACCACCACAACTAAAACATTTGAAGGGTAATTTACCTTGATACTTACCGGTGCCCTTTTTCATCTTTCTCACAAAGTTAGCTTCCAAATCATCATCTTCTCCATTTGAATCTTCAACCTTTGATTTACTAGTCTTGAAAGTAGTCTCTACTTTTGTACCTTCAATTTTCTCATTTCAAATGTAGTTAGTGTACCAATGAACTGATATCTAGAGTAATTGTTAAAATCTATAGTTTCCTTAATAGAAAATACCTTTTCACTATAAAAATTAGGAAGAGATCTAATAACTTTCTTCACTACTTTAGATTCTTTAACTGTTGCACCAAGGCCTCTCATAACACTTACCAACTCATCAACTCTTTCTATGTATCCTTTAATTGTTTCTTCATCAAAAATTTACATCATTTCAAACTATGCCTTCAAGTTTTCAACTTTTCTTGTTTGACCTTTAGATCTCCTTCATAAATGATTTCTAGCTTATATCCCAAACCTCTTTAGTAGTCTTCAAACTCATAACTTTTACTAATTCAATATTTCAAAGACTATTCACAATAATAAATCTTTCCTTAGCATTGATCTCATGCACCATAATTTATGCACTTATACTTGGACCATTTGCAAGTGGAGTATATGTATTTTGACAAGGCTTCTCAATCTCATATCCCCAAGCTACCAAATATCCTTCCACCTTTGTCTTCCAAAATGCGTAATCTGTGTTATTGAATCTAGGAAATTCCAAAGCAGCATTGTTCGCCATCTTGGATCTACCTCAAGCAGTTAATCTCTTCTTCAAGGAACCTTGCTTTGATACAAATTATTGAAATGAACATAACAAATGAGAGGGGGGGTGGTTGAATCAGTTGTGGAAAATCAAACCTTCAAAACCCTTAATAGTAATCATATCCACATGCATTCATTAAACCCTTATTTTGTTAGTATGATTAAACATGAAATATAGATAATAAAAACTAAAATCACAACACCATACACAAGAGAACACAAGATTTACATGGAAAACCCAATAAGGGAAAAACCACAGTGAGGATTAGCTGATAATATAAGTAATAGAAAAATTGGTACAAGGGCTCGCTACTAGAATAGGACACACTATCCAAAAAGGGTCATAGCCAAGGCTCACTACCACAGAAAGAATTACAAGAAGATAGAAGAAGAATGTTACACACAAAACACTTTCTTAATGCAATATGAAATCCACCACAATTGCTCACACACTTTCACAATCTTGCATGAAATATTTTGGATGCCTTCAGCTCACTTCCTTTAGGAACCCTAACACTAAAATTCACAATACTATGTAGACTCAAATTCACATCACACAAATCATTCACATTGATCTCACATCTATCTTGATTTTCTCTTTTTTCATACATTAAACTCACAACAACACCACACTTATTTATATCAACCTCAACCTCAAAAAACTTCTCCATTGTCAACAACTAGTCATTGCACTTACAAATTCAAAATAGGTAAACACCTAAGCATTCCCACAGTGGATAGGAATGAAGGCGACCCAATATAAATCCTTCTCAATGTTACAAGAAGATAGAAGAAGAATGTTACACAGAGAATACTTCTCAATGCAACAAGGAATCTACCATAATTGCTCACACACTTTTGCAGTCTTGCATGAATGATTTTGGATGCCTTCAACTCACTGCCTTCAAGAATGCTAACACTAAAATTTGCATTGCTTTGCTCAAATTCGCATCATACACATCACTCGCATCAATATCACATCTATCTTGCAGCTTCTTACTTCTCTCATGATCAACTCACAACAACACCACACTAATTTATATCAACCTCAACCTCAAAAACCTTCTCCAATGTTGGCAATTAGCCATTATACATACTAATTCAAAATAGGTCAGAACCTAAACATTCCCATGATGGATAGGAATGAGTGAGACCTACATAAACCCTCATTAAGGACCCAAATATATCCCAACACACTTTAACGCACTTCTACAATCCTTGCATGTAGTTTTAAACACAATTTCAACCAACAACTACACCATAAACATTAAGTACACTCTTCCACAAATCAATCAAAAACATTCAAACAACATAATTCACTTGAAAATGATCCAAAATAATCCATGAACTACTTAAGATTCATCAAACACTTCATCTTAGAACAACTAGTAACCATTATTTGCATACTAACAAATGAAACTCACTCTGTACTACACCAAATCAAGTAAAACTTGAATATAGAAAGATACAAGCATTATTTAAATAACTTCCCAAGTCCACACAACCTAAATCCAAACAGTGGAGAAACACATATCAAATACATTTCTCCCAGGCCATAATAAACACCACTAAAAGACTAGTTCACACACTGGTGAAAATATCTCGCACTGTACAACAATCCAAAAACCGAATTCTGAATATAAAAATCTCTAACAACATTGAACAACTTGTAAGACCCACACAAGCATAGAGTCAATATAGAAGAAATGCGGAGCACAATACGAGAACACACTGTGAACACTTGCACAACAAAATTTACTTTGTTTATCAAATTTTGTCAAAAGCACTTGGAAACCAAGTACCAGAGATATCATCTCAACTTATTACTTCATTCCAACTCATCTTCAGACTCTGCAACAAAAGATATCTCCATGTACTCACAACACTTCCTCAAGATATCAACTATACATGTACTACACGTTTTCCTCTTTTTCATAATTTTATCAAGGGTGGGTGCATAAAGTTGGGTAGCAATTTTGTGGCCACTTTCTAAAAAAAGTTTGAAAACTCATAGCATGAGTACGTTATAACGCGCTCATGTTATTGCACATTAAAACAAAAAAAAAGTGAAAGTCTTCATTTTCACTTCGACTTTTTTCTTCTTCTGCCCATGGCCAAAACCCCCAAATTTTATGCTTGCATTCTAGGAGGAGGTATTGGGCACAAATATTCAACAAGAGTTGATGTTTCTTTGCAAGGATGGTGCCATGATGAGGAAGAGGTGGGAGAGGAAAGTATTGTTTGTTGTTTGTTTTGAATTTCTTAGTTTTAGGTTATATTTGATTTTATTTTTTTTGAATTTATAGGAGATGCAAATGAACCCACAAACCTAAAAAATCCTCAACAAGAAGAGCAACCAAATCCTGAAGAATAAAATCCTCAAAAATAAAATCAACCTCAACAATAACCTCCTCCATCAATCCCTCAACACCCTCCTAACACTCAACAAAATTTAATGAGAGAGATTGAGAACAACAACAAAAAAAATTGAGGATTTTATTAGTAGGTTGAGTGATTCAAATGGTTCAACCATATAAAGAATAACCCTCACAAATTCATTAAAAGATATGTTAAAAAATGTAGATTCAACTAGCAAACAAATAACTGGATGGCAAGATAGGAGGCAAGCGGCTAGGGCATATTATGTGGATAAACTATCATATAAACAAGTAAAGGATTTAAAAATTACAAAAGGTGATTTGTGCTCATTATTCACTGACCCATGCACAAATCAAAATATTAGCCTCAATTGGAAGAGGTTTCCTATTCATTAGTGCCACCACCAAGAGATTAGGAACCATTTTTATGATAGGTGGTACATGGTCTTTGATGACCGACCATGCAACAATTGTGAAGTCCCCTAGTATTTTCTTAGGAAACTATACAGTGAGTTCATATTGAAAAAAATCCCAAATTATTTTGATATGAGGTACTTCTAGGGGAGAGGTGGGGGGTTGGCTCAGGATAGGCCCAGTGTGCAACCAAATCCTATGTGGCAAGGGAGACAAGCTCTCGCTAGGCCGCCTCATGAGCACATTGTTATGTTTGTCATCATGAAGGAGAGTTTCGATGTAGAGACATTGCAGGTGATCAACACTTTGACCCAGAGTGTCATCCATCATACTAGCCCTATTCTACAGCTCCATCTAGGGGAGTCTTCAAGTGGTGGCCTTTGAACCCATGTGTGTCAATCTTGCGGGGTGACTTGTTCATATGACCCCACCGACAATCAAGAGGTTGTTGTAGAGGATCCGTATGCAACTACAGAGATAAAAAGGGTAGCTGACATTTTGCATGATGTGTATGGCATTGATACTTAGGTAAAAGTTAGCATGTTCATTGAATTTAATTTATTAAATTTCAATTTTGAAATGCAAGATTAACTAATTTAGTTTTATGATTTTAATAAAACTGCAGGGTCACAGTGTTGAGACTGGATACACCGGACCTCCACCTACTTATTTCTATAGTACACCTATCGGCGAGGTATGTAACTAGTAAACAATTATAATTTTTTTACATCTTAATAGCATTGTTTTATGAATGGTATTTTAATATGTGATTTTGGATGTTGAACAGGGTAATATTGGAGGTTTCGAGGGAACACCTCCCAGTGCCAGTGGATTTACTCAAACCTTCATGTAGGTAATAGAATAAAGATTTTAACATCATTCAAATTCAAAGCATTAATTCACATTCCATAACTAATAACTAGATGTTGATAGATGACAAAATTTCAACTACAATATAGTTGTTTAGAAAGTCAACACAAGAAGTGATGCAATTTCTTCACATGGAGGCCTATGATTGCAAAGTTGCACCTGCACGACAAACTATGGATGCTTGGAAAAAATCTATGAAACCATAATAGTAAGAAATAGCATAGACAAGGTAGTTAGTAGTTTCAAAAAATGCCTCGAAGAAATGCAATCTCATGGTGATGGAATTCGATTCCATCACCATGAGACCACATTTCTTTGAGGCATTTCTTCAAAATGCTCGCCACCTTTTCTATGATACCACATTTTTCATACATGTGCACCAAAGGATTTTATCAAACTACTCATGCTTCCTTGCTACTATGGCTAAAAGCCTAAAATAGGTGACTTCCAACAAACTATGGATGCTTGGAAAAATATCTATCAAAGCATAATAGCAAGCAATAATACCATAGAGAATGCAATGAACTTTTTGAAAAAAATACTGAAAGAAATGCATTCTTATGGTCATGGAATGCCATGGCTTGCATTTGTTTGTAATGGCATTCCATCACCACGAGACCCCATTTCTTTTGAGGCACTTTTAAAAATAGTTCACTGCCTTCTATATGCCACCACAGTTATCGTACATGTCTATGAAAGCATTTAATCAAATGATTCAGCAGCTTGCTGCTATGGGTAAAATCCTAAAAACATGTCCTTTCGAATAATATATGGATAGGGAAAATAGTAAGCATGATAATCAGAAATATATAGTTTAATAAGTACTCAAAATTTTGTTCATTAGATCTCATACATTATAAGTCATGATGTGGATTGCTATTGTAACTCTTTTGTGATTGAATAATTTGTTGTTTTATTTTCATATGTTGATTGTAAAAACACCTCCAAATGTTACGAGGGTAATGGATATTGGTGTTTCATCCACTATACAATCCTCGATGGATTTGACAGGGGAGGTATGAGGAAAATTACTAAATTTCAATTTACACTCATTGTTATAGATGTTAGTTCAAGTGAAAAATTAAACCAAATTATTGATTCGTAGTCTAATTTCTATTTGGATGGTTTATACAGGGCTTGAGCATGCCTCAACATCGACGTGAGAATAAATTTCCCTCGAGGAGAGTGATCATGTGATGGCCATAAGTGATTTTTTTTTTAAATATATCATTTTTTATAATGTAATTTCTATATATTAATGTCTTTACTTCTTATTGTAACAGTTAAAACTTCACCAAGAACTTAATAGTAGTAGGAGGAGCAGTAGGAGCACTCCTTGAGTGCAGCACAAATGAGTGTTAGACCTATTACTATCCGATCGACAAGCAAAGGGAAAGAGTTTATTTCGAGAACTTGGAGAGCAATGACTTTTGATTCCAGAGCCCTTTGTTGTATGCCTACATGGCAGTTTTGTACATATTTTGTATTAGATATATTTGACATTGTATGCCTATATGGCATTCTCGTAAGCCTATATGGCTATTTTGTACCTATATTTTATACTTATATCGACATATATTGATGTATGCATAGATGGCTATTTGGGTAATACAATTTTTTTTTTTATAGATGGTGTCCATATTTGCATGCTATAAATTCATGGTTCAATAGATATGAGTTACGTGTATTCAAGTGTATACTTTACAACTTACATGTATACTTTGTGACTTATGTGTGTTCCAATGTATACTTTGCAAATTACACATTTTCATTTGTATACCTTGTATTCATGCATATACTTTGTATTAAGTTGTGTATACTATGTATTTGTGTGTATACTTCAAGGAATACAGGTGTTTGTGACTACTTGTGATTCCCTTATTCACATGTACATGCTTGACTTATTCATGTGTATACTTATTAATTGGTTAGACATAGCATTGATCATTGTTGTCCTTAATGGTTTGTCTTGAATAAATTAGTTGATTGATGGTAAACAACTTTATCTAAAAGAAAAAAAAACACGTTTTCAATTGGTATTCTATGAAATAATTGATAAAAATATTCCAATATATTTAATCCTTTGATTGGAAGAACTCAATTAAGAAAATGATACATAAGACTTTTCCTTTTAGATTAACAATGCATGGAAGTTTCAAAAAGTATCCTTGATTACAAAAAGATGTGTTGATACCTTTCAATTGTGCACTCACCCTTTGGTTCTTTGAAAGAAAAATCTACCTATGCCATTGTTACACTGCACAGGTAAACCAGATTTTGTATTGTGGAGCTATATTAAGCTACCACTCTCAAGACCAATGTAACAATGATACAAAATAGTGTTTGAGACTGCAAGAAGACATCAAAATGGCTAGTGTACTAAAAAAATTATTATTATTTATGAAGAATACTGATAACTCTACTCAGTTGGCTTTTTTTTTCAAAATCATACAAATTGAACCCTAGCATCAATATAATGTATTTATCAAGCTACCACAATTCAAGTTTCAATGATGAATATTTATCATGCATGTTTTAAATGACATTCAAGTTTATGGTGGTTTTGTTGTTTATATGATGTTATGTGATATTCTAATCCTAATTCATGCTTCTAGGCTACATATATATTTATAATTTGTTTTTACATGACTTTTGTACCAACAAACCCAAAATGAACCAAAACCCCCTCCAAAAATTTTTGGCCTAATCGGCGAACCGAACCCCGAACCCGAACCCGAACCTCAAAAACTATTCCAACACTCTTCATTATGCCTGCACAAACTTAATTGACCACCAAATTATGCTGCCTTTGACTTTACCCACTTTTACTCCCTCAAACATCTCTTTTTCATTCAAAACCCATGTTTTCCCAACTAGGCCATCATGCCATAACATACTTTTGACCTCCCCTGTCCATGCAAACCTTTTGAACACATCAAACTCCACAAACTCACCCTATTTCCAACCTATTCTAACTTATTTTCAAACAATTTATTCTTTTCACCTCTTCTAGCCTTGCTTTTAAGGGGCCTCAATTCTGAATTTTCAACAGGGGTAGTGTTAGTAATCTCTTCCAATTCCTTTACCAATGCTATTTTATTATTCCTACTTACATCAAGCCCATATCACCGAGACACAACCTGAACAATAATTCGAATGGCCTATTTCAACATATTACACTCAAACCCTTAAGGGATCGATCCGGTTGAACGTAGCTCAAGTGATTACGTGTGTTTGGGTGTGAAAGAGGACCATTCCTAGCGTAAACATACCTATTCAAATGTGTTGGAACAGTCTGTTTGGTCACACGAGTTGCAAAACGAAAGTTGTATCACTTTGCAACTTTCCACTGCTTGCATTTGACACTTTTTCCATCAACTAAAAACTAGACACCATGAGAAAACCACTCTGAAATAACAAAAACCAAGAGAATTTATTGTAGATGGATCCAACGTGATCTCATAGGATCAGATGAGAAGTTTCTAAGCATCACAGTATCCAAGTAACAACATGCTGAAGTTTGCAACCATTTTGCACTTTGGACCCTTAAGGGATCGATCCAATTAAACGTAGCTCAGAGTGATTCCGCATGTTTGGGTGCGAAAGAGGACCATGCCTAGCATAAAAATACCTATTTAGATGCATTGGAACAGTTCGTTTGGTCACATGAGTTGCATAATGAAAGTTGCACCACTTTGCAACTTTCCACTACTTGCATTTGACACTTTTTCCATCAACTGAAAATTGGACACCACAGGAAAACCACTCTGAGATAACAAAAACTGAGAGAGGTTATTGTAGAGGGGCCCAACATTATCCATAGGATTAGATGAAAATTTTCTAAGCATCATGGTATCCGAGTAACAACATGCTGAAGTTTGCAACAATTTTGCACTTTGGACCCTTAAGGAATCAATCTGGTTGAATGTAGTTCAGAGTGATTCCGCATGTTTGGGTGTGAAAGAGGACCATTCCTAGTGTAAAAATACCTATTCATACATGTTGAAATAGTTCATCTGGTCACATGAGTTACAGAATGAAAGTTGCACCACTTTGCAACTTTCCACTACTTGCATTTGACACTTTTTCCATCAACTGAAAACTGGACACCACAGGGAAACCACTCTGAGATAACAAAAATGGAGAAAGTTTATTCTAGAGGGGCCCAACAAAATCCCATAGGATCAGACAAGAAGTTTCTAAGCATCACGTTATCTGAGTAACAACATGTTGAAGTTTGCAGTCATTTTGCACTTTGGATCCTTAAGGGATCCATCCGATTGAACATAGCTCATAGCAATTCCATGTGTTTGGGTGCCAAAGAGGACCATGCCTAGCATAAAAATACCTATTTGGATGTGTTGGAATAGTTCTTTTGGTCACACGAGTTGCAGAACGAAAGTTGCACCACTTTGCAACTTTCCAATACTTGCATTTGATACTTTTTCCATCAACTTAAAAATGGACACCATAGGAAAACCACTCTGAGATGACAAAAATAGAGAGAGGCTCTTTTATAAGGGCCCAACATGATCCCATAGGATCAGATGAGAAGTTTCTAAGTATCACTGTATCTGAGTAACAACATGCAAAAGTTTGCAGCAATTTTGCACTTTGGACCCTTAAGGAATCAATTCGGTTGAACATAGCTTAGAGCGATTTTGCATGTATGGGTGCAAAATAAGACCATTCCTAGCATAAACATACCTATTCAGACATGTTGGGACAGTTCATTTGCTCACACGAGTTGCAAAACAAAAGTTACATCACTTTGCAACTTTCCACTACTTGCATTTGACACTTTTTTTGTCAACTGAAAACTGAACACCATAGGAAAACCACTCCAAGATAACAAAAAATGAGAGAGGTTATTGTAGAGGGCCTAAACACAATCCCAAAGAATTAGATTAAAAAGTTTCTAAGCATCATGGTATCCAAATAACAACATGCTAAAGTTTACAGCCATTTTGCACTTTGGACCCTTAAGGGATCGATCCGGTTGAATGTAGCTCAGAGCGATTTTGTGTGTTTGGGTGTGAAAGAGGACCATTCCTAGCGTAAAATTACCTATTTAGATGCATCAGAATAGTTTGTTTGATCACACGAGTTGCAAAATGAAAGTTGCACCACTTTGCATCTTTCCACTACTTGCATTTGACAACTTTTCCATCAACTAAAAACTAGACACCATAGGAAAACCACTCTGAGATAACAAAAATTAGGAGAGGTTATTATAGAGGGTCTCAACATGATCCCATCGGATTAGACAAGAAGTTTCTAAGCATCATGGTATCTGAGTAACAACATGTTGAAGTTTGCAACCATTTTGCACTTTGGACCCTTAAGGGATTGATCCGGTTAAACGTAGCTCAGAGTGATTCCATGTGTTTGGGTGCAAAATAGGACCATTCCTAGTGTAAAAATACATATTTAGACGCGTTGGGATAGTCTGTTTGGTCACACGAATTGTAGAACAAAAGTTGCACCACTTTGCAACTTTCCACTACTTGCATTTGACATTTTTTCTATGAACTGAAAACTGGAAACCACGGGAAAACCACTCTGAGATAAAAAAATAAAATGAGAGAGGTTATTGTAGATGGCCCCAATGTGACCCCATAAGGTTCAGACAGAGGTTTTGTAAGCACCATGGTATCTGAGTAATACCCTGTCAAATATTGCTACCCTTTTGCACTTTGGAATTTGATGTTTCATTGAACTGTACAGTTCCATACAGGGTGATTGTGCACTCTTTTCAATGGAATTCGATGGGCAGCAGACTTAACTCCATTTTAGTTTTGGTTTGGTTGGATTTCAAGTGATTTTGTATATTTTAGAAGCCAATTATTGAGAGTTAGTTTGTATACCCTATTTTAAGGGTTTTGAGTTCATTAAAATGTCATATTAAGCCTTTCACCCATTGTATGCTTTGATAACTCGATGGAAAGGCTTAGTTATGGTTATAAAACATGTGTGCAAATTTTTGTGTGTAAGGGAGGCGAATAGTGGGTTTTTAGGTGATGCCCTAGATGTCAAATGGTGCATTTTTGAGTGGAAAATGGTGGTTTACTACGAGGGCTTGAAGAAATATTTGGGGCCAACAATATCTCTTAAACTTTTAAGCTTGTGTAGACATTTTGAAGGTGTTTTAGGCATTGGTTGGCTATGGGAAGGTTTTGAGTATGGGTTTTCAATAAACCCTTGCCTAACTTGTAGTCTCCAAATCTCATAAAATAGACTTATCTTGTAGAGAAGGTCATCCAATGGCCAACCAAACATCAATCAAGCTTTAACACAGACCTTAAGACAAATTCCCAAGAGATCATACAATGTTTCTTTGTACTATCATTAAGATCCAATAGACCACCTTGCACAAAGGCTACTAAATTAGCCCTATTTATAAAGAGACAACCTTTTAAACACTATATCTTCACTCAAACTCCTCAAAAAATAGTATGTTAAGTGTCAAAACCCCCAATTCCATGATTTATTTCTAGGTCCAAGACCTCTAGACCCCTAATACATCAAACTGTCAATTTCAAGCAAAATACTTGGGGTTTTAATGAAACTCCTATCTCCCAGACCTTCCATACCCAAACAGAGCACCAAACACACTTACCAGAACCTGCACATGGTGAATAATACATTACATGGATATTCCTTCCCACATTTTGTCAAAACACCACTTGAAACCCTCATTTTCATCATGAAAATACCCTGCTAGAGCCCTAGAACATCATCCCAAACACCCAACCTTGACTTCACAACATTCTAAATAGGTTAGGCATGCATTTTACAAGTTAGAGGACCCATTCCACAAGTTACAGTAGGCACAAAAATTGGAATGGGTCGAATTACATCATGAAACCCTTCAATCCAAGAACATTGTGAAAGTAGGTAGCAATAGTAAAAACAAAATAACTTTCACTATACAAAGAGTTAGAACCTCTCAATAGGTGAAAATGAAAGCTAACTCATCAATATACAACATCCAATAGGTTTTAGATCATCTTAGTAGCTGTATAGGCTATACAACAACAATAAAATTGAGAAAAACTAGCAATTTTTTGGAAAATAATGTTCTTCTTGATAAAAAATGGGTTTCAAATCAACCAACAACCTCTCCTTCAAGGCATTGAAGGTTAAGTATACATGTTTACCATAGGAACAATAAAATTAGATGCTTTGAAAGGAACTCCATGAAAACCAAGCTCTCTAAATGGTATATCAAACTCTAGTTCAAAATATTTTAGATGAGGCTACCCCCATAGCTCTCTTACTCGCTTGAAAAATCCTTGAAACTCTGTATTGATTTTATTTTTCCTGTCCCTCTCTTGTTGTTCTTCCTCAATTTCATCAGGATCATACATTGACCTTCTTTCCCACAATAAAGTTTGGACCACATCCATTACCTCCACATAAAACTCGACATCCTTGGTCTTCTTGGTTCCCACGCCTTGATATGGTTATGCAAATGAAAATGAAGCAAAGTAATCATCTCCTTCTCTGTTGGATTGAATAATGCATGCTTAATGTTTTGATACATGATATCAAATCTCTCTTATGCTCTCATGGTTGAATATCGAAATACAATATGGTGGGCCTCTAGAGTTCCAGTCATCTTTCCTCCTCTTCCACCAAATGTTGGCCTGATCCACACGTCTACCAGTCTAATTGGATTTTTTTTTGAAAGGTGAAGTTTCTCTTGAGTCACCAATGTAGCTCTCTCTACCTTTTCAGACTCTTTCATTGCTACAAATCATCTATGGGATTTAATCATCTATACAACATGGTTGATGTGCTTTGAATCCTTGCATCTAAAGGAAATTTCCTTTACATAAATATTTCTAGGGAATTTCAATGTTTCCATTGCAGTTGGAATTAAAGCCGGTACCTACAACATTGAAAATTATCCTTATATAAGAATTGCCTCCATCTTGTTGGCTTGTAACACTCTTGATGGTGGCCACATGAAGAGTGATTCTAATTCCTCTTCTACATTAGAGGGTTCATATCCTTGATATGACTCTTCTGAATTATGAGAATCAGAATCACTAGCTTCCACATTCAAAAATTCCCAACCAACATCTTCAATAAATTTATTTGGATCATCAGTAATAGTCTTCAAAATTGGCCACTAGTACAAGTTCATTATGCTTTCATAATACTTTATAACCATGGAGTTCATCCATTCCTTGATGCCATCAAGTGAAGATTGAGGAATGACGTCAATGCAGAGTGCATCCCACTTGAAGTCTTTGAAAACAATAGCCATATCAAATTCCTTTTTCCCAAGTCCTACTCTCTCAAGGTTAACAATCTCAATCTCACTAATAATGATTACTAGAAAGGTAATTCCACCAACTCTACCAAACAGTTTACAATAGGAACAATAAAAGTAGAGGATTTGAAAGGAACTCCATGAAAACCAAGCTCTCTAAATGGTATATCAAATTCTAGTTCAAAATATTTTAGATGAGGCTACTCCCATAGCTCTCTTACTTGCTTGACAAATCCTTGAAACTCTGTATTGATTTAATTTTTCCTATCCCTCTCTTGTTGTTCTTCCTCAATTTCATCAAGATCATACATTGACCTTCTTTCCCCTCCTAGAGTTTAGATCACATCAATTACCTCCACATAAAACTTGACATCCTTGGTCTTCTTGGTTCCCATGCCTTGATATGGTTATGCAAATGAAAATGAAGCAAAGTAATCATATCCTTCTCCACTAGTTGGAAGAATACATGCTTAATGTTTTGATACATGATATCAAATCTCTCTTCTACTCTCATGGTTGAATCCCAAAATCTAGTATGGTGGGCCTCCATAGTTCCAGTCATCTTTCTTCCTCTTCCACCAAATGTTGGACCGATCCACATGTCTGCCAGCCTAATTGACTTTATTTTTGAAAGTTGAAGTTTCTCCTGAGTCACTAGTGTAGCTCTCTCTTCCTTTTCAGACTCTTTCATTGCTACAAATTGTCTCTAGGATTTAATCATTTGTACCACATGGTTGATGTGCTTTGAATCCTTGCATCTAAAGGAAATTTCATCAACATAAATACTGCTAGGGAATTTCAATGTTGCCATTGTAGTTGGTATTAAAGCCGATACTTGCAACATTGAAAATTATCCTTATATAATAATTCCCTCCATCTTGTTGGCTTTTAAAACTCTTGATGGTGGCTACATGAAATCTGATTTTGATTCCTCTTCTACATTAGAGGGTTCATATCCTTGATCTGACTCTTCTGAATTATCATAATCAGAATCACTAGCTTCCATATTCAAAAATTACCAACCAACATCTTCAATAAATTTATTTGGATCATCAGTAATAGTCTTCAAAATTGGCCGCTAGTACAAGTCCATTATTATTTCATAATACTTTATAACCATGGAGTTTAGCCATTCCTTGATGCCATCAAGTGAAGATTGAGGAATGGCATCAATGCAGAGTATATCTCACTTGAAGTCTTTGAAAACAACAGCCATATCAAATTCCTTTTTCCCAAGTCCCACTCTCTCGAGGTTAACAATCTCAATCTCACTAATAGTGATTACTAAGAAAGGTAACTCCATCAACTCTATCAAACAGTTTACCGTAGGAACAATAAAAGTAGAGGCTTTTGAAGGAACCCCATGAAAACCAAGCTCTCTAAATGGTATATCAAAATATTAGACCTCATTCTTGCACATTTACAACCATATTCAAATATTTTCCTTCAAAAGGCTACAAATTCAAATATTGACTTAAATAGCCTTCAAGAGGCTTTAAATAGCCTTTACAAACGATTCTACATATTTCCAATAATGCCTAACTGTTGTTTTTGTAACTAACATGACTTATTACATTATAAATCAATTGTGGATGTAATATGACCTTATTCAATTAACAAAAATCAAAACACAAAACTAACTTAAAAGACTTCCATGAACCAAATTTTCTCAATAACCTTGGTGCGCCTCCACCAAATTTCAATATTTCAGTAAATGTCATTACAAGTAAATCTCATTATAATGCCTTAGGTACTTTTTTCTAATAGATATTTTACAATGTCACTCATACATTCAAGATTCTCTTATAATGTCTACATCATAGGTTCTCATTTAGAGGTTAACTTCAAATGAGTAACTTGAGATTCCCTCGCAAAGCTTCAAACAATCTTTTATAATGGCTTCAAATCAGAATTGAGATTTGTCAAGATCATCAAAATAAGGATGTTGCATTGCTTTTTTGGCTGAGATTCTCTCCGATGGCTCAAAAATTAGCATTTTCTGCAAGGAGAGACCAATCAATTTTTACTAGTTTAGTTACAAATACGCAAAGTAAAAGAATAAAAAGAAATAACTCATCCAAAATGGAAATGAAATGAAAATAGATGGAAGGCACTTACAGATAGGCATGGAAGTCTCTCAACTTAGTCACTCCTGGTCATACATCTTCACTGGGAGTTCCAAGATACCTATTGCACACAACACTTTTCATGAATAGAATATCTTGAAATTCGAGATGCTCTTATAGTGTCTACATTATAGGTGCTCATGATAAGGTTAACTTCAAATGAATAACTTGAAATTCCCTCACCAAGCTTCGCACACACTTTTGTAATGGCTTATTTAATCATAATTGAGAATTTTCAAAATCATCAAAATAGGGATGTTGCATTGCTTTTTTGTCTGAGATTCTCTTGGATGGCTCATAAATCTACATTTTTCTGCAAGGGGACACCAATCAATGTTTACCGGGTTACTTATAGATATGCAAAGTAAAATAAGATGATAGCATTGGAATCAAACAAATTAACATGGATAAAAATATAAATTAATAAGAACCATTGTGCATATACTTACAAATTAATCCAATGAACCATTTGGGTCTTCTCTACTCTTTATTGTGTCAAGTATTGCCTCATGGTTAGACTCACGGACCTTCCACAAGGTCTTGTTCAAAGGTCTACCCCCATATTTGGTGAAATGAACATTGGATGCCACAACAAGGTTTGAGTAATGAAGAATCTTACGATGCGTGTCAAAGTCTTGAAACAACCAATGTTTAACACTCTTATGTGGGTACTTTCTAAGCCATGTTCCAGTAACAACAACTAAGCTTGTAGGGTATTCAATGTTTTCTCCATCTATAACTGGGCCTTCCAATTTCTTTTGGGCCTCAACACAATGACACAAGTAATAGTATGTTCCCTCTTCATTCTCTTCATCTCCAATAAGTGCATAAACATGCCCTACATTGATATGTGTGGCATATCTCTTGAAGTTAGTCAACATTACGAATACAATACAAAGTAAGATAACAATATGGAATTTCAAAAAATAAGCAAGTAGATATATTACTTGGTTGAACTAGATCTGATATGTGGTCAAAGTTGACCAATGATTCCATCTGTGTTAGTTCCAATGCTGTCGAAGGGAAATATGTGTGAAGTGGGATAAGATAACTTGTTAGCCATTTGTCAACCCTCTCCCCTGACTCACAATCATTCCAGGCTTGCATTGTACATGAAGAACAAAAGCATGCCATCTTATGTGTATCGATACTCCATGAACTTGCATTTGAGCTAAGGAAAGAGTGTAGCTCACTCGATCCTGTTAGTGTCTAACAATCCTCATATGGTGCAATGTTAGTATCATCCATCAACCAAAAAAATATATGAACTAAAGATGTACCTTCATTACTTAGACCCATCGAAGCATTACACCACTCGATGATTGATCTTGCATCTATCAAATTTGCACTATCTTTATAATTTAACTCTTCTCGTGCTAATGCTCTTTTCACACATGCTCCTGCACCATCATGCTCCCCCTTTCCATGCCTGGCCTCACAAAAGTTCCACATATGCTAAACACCTATAGTGAGATGCATCCTACACAACTAGTAGAACATGTGTGTGTTCTTGAACTATGTTGCACAGTTATCCGACCATATTATATGCCAACTGTATGCTATGCCCCTTCAAGCCAAATCACTTTAGAACATCTGGAAGCAACCTTTCATGAACTCTAGAGAATGTGTGCGATCATCACTAATATAAAAGTGATACTCCCTCAATACCTTCCTTTGGTCCTCTGTACTATTAGCTGCATGAATGAATGCTATGTGCACAAATATCGAAACATGTGTGGAGTTTTAATACTATGACTGCACCTCACATTGTGGTTGTAGAGTGTAGTTCTCTACAAAGTCAACCACTGATACTATGCTACCAAGTGGAAAGGTGTCCTTGCATATCTTGAATTGCATGTCCAACCATTGAGCTCTATGGGTATTCCTTGCATACTCATACACTAGATTCTCACGAAACATGGACATAAACTGATACACTAGAATCTTCTCAATAATCAAATCACACCTATTTTCTTGAGACCCACGTTTGGTAGTGTATGCCACTGTTTTATACTTCCTGAACTCTACTAGTTTTTGTCCCACCTCATCTGTGCTTTCCATATGTTGACATACTAGAATTTGTTGCAAGCAACTGCAATGCTCGCATGAACCACCCAAGCATGTTGTCCTGTAGAATATTTGGCCATCCTCTATTTGACATAATTTTTTTGATAAGAACTGTCTTGAAGATTTTGGTGGGGCTTCTATGCCACAATCCTACAAATCATTGTTAGTATGGAAATCTAAACATATAGAATGATAAACATCATAATGGTTGGAGAATTCAATATGTATTCTACAACAACAAGTAGTGCATGTGTGATTTATCTTGACATAAAAAGGTTCAAGAATTTCAAAAAATCTTTGAGAAATACTAATTTGAGGATAATCATTTTGAAATTTATGAAAAAATTGGGTTTGAGTCGTATCCAAAAAATGCTCTGGATGTGGCTCACGGTTCTGACTACCAATTCTCCTTCTTATGAAATCCTTTTGATTCAGAGATGGCTTTGTATTATTCTTCCAATACTTTTCAATTAGTGTTCTCAATGCTTCAACAAATTTTTTATCTTTATGTGGTAGTCTTCCCAAGAATTCCCATAATTCATTTGAATTGGTGCCCTCAATTCTTTTCCACCTTTGAACGACTTTTGATAAAGTTTTTCTACTAATTCCCATTTGTTCACTTGTCTTTTTAATGAGACAAGATCTCTTTTTTTGATAGCTTACCAAAGTCGATGTAATGACATGTCGGGTGACATTACTATCCTTTGAGCATGAGGTACTACCCATACTCTCATAAGCATCCATTAGATTCTTCACAATAGTGTTTTCACTTGATGCATTTGATGTTCTCAACCCAAGATTCTTCATGATGTTTCTATACTTTAAAGCCTGCATCATTTGAACAAATAGTTGACATCTTGCGGTCTCATTTAGCCTTTCAAAGATGATTTTCCAAATCTTATCAGTATATCTTCTACAAGTTTGTTCTAGAATCTTACCTTCCATGTGCTACAAAATATCCTCATCAATATTAATAAAAAACTTTAGCTTTCTATGCAAAATTCTAGGTGGTGTTCTCCTAGGTATATACATCTCAACATTAGCAATTTCATCAATATTTAATTGAGGTGGGCTAGATTGCGTACCTTCGATTGAGGGTGGAGTAGAAGACATACCTTGATCTTCACATGGGGATGATGGCATACCTTCTTCGTCAAATTCGAGTGATGATGTACTCTCAACTTGAGATGTGATGGATGGTGTCCAATCATATTCACTTGCGGTAGATGGTGTCCATCCATATTCGCTTGTGCTTAATGGTGTCCCTTCATATTCACTTACAGTAGAGGGTGTGTCTCCAGCTACGGTAACTGCATCTATCCTAGCATGACTCTTTCACATTCATTCTGTTTGTGCTGCCAATTTCTTTTCTCTTTTCAATGGTTGAGGTTCCTCTTCGATTGGCTTTTTTTTGTCAATCGTTTCCAATTTCTTATTTTCATGATGTCACCACCCATTCTTCCTCTTTTTCTTTGAAAGTTTCATACTCTTCCTCTATTAGTTTCTTCCTTTTTCATTTCTTTGGGATGGCAAATAATTCTACCCGTAGCATGGTAATGAGATGAATATTAGTTCCTCAAAAATGTATCCATTAAAATCAATGAAATATATATGTCATTCAAGGCTTCATAAATAGAAAACATAGGTGATGAGGTAACTTTACTGATGAGGTAATTTATAAATAGAGATGAAAAACAAAATAGTTTAAATAGGTAGTAGAATTTTCAAAATGTGCAAAAAGTGCTAAGTTGTGAAATTAACAAATAGTGAAGGGTTTGATGTAGACCTAGGAGGCTCAATCACAACCAATTTGAAAACATGCCTTTAAGAGGCATCTAACAAGATTAAGATGACCTATTTGAACAAACCAAACAACCCTCAAAGCTTGACAATCATTAGAAGTTAGATTTCACACTTTCACCCCTTGAACCCTAGTAGTAGTGGAAACTCAATTTTTTCCCAATAACTCAAATGTTCTCCAAAACACCAGCCAAAATATTGATGGTTTTAGAAACCTATTTTAGAATTATTACACATATCTCAATGTTAGGTAAAAGTCCTTTGGACCAAATCCCCAAAAACACCCCTTCTAGGCTGACTTAATTAGGCTGATTAGGCCTAATTTGCAAAGCAACATGCCCTCAAACTTATCACAGGACCTTGAAACCTTGGGGAAACATTTATTAGGTTCCCAAACCTCCAAAATCACAACTAGATTCCTTTGGTATGGAAAAATTCATGCCAAACCTAAAAACCCTTGTTTTATGCACTATTCAAGAGGGTTTATTGAATATGCTACTTCTACAACCTACCAGAATTTAAAACCAACTTGAACAAAGGACATTAACCTTGCACATTCCTAAAAGTTCAAAACATCATGACCTCCTATAGAGATTCTTCCAAACCCTAGGCCTAAGCCCTCATTCACATGCATTTTTGTTCACAAAACTCACTGTAGCAGCAGGTTTATTACTCCTATTTCTTTCCTAGCACTCAAATCATGCATCCTACACTTAAATCAGATATCATAGGGTCCCTTACACGAGTTACAGGTCAGGAAAAAACATGAAAACATAGAAAATTGCTGCTAAACTTGAGTTTTCAATGTATTTTCTTCTCAAAAACTCCAAATAAAACTTACATTCCATGTCTACATGCCATTTAAAGGCTTCTTCTTCACATCCCACTGACCAACTACCTTGCAACTGAATTTCAAACCCTTAATGACCGTTGAAGGCCAAGTTTACATCATTTACACATGATATAACAACAATATTACTCATATTGTAAGTTTGCACCCCTAACACCTATAACTCACTAAAACCACACCAATGGATTGAAATGAGCCTTATTACATCCACAAAACACTAATCTTGCACACTTTACATGTAAATTAAAAAACTTTCCTTCAAAGGCTACAAAGATACTTTAGTGCAAGATTACCATTTTTCACATTTTAACACCTAAACTCAAAAAATCAACCTAAGACATGCTTAGCGGTATTGATTGAACTTATTCAAAACAAAAAATTCTCAAAGACTCATCCACCTACCTATTAAACTCCTAATTACCATCAAATGATCAAATAAGGAGGATGAGGTGTAGGTGCTCCTGCACCAGGGTTGTAAAAGTGTATTAAAGAGGGAGACCAATAGTCACCTCTTTCAAATGTTAGTTTTGGAAGTTGAAGTGGTTGGTTTTTGGAGGATGATCCTTGGATTGGGCGTCAAACCAAATGAGGAAATGTTGAGATTTCCTTAAGAAAAATGAGGCTTTGGTGAGTGAAATTGAGTTTCTAAGTTGGGCAGCATTATTTTATGTTAGATTGAGCATGAGCAAGGTATTTTAGGATTGTTTGAACAATTTTCAAGTTTTGGAGTGTTTGGCAAGTGCTACTTTCAATAAAACCTAGGGTTTCTAAGCCTAGGGAGAGGGTTTTATGGTTTGGGTGGTAAATGATTGAATCTTTGCAACCTAACATTGTAATTTGAAGTTTTGACAGATATAAAGTGCTTCCCCAAGGTTTTAGGAGATTTGGACAAGTTTTGAAGGTGGTCCCTTTGTAAAAGTGGGCTAATTTGGGTCCTTAAAAGCATAGAAAATCTGATTTGTGCACTTTGGTACAAAACAAACATTGGTGATTGTTGGATATGTTGAAAGAATCTGTAATGGGTCCTTGATGTGTGTTGTGTTGTGAGTTGAAAGGTTGTGTGAGTGGAATTATACCCAATTGAGTGACTTTGATATGCTACAAGGAACAATGTGAATATGCTGAATGAAGAGGTCTTGATGAAATTGTAAATTGAAAATTGTGTTTGCAGATTGGAGTTGTGTGTTTGTGTGTTGTAGGGCTCCCCCTACTACATTAGGAGTATATTCCAATTTTTTAGAGACATGTATGGAAAATTTGGTAGCATAGACAAGGCAATCAGCTAGTTTGTATAACTGTTTGACAAAATACCTCAATGAAAGCTTTGGAAGCATACACAAAGTAAGTAAATTGTTAAATAACAAAATGCCTCAAAGAGATGTGGTTTAAAATGTAATTGGAAAGTGTATAGAATTGTGTAATTTAAAATTTCCATTGACAACCTAAGGTTGTAACATGAAAAACAAACAATGATCAACATAGAATATGCAAAACAACAAAAATGAAAGCAAGCCATAATAGAATGAAAAAAATGTACAAAGACTTCACATACCTAAAAAACCAGAGTTTCAAATGGAGGAGTTCTACCCAATTATGTAGCATTTGGTTCTTCTTTCCTCAAACTCCTCAAGAATTTGACTTTTTCAAAAGCTTGTTCCCCTCCAAACTTCAACTGTATATCAGTTATCACTAGAATTCAAAATTTCATTGATATTATATGCCTTTCAATGTGAAAAATCTTCTAATTCTTGCAAAGGTGGTGGAATCTAAAAATAATGCATTGACACTTCACTCAATCATCAAAAAGCTACTTTTTGTCG
>VDFB02179234.1:30294426-30334956 GCA_007258455.2 Sequoia sempervirens | reverse complement strand
CATACATTAAATAGTATATTGTAAATCTAGACCATTCATTATTAGGTTTTAGATCTAAGGGTGGATATTTTGTTGGCCTATCTTGCCTTAGAATGTAACCCTATTTTATGAGGGTAGTGTATTACGACTATGGTAAAGAGATGGTGATTTATTCTAAGATTCTTATAGTGGTTGTGTTGTCTCTGGATCTATGAGTGGTGATACTCTTGTGAGAAGCTTGCTTTGCAAGTATATTGTAATCTTTGTGATTTCTAAATAATATATTAGGACACTTTTGGAGTGTGGGGTTTTTCTTCCGAAAAAAAATTTCCCCACATAAATCATTGTCGTGGTATGCATGATATTTGTGTTTATTTTTAGTTAAAGTTTATGTAACTTTTAAAATAAAAAGTTTTCATTATTCTCCTCTCAAGGTTAGTGTAGGAAGTTGTTCCACTACCTTAGCTTTCTTACATAAAAAATTGATGGAAGCAATTTTATTACTTATAGCCCAAATTACTTATAGCCCAAACTAATATCGAGGGAATGAGTTGATTGTGTGAGAAATGGGTCATGAAACAATGGAAGTTAGACAATAATGTTAGCATTTAACATGGTGTGGTTTATGTTGTTGTGAGTAGACACAACATGAGAGCCCAAACATGAATTTGTATGTGTTGATATGTGGTTTCCAAGGTGCTACAAGTAGGGACAATAAATGATAGTAGCAAGAATCTTCCAAACATGAAGGATGCAAGTGGAACATGTCATTTTAAAGGTGCGAAGGAGGAGATGAATAAAATATCAATTATTATAATAAAGGAGAAGATTAAAGTAACAACAATAGTATTTGTGTCCTTTACAATGTACAAAGAGATGTTGGTGAATGAGGCACATGTGAGTATAATACAAGAAAAAAATGAAATCTTGATTGGGAAGGTTGAACATGAAGAGTCTCCCATGGAAAGAAAATATAACAACTACAAAGGATATGCATGTTGGGTAATGGCTGCATGTTTTAGTCCAAGGGAACATGAGTGACTATGCTACTGTAGAATAGATTGTTGGAGAGAAGGAAAGGGAACTATTGGATGAAATGCCTCTGAAAATTTTGAATAATTCCATGATATTACTTTTGCTAATTTGTTTATAAGAATTGTAAGGTTATGTCCTTTTGTAGGAAAGAGATTTAGAGGAGGTGTAGATTGTAACATGAGAAAATGAAGAAGAAGAGATGATGGATAAATTATTTGAATCCATTATATAAATTGATGTTGAATTTAGAGGAAGAGGTCACAAATAAATATAATATTGACCAAAGAAGCAATTGAAAAAAGGGTAACGGATTCTTAAAAGTCCTTGCTAAGAGTACTACTACATGAATAAGGGGAAAGCCTATTTGGCAACTAACTACTATATGAATAAGGGGAAAGCCTATTTGGCGACTACAAAGCAACCATTCAGTAGTTTAAAATTGGGAAAGAGGAAAACATGGCTGAAAGAGACTAGAGAGGCAGTGAAAAGGAAAATCAAGCCACGTAGAAGAAAGACAGAGGTTGGTAAAAGACAGAAACCTAAAGCAAACAAAGGGAGCAAGGGTCATATAAGGAGATAGAGGAAGAAGAACATGGGAGAGGATAAAAGAAAGAACGAGATAATGGTGGGTAGCATCGAGAGATGTAGGACACAGAAAGGAGGAAAGTAAGTGATTTCGTAGTGTGGTTTTCCGAGTTTGTGCTGCTGTGTATGGCTTGTGTTGTCATAGAACTCTGACATAGATTTGCAAGGAAGTCTTGTTTTTGCATTGTTGTGTTGGTTAGTGGGTTTGTATTAGGTTGTCTGATTTTGGCCACCAGTTTGTTTGGGTCAACATCCAAGGTTACTGGGATAAGTTTTAAAATGAAAATGACCTCCATATCTTCAACAATTTTCCCAAGTATCTACACATTTGTCAAAATAGCAATGCAAATCGAACAATAACTTTTCCTAATGATATTCCTCTAAAATTGGATGGTTGCAAACTATGAGAAATAGGGATTAAATTCATAGGTGATCCATCTCTGGCCGTGGTGGCTTAGCTTGAGTGAAGAGTTTTGAGGGTCAATGAACGCATTCAAACGATATGGGAAGTGCTGGAAACAGGAGAGTTGAAGGTGGTGGCCGACAAAGATAGAGATATTTAGCGGGCCTGAGCCAGCCCATTGTGACTCCACATCCATTTGCAGGAAAAAAACGGGTACAACAGAGCAATGGCGGCTGCACAGTTCCTTGTGGATTTGGCTGCCAATGAGAATAACTAGAATACAACAGTACGATGTTATTAGAATAGTGGTAGTTTTTTTTATTGGTTTAAACAGTAAATTTTAAGTTTTGATTTATTTTTGTGACTAATCTGAAATCATTATTGATAAACTTTTTGAGTTTGGTTTAAACAATACTTTCTAAACTTTGATTTGTTAATGTGACTAATCTGAAATCACACTATAGGTGGGATCTACTAACAAACTAATGTAAATTCAAATAAGTCACTTATATAAACTTACAGTGTACTGTTTAAGATAAGGTAACCACATTACAACTGTTCAAGGGTTACAGAGCCTCATAGCATCTTAACAGAAACAGATTTAGGACAGAGTTCACAGTTTAATGACAGGGATAAGCAATGCAGCTTTATAGTCTGGACTGAGACCGAGAAACTCAAAACACTTACGAAAGACACATTGTATCAGACATAGAACAAAAGAAATACAAAGGCAGCACTAACAGTTCTTTTTCAGAATTCCTATTTTCGCTGCAACCCTCCAAAGTACCCCAACTGGTTAATGTATTGATAGCTTCAAGTTCATCTTTAGAAAACACTTTCTCAGTCTCGTGGCTGGATATGGTGGACAGTTCAGAACTTTTGGCGTCTTTGGAACCTTTCTCCCTGATGACCTGATCTCTGAACTCCTCTTTGAAGGTCTTCAATGCCTGCATGAATACAGCCAAGCTGGGGTGCCCTTGCTTTAGGTGGACAAGCACTACCATCTTTGAGAAACTGCCTCTTTTTGCATATCGAGCTAGTCTTCCTAACCAATCTATATCCATTTTATAGGTCTAAAACTTGTTAAATTATTGTAGCTCATGAATCCTTGCTCTGGCTTGGCCATAGATACTTACCTCCACTTGCCCAGCTTTCTTTTCATCTTTCTTACATATAAAATGGATAAGAACCCTATATCCCCATTTAACAATTGGGGAATATTTTCTATATATGACATGAAAAGAGGCAATGTCCAAACAAAATGTCTTGTATACGAAAGAATTGTTTTCTATGATCAAGATCATCTTTTTTGGAACTGTATAAATTGTTTAATGTTTTTTTATTAAATAAGCAGCATTTACAGGGTGCTGTACCCTTTACATGGAAAGCACTTAAGGTCAAAAAGAAGCTAGTTCAAAACATAAATGAATTAGGAAAAGAAGACAGGCCACACACAGAAACAGCTGACAGACAGCTGTCAAACAACAGACGAGAACTAGACAACCCCAGAACTTAAGGAGACCAATTTGACTCCCTTAACCCTAGGCCACGAAGTAGCCTAATTGTTTAATGTTCTGTAGATTTGACTCATTTGTTTCTCTTCCTTTTTTCAGCTTAATTTAAAAACAAATCGAACAAAAATATTTCACCAATTCCCAGAGGTGCTGTGAACTCTTAAATCTCATGGAGAGATTATTAGACAATATTATATTTGTTAAATCTTAAATTAGTAAATTATAAATATAAATAAGCCTTGCCAAAAGGCCCATTCATTTTATGGAAGAGAGGAGACGTGATGAAGGAACAGATTTAACAAAATTTCCCGAAATAGATTTTTTCTCCTTGTGTTTAGCCCTGGAGCCTCCTCTTTTCAAGCTTCCTGATAAGCGTACTCTCCAGAAGTGACGCCTCCTTTTTGGCAAAACCAGAGTTTCTGCTTTCTGCAGCATTTCCCACATCACTTGTATATCCTCATAATCACATGTCTGCATCTCATTGTGAAGCTTCACGAGTCCTCCTGTACATATACAGGAACGCCACAATAAAAAATCTACTCAGAAACCAACCAGAATACAGAATAATGCCATTATTATAAGCATATAAACCCCATCAAAGTGATGGCATAGCATTAAAATTAATTTTATATATATATACTTTAATAATATTATATCTTATAAATTGAGATATTTGTATAATAATAAATCTGTGTTTGTAATTTGTTTTAAATATCTTTCTTTTCAAATTAAATAAATCTAAGAATTTTTTTTAAAATTTATTTTTACAATTAACAAATATATTATGTTATTATATCCTTTTATCTAACAAAATACTTCAAAATATTGCAAATAATATCCTTTTTTTTTAATTGAAAATTTTATTCCAAATTGAAGTTCTACATATCTTGCTCATATTTCAGTTGATCCCTATATGTTGAAAATCCTCAATAAATAAGAGAACAAAGCATAAAACAGTGGCATAACACTAAGAATCTCAATCAATAATAGAAAACAATCAAGTTTAAAAAAGATAATGACATGACATAAACAATCTCAATTAAAATAAAAAATAATATAACAAATAACAAAAACTATTTTTTCATTACTTTCAAAAATGTTGTAACTTCCTATCCACCTTGAAGGCAAGAAACCTACATGAGGGTACATCCAGTCCATAAATGCAAACAACAAAAAAAAAATCCTCTTTACTTTAAAAAACATCATAATTCACCATCCACCTTGAAGGTAAGAACCCTACATATAGATACATCCAGTTCATAAAGACAAATAGCAAAAAAATATTTCCTCGTTACTTTCAAAAATGTCATAACTCTCTATCCACCTTGAAGGCAAGAACCCTCCTTATGGATACCTCCAGTCCATAAAGACAAGTAGCAAAAAGTATTTCCTCATTACTTTCAAAAATGTCAGAACTTACTACCACTTGAAGACAAGAACCCTACATAAGGGTACATCCAGTCCGTAAAGACAAATATTCTATATTGATTTTACTTTTAATATTTTAATTTCAATTAAAAATAGACCATACAACAAGACCCAACAAAACCACCTCTAATTTTGACGAATATGCAATCCTAAAAGATGATCTACACCTTTAGTTCTTTCCAATTAGTGTTCCCCATGATAAGATAGCTTCCCAAATGCACTATACCCAAGTAAGAAGGGGAGGTTCACTGAATATCCTAAGTTTCAAGCACTTTAACACATATCAGCCACTGTTGGCCATTCCTCCTAACACTAAGAGCTTCTCCCCAAATGCAAAACCCTTCATATAATATCTTAAGACATATCAGCCACTGTTGCCATACCTCATGACACTAAGAGCTGCTCCCCAAATGCAAAACCCTTCATATAATATCTTTTAACACATATCAGCCATTGTTGCCATACCTCCTAAAACTAAGAGCTTCTCCCCAAATGCAAAACCCTTCATAGCTATTGATAGAAAAACATATCTACACATGGAGAATTTTACAAAACGAAGCAGCTACAGAAACTGACCTGATTTTCTACTACGCAGGCGAGTGGTAATCTCCACAATTGCCTTCTTCACAGCCTTCTGAAACCAGGCCATACGCTTTTACTCTCTCCACACAGACCTTTATCTCCTTAAATCTTGCAGGCCTAACAGGAAGATGTCTATAGAACACCCAAGTACTGTGACCTGATTTACTATACTCACAGCCAAGTAAATTTCATGTTTGACTGTTCGCCATCAGCACTGCTAAAACTTCTTATCTTTATGCCTGTTTTCTGTGGTTCGTTCTTCTTCTAAACATTGCAAATTCCATAGATTTTTGTAGCCCACAAAATCCAACATCATATGCTTAAGAAAATGACCTTGCAAAGCTCTGTACCCAGGAGATCTCCCTTCAAATGAACTAGAAATGGCATATTCAAAAGTGAACTCCTCAGCCAAGCAAAGGCCAATAAAGCATAAACCTAGCAAGAATTCATCTTAACCTGGTGCAGAAGACTTGAAGTGAAATTCCAATCCCTATTTTTTATGGATTCTACTATTTTGTAAATTGGGGAAAATCTCACTAACATATAGAAGCTTTAACATTATAAAGCTGGTAACTGTGAATTGGTAGCAGGAATTCCTCCATGCAGCAGTAGAAAACATTTTCTGTTTATCAGTTTAACTTGGGGATCACTGATTATAAATCTTAGACGCACCCACTCCAAATTTAGTTTGTCTGGTCACAGTTTGTAACAGCTTGTTCTTGATAGATTACCACCACAACGGCCTTCACACAAAGCATAACAGCTTTCTAAATGTCTATAACCTAAATTACATGATAAGTATGATGAGCCGAGGAAGTAGGCCAACTCTTCAGTATGCTCTATTTTTAGATTTAAGTAGAGAACTGGATGAAGTAAAAATGATCTCTAAGATCCTTTATCTGATGCCTCAGGCCTACCTAGGTATAAATTCATTCTTGATTTTTATTGCTATTTTCGCACCTTGAATTTTCTGTCAGCTGAGCTGTTGATTTCATTTGTTTGTATCCAACTGGAATATAGCTGTCCATAATTCCATCGACACTTGTGCTTGATTATGCTCCAACAATTTTAAATTACACCTTGTTCAACCTCTTCTTGATGTTATATACAACATTTCAAAATAAAGCTCAAAATTATTTGTACAATCAAAGCTATATAGGTGCTTTATTATAGATTAGATCAAAGTATTTTGAATTAATATGTTCAAACTTGGGGATGGGAATGACTTGTACTTAGTGCGGTGGTGATTATTTAATTTTCAACTTTCCATTGCTCTATGTTTAGTTTTTCATAGTTCATACATGTGAATTGATTATTTCTAGAATAAATGGAGATTAATCTTATAGTGTGATGATAAAATGGTGGTGTTGTTGTTGTAGCCATCAAGGTTCAAATCTCTGTCGAGTTATTGTGATTGCAGGTCTTGTGCTCTCACCAATCCAATGTGTTCACGGATTTGAATCTTAGCATTGATGTTGTAGATGTTCATACCGTTGGCGTTAATGCCAAAGTGACGTGTTCCAGATTGTGTTCCAAACCTTTGATGGGCTAGTATGCTCGCAGGTTTGGATGATTCATGTTGAAGTTGTGTATTAATGTTG
Source organism: Sequoia sempervirens (assembly GCA_007258455.2). Classification (NCBI taxonomy): domain Eukaryota; kingdom Viridiplantae; phylum Streptophyta; class Pinopsida; order Cupressales; family Cupressaceae; genus Sequoia; species Sequoia sempervirens. The sequence goes on along the minus strand of VDFB02179234.1, from coordinate 30,327,829 downwards.
GAGATGAGGTCCCCCATTTGTAGCCTCATTTGGAGTGGGTCAGGTTAAAAATCCCTCCTCACCAAGCAAATTTATTTTTATTTAAATTAATAAAATTAATTTTCCTCCTCTTTAATTTTACTCATACATGTTAGAGTAAAAGGTATTTCCTAATTAATTATTTATTTAATTATTAGGTTTCTTTTCCTCTAATTACTTAAGCTTACTTAGGTCATGTTCTTTTTATGTCTCATGTCATAGGATAAGGACATATGTCATGATCTTGTTTTATCGTCACATAGGGTGAATAGGTTCATTATCCTTCTATAAGGATTCATTGTATAATTATTATGATACATATTCATGTTTTTTTAGATCAATAGCTCTTGGCCTCCATAGTTTTGTTATTCTCTCTTTCTGTGATAGATGTTTGATTGCAAGTGATCTTCAAGAGTTGTGGAATTGATTTTTCTAATTTCAACATGGTATCAGAGCTCCAAACATGTAATCCCCTCTCCTTTTTTTGAGATATTTTTTCCTTGAGATATCATTTGATGCATTCTAGACCAAAATAGAGTCTTTCATTAGATTCATAAATGTCGAAAAAGTCAGTTTTGTCTTTTGTTTAGCTTGATTTGGACTCCAAAGATCAAACCTACAAGGGTTTGAAGAAGTTTTTTTTCAAATCTAGAGGGTAGTTACAGTTTTGGATCATTTTGAGCCAAAATAGATATTGTCATTGTACTAAGAAAGCCCAAAAACCTTAAGATCTTTTGTCAAATTGTTGAAATCCGTGTCAAAAATATTTGGGGCAATTTTTTTGCTAGAGAGGCCATACAACCTCCCTACATGCCAATCGAAGTTTTTTTTTTATAAAAAATTCTTATGAATTTGTAAAAAAAATATTAAAAATATACATTAAATTTCTTTTAGGGGGTACCACAAGGGTTCCAATTCATTATGGTGGTCATGTGGTTAGGCTCAGGCCCCACCTTTTAATATATCTTGTTAATAATTTTTTTTAATAAAGTTTTTTAAATTATTTTTTCTTATAAAAATATATTAGTTTTTTAGTAATTTTTCAACTTTAAAACCAAATACAATTTTTTTTTCGCAATAAATCGCAGACTAACCTAGAGATATTTTGTAGAGGTTCAAATTTTGCATCCCAAATTTAGAGGTATTTTTCCAAGTTTGGTGGAGGTGACTTTGCTTAGCCCTACCCCTCTCTATTGGCCTTTTTCAATTTTGCACTCCATCTTCCAGAGGCAATATCTCAATCATATGGTGGTATTTTTCAATGCATTTTTTTTTAAAAATGAGGTGGGATTTTGTGCTCTTCGCAGTGGTGCATGTGGTTTTCAGTTTTGGCTTCTTTTTTTTTCTATAAATTAGTTATCTCAATGTTGTTGCTATGTAATCCTCATTTTGGAGACTTTGACATGTCATATCTTCTACATCTAGACTCTTTTTTTAGTCTCATTTTTTTAAAGTGCATGATTTTTTTTGTGTACTTTGTCATGGTGCTATCAATTTTCTCATTTTCTATTAGAGAACTGTATTTTCATCATGTGGCATTTTTTGAATGTTGTGAGCTTACATTGTAAGCACTTTGCATATGACATTAAAATAAAGTGCCTAAACATTGTACATATATTATTAGGATCTTACACATCATGTTATGTCATTATTGTACATGAACTACTTTATAAAGTGTCATGGGGGGTTTGTTGTGTGAGCTTCTTATTTGCAATCACAACCTTGTCTACCTTCAAACGAGTGTGCCTTTTGTTTGCATACCCTTTTTTCAATTGTTGGTACTTCTTCATGCACCATTAAATGATGTTTCTAGTTCTTTTTTCATGCACTACATTCTCTCATTTAGTTTCAATCGACCTATTATATCTCTCCCTTGTCAGCATTATGGGGGGTTTCTACTATCAGTGTTAATGCTTCATTGGTTTCACATTGGAGTGAGCTATGTATTTAGTATTTGTTTCTATACATTACTCAATAGATGCAGCAGTTGGTAACCAATGCATTTTATTGATATGAAGCATTTACCATATGGGCACTCTTACATTCATGTTTCTGGAGGAAACCTTCTATTTTCACTTGATTAGTGCTCTTTAGACTTTTCATACCTATACCATATGTATCTTTGATTTCCCAATGTTTTACCTTGGTTTTCCATCTAATTTGAGTAGTGTCACTAGGGGCACTCATGTAAATTATTGTCTTCTTGATCAATATCATCATCTATTTTAGAGGAGGTATCGGCATATGGCTTCTAGTGTTGTCATTGATGGCAACTAAAGTCATTATTTTGGTCCATAGATCAGGATTTGCTCATACCGGCAGGAAAAGTAGAGAATAGTGTTCTATAGGCAAAAAGCAGAAAGAATGAGGTATCCGGTCAATTAGTTGATCTGTATGATTCACCAAATCATCAGTTTAAATTGTGGATCCCCAGGATACATTTTTTAGCATATATGTTATCTTACTATTAAGTTTTATGATGTTTCATTAATCAATGTATGATCTTAGAAATCCGGCAAGATGTTTTTTTGTTTATTTGCTCTTTATGGCCGACCTAGTGAATGTCTCATGCCATGGATGTATAAGGAGTAATTGTTTAATTGTTTCTTGTGTTGGTTATTTTATTTTGGGTCGTAGCTATAGTCTAGCCGACTTGTGTGGGTGCACATTAAAGATTGCTCATGATCTGAGCCGACATGTGGAGAATATTTTGTATTTTATTTGAAGCCAACATATAGCAGTTGAATTCTTGCTAGCAGATATACATGTGAGTTTAGGAAATTCATTTTGGTGTGTGAGTGGGTGAAAAGAGTAGAGCAGACGCATGTGTGAATATTAGAAGGGAATTTGAATGAATTCTACTTGTGCAAAAGAGGATTTTGTGAAGCGAATTAAGGCATAGCAGAGCTAAGTGCAAAGTCTAACAAAAGCTTCAAAATTTGATTCATGTGCTTCATCGGAACTAAAACTAGGAATTTGTAGATGCTATCTTCTCAATTCAACATTTTGTAAGGAAGTGAGCCTTCCTTATTTTGAGCAATGAGATCTAGGCAGTGTGCCTGAATACATGTGCATTCCATTTTCTTCATACTTATAACAAAGTATATAAATTGTGGATTAATCTCCACCATGGTTTTTCCCCTAATAGAGTTTCCACATAAAAATCTTGGTGTTATGGTGTTCTGATTGTTTCTTTCATGTGCTTGCATCTTTACTTTTGTTTAAATGTTGTAGATGGTTTATAATCTGAATTGAAGTTTAGAATATTGTTGAACATTGATTCACCCCCCTTCTCAGTGTTCCTTGAGTCCAAAAATTGGTATTAGAGCAGGTTCCTCTATAGGAAGTTTAAAGGTGGATCTTGGATTCCAATGGACTCTAGTGGTCTTCAACAGTAGCTTATGGTCGCACTTGATGATCTTGATTAGTCTAAAGCAAAAGTCATGGAATTAAAAGAAAATCTTGTGGATGCCAAAAAATTCATTCAATCATCAAAGGATAAAATCAATGAGTCAAGAGAAAAGAGGAAGGAAATTTGTGATCAGCTGAAGTAGAAAGAAAACAAAAGCTTGGAAGATGTTCACCTGAATCAAACCTAAAAGAGATAACTAGTGAATGTGAAAAACTTGCTAAGAACAATGTTACTCTAAAGCTTGAGATGGAATCTGTGGCAATGAAGTTAACTAAGGAGATTGAAGAAAGAAAGAAGAATGAGGAAAATCTAGCCCAGTCTTTAAGAGAAAAATCTGAAGAATGCAACAGAGTTAATAGTGGATTCATTTAGCTAGAGATTGAACTGCAACAATCTATAAATAATTAACAAGAGCTTAAAAGATAGATAGTTATTCTTAGAGATGAACTCACTACTGCAAATGAGTACAAGGAGAAGTTCAGGACAAGTTCTGCTAAGCTTGATGATTTGACTAAAGGACATAAGGAAGCAAATGATAAGCAAGGTCTTGGCCATGAGAAAGGTGAAATCTCTGGATCTAAATATAAGGATTCCAGATAGAAAATTCAGATGAAAAAAGGCAAAAGATATCTGATAAGACAACCCAATGCTCAAAATTTTAATGGTTATTGCTTTACTTGTAATAAATTTGGTCATAGGGCTTCTCAGTGTAGAAGTAAAATAAATTCAAGCAATCTGTCATTTCCCAATCAGTGTTTTAGTTGCAATAAGTTTGGTCATAAGTCAATTGAGTGCAAAAGTATGTCTGTCAGTGTAGGGAATGTTAAATTCTATATCTGTGGAAGATTTGGGCATGTTGCTAATCAATTCAGGTCAAAGGGGAATCAATGGGATGAATGGTCTAGATAAAGAAATTTGGTATGTTATATTTGCAATAGATTTGGTCACATTACAAGATTCTATAGGAACAAAAGCATGGATAGAAGAGGTCTAGTATACAAAGGGAGAATTTCATAGAAAGATGATAAAAGAAAAGGGAAAGTGACAATGGAAGAAATAAGAGATCAGATGAAGAAAACATGGGTGAAGAAGAGTAAATCTGATGAAGGAAATAAGCTTGCACCAGAAGTAGCCTCTAGTAATTGCTCTAGAAATTAATCTTAAGTCATTGGCCTAGGGGGAGTTTTTTCAAGAAAAATCCTTTGTTCCCCTATCAATAGTTGGCAGCAAAGTACAGGGAATTATTAGTAGCTATGCTATTAGTCTACAAATATGTTTGTGATCACTTATACATAAAACCAAGATCTAGAATGTCCACAGATGGATTCTTCTCTTGTTTGAGAAAATGAAGTAACCAGAACTCCTAGGGAAAAAACATTTAATGTGGTAAAAATTTTAGGTGTGCAAAGCTATAAAAAGGTATTTGGAACCCTCATTTGTCACCTTGCACTGAAGAAAGAACAGAAGGAGAGCTTTTGCAGTAGAATTTTGAAGGAATCAAGTAAATTTGGTGGTGAATTCATCAGGTATTTTTGATCACTTGTTGAATTTCTAATTTTGTGCTTGGTATAAAAACATGTTTAGTACAGAAAGGAAAATGAAACAAATCAAAGAAATTGTGAATTTGGATGAATATAGCAGTAGAAAGATCAAGGATGTGAGAAATTTGTTGTTGGCCAATGAATTGAAGTGGCTTAAAGGTGTGAAACATAGAAGTTTGGACATTTGGAATGAGTTTCCTTATTTTGACAATGTGGAAGTTGTTAGGTTTATCTTGAACAGATTGAATGAGGACATTCTAACCTTGGATAAACCCTATCTTATTTTGAAGGATGTGATTAGAAATCTAATTGGTCTATGCAATGATGGGGATATTCTAAAAAAGAAGTCAATTCGGAACAATGAAGTCAAATCCCTAATCGAAGTAACAGGAGATCAAAGGGCGTTGGTAATTTCAACAATCAAATATCTGATAACAAGGCACATTGCACATGGGATTTCATACAAAATTTTCTTTAGAAACAAGGAAGGCACCTGTAGTTTAAATATCCATTAAAATGATAATGGAGGATCAAGACTTTGACCTGTGCAGTTTGCTAAAAATATTAATTGATGGAGAATGTGCAATTAACAAAGGATGCAGATTACCCCTTCAGGTTTGGTACTTTGATCATATGTATCATGATGTATTTTCTAAATTGTCTACCTTAGATCGATAATGTGGTATGGAAGGAAAATGAACTGGTTTATTTCAAGCAAATTTTTGAACATTTCAATACTCTAGAAAATTGTGAGCAAGTTTATGCAAATTTATTTAGAGAGTTGCTAGGAAAGTTTGGAGAAACTAGCATTTCCTTTCCAGAAAAAAGCACTTGAATTTGGATCATCTTCTGGTAAAATAGAAAGGAAGCATAAAAGAACCCTAAAATTTGCTGATGACACTCCTCCGACACACAAGTCTCCTAAACTTGAAGGAAAAGGCAAAGAGCAAGTAATTCTAGATATACTAGATGAAGATTCTAATGAGTACACTCCAAGGGATTAGCCGAAATTAGTTGAACTAGATGTGATAATAGCAAAAGGAAGCAGAGAAGAAGGTGATTTAGTCAACACAAAGATATTGCAAATTGTTGAAGGAAAAGATGGGATGCAGAAGATTGTTTATACATGGTTAGATAGACCCTCATATGAGTAGGACTTGATTGAGAGCATTCTAGGAATTTACTTTGTGCATAATAACATTGAGTTGGAAAGTTTGTAGAATGTACTTCCTAAAGAGTTGATTGAATGTATTAGGGAAACTATGGCCTCTAAGTCTTAGGATAAGAAAGAGAAAGAAATAATTTTACATTTGAAGGAGTAGTTCAGGCTGTCCCTTACCAAATTAAAAAGGAAAATGAATTTGTTGAGGCAATGTATAAACTCAGAAAATAACATCTATAGTTATTGTCTTTGTTGGCCTCATGTAGCTAGGAAATACAAGGACAAGTTGGAGCAGATTGAAAATGAGTTGACCAAAATTGGTGAAGATTATAACATGTTTTAGGAATAGGAAGGTACGATAAAGAAAAGGATTCATTGGTTGCAAACTAAGCATGCAAAAGTTCACTTTTCTAGAAACACTCTTGTGGAGACTTTTTGGAAAGTGAGGGATTTAACTGAATGTAGATTGGAGCAGCTAATTGAAGTACTGAAGAAAGGAGAGAAATTAGAAGGAACAATCACAATTCCAGAATCCCTCATCTAGATCATCAACCAAACATCAAAAAACAACAACTTGATCATAATCATTGGGATTCCAGTAGATGCTTGGAAGAAATTTCTTCAAAAAATGAAAGATAAGTATAAAATAATTTTTTGACTTGTGTAGTAGTTGTAGTTCTTCAATTTTTCTAAATTAGCGAAGGGAGAGAGAAAGAGCAGTAAAAATTTTGTCATTGATGTCAAAGGGGGAGAGAGTGCAATGAAAAATTCCTTGACATTCTAAGGGGGGCAGTGTTTTGAAAGAAAGTTGTGTTTTGAAATTTTGAGCTTTGGCAACATAATCTCTTGGTTTCGACACTTAGTCATTTTTCACTAAGTGTTGCCATCAATTCCAAAGGGGAAGATTGTTGGCATATGGCTTCTAGTGTTGTCATTGACGGCAACTGAAGTCATTAATTTGGTCCGTAGATTAGGGTTTGCTCATACCGGTAAGAAAAGTAGTGAACATTGTTCTACTGGAGAAAGCAAAAAGAACATGGTATCCAGTCAATTAGTCGATCTGTATGCTTCATCGAATCATCAGTTTGAACTATGGATCCCTGGGATAGATTGTTGATCATATATGTTATCTTACTACTAAGTTTTGTGATGTTTCATTAATTGGTGTATGAGCTTCGAAATCCAGGAAGATATTTTTCTGTTTATTTGCTCTTTATGGCTGACCTAGTGAATGTCGCATGTTGTGGATGTATAAGGAGTAATTTTTTAATTGTTTCTTGTGTTAGTTATTTTTTTTTGGGTTGTAGCTATAGTCTAGCTGACTTGTGTGGGTGTGCATTAAAGATTGCTCATGATTTGAGCTGGCATGTGGAGAATATTTTGTATTTTATTTGAAGCCAACATATAGCAATTCAATTATTGTTGGTGGATATATATGTGAGTTTGGGCAATTCACTTTGGTGTGTAAGTGGGTGAAAAGAGTAGAACAGATGCATGTGTGAATATCAGAAGGGCGGTTGAATGAATTCTACTTGTACAAAAGAGGAATTTGTGAAGTGAATTAAGGCAGAGCAGAGCTAAGTGAAAATTCTGACAGAAGCTTCAGAATTTGATTCATGTGCTTTACCAGAACTAAAACCAGGAATTTGTAGATGCTATCTTCTCAATTCAACATATTTTTTTAATCTCGAACATTTTGTAATGCAGTGACCCTTCCTTATTTTGAGTAGTGAGCTCTAGGCAGTGTGCCTGAATGCATGTGCATTCCCTTTTCTTCATACTTGTAAAAGAGTATATAAATTGTGCATTAATCTCCACCGTGGTTTTTCCCCTAACAAGGTTTCCATGTAAAAATCTTGTTGTTATGGTGTTTTGATTGTTTCTTTCATGTGCTTACATCTTTACTTCTGTTTAAATGTTGTAGATGGTTTATAATCTGAATTGAAGTTTAGAATATTGTTGAACATTGATTCACCCCCCTTCTCAATGTTTCTTTAGTCCAATAGGAGGTTCTTCTTTAAGCATTATAGTAGTCATTATTTGAGAGTGTTTATGGGTTCTTCATGCTTCAGTGATGTATTCTTCATGTTCATCATTTTTTCCTACTCTTTCAAGGCCTTTTTGTTTGGAGGCTTCTTAGACCTTCACTTGTATTTTTCTTGTTTGGATAGGGGTTTTCTCCCACAAGATTTTTCTCTTTTTTCTCCAATTTTAAGAGATCTTTTGTTTGTATATGGGTACCTCAACAAACCTTGGTTTTCAGAACCCATCATGCATTCATCTTTAGAATTTTGAGAGCTACTCCGTAAGTTTCACTTAAAGGGGATATTAGAGTAAAAGGTATTTTCTAATTAATTATTTATTCAATTATTAGGTCCCTTTTCCTCTAATTACTTAAGCTTACTTAGGACATGTTCTTTTTATGTCACATGTCATGATCTTGTTTTATCCCCACCTAGGGTTTCTAGGTTTATTGTCCTTTTATAAAGATCCTTTATTGTATAATCATTATGATGCACATTCATAATGATTCATGTTTTGTTGGATCAATAGCTCGTGGCCTCTAGAGCATTTCTATTCTCTCTTTTTGTGACAATTGTTTGATTGCAAATGATTTTTGGGAGTTGTGGAGTTGATTTTTCCAAGTTCAACAATATATTTCTCTTTTATATGTTCATTTAGAATTCTATATCATAACTCTTGATCTTTGGATGTAAAGTCATTTCTTGGATTCAATTTCACCTACATTATGAACTCAAACAACCTATCCATTAGTTCCACATTCTCACCATCAATCTTTGTTTGTACACTATGTGTGTTAGTTGTCTTCAAGCTAAGTACCCATTGTTCAATATGTGCCTCCTCTAAAATTATATCAACTAAAACAAGTCTTTAAATATACATGTCTCATAATACAAGGATGGGTAGAATCTTGATTTTCCCTATTTTTCCTTTGATAATCCCTTGTTCCAACAATCTTATATTGCTCTTCCTCAAAATATATGGCTTCTCATGAGATAGGATCTTTTATTTCCCTTAGACTTTGAAATCCCCAAATCTCACATTCTCTTTTTCTCTCTTACCTCATGTCTCTTTATCCTCTTTATCCTCACATATCTTTTTCTATCCTTAACATATGGACAAACCATGTGATGTCCAATGTAAATGGTGGGCTACAAGCAAAATTTTCCTTTTCTTTTAGCGTTCTTAAGAAATCTCCATGCAAGATTCTTAGCTTCTTATTATTAAATATTTTATATATTGTTGTAGCCACCTAAAATTATGCATATTCAATCTCACTTGACTTCATCCCATCCTAATGTTAATTAAATGAAGATGGTTATTTAATTAACCTTTTCAACCATACTTCAATCATTAATTAAATAAATATTAATCAACTGTTTATTTATTCATCCAACTCCTCTAACCCTTAATATTGTGACAAGAGGTCAAAGGCTTCCCATCTTTGATACCCCAATAGTCAAGGCTCCCATCTCTATTACCCAACATTGGAAGTCTCCTATCTCTAATACCCTTACAAGGAATCATCATTATATGTTTCCTTAGCCTCTCAACTCTCTTATTCCTTTACCTCCCAAAACCTCAACAAATTTATCTAATTATTCTAAATATTATTATTTTCTTACACCATCCATCTTTCAACTATCTTATTCCTTTACCTCCCAAAACCTCAAAAAATTTATCTAATTATTCTAAATATTATTATTTTCTTATAGCATCCATCTCTCAACTATCTAACTAACTTGATCTCAATTGTTATTCTCTTAGCCAATTCCCATTGTTGATCCCTTCACCTAAAATTCAACAAATTTAGTTTTCCACAAGCTATTTTCATATAAAAACTTGGTGAGTAGCTATATACCTTCCAACAATAATCTTGGAGCATAACTACCTTTGTGGTGCAACAAGAATCATTTGGGTGAGATTTATCATTTTATTTCATTTTTATTTACATGATTTCTTGATTTAACTAAGGTGATAGTTAAGTGTTAAATAGGGTTAGATTTTAAGGGTTTTAATCCTATTTTTATTTCATATAAATTGTGTCCATATTCCTAGCACGCTCAGTGGGATGATGTCCCTCATCTAACCCTTTTTTTTGTAGTTTTTTTCTAACTATATCTTACAATTTTTGTATCATTTTCTTGAGAGATTTGAAGGTAAGATTGTTAAGGGATCTTATTGGTGGAAAATGGACCTCATAGTTGAGTTTTGAAGTTTGAAGGAATAAATATTCACATACAATATAATATATTTTGATTCAAGAGAACATTTCCAACATTTTTGTTTTAATTTTCAAGATCTTTCCTTGGTAATCTATATGGTTTTATGGATTCATATCATACATGTTATATTATGCATGCTACAAATTTTTAATTTTATTAATTTAGTTTTTATTATCCACTAGTTAAATCCTTCATTTATAGGGGCTTAATCGTCTAGCTAAGACCCCTCACCCTTTTTTTGGACCTTAAAAAATACTTTTTTTAATTGCATATTATAATTTCATTTTGTTGCAAGTGTTAGAAAGTTGAATCAAAGAAATTTTCTATGATGGAGGCATTTTTGTGGATTCTAGATTGAGTTTTAGGTATAATCATTCAAACCCCTTATTTATTTTCAATCTTCAAAGATATTTTTTGTGTACATAATGCAAGTTTGACAAAATGAAATAAAATTTCATAGAAAATCATGAAGAACATCATAATAACCATTCTTTTGTCGTGTGCTTACATTTATTTATAATTTTTATAGGGGATTAAATTTCATCATTAACACATTTCTTGCAACAAATTGTTTGTCAAATACTCTTATCTTTTTAAACTAATAACATATTTATTGTAAAATATTTGTCCAAGAATATCCTTTAAAACTACTAATGTATTTGGTGCAAGATGTTTATTGAAGACAATATTTTAAGCACTAAAGTAGTTGCACATTTTTTATCAATGGGAATGAACATTTTTTTCTATTCTTTTGAGACATTTTTTAGTGTGTATGCTCTCTCCTCACACCAAAAGGTGATCTTGGACATTAGAAACACTTCCTAATTTTATTTTGTTGTGTTAATACAAGAATCCAAGTTGTAGATATTATGTTCCTTTTTATGTCACAAGGCGATCTTAAGAATTAGAAATGCTTGGACTTATTTCCCTTCAATAAACCTATCTAAGATTTCACTTTCAACATAATGCCTTGAGCCACACACTCAAGACTATTGAACACCTAGAATATTGAGAGGGGGGGTTAATCGGTATTCTCTTAAACCATTCAAATATTAAACATCCAATCACTAAAGAATATTCAACTATAATAAAGAAAGAAAGTATGAAACATTAACAACACCACATAACACATGAACACTGAGATTTTTACATGGAAAACCCAAAATGGGAAAAACCATGGTGAATATTATCTTGTAAAATATTATAACTGGTTATAGTATATTTACAAAGGTGCTCACTACAAGTGGTCTCACTATCCACAAAGAAAAATATAGAAGAGAGGTGGTGGCTCACAACCTATTTTGAACTATTACAATTGCATCTAACATATGCATGAATAGAATTCCAATAAAGGTCAATAAACTAACTTTACACACTTCATCTGATTTAGATCTAACACTCTACTTTACTCTGCATTCACATCACTTCAATCTTCTACTCAACATTCACAACTTAAACTCACACTACTCTAATAATATTCACACGTAGAACCTTTGCATCACACATCATATGTTCATTTCATTCCTCAAAACATACACACACACACACACACATATTAATATTAATATTAAGATATACATATATACATATACATATATATACATACATATATACATATATATATATATGTGCATCAATTATAACGTCAATTAGGTTAGCCTAATTAGATGTAACACTCAAAATATGACTTTTTGGCTCCAAAAAAATTCATCCACACTGCACCACAATTTAAATCTCAAAATAACTTAAAATAAGTCGACATGGACCTATAATAGATCCCGCATAAGACCACAATACGTATTTAATCTTCACATGTAATATTAAACATGTTATGTTGACACAACATAAGACCTAAAAGAAAAATCCTTCAAATGTACATCCACATCTTGACACGTGGACCTCAAAACTCAATGCAAACTTGAACCAACTCTATTTCCATTTGGAAACTTATCCTCAAAAGCACAAAGCCAAAAATTCATCCATGGAAACGTGTGGATTCTCCCACACAACCATACTATAAATTTTTTTTTGTAATTTTCCGAACCAAACTCTGTAACTCATTTCTCTCAAACCACTTGTCAAAACATGATGAAAACCTAGAATTAAATACATCTAACATCCAGCAAAATAATGTTAGAAGTGTAGAGTGAAACCTTCATTTTCAAAGTGGTGTGGACCCAAATACAGATGCTTTGTTACCCTAAATTAGCCAAATTGAGACTTAATCAATTTCCCACATAACTTAATTTTCCAGATCAAACCATCTTGCAAATATCTCTTCCTCAACAACTCAAAAACTTTATAGAACTAATCAAAATGGTCTACAACTAAAATCTTCACATAAGTTACAATGTTGACATCAATGACAACACTACAAAACATCATTATAAGCCTTTGCTTGTTCCTCGTGCTCATGTTTCCAAACAACAACATCAATGACATTCTTCCAACAATCTCCCAAAACTTCCAACAAAGACATTAGCCAAGTGAATAATTTTTTAATAGCATAAGGACTCAAGTAACAACTAAGATACAACACTAACATGTATTACACTACATTTAGACACACACTCAAGGTGTTAGGTCAAGAACGGTGAAAGACAAGACATAACATGGATGTGGTGACAATGCTTCATGTCATACACAAATGAAGACATAGATAACATTTACAAGACATCACCATTGTTCCATGAAAGGTGGAAAAAGTGAAATACTTACCAATCATGTGATAAATCCACCATGATAAGCCTATGCAAGAGTAGGATCGTACATGATGATGATAGAGTCCTAACCTATAATCATCTTCTCTCACAAATTCAACACCAAGGTAGGATGAGGGAACCATTTACCAATATCCACTCTCTAAACATGCTTGATGGCACTCACTAAACCAAGGGAGAACTATAAAAAGGGTGGGATAACTAGGAGATATCATATCCCAACTAAAAATATGGCCACCACCTCCATCATGAAATACTTACCAATGCAATATAAGCATGTGTATAAAGATGGGGGACCAAAAAGTGGCCACAACCACTTTTTTCTATGAAAAATAATGTTAACATGTTATAATGTGCTCACTTTATAAAATTATTATGATATTTGACTATTAAAGAAAAAAGAGGTTGAGTTTGTTTTATTCTAACCATATTTCTTGCAATCCCTATTGTGAGTGAGGAAAAGTGGAAACATTTTTTTGAGATATTTGAGTAGATGAAAGCTACCACAATACTAGATCATGACATGAATGAGAATGAGGAGGAACATTTTTTAATTTTTTATTATTTCAAAGTAGAATAAAATTTGTTTATTTTTTTAATTATTTAATTTTATTTAACTATAGGAATTGATAATTCCTCAACATGTTGCAAGTATGGGCAGTTGTTGTTGTCATTGAGGTCAACAAGATTGTGTTGTCATTTTTGTGCAAAAGATTGTGTTGCAAGAGTATATGTGGTTGTTGGTGTTGTCTATGTTGTTGCATTAATGATGATTTTGTATGTATGGCTAAGTTTCTAGGTTCTATTTGGTTCTAAAAGTATTGAAGATGATGAGGAAGTGTCTCTAGTACTTGGTTTCCAAGTGATTTTGAGAAAAAATGATATAAAGAGGAAACAATGAGTTGTGGTGTTGTTTTGGGTTGCAGAGTAGTGTTTTGATGTTACTTCGCCTTTCTTCTAGGTTGAAGATCTAGTTGTGCATTTAGGATATGTTGATCACAGGTGTTCATAAGTGTTATATCTAGAATTTGGTGTGTTGGATTGTTGTGTAGAAGAAGCTATGTTCACCAATGTGTCAACTATGTATTGCAAAGGTGTCTAGGAGAAGTATTTTTGCTTCATGTTTCTCCACAATTTGGTTTCAAGTATTAAGGATCTTAAGGAATTTTGATAGTGTTGGTATCTTTTTTCAGCTTAATTTACTAAAGGTTTGGTGCTTCAAAAGTTGGTTTCTAAAGTTACAATGTATGACAAAGTTGTTTGAGTGTACTGGGTGTGTACATTCTTTAGGTGAAAGTTGTTGTGAAGGAGTTTGTTAGATTTCAAGATGTTTATGAAATATTCTAGATTGTGTTCAAGTGTTATGTGGTGTTCATGAGTTGTCTTTGGATTTGAGGAAGTGTTTACTTAAGTCCCAATTTTTTTTACATGTATAACAATTGACCTGGGTGTTTACACTAAATGTGAAGATTTTTCGGTGTTTTTGGAAGTGTAGCATGGCATGTATGAATGGATTTAGGTCCTATCTAAGGTGTATTGTAGTCTTCCTTCATTCATTTCCACCATGGAAATGTTGTGGTGCCGACCTAATTTGAATTTGTACAATTGAGGTACATAGCCAACCTTAGAGAATGGTTTCAAGGTTGAAGATGATATAAATATGGGTTGATTTTTTAAGGGATGTAAAGGTATATGAGTATGTGTGAGTGATGTAAATTGTATATTTGTAGGGTGTGAATTTGTAAAGTTTAGTGTGATCTTTCATGTGTAAGATTACTAAATGCAGTGAGCAGAAGGTGTCTACAATTCTTTGGAAAGACTATAAAGGTGTTGGTGATGTTGTGGTGGATTCTTTTGTTGCTTTGAGATGGATTTATCATTGTAACACTCTTCTCTATCTCCTTTTATATTCTAGCAATGAGCCTTTGGTAGTGAGCCTTTCTTTCTTTCTCTTGGGAAGTGATCCCTTTGACAGTGAGCCCTATTGTATTCAGTGTTGATATTACTTTAAATTGTGAGCTAATCCTCACCGTTGTTTTTCTCATATTGGGTTTTCCATGTAAATCTAGTGTTCTATTTTGTATGGTATTTATTGTATATCAACTCATGTTGTTTTGTTTTCATGCTAAACCATTTTAACATATTAAGGGCTAATTAAATGAGTGTGGTTCTAAATGGTCATGAGGGTTTTGAAGTTTTAAGGTACAATTGATTCACCCACCCCTCTCAATTATCTTGTGCATTCAATAATTGGTATTAGAGCAAGGTTCCTTGGAAGAAAGCTTAACCTATTGAGGTAGATCTAGGATGGTGCAAAAGAAAGTGATTCATGTGCTTGAGGGAACAGATTATGCATTCTGGAATACAAGGATGGAAGGTTTCTTTGTTTTATCTTGGATTTGACATTTGGAAGTCAATTGAGAATGAATATACTATGCCTGCAAATGGTTTGAGTATTGATTTTGGGATCAATGCCTATGAAATCAATGGTAAAGCAAGGTGTGCTCTCTTAAATGGTTTTGCTAATTTTGAATTAGTGAAATTTATGAATCTGAAAATAGCTAGAGAAATTTGGGTAAAGTTAGAAGTCATTTATGAAAGAGATGATAAGGTCAAACAAGATACAAAATTTGAAGATTAGGTAAAAGTACAAAGTTGTGTCACACTTTATAAAGGAAACAACCAAAGTTGATCCAACTATTAAACTTGAATCACTAAAGAGTGGCATATATATTTTGAATTTTAAAATGATGTAAACTAATAAAATATGTATTTTTTTAGTATATTTTATGTTTGTATTTTTTTGGAAAAAGAAAAAAGTTATTTTAATATAGCTTTCTGTAAATTTGCATTATAATTTTTTTGCTAATAAAATGCTCACAAATAAAGTTACATGGGACATCAATCTTTATATAGTAAATTTTATATTTTTTCCTTCAAAAATTTTATGTGTATTTATAACTTGAAACTTTAGTGCATGGATATATTATTTTCCAATCTTGATAAATATATACTTTTAAATAATTATTAAAATTTTCATGTTCTAAAAACCAATTTTTTTCCATTTGATGTAAACTTTCATATTAACTATTTATCTAAAATAGAAAACAAATTATACCATCTTGATATAGATTATTTTATCTCTAGTGCATCATATTTTTTTCAATTCTTTTTAATAAGTTTTAATATTTTTCTTGACATGGTATTCAACCTAATATTTTTGTGTTGATAACCTACTTTTAGTAAAGATAAAATATAAAATATGAATAATAGGTGAGCTATTAAAAAATATATTTTTTAAAACTAAACTTATGGATCAACAAAAGGGTATTTTATATTTTTTTAAAATGTTATTTACATGACTAGGAGTTGTTGAAACATCAACTTTTTCGAATAATTTTTTTTTTTGGTAAATTGGCTTCAAAGTGGTGCTACATATGCATTTATCTAACACTTTTAATTGGAAATTTTGTGGACATATCTAACTTAGCTAGAATGAATCTTATTATATCATTTGTTTGACCAAAATTAATTTTTAGTTAGAAAAGTTTAGTTGTGCTGATAAGTTAGCCAAAAGTGTGACACAACTTTGTACTTTTACCAGATCATGTTTAAGAACCTACAAATGTCTGAAGAGGAAAACATTACAAGCTACATGGAAAGGGTAGATGAAGAACTACCAATTCCATCAGAGATATTGGTGGAAAACTTAAAGAATCAAAAGTGATAAAGAAAAATTCTCAGAACTCTTCCTAAATATTATAGTCATAAATTTTATGCTATTGAGAAGTTTTTTTGAAAATCGAAATCAATATACTAGAGATTAGTTGTGTGGTTCTTTAACTTCTTTTGAGATGAGAGAATTTGGTACAAATAGTGGTGCAAAAATTGAGACTGCTTTTAAGGCTAGAAAATTAGAGGAGATTAAGGAATTAGATCAGGAGTACTTTGTAAGGAGAATGAAGAAGGTTACTGGTAAGTACAGTGGTAAGTTCCTTTCAAATATTTCAATTGTGGAAAGATAGGTCATTATGCTTCAAGATGTCCAAATAGGGCTTTGAAAAACAAAAATAACGAGAACAAATCCAAGATGATTAAGAAAAGTTATTATGTTAGAGAAGATGCAAGTATTTCTAATGATGAATCTAATTTTGGAGATGATGATGATGAATGCTTGTTCATGGATTTAAAAGATGAATCTAATTCCACTAACTCTAAGAGACATGTGAAGGAAAGCTCTCTGGAGACAAAGGATGAAATTAAAGGCACTTTGGTGTCTATTTTTCATTCTAGACAAGAGAAGAACTATTGGATCATTTACAGTGGGTGCTCTAATCATATGATCGATGACAAGAGTAATTTTTTTAAACTTAAAAAATATGAAGGAGGATGTTTTAGATTTGGGATGCTACATCTACTAAATGAGAATGGAGAAGTGGTAAGGAACAAGGCAATGATTGTGTGTAAAGGCTACTCACAGGTTGAAGGAATAGATTTTGAGGAGACATTTTCTCCAGTGGTGAGAATGGGAGCTATTAGGATGTTTTTGTTTTTGCAGCACACAAGAATTTTAAATTTTGTCAAAGAGATGTAAAGTATGATTTCTTGAATGGAGAATTGGAAGAGGGATACTTAGAACAATTGAAAGGATTTCAATTATCAGAAAAACTAGATATGGTCTACAAATTGAAGAAGGCATTGTATGGATTGAAGCAAGCTCCCAAAGCTTGGTATGCAAGGTTGGATAGGTACTTGATAGAACAAGGATTCAATGAAGGTATTGCAGATAGAAATCTTTACTTTAAAGTTGAAAAAGATCAAATCTTGAATGTGGTTGTACTTGTTGATGACATAATCTTTAGAAGCAATGAAGCTATGTGCAAGAAGTTTACAAAAGAAATACAATTTTTTTTTTAAATTTCTATGTTTGGAGAGATGAATTTATTCCTTGGACTACAAATAAATTAGACAAATAAAGGTATTTTTATTTCACAATCAAAGTATATCAAGGAAATATTGAAGAAGTTTGAAATGGAAGATTCTAAACTAGTATGTACCCCTATGACTACTAGTTGCAAGTTGAGCAAGAATGATGAATCTCCTAAGGTTGATCAAAGCAAGTATAGATCAATGATTGGAGGAATGCTATATTTAACTACTACTAGACCAAATATCATGCATGCAATTTGTCTTATGGCTAGATTTCAAGAAGATCCTAGAGAGTCACAGGTTGCAACAATGAAAAGAATATTTAGATACTTGAAGGGCACTCTAAATTATGGCCTATGGTATCCAAAAGATAATGATTTTACTCTGATTTCTTACACAAATGTAGATTGGGTTGGTTGTGTGGATGATAGAAAAAGTGAAAGTGGTGACCATGCATTCTTTCTTGGATGAAAATTGGTGTCATGGATAAGAAACAAGATTCAGTATCCTTATCTATTGTAGAGGTAGAATACATTGTAAAAAAATATTGCTTCACACAAGTGTTGTGGATGAGTAAAATATTAAAGGATATTAGGGTGGTACATGATGAACCAATTTCTATCTTCTATGACAATACAAGTGCTATCGATATTTCAAAGAATCTAGTAATGCATTCAAGGACAAATCATATCTCAATCCAGTATCACTTCTTGAGAGAGAAGGTTGTAGAGAATGAAGTGAAGCTTGAATATGTGCCTACAAAGGATTAGATTGTTGATGTATTTACTTACTAAGGCTCTTTTTAAGGATACTTTTGAGTATCTCTAAGAGAAGTTGATGATAATTTCCCATCCTTCTTTGAACTAAATGCATAAGGAGATGCATCAGTCCAATGGATCTCAAGATTCATTACTTGGTCTAGACTGATGTTGGTGGCTACCTCTCAAGGGGAGTAGGTAGTGACATTATTGGTTATTGTAGTCAAAAAGTGCTTTTTGATTAGTGATGTATGGTGTGTGCTCCTAAGGGGGAGTATATCGAGTAATGAAAGAAAGATAGTTGTAGAGAATTTATGAGAAGGTTGATTGATATCAAAGGAGAAACATAAGTAATACAAATATTTTTTTCTTTTTCATTGATGTCAAAGGGGGAGAATGAAGCATGTCAAAAAGATAAATTGAAAGGGGGAGAGTGAGTAATGTAAAATAGAAAAGGAATGTAATACCCCTCTATTTTGGATAATTGGATCGACAATGTTCTTTGTATGTCGGATTATGCTTATGATGTGACTGTGAACTTAGTGATTATTTAATCGCTAACCGTTTAGTGATGTGTATGTTATATGGTAATGTGACGATTGAGTTTGAACATGCTTTGACTTTGGAACTTGATTACTTGTGATCATGGTTATTAAATGATATGAAAGTTATATGTGGATGTGATGTTATTTTATTTTGATGTTATCTTTATGACATGTTTTGGAGTAACTTAGAAGATATTTTATTAAATGATGTTTTACGTTGTTGATCATATCTTTGATGTTAGATGCGTTAGTTAGTGATACTGTATTGGTGAAAGGGACGGATTGTATCACTCGTTTGTGAGCACCCTACAATTCTGAGATTCCCTCTTCACGGTGTGTTTGATCATATTATATATATATTGCACGTTCGACATGCTCTATGTTACAGGTTGATAGGTACATGACATCGACTCCACCTAGTTTCACAGGTTTGAGTGTGTCAATTTACCAACGGTAATTGATTGGGAGATAGTAACTAGGTTCTCTGAGCCAAGTCGTCACCCTAGTCATAGCGTATCGTTGGGTTGTCGTTAGGGTTGGTTGTGTTAATTTGGCCAATTTCCCTTGAGTATTTATTTAATTTCAAGTTTAAAGTTTATTAATGGCATGCATAGTTTAATTGATGATTAAATTTGTGTTTAGTTGCAATGTTGAAATGTGATTTATTTTATTAATTGATTTGATTAATTAATGGAAATTAAATTGAGTTTAATAGTTAATTAGATTAACGGTGATTTTAATTTCAATAGTTGTTTTGATGTTATTATATATTAGATTCAAATTGCAAAGGAAAATGGAAATCATATTTGAGATTTGATTTAAATGAAATTATGAGTTTACATGAGAATTATATTTGAAATTTAAAAAGTGTTTTTAAAATTTAAAAATGGAAAAGTCTTTTAATGAACTAAAAATTAGGAAGTGGGTTGTTGAATTAAAAAAAAAAAATTAGGAAATGGGTTTTTTGAATTAAAAATTAGGAAGTGGAATTTTATGAATTTAAAATTAGAAAGTGGGTTTGAATTAAAAATTAGAAATATTCCCCACATGTTAATTTTAAAATATATTTTGGGTAAGTGAGAATTTTAGGGCTTTTGACCAAATTAAGGGAAAAACCCTATTTTGGAGAAAATGGAAAAACATCATCTAAGTTGGATTTGTTTCAATTTGGAGAGATTTGCTTGGCTATGGTTCTGGATTTGGATTTGTGAAGGAGATGAAAGGGGTTCTTGAGCTGGATTTGAAGAGGATACGAAAGCTCCATGGAATTTTGAAGCTTTGGAGAAAAATCAGGTTCTTTTCTTCTTGCTTTGTTTATTTTAAAAATAGATCAAATCCTCATCTTGCTGTTTGAAATCTTTGTAATATTGTTTGAAATCCAACAAAACCCATGGAAATTAGATTTTAAATTAGCAATAGAAAACATAGAGGAAAAGATTTAATGTATTTATCTATTTGGGGAAAAACCTAGAAAAATTCTTCCTATTATTGTGCCTTAAATCTTTCTTTTTAGTTTTTCTCTTCAATAAAATTTGCCCAAATTGGGCTGTGAAATTATATATATTTTAAAAATAATAATTTATATTTGCATATAAAATCTATGCAATTGAAAGTTTTGGTTTCAAAAAAAAAAAGTTTGCTATGTGAGATTCGTTCTACATTTTACAGAAGAGGGTTTTGATTTTTTTTGTTTTCGTTTTTAAACAAAACTGTGATTATGAAAAATGTTTTTCATTTTTAAACGAAATTAGGTTAATGAAATATCAAATTTATTTTTTTGTTCTTTGAGGGGGCTGCAAGCAGCCACCCAAGAGGGCCACGCCCCTATGTGTGGCTGCGTAGCAGCCACCACAGGGTGTGTCCCTATTGGGGCTGCGTGGCAGCCAAAGGCCAAAGGCCCTATACTTTTTAATATAAAGTTTGTTTATTAAAACTTTTAATTTTTATTAATTTATTTTATTATATATATTTATTATTATAATATTTATATAATATATATACATATATATAATTTATTTTTAAAATATATATATATTATATATTTATTATAATATAAATATTTATATTATATTTAATAAATTTTGATTATATATATTTAATGGATATATATTAAACATAGATTTTATATATATAACGTATTTCCGGATTGGAATAATTGGTTAAAAGGAATTTTCAAATGGGTATTTAAATTTATATTTAAATACTTTATTCTTATACAAATAATAATATTTTATTTAACATATTATAAAAATGTTAAATGTCAAATAGAAACTCTGAAATGATTATGTGACTGTCATAGTGTAGGAAATTGATATTGTAATAATTAATTTGTGATATGGAAAACTTTAGTTAGCGGACTTAATATATGTTTAAATAATTAAATAATTAAACAGCTACATTTTATAATTGCATATATATATATGTGTGTATTTTTACGTGTATATGCAATATTTAGTTAAATTCGAGTATAACATTAATGTATGGCGTTTATGTAAAGGCGAAAATTAATGTAAAGGTGAAAATTATAATCAAATGGTGCCAAGAGATCATTAGATAATTAAACGATTATTGAATAAGTTGATTGATAATCAAATTTCTTTATTTAGAAATTTCATTTTGATGTTTATGAATAATCAAGAAATATTAGAATATGGAAATAACATTTTAAGAGGCATATGTTTAATATTTAAAGTAGGAACTTGAAATGATCATCACATTTGTAAAGACGAAATGAAATTGATGTATGATCAAACGTCTTATTTAATATATTGATTTTGATTGATTGTAAATTGATCAAGTAGAGTTATATCATTTGTTTAATTTTTTTTTATGTCGGCAAGGTGATTTAAATATTTACTATGAAGTATATTTGTTTGGAATATAATTGTTTTCAAGTAGAGATGAGACTTAGTTGAGTTGTTTAATGTGGAGTTGAGATTAAGATTGATTTATTTTATCTAAATGCTATTTATTAAGATGCTTCAATTATATAATGTAGTGGCGAAACTTAGAGATAACGAATGATTCATTTTAATTAGAGAAGCTTATTAAATTAAAATATTCAGTTCATGCAAATAATGGTTAAACTTAGAAGTAACGGATGATTTAATGAATCATATGAGATTGAGCTGTTTGACTTATTGCTATAAGAGTAATTTATTTAATCTAGATGTTTTATAAATCAAGTGGATTTACCTACAATATATGACTGTGAAACGTAGAGTGGTTGATTGGTTTAATTCCAGTTTGATGATGTTATTTATTAAAATGTCTTGATTTTGGAATATGGTTGTGAAATTTAGAGTAAATGATCTGTTCTTTGAATATTTCAATGTCATGAAAGAAATGGTTTCAATAGATTGGATAAATGCAAGTCATGAAATATGTGCTTGACTGGATGTAGGAAATCCAAACATTAGCTTACCTATTTGTCTAAAATGTTTTCAGTGTTTAATTGTTCGTCTTCGATGTTGTGGAATAAGAGTGAGTGTTTTGAGAGTCTTCCAGATATGGGTTCATTTATTGGTATGGGTGGTTGTATGTGAGTCAACCTTTGATGTGTTGTGAAAAAAAAAATGTATAGTTACACCATGTTGTTTCACCCGGTTTTCACGAACAGGGATGGTGTGTGTCTCCTTTGGATTAGGAGAGGGTTATGTAATTTGTGCCTCCTTTGGATGGAGTGGTATTTTGTATTTTTTTTTCCTCCAGTGTATGGAGTGGATTATGTGACCTTGTTTCCTCCCGTGTTTGGAGAGGGCTAGACCTTGTTGCCTCCAGTGTTTGGAGAGGGTCTTGACCTTGTGGTCTTCAGTGTTTGGGGTGAATATCCTTGTTTTGTTACCTCCTTGAAATGGAGAGGTCGTGTTATCTTGTTTCTTATTGTGGATTTCATCGTGTGGGTTGTCTTAGGAGAGTGGCTTGCAATGGGCATCGGCGCACAAAGTGGTGCCAGAATAACCCTTTGCAAGTTGGTTAATTTAGTGATAACTAAATTAAAATTTTAGAAGCTTAGGTTGCATCAAATATTAAACAAGATAATTTGTGCCTCGCTCATGGGCCCAAGGGCTTGTTTTAGACTTGGGATGAGACGGGAAGGCCTGGAATGGCAAGATCATCTATCTCGTCTTCACGAGAGGTATTTGGTTTCACATGAGTAAGCATTGGTGCCGGGATTTCAGTAGAGGCTACCAGGATAACCCGTGGAGAGGGGGCCAGGGCCTAGGAAGATTCCTAGAGGATATCCCTTGATGAGCTATGCACTGACACTCTTCCTAAGTCAACAGTTTGTACTTGGTATTTGTGACACTCTTGATCTAGTCTATGTCTGGAAGCAATGTAACCTATATATCAGTGATGTGTGAGTCATACTAGAGTTGTTGGTTTGACCCTTCAGTTCATGTGATGTGGTACTTGTATTTATTTCGTATCAGTTTTGTGTAGCCTGTGCCTAGTGGTAGATGGTCTTGTGTAGGAATTCCTTGTTACTATCTCCTAGCATAGAGGGAATGGGGCCTTTGGGTTCCATGTGGTCAGGTAGCATGCATCTTAATCCGTTGGTTCTTCTTCTTGTTCGTGTGGTTGTGATTTCCAGTTGGAGAGCTCGTGGGAATTAGTTTCTTCTCATGCCTTGTTCTCTTAGTTCTTATTGTATTTTATTACCCCTCAATTGTTATCAAGGTGGAATTTGTAATATGTAATCATTTTGTTGGAATTACCTCATTCGGGGAATGAGTGTTGTAATCTTATTGTTTAAATATTGTTAATTGAAATTTTGGTATTTCTTATCCTTCGTTGTAAGTTATCTTGTATGGAATGTATGTTGTCTCATTTCCTTAAGTGATTAATGTTTCAGTTTACATTAATGTTTGTTGTTGTTTGGGTTTTAAAGTAATCTTTGTCTCATGGCCTTAGAGGTTGTTGGCAATGTGTATTCATCTTACATGTTATTTGTACTTAAACAAAAAAAAAATTGGTACGTTTAAGTGGTGAATTGCAACTTCCTCTAGGGTTGCGTGGCGGGGCATTACACATGGTATCAGAGCCCAGGTTTAAACACTGGGAACTCTGGGATTATTTGGACCCATTATGTTGTAAGTTGTGTAGGTTTATACTCTAGGCACTATGAGCCCATTGTATTGACCTAGTTGTTTTTCTCTTTCGTGTTGTTTTCCTTTTGGGTTGATTTCTCTTGTTTGCCCAGAAGTTGTCGTTAAGTGGTATAGGTCCAATGGTGCAGGAAACTAGTGGGAAGGATAGGATCCTCGGTGTAGTGCGCAATGCACCGATATCCTTTCTATTGGAAGAATGCATTATGGACGATTGTGTAGTGTGTGATTTTGATGTGTTGTGTGTGGTGGACGACAATCAGTTTTGTTGTTGTTTCCACCCTTGCATGTCTTTTGTTGAATCCTTTTGTGAGGGTTAGGCTCGCAAGCCTACCAAGAGGTGTGTTTTGTTTGGCTTCCTTCTTGTTGCTTGGCTCTTTCGTTGTGTAAAGGGTTGAGACCCTTGAGTGGTTCTTGAGTGTGGTTGTAGTGTGTTTGTTGGTGGGTTGCAGGTGACATGTGTCACCTAAAATTTCCCTTGCTTGGTTTCTTTGTTCATGTTCTTGGAAAGTTTGTGTGACCTTGAAGGTGGAAGAAGTTCCTTTTTTGTGCATTCTCCTTTGGAGTTTTGTTGTTTCTCTTCACCATGCAAGTTTTTGGTGCATGTCTTCTTGTGCTTTACCTTCTTATGTTAATGATTACTTGATTGACCCTATGTGGTTTTGAAGTTTCTTTTGTATGTATATTTTATGGAGAATTATGAAATATGATAAAAGGAAATGAATGAATATGTTGTTAGTTATAGAGATTTGTGCATGCTTTCATGTGGTTGATGCATTGTGTGAAAGTGCGTGTGTGATGATGAAACCATAATTACATTTGTGCCTATGTTGGAACTGTAAATATCTTGTCATCTCTCTCCCTCTTTCCATTGGGTTAACGAAGATACCTATCCTTAAGTGTGTAGGGTATGTTGTAACTTGTGAGGAAATGTTTATGTATACATGAAGGATTGATTTATTAGAATCGAACCTTGGGTAAAGGACCTAAGTCCCCAAGTTGCATTAATAATTATGAAAAGTGTATAGTAAGAATAGAAAAAAATCATTTTGCAGTAAGTAAAGTTTAGAGAAAGGGAATTAGTGAAACAATTGCATGATAAGGATAATTGCATTATAGGTGCATATGTTGTTGGTGAGGCCTATAGTCCCCAACATTATTGTTAAGACTTAAGAAATCATATAGATGTTAAATTATTATACCTGGATTTAAATATAAAATGTTAAATGAATGTTGAAATGATAATGTTGCATACCTTGCCTTGAGTAAACATAGTAATGATATCACACTAGGTGTGGCTTTATGATGATTCTCGATGATGTGTTTTGGTGCATAGGGCACTATGTATGTTAATTCATGATTATGTGAATCAGAGATTTGGTGGTGGGATGCTTCACCATGTTGATTATATAGGTTGATAGTGTGCTTGGTTGTGTTGAGAATAGCATGAGTTGTTGTTATTTTATAATGAGCAATGGAGCGATTCAGTTTTTGAATCATTAATTATGTGTGAACTTATGAAGTTTGTGCTAGGGGTACTTGCAGGCTCCCAGGAGTAAGCCTGACCCTAGGGGGGAGGATGTAATACCCCTTTGTTTTGGATAATTGGATCGACAATGTTCTTTGTATGTCTGATTATGCTTATGATGTGACTATGAACTTAGTGATTATTTAATCACTAACTGTTTAGTGATGCGTATGTTATATGGTAATGTGACGATTGTGTTTGAACGTGCTTTGAATTTGGAACTTGATTACTTGTGATCGTGGTTGTTAAATGATATGAAATTTATATGTGGATGTGATGTTATTTTATTCCGATGTTATCTTTATGACATGTTTTGGAGTAACTTAGAAGATATCTGATTAAATGATGTTTTACACTGTTGATCATATCTTTTATGTTAGATGTGTTAGTTAGTGATACTATACTAGTGAAAGGGACGGATTGTATCACTCGTTTGCGAGTGCCCTACAATTTTGAGATTCCCTCTTCATGGTGTGTTTGATCATATTATATATATATTGCACGTTCGACATGCTCTCTGTTACAGGTTGACAGGTACATGACATCGACTCCACCTGGTTTCACAGGTTTGAGTGTGTCAATTTACCAACGGTAATTGATTGGGAGATAGTAGCTAGGTTTTCTGAGCCAAGTCATCACCTTAGTCATAGCGTGTCGTCGGGTTGTCGTCAGGGTTGGTTGTGTTAATTTGGCCAATTTCTCTTGAGTATTTATTTAATTTCAAGTTTAAAGTTTATTAATGGCGTGCATAGTTTAATTGATTATTAAATCTTTGTTTAGTTGCAATGTTGAAATGCTATTTATTTTATTAATTGATTTGATTAATTAATGGAAATTAAATTGAGTTTAATAGTTAATTAGATTAACAGTGATTTTAATTTAAATAGTTGTTTTGATGTTATTATATATTAGATTCAAATTGCAAAGGAAAATGGAAATCATATTTGAGATTTGATTTAAATGAAATTATGAGTTTACATGAGAATTATATTTGAAATTAAAAAGTGTTTTTAAAATTTAAAAATGGAAAAGTCTTTTAATGAATTAAAAATTAGGAAGTGGGAACTTGTTGAATTAAAAAAAAAATATATTAGGAAATGCGTTTTTTGAATTAAAAATTAGGAAGTGGAATATTATGAATTTAAAATTAGAAAGTGGGTTTGAATTAAAAATTAGAAATATTCCCCACATGTGAATTTTAAAATATATTTTGGGTAAGTGGGAATTTTAGGGCTTTTGACCAAATTAAGGGAAAAACCCTATTTTGGAGGAAATGGGAAAAACATCATCTAAGTTGGATTTTTTTTTCAATTTGAGGGAGATTTGCTTGGCTATGGTTCTGGATTTGGATTTGTGAAGGAGATGGAAGGGGTTCTTGAGTTGGATTTGAAGAGGATTCGAAAGCTCCATGGAATCTTGAAGCTTTGGAGAAAAATCAGGTTCTTTTCTTCTTGCTTTGTTTATTTTAAAAATAGATCAAATCCTCATCTTGCTATTTGAAATCTTTGTAATATTGTTTGAAATCCAACAAAACCCATGGAAATTAGATTTTAAATTAGCAATAGAAAACTTAGAGGAAAAAATTTAATGTATTTGTCTATTTGGGGAAAAACCTAGAAAGATTCTTCCTATTATTGTGCCTTAAATCTTTCTTTTTATTTTTTCTCTTCAAGAAAATTTGCCCAAATTGGGTTGTGAAATGATATATATTTTAAACATAATCATTTATATTTGCATATAAAATCTATGCAATTGGAAGTTTTGGTTTCAAAAAAAAAATGTTTGCTGTGTGAAATTCGTTCTGGGTTTCACCAGAACAGGGTTTGTTTTACCAGAACAGGGTTTTGATAAACGGTGATTATGAAAAATGTTTTTCATTTTTTAAACAAAATTAGGTTAATGAAAAATAAAATTTATTTTTTTGTTCTTTGAGGGGGCTGCAAGCAGCCACCCAAGAGGGTCGCGCCCCTGTGTGTGGTTGCGTAGCAGCCACCACAGGGTGCGTCCCTATTGGGGTTGCGTGACAGCCAAAGGCCAAAGGCCTTATACTTTTTAATATAAAGTTTGTTTATTAAAACTTTTAATTTTTATTAATTTATTTTATTATATATATATTTATTATTATAATATTTATATAATATATATATATAATTTATTTAAAAAAATATATATTATATATTTATTATAATATAAATATTTAAATTATATTTAATAAATTTTGATTATATATTTAATGGATATATATTAAACATAGATTTTATATATATAATGTATTTCCGGATTGGAATAATTGGTTAAAAGGAATTTTCAAATGGGTATTTACTTTATTCTTATAAAAATAATAATATTTTATTTAGCATATTATAAAAATGTTAAATGTTAAATAGAAACTCTGAAATGATTATGTGACTGTCATAGTGTAGGAAATCGATATTGTAATAATTAATTTGTGATATGGAAAACTTTAGTTAGCGGATTTAAAATATGTTTAAATAATTACATAATTAAACAGATACATTTTATAATTGCATATATATATGTGTGTGTGTATTTTTACGTGTATATGCAATATTTAGTTAAATTTGAGTATAAAATTAATGTATGGCGTTTATGTAAAGGAAAAATTATAATCAAATGTTTTAATTAAAAGTTGGCTTTGCAACCAAACGACTTATTTATAAGTCGATTAAGTGGAATTATTTTATAAAGATTATTTCTATCCTCATCCATGATTGAACAAATAGAATTAAAATATTAAATTTAATTCCTTAATGGTGCCAAGAGATCATTAGATAATTAAACGATTATTGGATAAGTTGATTGATAATCAAATTTCTTTATTTAGAAATTTCATTTTGATGTTTATGAATAATCAAGAAATATTAGAATATGGAAATAACATTTTAAGAGGCATATGTTTAATATTTAAAGTAGGAACTTGAAATGATCATCGCATTTGTAAAGATGAAATGAAATTGATGTATGATCAAACGTCTTATTTAATATATTGATTTTGATTAATTGTAAATTGATCAAGCAGAGTTATATCATTTGTTTAATTTTTTTTATGTCGGCAAGGTGATTTAAATATTTACTATGAAGTATATTTGTTTGGAATATAATTGTTTCAAGTAGAGATGAGACTTAGTTGAGTTGTTTAATGCGGAGTTGAGATTAAGATTGATTTATTTTATCTAAATGCTATTTATTAAGATGCTTCAATTATAGAATGTAGTGGCGAAACTTAGAGATAACAAATGATTCATTTTAATCAGAGGAGCTTATTAAATTAAAATATTCGGTTCATGCAAATAATGGTTAAACTTAGAAGTAACAGATGATTTAATGAATCATATGAGATTGAGTTGTTTGACTTATTGCTATAAGAGTAATTTATTTAATCCAGATGTTTTATAAATCAAGTGGATTTACCTACAATATATGACTATGAAACATAGAGTGGTTGATTGGTTTAATTCCAATTCGATGATGTTATTTATTAAAATGTCTTGATTTTGGAATATGGTTGTGAAATTTAGAGTAAATGATCTGTTCTTTGAATATTTCAATGTCACAAAAGAAATGGGTTTAATAGATTGGATAAATGCAAGTCATGAAATATGTGCTTGACTGGATGTAGGAAATCCGAACATTAGCTTACCTATTTGTCTGAAATGTTTTCAGTGTTTAATTGTTCGTCTTCGATGTTGTGGAATTAGAGTGAGTGTTTTGAGAGTCTTCCAGATATGGGTTCATTTATTTGTATGGGTGGTTGTACGTGAGTCAACCTTTGATGTGTTGTGAAAAAAAAAATGTGTATAGTTACACCATGTTGTTTCACCCAGTTTTCACAAATGGGGATGGTGCGTGTCTCCTTTGGATTAGGAGAGGGTTATGTAATTTGTGCCTCCTTTGGATGGAGTGGTATTTTGTATTTTGTTTTCCTCCAATGTATGGAGTGGATTATTTGACCTTGTTTCCTCTCGTGTTTGGAGAGGGCTAGACCTTGTTGCCTCCAGTGTTTGGAGAGGGTCTTGACCTTGTGGTCTTCAGTGTTTGGGGTGAATATCCTTGTTTTGTTACCTCCTTGAAATGGAGAGGTTGTGTTATCTTGTTTCTTATTGTGGTTTCACCGTGTGGGTTGTCTTAGGAGAGTGGCTTGCAATGGGCGTCGGCGCACAAAGTGGTGCCAGGATAACCCTTTGCAAGTTGGTTAATTCAGTGATAACTAAATTAAACTTTTAGAAGCTTAGGTTGCATCAAACATTAAACAAGATAATTTTTTCCTCGCTCATGGGCCCGAGGGATTTTTTAGACTTGGGATGAGACGGGAAGGCCTAGAATGGCAAGATCATCTATCTCATCTTCACGAGAGGTATTTGGTTCCGCAGGAGTAAGCATTGGTGCCGGGATTTCGTTTGAGGCTACCAGGATAACCCGTGGAGAGGGGGCCGGGGCCTAGGAAGATTCCCAGAGGATATCCCTTGACGAGCTATGTGATGACACTCTTCCTAAGTCAACAGTTTGTACTTCGTATTTGTGACACTCTTGATCTAGTCTATGTCTGGAAGCAATGTAACCTATATCAGTGATGTGTGAGTCGTACTAGAGTTGTTGGTTTGACCCTTTAGTTCATGTGATGTGGTACTTGTATTTATTTCGTATCAGTTTCGTGTAGCCTGTGCCTAGTGGTAGATGGTCTTGTGTAGGAATTCCTTGTTACTATCTCCTAGCATGGAGGGAGTGGGGCCTTTGGGTTCCACGTGGTCAGGTGGCATGCATCTTAATCCGTTGGTTCTTCTTCTTGTTCGTGTGGTCGTGATTTCCAGTTGGAGAGCTCGTGGGAATCAGTTTCTTCTCATGCCTTGTTCTCTTAGTTCTTATTGTATTTTATTACCCCTCAGTTGTTATCGAGGTGGAATTTGTAATATGTAATCATTTTGTTGGAATTACCTCATTCGGGGAATGAGTGTTGTAATCTTATTGTTTAAATATTGTTAATTGAAATATTTGGTATTTCTTATCCTTCGTTGTAAGTTATCTTGTATGGAATGTATGTTGTCTCATTTCCTTAAGTGATTAATGTTTCAGTTTATATTAATGTTTGTTGTTGTTTGGGTTTTAAAGTAATCTTTGTCTCGTGGCCTTAGAGGTTGTTGGCAATGTGTATTCATCTTACATGTTATTTGTACTTAAATAAAATAAAATTGGTGCATTTAAGTAGTGAATTGCAACTTCTCTAGGTTGCATGGCGAGGGCATTCTGAAGATGATCATGTGCCAGAAAACACAGTTGAAGATGATGGTACAAATATATTGATCCATGACACATTTAGTGGTAGATCTGATCATGATGATTGAGATGACTTTGATGATGTTCATGATTTACCTGTACTTGATAAGGCATACGATCCCCTTTATGAATGCTTCGAAACAACTCTTCTCTCTGTTGTATTGTTGCTAGTGAACTTGAAGGTTATGAATGGTTTATCCAACATAGAAATCTCACGTATGTTAAGGTATGTCATATATGTTATCTTTTTTCATCTATTTTAATTGTTGTTAGTTCATCACTAGTAAATAAATGATGAAATATGTACCATTAATATTCTTTATATTAACAAATTATTTTTTGTTGTAGGTTGATTGGTGAATTTTTGTTAACACCATCAAATATTTTACCTCGCTCATACCGAGATTTATGTGCCATTATGAAAGATATCAGAATGGAGTATCAAGCAATAGATGCATGTCCCAATGATCATATTATATATCATAAACAACAGGAATTTGCAATAGAATGCTCGGAATGTCATATCAGTAGATATCGAACAGATCAACTAACAAAAAGGTGTCTCACAAGGTTCTTTGCATTTACATTCCCATTATTCCATTATGCTAGCGATTATTTAGGTGCGAAAGCTTAGTGCAACTTATGGATTACCATGCATAGAATATAAGTGGAGATGACATTATTCGAATGCCTAGGGATGGTTCTGCATTTAGGGACATGGAGGAAAAATGGCCACACTTTAAAGAAGAACCTTGTAATCTCAGGATTTCATTGGCAGCGGATGATGTCAATCCATTTGGAGAGATGAGATCTATTTACTCTATGTGGCCTATTTTTGTTATCAACAATAACATTCCTCCATGGATTTCAATAAAGAGGGAGCACATAATGTTGCCAATGATTGTTCTAGGTATTTGTTTACATCAATTTTCTTTAACGTAGTAGCATCTTATTTGTCTTATTTCTTGCATAATGACTTATATTTTTTTCATTCAATAGTCATGTACATTAATTTATATATATTGCAGTAAAATGGTTATAATAATTATGTAATGTTTATGTTCATTCAACTAGGTAAGTACCAAGTTAAAGATATGAATGTATATATCGAGCCTCTTATCGACAAGTTACTAAAGTTATGGAATGGCGTCACTATGTATGGCGTCTCTAGACCAATAGGACAAAGACAATTTCAATTCCATGCAATGCTTGTATGGACAATTCATGATGCCCCAGGGCTAACACATTTTTGTGGTATGTTATAACATTTGACTGCACTTTAACAATATTTAATTTTATGAAGTAGATATTATGCATATTTTTTAAATAATCTATTCATTATATATAATTATAAAAATTGACATATTTAATCCAATTATATATGATCTTGTAGGTCTTCAAACAAAGGGAAAATTTGCATGTCCAATTTGTGGTCCAAAGATGAAATCTCGTTGTTCAACAAGTTTAGGAAAGCAAGTTTTTGATGAGTATAGGCACTTCCTCCACATAAATCATAAGTATCGAGCTACTGAAAAATATCTTTTCAATGGAAATAAGAACCCACATCAAAACCACGAATAATGACACCTCACCAATGGAAGTTGGAATATAATAGAATTAATCGTCAAAGTTATACATCGAATCAAATTGTTTATCCATCATATATGATATGTTTTGAATTTATATTTTTATATTGTGTTGTGTTTACTCATGTTGTAATTGACAATGATTGGCATTGTTAATTTGTTTAACTTATATGCTTCATGAAGGTCATCAAGGAATTAATGGTCAGCTTCCTGAGGGGAATGAAAAGTTATCGGACAATTTAGTAGGTTGCCTACTATGAGAGCGACCACAAAGTACAGTAGAGCATTTGATACAATGCATGGAAAAGAATATAACAAAATGTTTATGGAAAATATTGGATGGAAGGCATGACAAAAGAAAAAAATTGTCAAAATTTGTAATTGTGGCATTCAAAGCCAATTATGCAATGAAAAATGTCATTGAATTGAATAGTGATGGAGACCAAATTAATATAAGTGCCCTTCCTTGGTTATTAACAGAGTAGCAAAGAAATGCTATAAAAGAAGTCATACAAAAAATTTGATTTCCCACAGGATTTGCTGCGAACATAAACAAT
>VDFB02179234.1:30192329-30294326 GCA_007258455.2 Sequoia sempervirens | reverse complement strand
GGGACTTCTGCTCTGGGTCTTTTCACGATCTTTGAAATGGCCCTTATTAGCCGCATTTGGTCTTGATCAATTGCTTCTTCTTCCTCTTCTACATCTGAACCTTCTTCCTCTCCTTCATCCTCACTTTCCTCCCTCGGGTTTAACCCTCTTCTCAGCTGCTCTTGTAACGCATCAATCTATCTCTGAAGGGTTGCCAGTGCATCTCTTCCACCAACACTGCCACTCAGCCACCTCTAGCGCCACCACCATGCCTGCAGGGCGGCATCACTCTTGGACATCTTTCTTGACCTTGACCCACAACCATGGTCCTGGTGTGAACTGCCTCATGAAACCGAAGCGATATGTCCACACGCTCAAGAAAACCCGCTCACGATACCATGATGAGGGCCTGACACATTTATAAAAATAACACAAAAAGAAGATAATTTATTGTTTAGAAAATGGAGCTTCTTACATGTAGAGATCTCAAATCCCCAAGTTCTACAACATGCAAGTTACAGAAAGCTACGAATAACCCTTTCGCAATATGTGAGCTTGTCCCCAAAAAGTTACCCAAAAATTAGAAACCCACCCATAAATAGAGCTCCTCATTAGTTTGGAGCCAAAACAACATTCAAATTTGAGTTTAGGCAGTTTGGCACCAAAAATTTACAACATGAAGTTCGAATTTCAAAAGAGCACTTGCAATTGTATCTTCTAGAAAGTGCGCCAACTTCCCAGAGCCATAACTTTTGATGCGGGGCTCTGATTCATGAACTGTTTGAACCGTTGGAAAGGTCTCACAATCAAGAACGCGCTCAAAATCCACTACGCCAATTTTAGCAAGTTTCAGGGCCATTCCGGGAGCTCTAAGTGCCTCAAATCCAACTCGGAAGATTTTCTAGTGCAAATTTGGGAAACTAAAACTACAATATCTTTCAACCCAGGAATAGAAAATAAAAACCATAGATTGGGAATTTGATTATGATGAAAAGGGTATCCAAAAATGTAAAAACATCTAAAAACCAAGAAACTTGAAATTTAACTATTTTTGGGTGATGCAAGATTGCCCTTACACCATTGGATGCTCTTGCATCAATTTTTAAGGTAGAGAAAAATTCTCAACACTAGATAGAGAACGAGCACATTATGCCTATGATTTTGTATTGAGATTCCTAGAAAGATTATACATTCAACAGGTTGTGTCCCCTTCTATTGTGAAGGAGAGTGTTGAGGTGGAAAATTTATATTCAATAATTTTGCTGACACAAACCTTACTACAACATAGCAAGCCTTTGCTATAAGGAGTTGAGGGTGATACTTTCATGCATCTCGATGATAACATTACCTTTTCCACAATTGTAGATCTATTTTGGACTATGGTACAAAGGATGATATGAGCACATGCACTGCAAAGGATGCTCCAAATTTTTAAGAGTATGGTAGACATGGCCACAAGGAAGATACATTTGTACTAGAAATTATTGTTTTGATAGATGAGTTGTTGATAGCACCATCGACATTGATTGATAGGTAATTTTTAATAAATTTTTGCAATTTATTAAATTTTCTTTTGAGATTTAAGATTAACTATATTAATTTATTATGAGTGAAAGTTAATGTAAAGAATTGTATTAATGAAATTCTAGGGTTAGATTTTCCATACTACATCTATCAACCCTTCATTTCCTAATTATATAGCCATGTTGAGTCCATAGGTATGTGATTTGTAACAAAATAGTAAATATACAATATATTAATTGTTTTTTAATATATCAATGGTATTGTTAAAATTGAAATTTGATTATGAATATGTGGATGTTGGACCTTCAACATCAACACCATTTGGTGGCAATGGTTTTATGTCAAGTTTCACTTAGGTAAGTTTTACTATTTTTAATTATTATGTTTCTAAATAATGTTAGATATATTTTTTCAAATAATGTTGTTCTATTTTTTGTTGATGACATCAATTCAAACATATTCATGGCACAATGGAGGTGCCCTTTGCTACAATAGTTTTATCTGCAATGGCTTTGATATAGGTATGAGAAAATAATATAAATTTAATTTCATATATCTTGTTTCATCTTACATCATTTAGTATAAATTTAAATGATATCCATCTTTACTATAATATGTTTCTTCATGCTTGTCATAGGTTTTCACAACTCCAGTTCGTACACCTACCCATCAAATGGATGAATAGAAGTAGAAAATGATTGAGTTCGATTATTAGCTAGTGGCAAGGGACTATTCATTTATTTCATTGATTACTTTTATATTAATAGGTGGACATCCAAAAAAATAATTAGGTTCAAAAGCCATAGAAATTGGTCACCTCTCCATCTTTTTAACAAACAAAGAGTCCTCAACCCATCCATCTTAGTCCATAATATTGACATATTATGAATATTTTTTCCTATACTGGTTTTTTGTATGCCTTTGTGGATTTATTTAAGACACCCAAAAGATAAGTGGGAAATTATATTTTTCCCATTTATAATAGCCCTCTCTAGGGCATGACTCTACATGTATATAGTTTATTTTATTTCATCAACCTATAGGAATTTAATATGGTTTTAATGATCCATATCTACGATAGTTGGTATTCATAGTTATTGTGCATTGCACCCACACCCCACTTTGTTTTTGAAAAAGAAAGGACCCCCTTTTCTTTTTTTCCTTGTTAGATTTTTTTCTTTCTATCCCCTTCTTCCCTTTTTCTCCTCTTCATTTTTCCCTTTTCCCTTTTCATTTCATTTTCTCTTCTTTCCTTCTTCCTTTCCATTTTCGCTTTCTTCTAAGTGTTTTGTTAGCTTTCATATTTTCAAGATATGCTATGTTTGCATTCAAAATGGATCAAACCAAAAATTTGATGCCTATTCATTGCTTTTTGTTGGTTGTTTTCAACCCAAACTTTTGCATGTCAAGATATTAGTTGAATCAAACCCCTAATCCCAAAAGCTCGACTTTGACAAAATCTTGTCACCTCAGTTGCTGAGCTAGTCACATCTGTCATGCATATTTATTTCACTGACAATACTTTTAGTGATTCATTAATGGAGGTGGTTAGAATTCATTGATTGGTTTTATAAGTAAATGATAAGTCATTTTATCCATTTATCTTGTGTGATTGAAGTAAATTTTGAGCTCTATAAATTTAAATCTTTCCCTTGTGATTTCTTATACTCATTCCTTTCTACCATTTTCAATGTATTTATGCTACCTTCGATGTTCAATCATTGGTGCTCATTTTTTTCGTGTTATGTGTGTGTGGTCTCATTCTCGCCCATGTTTTCCCTTGTCCTCACACTCTTTTTCTAGGTAGTTATCATGGTCTCTTTCAAATTTTCTTCGATTTCATGGTATTTTCCTAGTTTTGACATGTTGGGTCTAATTGCTTATTATTTTGGTTGATTCAATGTTTTCCCCTTTTTTTCTTTTTTTTTTCATATTTCCTTCATTTTCCTTTTTTTCATCTCTAGGAGTTGTCAAATTGATTCTTGTCCTGACATGCCTATCATGGATTTTTTTGACATCATCAAATCAGGCGTCAAAATTTTCCCTTGCTAAGTGTTTTCCTACCTTAGTTTTTTTGAGTGATTTTGATTTTGGGATATCAGGTGTCAACTATTTAGTTTATTCTTTAACCATCTATGAATTATGCATTAGACCAAAAAGAATTCGCCCAATGTCTAACCCTTTCTCACCTTAGATTTTTTATATTCAAAGTTATTAGGTATTTGGTTTTGGTAATCTTGATTATGTTTTACCTATCAATTTGATAGAAGTTAATTCAAAGTCCTGATCCCCAAAGCCCAACCTTTGGGCCTTAGTGAAAAACTATATTTTTGAAGTATTGGATGTCACTAATTGGATACATCCTTTTTTTATTAACTTCTTATTGAGGTAGAAGTTAAAGATGTTGGAAAAATGAAGAACATCTTGTTTTGTTACTTTGTGTTGTCATTGATGTCACCATGATATATGAGTTGCAATTCCTAGATCAAGTCTATAGTTGTTCTGGTAATCTAGTCTAGTATCTAAACCAGTATTTTTCTTACATCCTCTAGTACTTTGGTCTACATTTGGTTGTTGGTAAGTACTATTGCTTGCAATTTTTGGGAATTGGTTTGTAGTCATCGAGAGCACATACATTCAAGATCTCACATATCTAATTGCTCGTATGGTGTATCGATGTTACACTTGTATTTGCATTTGTGCTATTAGGTCTATCCTTGGCTAACCTAATGGATGTATTGTGTAATAGTGAAATATTTTTTTGCAGATATATGTGCGACCTACTTTAGGTCTATGTCGACTTAATGAAGCATGTTGGATGTGTGAATTATATTTTTGAGAAGTTTTTATGAAAGCTTGAAGCCGATAGTTGGTATTTTTGGTAAATGAGAAGTGCATCTAATTAGGTCGACCTAATTGATGCTTGCAGAGAGATCAAATATATATTGGATAATATTTGAAGTTTAATGATGTGAATTTTGGTGTGATGTGAATGCGAATGTAAAGAAGAGAGAATATGATGAAGTGTGTTAAGTTATTTTTTTGAGCTACATTGGAAGTAAATCTGCACTCACTAGGTGTACTCCATCAATTCATTTTCTAGTCATAAGCCATTTTCTGTAATTGTAATTTTGTAGGAAGTGAGCCTTTGTTTCTGGATAGTGAGTCCTAGTAGTGAGCCACCCATTTTGTAATATCTTATAACTGGTTATACTATATTGTGAGCTAACACTCACCATGGTTTTTCCCATTTTGGGTTTTCCATGTAAAAATCCCAGTGTTCATGTGTTATGTGATTTCATGCTCTGTCAATGCTTTTACTTATCTTTGTTATTATATGCACTAGAATTATTGGATGGTATTTGATCAAAAAATTTAAGAAGATAATGATTCACCCCCCTCTCAATATCATGGACATTTAATAATTGGTATCATAGCTAGGTTCCTCCACAAAATCCTAACAGCTTGAGGGAGATCTTGAAGATGGAAGAAATCAATGACAAAGTAGAGCTCTAAATTGCTCTTGAGGATCTTGAAAAAGTTGAAAGAGAAAACAAAGATCTGAAAGAGAATCTTGAAGATGGGAATGAATGTGTCTAAAAATTAAAGGAGCAATTGAATAAGTTCAAAGATAGGCATAAGGAAGTAGCTGATTAGTTAAAGAAGGCTAATGAAGATGTTGTCGGTTTGAAAGTACACGTAGAGGAGAAGAAAAGAATTGAAGAATGCCTAAAAAAGTTGGCACAAAGAAAAGTTGAAGAATGCACCAAGCTTGAACAAGAAGTTGTGAACTTGAAAGTAGATCTAGAGAAGGAAAAACTCTATGAGAAGAATTTCAAATCTAGCTCAGACAAGCTTGATTAATTGATTATAAGAAAAAAACTGAATAAAGAAAAAGTTGGTCTAGGAAATGATACCAGTGAAATTTCTAAAGTTTTGGACAATCAGAAGGCTTGAAATAAAGGAAAGCAGAAAGGAAATTCAAGGAACTTTGCTAGGAGACCTCCAGTGAGACAAACTAATGCACAAAGGTATCCTTCTTTTAATGGAAATTTTTTTTCATGCAACAAATTTGGTCACAAGGAAATAAAATGTAGGAGTAGGATGAATCAGTTCCCTGGTCCTTTTACTGGTCAATGTTTCACATGCAAAATAATTGGACATAGGGAAAGCAAATGCAAAACTTTGATGATGAATCAGTTTAATAGAGGAAGAATGAATCAATCCTTTAATGGCTATTGCTATACTTGCAACAAGTATGGACATAAAGCTAATCAGTGTAGAACAAGAATTAGTGGAAGTAAATCTAATTAGAGAAATATTGTCTACTATAACTACAACAAACCAAGACATGTTTCAAGAGTTTGCAGAAGCAAGAAAAGTAAGGAAACCAATCTGGTAGAAAAGGATGAATCTTTGAAGAAGGTCGAAAAAGATGAGATTAGGAAAGAGATGAATAAGATTTGGAGAAAGAAAGAAGAACCAGAGACTGTTGATGAGTTTGTTCCCTCATCCAATACAAATTTCTTATTCAATAATTAGACCTAGCAAGTTCGTAGGGGGAGCATTATCAAAAAATTATAAGAAACCCCTAGAAAAATGATGTGTTAGAGGTTGGCACAAAGATGAAATGAGAGGAAGGAGTTTTCATAGGTTCTAGAAAAGGAACCAGTAGGAAATATGAAGGGATGATCATTTGCGGAGTGAATTAGGGTTTTCCTATGTAAAAGAGAAGAGTTTTTAGTAGATTTTTGGAATCTATTGCATTTAAGGTGAATTAGGGAAGATCATTATTTTATAAAGGAAATGTTTAAGGAATTTTGATCATTCATGCATTTGAAGAATTTGAAGAGCTTTTGGAGCATTCTTGAAGAGAATTGGAGTTAAAGCTGTGTAAACACTAGTTGCGGCTCATCATGCAGAAAAAGGTATTTTCATCATCTGTGCAATTGTGTTTTTGTGTTATTTAATCCATTTAATTTTACAATTGGAAGAATGGCAACTCCTATAGTTGTGAAAGTGTTGGAGAGGCTGAGGCCCTCTTACAAAAAATATTCATCGAAGGTTTTCGAAGATGACCCCATTGGTGCATTTTCAACAATTCCACATGGAGTAATGTCGATTGAGGATGCAAGGATGTATATTCGTGTAAAGTTTGAGGAATTCAACCATGCAAAGTTGATTGAAATTTTGGAAATAGAGCTTAACGGTGACAATTTCTTGATAAAACCTAAGTACTCGAACTTGGTCGCAAAGAGGTTAGAAAGGTACAATTTTCCTAACTTCAGCTATGATGACAAATTTGTGAAAGCAGTCCTAAGTAAAATACATGATAAATTCATGTGGACTAACCAACCACACTAGATAAATAAGGAAGTGATTAGGGCTATAATCGAACTCTAGGATAAAGGTACAATACCTGTGTTGAAATCCATAAAGAATTAGGTTGTAATTGAACTTATAGGAGCCACTTATGAAAAAAGAGCCTTAGCGATGAAAACCATCACTAATATGGCTATGAAGTATGCAGCTATAATGATAGGTCATAAAATATACTTCACAAATAGAGAGAACTATGTTCTAGCTACAAAAATCTATACTAGTTTTGATATAGTCATGAATGGTGTTGATTATGATCTTTGTGAGCTTCTTCGGTTACAACTGCTTGAGAACTTGAAATCGACAAAGGAAAAGAAGTATGCTTTCAAGTTTGGTTCATTGATTGTATGTTTGTTGTTTTATTTCATGAAGAGGCTTCTAGGAAGGAATGGTGAAGTAAATTGGGACTCATCTAGACTAGTAGGACATCAAATTTTTTATTATATGCATAGTTTGGGTAATATGAATGCTCAAGATGATGCTCTAACAACATTCTTTATTGTATTCAAAGGGAACATGAATGAAAGGGAAAGGATTCTGAGGAAAATTGTTGACAATTATAAAGATGGCATTATATTCCACGTTTCCTTTGATGAATGTATGATTGAGGTTGTAGAACCTCAAACCATATGGATTCAACCTTTGGGATATGAGGTAACAGAAGGAAAAGCTGAAGGATATGTGCAATTATTGTTGAAGAATCAGAAAGACCCCAACAAACCCAAAATTGGGACATATTCTGAAAAGTCTATGGAGATTCATATGGAGTAGTAGAAGCCTAAAATTAGGAAGAAAGTGGAGAAAAAACTTAAATAAGTTGGATTTACTGATGAGGAAATGGTCCTTGGAAGGGCTAGGGGAGAACAGTTGGAGGAAAAATCATCTAGTCCAAGGAGATTCAGAAGGACTACCTTTGTAAAAACCTCTACAACCCTTGCAACAAAGGTTGAACCTAGTACATTTGATGAAGGGAAAGGTCTTTTTTTCACCGGACTGACTACTAGATCTGGTAAGAGGAAGGAAACTCCTCTGATTGCCCCTACAAAGAGAGGAAGGAAAGAGAAAGTGACAAGGGAGAAGAACCTCAGTGGTATAGATGATTAGGATGACGAAGAAGAAGATCTTGATGCAAAGCTAGTGAGGAGAAAAAGAGGAGGCTTATCCTCTAGTGAAGGTGCTTCTACAAAAGTTGTCGATTCCAAAAGAGTACTTGTATCATCTTCTGATGATGAGGAAGCATAATATTTTGGTGTCCATGTGCACACCAAACCAGAATCAAAGAATTCTAATGTATCAGTTGAAGCCTCTATGAACCAAAGAGGAGAACAAGAAAATCCAGTGATTTATGGTCCCAACTTTAAACTAGAACCAACTCTCAATTCCTTTCTACTTTTTTAGAATATGCTTCAACCTACAACTTAATATTATGATAAGGCTTGAGAAGAAGACAAGAAATTTTTTCTTTTAGATGTTATTCAATATGTTATCATTCTAGAAGTCAAATGGGATGATGTAAGGAAAGATGTACCTGAAAGAATGTGCAATGATCTGATGAAAAGAAGATTGAAGGTTGTTGTATTTGATGAGAAAAATATAAATGTTGCATAGAATAAGATTGGATCTTCCCTGACCTTAGATAATCTGGAATCTTTGACGAAGATCTATGTAGAAATTTTTTGGATGAAGAGTAGAGTAAACATGTTAATGGAAAGAAATAAGAAGCTGACAAAGAAGGTAAGAAAGGAAATAGAAAAAGTAATTTGGGAGACAATAGAAAAATATGGAATGCTTAAGGCCGATGAAGATGTTGTTGAGGATACTAAGGAGAATACTCCTCTTGATATAGGTAACAAAGATATTTCTAAAAATTTTGATGTTGAAATTAATGTTGGTGGTGAAAATGATAAGCAGAATGAAGGAGAAGTTGAGCCTGAAATGTATAATGATGCTCCTTAAGAGCACACTCAAGGAGAAAAAGGCAATGTAGAAGAAGAAAAAGGCAGTGAAAAAGAAGAAAAAGATAATTCAAAGGAAGAGGAAAATAAAGATGAAAAAGACGAAGAGGATGACCATGATAAAGATAGAGAAGAAGACAAAAAGGAAGAAGAAGAAGAGGAAATGGAAGAATAAAAGGAGGAAGAAGAGAAGGGAAAAGGAGAGGAAGAAAAGAAAAACAAAGAATCTGATGGGAAAAATGAAGAAAGTGAAAAATAGATTGTAAAATCTCTTAAGATTCCTAGAGAATCATCCTCTAGTAATGATGTTCTGAAAGGCTTTCTTTCCAAGAAAATTAGATTTCAACCAATAATTCCCCAAGAGCTTTTACAAATTCCTATGATTGAAGGTTTGGTGGATATGGAAAAGATGTCTCCAGTTCATAAAGTAATGTTGGGAGATGCTATGTAAGCATCTTGTAGGAAGGAAATTCTTGAAGAACATCAAAGAGGAATAGAACTTGTAGATGATGCACTCAAGGAATTACAAGAAGTTATACCTAGTGCATCCATTAATACATCTCTCAACCCTATTGAAAATTTGAGTTCACTGCTAAATTCTCTTAAGGAGTATACCTTCAGGCTTAGTGAAAAATCAAAACAAGAGGTTGAAGAAAAGTTGGAGGAAAGAAGGTTATTGGATTTACATGACAAGTGTGCCCTTGCACACTCCAGAGTTGAAAATAACTTAGAATCCATGAAGGTTTGTGAGTCAGAAGCTAATGTTGTCCTTGCTTATTTCTTGAAGTTACCAAATGCCACTCAAAATATTAAGGTTGTTATGGATTCCAATGAGTCTCAGCTATCAACTTTCTTCGATACTTATAGCATATCTAAGATAGAGACTGCTCAACCTAGAATACAATCTTTATGCATAAAGGAAAATTCTTTATTTTGCAGAAGCGGATGGAAAAAATCATTAGAAAATTTGTTCGGTTGAGTGACATTGTGAGAGTTGAATTCACTCTGGTTGGCAAGGCTCTGGCTTGCATAGACAAATTTGAGAAGATAAACCTAACTCTTGTTACTTCATATGATGTAAAAGAAACTCTAATTGAGTTGGAATCTCTAAATGGGATGTCGATTGCCACAAAGGATAGTTGGGAGAATGAAAAAGTTGTATGGGAAGGTATCTTAAAGGAGCTTCAAGGCTTGTCATCTTTCGATTGATGCATGTTTCTTTTTTTTCTTTTCTTTAATTTTTTTCAGCTATTTTTGGGACACCCTTTGTCCTTGATGTCAAAGGGGGAGTGAAGAATGGTGAAACATTGGTGTTAGGGGGAGAAGTG
Source organism: Sequoia sempervirens (assembly GCA_007258455.2). Classification (NCBI taxonomy): domain Eukaryota; kingdom Viridiplantae; phylum Streptophyta; class Pinopsida; order Cupressales; family Cupressaceae; genus Sequoia; species Sequoia sempervirens. The sequence continues at coordinate 30,284,161 of VDFB02179234.1, read as the reverse complement.
TTGTAAATAAGATGTTTTGTAAATATTTTTTTTGCCACATGTTGTCATCATTGACAAAGGGGGAGATTGTTGGAAAAATGAAGAATAAAATCTCATTTTGTTACTTTGTGTTGTCATTGATGTCACCATGATATATGAGTTGCAATTGCAAGATCAAGTCTGCAATTGTTCCAGTAATCTAGTCCAATATATGAACTAGTATTTTGCTTACATCCTCTGATATTTTGGTCTACATTTGGTTGCTGGTAATTACTATTGCTTGTGGTTTTTGGGAAATTGTTTGTAGTTGTTGGGTAAAAGCACAAAGTTGTGTCACACTTTATAAAGGAAATGACCAATGTTGATGCAACGTTTAAACTTGAATCACTAAAAAGTGGCATATATGTTTTAAATTTTGAAATGATGTAAACTAGTAAAACATGTATTTTTTTAGTATATTTTATGTTTTTCTTTAAAATATATATATATATATATATTTTAAAATTGTTTTTAATAAATTAACACTATAATTTAGTTGCTGATAAAATGCTAAAAAATGAAGTCGCGTGAGATGTTAAACTTTTTATAGTAAATTTTATTTCTTTTCTTTCAATTTTTTTGTGTATTTATAACTTTAAACTTTAGAGCATGGATATTATTTTTTCCAATTTTAATAAATATATATTTTTATATAAATATTAAAATGTGTGTGAATGAAAAAATAGTTGTTTCCATCAGACGTCAACTTTCATATTAAATATTTATCTAAAATGGAAAAAAAAATTATGCCATCTTGAAATAGATTCTTTTATCCAGTGCATCATATTTTTTTCAAATTTTTCTAATAAGTTTTACTATTTTTCCTTGGCAGGGTAATCAACCTAATATTTTGTGTTGATAAACTAAGTTTAGTAAAAATAAAAAATAAAATATAAATAATAATTAAACTATTAAAATAAATATATTTTTGAAAACTACATCTATGGAAGTGCAAAAGGCTATTTTTTATATTTTTTTAAAAATGTTCTTTACTTTAAGAGGAGTTATTGAAACTTCACGTTTTTCAAATAATTTTATTATTTTGGTAAACTAGACTCAAAGAGGTGCTCCATATATTTTTAGCCAACAATTTTAGTTGAAAAAGTTGTGGAAGTATCTAACTTAGCTAGAATGAATCTACTAGATCATATGTTTGACCGAAATTCATTTTTAGTTAAAAATACTTAAATTCAGTTGTGTTGATAAGTTGACTGAAAGTGTGACACAACTTTGTGCTTTTACCCTATTGATAAAACATATATTCAATATCTCATGTATCTAGTTGCTTGTATGGTGTATTGGTATTACACTGGCATTTGCATTTGTGCTATTAGGTCTATCCTCGGCAAATCTAATCGATGTATCATGTAATCATGAAATAATTATTTTGGATATATGTGTGACCTACTTTAGGTCTATGTTGACTTAATGAAGTGCGTTGGATGTGTGAATTATCTTTTTGAGAAGTTTTTATGAAAGCTTGAAGCCGATAGTTGATATTTTTGGTAAATGAGAAGTGCATATAATTAGGCTGACCTAATTGATGCTTGTGGAGAGATTAGATATATATTGGATAATATTTGAAGTTTAATTATGCAAATTTTGGTGTTATTTGAATGCGAAAGTAAATAAGAGCTAATATGATGAAGTGTGTTAAGTCAATTTATTGAGCTACATTGGAACTAAATCTGCACTCACTATGTGTACTCCATTAGTTCATTTTCTAGCTGTAAGCCATTTTTTGTAATTGTAATTATGTAGGTAGTGAGCCTTTATTTTTGGATAGTGAGTACTGGTAGTGAGCTACCCATTTTGGGTTTACCACATAAAAATCTTGGTGTTCATGTGTTACGTGATTTCATGCTCTGTTAATGCTTTTACTTATCTTTTTTTATTGTATACACTGGAATTATTGGATGGTATCTAATCAAAAAATTTAAGAAGACATTGATTCATCCCCCCCTCTCAGTATCTTGGACATTTAATAAAAGACACTCTATCCCTGACCTCCAAAAGCCTTAAACAGTTTTTCAGATGTCGCTAAATCAAATATATCCTTTAATGAGTAACTTCTCATTGAAGTAGAAGTTAAGTGGCATGCTTGATCCTCAGTCCTTGAAAGCCTTAAATATTTTTTCAAATATTTTTGGTCGAAACTACCTTTTAACTTATAGAGGTCTGACAAGTAAGCAACAAGTTGTATTCTTGAGTTCCAACTCTTGAAGGCTTTAAACCTATTTTTGAGTATCATTGGTCGGTGATTCTTCTTAATGTTTAAGTTTTTTATGGGCAATAGATAGACTATAACCTCGACTCTCGATCCTAAAAGGGCCTATTTTTATTTAGATACTCTTGTAACAAGCTATTTATTTATATTCTAGGTTATTTATCAGTTTGAAGAGCTTAGTTAAAAGGTATTTTGTCTTCCTTGAAGTATTTATGATGAATTATCTTGACACATGGTGTTTTATATGCAAGAGATATGCCAAAGGATCTAGTAGAGATGAAGTACCTATCTAAAGGCTACCACCCTCTATCCAAGATGTTCTCTCCTTACACTGAAATTGGAGACACTAACTTGGGACTTGTGGACATGGATGATTTTAATCGAAGTATCTATGAAGAGGAAACAACTTGGACATGTGCAGCCACAACATTAGCTAATTCAATCTTAGTGGAGGCAACTGCATCCCCGGTAATTTTACAATCTTTGAAGCTAATATTGGCATGCACACAATATTATGACCATAGAAACAAGAGGATTATGGGACCAGCAGGAGAAGTAGTTTTCGATATAAGTTTAGATATGATTGAAAGAGTGTTCAAGATCTCTACCTCTCCCCAATATAAGGCTATAGATATGAAGAAATCAATGGACTATTTTGAAAACCTTGAGACAAGTAGTCTCAACCTCATCAACAATGAAATGCTACTCAATCCTAGGAAGATGGCCTCAATATGGCCAAAGTGCAACATAGAATTGAATTTCAAGAGGATACCAAGGACTTAAAAAAATTTCTGAGTAAAGTGTTTGGGTATCCTCATGCTAAGTATTTCTACCCATGGATAATTAAGTTTATCTTGACCATTTTTTATACTAAGTGCATGAATATTGTTTGGGCTACCTAATCAATGATACCATACATGAGAAATTAAAGAGTGTCCTTTAGACCACAAAGTTTTACATGACAACATACTTGGTGTATCTATTGGCTGCTCAAGCCACTTTCTCAAGATTGGTCAGAGTAGGTTCCTTCCAGCTTGGGGAGGTGCTCATCTATGAACATTATCCTCAATTGAAATTGGAAGACAACTACACCCATTTCTATATTGTCAATGATAACTTTGTATATGCAATAATTAGAGGATTGGAGGGAGATTTCTCCAAGAGAATCTCCATTGAAGCCATTGAAGAACTTTAGAATTGGGAAAACTAGTACATCCAATTCAAATCATTCACCTACATTAGACTGTCTAGCTTCCACAAGTTTCCACTAAAGCTTCCAAGGTACCCATTAGATAAAATGGTCTTGTTGGAGATATGTAGACAAGTGATTAAAATACACAAGTTGATAGCAAGGAAACACAAGTCTAGGTATACTTTCCTAGTTAAAATTGGAGTATATTCATTTGCCAACATAAAAAATACAAAGAATGAAAAAATAGAGTTTTCCAAATACTCCATGGAAATGCATAATGGCCCTAGGGGTAGATTTTACCCAATTGGGAAGATAAGCAAGATTATAGGATCTTTCTTTGTGCATGAGTCAGCAACTGAAGACCATTGGGATAATTGTAAGGAAGATTTTGAAGTAAGAATGAAAGGTTGTTGTCAGTTGACAGTAATTTTGATAAAATCTTGCATAGATGCCTAAGTACCCAAGGATTTGAAGGAAAATGGTAAGGTCTTAGATCCCATATGTAGTGGGAAAGGTGTATATAATAAGCCAATCTTCAATTAAGATTGTTCAATAGAGAAAAATGATAATCTTGAAATGAGGGTAGCTAATGTCAACACTCACTCTTTCAAATGAATTAAGTCTCCTTTTCCAATGATGGAGATGTAAAATCCTACACAATCCCCAAAGAAACAAAAAGTAGGTGAAGGATCCTTTGTTGTAGCAGCTAAGACCCAAAAAGCTTCATCTTCCAAGGCTGCAACAAATAAAAGAGAAGAAAGAGGACCAAAAAATCCATCCAAGAAAGAGTTGCTCAAAAGGAGGTTCTTCAAACTTATTCCTCCTCTCCTCCACATGAATCCTCTTTTCCTTCACCTCCTCCTTCCCCGATGTTTCCACATGATCCTCCTCCATCACCTCCTCCTTCACTTCACCCTCTCTACCTCATAATTCAACTTCACCCATTCCACCTCCACCTCCACAGGACCCTCCTCTCCTCCTCAAGAAAATGAGCCACTAGTTGAAGAAGGCAAGGTTCAAAACAAATCAATTCTCGAAGAAGTAGTGTTGGAAGGGAGATAAATCAAAGTAATCAAAGCAATGATACTTGAAGAGGAAGATTAGGATAAACCTCTTAAATGGTTGAAGGCTACACAAATGAGGTTCAAGATATTAAATATGTGTAAGGCTAAGTTGAATAAAAATAGAAGTCTAGTTGAACAAGCTATGACCAAGATTCAACATTTTGTTGAGAGCTTGGATTGCGCATTTTGGTAAACACCTACTTTAGTGAAAGTTACTAGCAAAATTTTGGATGAGTTGAAGAAGCTGATGCAAGGTCAAGTTACCCAGGTTGGAATTGATAATATGATGAATAAGAAGGCTAGGCTTCATTCATTTTAGGATGAGTTAATTGCCTTTGTCAGATTACAAGAGCAAATGAAGAACTCATCTTTCAATTAGATAATAAAGCTACAGTATCATTGGTACCTACCAATGGAGAAGATGAACAAAGTGATATTTTCCTTCTCTGAAAGCTTCCCCAATTAGCTGAAGTCAGATTTCTCAATTTTTTACTTTTCAATAAATTTTATAATAAGTCAATATTAAAGTTATAATTCCATATCTAGTTTTATATTTTTTAGTTCACTTTTAGTTATTCTTTTAGTTTCTTTAGATTAAGTTTAGTTGGTCTCAAAACTAAAAGTAAGGTGTTTTAGTTAGCTTTAGTTTAATTCTAGTTAAAACTTAGATAGATCTGGAGCATTGAAGTTGGTTTTAGTTATCTACTAGTTTAGATCCAAAAATTATGGAATTCAACATCCTATATAATTTGACTTTGGATCATTCCAAAGGATTTTATTTTTGATGTATTTTATAAGATAAACATACAAATTCTCATCGAGGAATTCCTACTGACTTTGTGAAGATCGTGATCTGATATAAATCAAAGGATTATGCCTATTTTGCATGTGTCTCAATTTGGTGTATGGGTGGTGATATGATTATTCTATTTTTTTAATTGAAAAAATTAATGAAGTTTCATGTGTTGTTTTGGAATTAAGTAATATTTTGTCTCAAATCTATGTATGCTTGATGGCATTATGATTTGATAGAATCTAAAAATATTGTGATTAGTTTTATTTCCTCAAAAGATTGCATCATTGATAACAACAATTATGTGAATATTTTCTTAATAATGGTTTGTGAATTTTTTTAAACATTCAAAATTGATTGATGGAATGGATCGTTTCATTTTTTGTCTAGTTTAGAATTTATTTAATTCTATCTAGTTACCCTAAATATTTTGACCTTTTCTTTTAAATCAATTTAAAATTATTCAAAAGAGTACTTAATTGGTAAATTTGCTGTAAAATCTAAATGTGTGATTCATTGCTTGAATATTAGATATGTTATTGCATGTCTAAAGATTTATTTTTAAAAAACCTAATTTTCTAGGCTACTTACTAAAACATGTTAACAAAGACCACTTTGTTATCACACAATTTCAAGACTTGACTTGAAAGGAATACTAGAGTATATTTATACTTTTTGAGAGTAATGATAACCTATTATTTTTCAACAATTTGTAAGTGCTAACACCATGCTCAATAATAGTTCCATTTTTGGGTAAGTTGTCATGATAGCATCAAGGGGTGATTATTTTCCTCTAAAGTTTCATGGTGTAATCTGTCTTGGAACAATTAAAATACCTACAAATTAAACCAAGGCATCTAGTATCATTCACTAGCCTACCCTAATGTGCTAGTGTAGCTAGTATTATCCCACAAGGTGTGAAAATACAAAAAATTCATATTGGCACCTTTACTCTACTCTCGAATAAGACATTTTACAAGAATTCATTACTTATTTCCATGATCAAATGGCTTAGATTTTAAATAATTGATATAAGGTGTTGTAGGTAGATTGGATATCCACTAGTAGGTACAAATGAGATAATCTTAGGTTCTATAGATTGAGAGAATAGGTAGGTAAATATTTGGAAATTTTTTTCTCTTGTAAAAGTAAGTGGCTTACTTTATCTAGAAGAATCATTCTCATTAAGTTGATTTTGTATGTTATTTCTACATATATGATGTCTCATCTATTTTTCCTTCTATAGACACCTATATTTAACTTTACCCTATCCTATCCAATTAAATAAATAACTAGTATGTATTTAATTAATTAACCAATCCTTTACATTTATCCCTCACCCTTAATTAAATCAATTTAAAATAATTAAATTAATCTTAACCTTTCATCTTTATCCCTCACCTTTAACTAAATAATTTATATTTATTTAATCCTTAATCATGTGCATATGTGATAAGGATCTCCTTTCCAATATATATTAATTTTAAACTCCCTCACCTCCATAGAAATGTGCAACAAGATAAATCTTGCCTCTTCTCAAAATTCAAATCTTTCCTTTTTAGAAATCAAATCTTGCTTCCCAAGATACATTTTTTTAAATATCCTACCAAATATTTTCCATCTACTATTTCATATATCCAATCTCTATCATTGATACTCTTAGCCACCCTTTCCAATCAATCTCCTTTTGAAATTTGTCCAATCCCCCTTGCTTGAGAACTATCATCAATTGCAATCCATCAGTTCCTTGCACCTAAATCTTACACCTCATGGGACACATGTCACATGAGAAAATTTAATCCATTCCTTCATCTTCCTCAAATCCTAGTCATCTATTAATAAATACATCTTGGCCCTTTATTTCCTTCTTGGAAAGTCTATATATTCAAGGCCTCCCATCCCATTTGAACATCTTTCATCATCACAACCTTATGATGTCCATTTATCTAATCAATCACCCTAATTCTACCATAATGTTGTTGGTTTACTAAGCAACCACATTTTATCATTCATCACACATCAAAAGAGCACATCAAGTGGTGCATTGGGTACAACTCTACTTTAACTCAATTAGAGGAGAAAGGATAAACAAGGTAAAAGGTTCTATTTGTATGTATTTGAAATATTTATTTATCCTTATTTATTTTTCATTTTTATTTTGGCACACCTAATATTCTAACCCCATCATTTTTCTTTAGTAATTTTTTGTGAGCCTGATCTTGTAGGAATATATACATAGATCACAAAAGCTGCAAGGAGTTATACACATTTATCTAAGGCATATATACTACCATACAAGGGTATAAAGGCATTGGAAAGATGGTTCAAAGCTCTACACTTTGGATTAGACAATTTTTCCATGTTTGGCATCAAACATCAAGTAAAACTCCTAAAAATTTAGGTTTCATTTGTAAACTTCAAATGCTCATAACTTTTGCATACATATCATTTTAATGTAATATATCATTTTAATGCAAAACATAATTGGGAGAAGATCAAAAATAGAAATTGCTATTCATTTTGTCTTACAAGATGCCATTTTGAAGATTGATTTAGACCCCTTTCATTTATTTTTGTTATGTCTTCTTTACTTGTCTTCTCATAATTGAATAAATTGTTAAAATATACTCTCACATTTTGATTTGGTCTTTAAAATAAATGAGTCTATTTTATTCCCAACATCCACTTGCAGATTCTCTACTCTCACACTCTAAGGTGATCCTAAGGATAAGAAATAAGTGATATCTTATTTTATTTCTTCTAGAAGGTATTCTCATGGATTCATCTTCTCAAGGGATGACATCAACTACATTTTTGGTGGAATATAAAGAGAGGAGAAAAAATTATACTTCAATCTATTCATGTCATCAGTTTGGTGTAGTCTTGGTGCCCCTAGTGATTCAAGACACAAGGTGAAGGGTTCGTATGGGTGTGTGTTCCCAACCCATGATTCTATATTGGCCAGTGTTCATGGATTTCCCCTTGTGATTTTATACATAGAAACTTAATACCGTTAAGTTTAGTCATCTTCTAATGTGGTAGAAGGGAAGAATATCACCCCCTAAATTTACTCACAAGTACCTTCATATTTTGAGTTAAAAATCACCTTGGTTGAAGCCTTTGTTTTCCCTTGGTAATGGATCTCATGCAATGCAAGACTCCCTATCTATCCTTCATATTGGTAGATAGTATTAATGTTATGTTGTGGGCCCACACTAGGAGTCAACCTCACCTGAATAATTCTATGATTGAACTCAAATTTTGTTTGTTTGTCATTATTAAATTAGAACCTCCCCACTTGAAGAAAAAGGAGACATCTTCCTTTGATCTATATATTTTTTAATATTCTTTCTTATGTATAATGTAATATTTGAAAAACCAAAAATCCAAAATATTAAAATATTCCAAAATTAAGAAATATTGTATCTTTGTTTTCTATATTTGTCGTGTGCTCTTGCTAAGGTCTAGATTTCCATCATCTCTAAGTCAATATTTTCATCTAAAAACCTTGTCCAACATCATAATTCCTTAACATCCATATCCACTAATCAAAATAGTCTCCTTTTTTTAGGATCATATATCGCTATTGTATTTGACTACAAATTCCAACGAATGTTTGGTGACATATCAACAAAATATTGTCAAATTACCGACACAACACTGTTTTAAATTTCGTTGCTGGAATTTCATCACTTTAACGACTAACTTTTATTTGTCAAAAGCACGACCCAACATCGCCGGTCAGTGCCATGGAAAATTTTGTTGACGTCCATTCCAAAATTGACATAACTTCATCCATCTATCGATGACACAAAACACAAAACATTGCAGAGTGCCCATTTGAAAGTGTCAAAAAAACACGAAAAATTCATCCTTTTTCCGACGAGGTGGAGTTTCCATTATGAAAAAAACATCACGTGTACAACAACCTCATTGTAATTTTTTGTGGTTTTTCGGGCTTTGTTCGTCGAAATTGCAATGAAACCCTATAGTTTTTTCTAAAAAATTATTCATTCAAAAATTATATTGGAAAGTGCATTACCTCATTGAGCTTCTCTTTGTTTCAAGAATAGTTTAATATCTCTACTTAAGAGGGCCAACCATGTGCATCATTTATCTACCACCATAGTGAAAGGTTAGCAATTGCATTTGGTTTGTTAAACATGCCCCCTGGTACAACTATTAGAGTTGTTAAGAACCTGCAAGTATGTTTTGATTGCCACGTTGCATCTAAATTCATCTCCAAGATTGTTGCACATGGACTTCATTGGTATTGTTGAAGTGCTTTCATTATTCCCTAATGTCAAGCATGGGTGGTTTTTTATATAAAACGAAATATATATCACATTGAATACTAGAAAAGAGAATTCAAGTTTAATGCAAATTGTCCCATGGAGTTATTTTGTCAAATCTTATTCAAAGTCCATCTCATAAAGAATTTCACTTTTTAAGAGGTTAAAGGACAAGCCTTCTAATATAAATAACAAATTTTTGAATGTTGGAGCATGTCTGAAAAGATATTGCGCTCAAATGAAATTTTTTGTATTACTACTAGTTCAAGCATTGAGGTAGTGGTATGCTTCTACTACAACAAAAAGTTAGCAATTGCATTTGGTTTGTTAAACATGGCCCCTGGTATAACTATTAGAGTTGTTAATAACCTTCAAGTATGTTATGATTGACATTACATCTCAAAGGAGAAATTCAATACTTGGAGGGCTCAATATCATGATGCCCACACCTCATGCACTATAGGGCATTCCTTTGGATCAGATTTTCTATAGAACATGAAAATAATTCTCAAAGGAAAATGCATAATGCCTATAGAGACCTAAATTTTTTGATTTCTAATGCCAATTAAATGGCTGTAGTACAACCCATAACTTAGGGAGTCAATCTCCTTAGTTTCCATGAACACTATGGGAAAAAATCAACTCTTAGCTACCATCTTCCCAAGCAGCAACTTGGCATCCAAATCATGTTCTGCCTCTAAAACTATACCCTTACAAGAAAACTCCTTGAACAATAAGAGTTAATATTAGTACGCCAACTGTCTTTCAAATGTTTCCTACTCATTACTTGGATCCACCACCTTAAATTCCTAAACACAAGACAATATTAAAAATTGAGATGCTTTGACTTTGATGATCAACGATATCAATGGATAGATGAACTACCAAGGTGGAAGGTGGACCAATCTACCAAAATCTACAGTTGAAACCACATGGTTCTAAAATATCTAATTGATCATCCCTTATAATGCACTCTAACCCCACTCAATTAATGGTCTAGATCAATTGTACATCAATATTAATGGTCAAGGGAGTTCTTCTCTTCAGCCCAAAATTACTTGAACATATTTGACTTCAAAATCCAACCAAGACATGTCATGTAAACTTATGTTTTTGCACTTGACTATATACCCTTTGATTCACCTTGAAGATCAACAACTTGGGAAAATCAATAGAATACTAAAGTGTTGAATGGTATGATTTATCAAAGTACCTACATCCACCAAAGTTCATTAGATCACACCACATGGTTTCACCAAAACCATTTGATAAAACTACTTGATATCTATAGGCTTTACTTAAATATCAATCAACATTGAAAGTGTAGATCAACTTTCCTCAAATATTAGTGATTACAACCAATTGGTGGATGGCTAAAGTGTTGAGTGGTTTTATTCACCGAAGTGCAAAAATTGTTGAAATCCACTAGTTCATGCCATGTGGACATATCATATATGCACCTAGCCTCCTACTTTCCATCAATGGCCACAATTTTCTCCTCTTAATATTGACACCTTCAATAGATGGTTGAGGAGATTGGTAGCTTGATCTACTAATATGCCACAATACACTAGATTGTGCCAAGTAGCCACAATATCCATTGCCAAACAGGGACCTTAACACATACTTGTTGCACCTCTATCCCAATAAGGATCATACACCTCAGCATCCCTTTGAAAAAGGATCCATGTTGGAGATTCACATGCTAACAATATAGACCTTTTTGGCAGATCAATATATGGAAGGCCACAGTCTGATTCCAATGGAACAATAGTATTCATATTTTTTTGGTTTTTTAATTTCTAACTCTTTATCATGGGGGAATAAGATAGGAGAGAAAGGAAAAGCTATTCATAATATTACATTATTGAAACCATAAATCTATTTTTTTATTATTATATTACATTATTTAGCCTTTCATTCATATGAGCAAGCTCCTATTAGTGATGTGAGAATGCAAATTGATTAATTATTTCAATATTCACAGGTAGGTGTTGTATTGTTGTGTGCTAGTGGAAGGGGTTTGTGAGATAGTCTTTATCCATCTTGAGGTTGCAATTTATGAAACATGGATGATTTTGCATACTGAATTGTAAATTCACTTTTACAAAATATTTCAAAAGTTGTAGTATAGGAAAATAATTGGAATTACAAAAAGAACAATTGTACGAGAGTAGACAAAATGTTGCTTTTGTTTCAGATGTAGTGTTCAATACAATGCTAGCAATATATAGAGGATCTGTAATAAGATCAATACAATAACAACAAAAGGGGGGGAATTGAAAACAAATCACATCTATGTCTATATCCATGTCCATGCAACTCTTATTGAAACTAGTGCATTGTTATTTATTGTTACACGTACAAGTCTTGTATTGTTATTCTTCCAAAACTTCTCAGACATCCAATCAACTAATTATATGCATGCAACTCCTTTCTTGGGCCTTCCTAGATATATCCAAGATCATAAGGCTTGGATACAACGATATATGTAGTACATACTCATGTATTGAATAGAGTTATTTTCCTAGTCTACATGTTTAAGAATTTAGGAATAATGAATAAATATAATGTATAGTATAAAGAATGATTGTTAATGAAGGTTGTTATAAAATTTGCATGCCCCTTTTCACGCTCTATTCATTGTAAACTATGCATAACTTGAACATATTAAAAAAACTATAGCCCACATTGACATTGTATGCCATATTAATCCAACCATATGACAAAAGATAAGTGATCTAGTCTCTTGAATGAATGTGAGTAGAGAAATTTTTGCATACCTGTAGATGGTACAAAATTTCATGGTTAATTGGAAGCCTCCCATCAACAACAAGATCCAAATATCCATGTATCTCTCTCAATTGAGCCTCTAAACCCTTTAGAGCTATCAATTTTTCCACTAACCTGTTATGCACAAAGTCAAATTTTAGAGTTATGTCACCACTAAAAACAAAAAAAATAGAGCTTGGAAACCAAATCCACACACAACAAAATGTGGTATTCATACAAAGCCATACAAACAAACTAAACTCAGAAAATTGGAATGGAAACAACTTCAAATTATGATGTAGAGCATGGATTCACTTTACTCAACTGGAGGCACATTTCATAATAATGGGTTCTTCATCTAAAACATATATACGAGGTTCAAATATTAAAGAGATTGATGAAAGATAGAGGAATTAAAAAGATACTTGGATGTAGTTGGATTGAAGGCCACAAACTGGTACATGTTTTTTGTGTAGGAGACATATCACATCCACAAACATGACAGAGCTATGCAAAGTAGGAGAAATTGGCTTGGAAAATTAAGGCATCAGGGTATAAAGAATCATTTTTCTACCACCATAGTGAAAATTTAGCACTTTATTTCATCTTTGCATATTGGTTTGATGCTTCAAGAGATGCATTTCTTATATTGAAAAGTGCATTACCTTATTAAGCTTCTCTTTGTTTCGAGAATAGTTTAATATTATCTACTTAACAAGGCCAACCATGTAACAGTGGAAACTCATTTGGCCCCTCCCCCCCCCTCACATCACTCTCAATTCCCCATACTTGATCATATAACATTAATCATTCATTCATCCATTAATAACATATAACATTCATTCATTAACATATAACATTCCTTCATTAACATATTCACATTAATTCATTCATCCATTAATAACATATAACATTCATTCATTCATCCATTAATCTCATATAGCATTCATTCATTCATATAACATTAATTCTTTCAATTTTTACATATTACCAAAAATATGGTTGCCATAATATGATTACAATCAATTTATTTTTTGTTTCTTTTTTGTGGCTAAAAAAAGAAGTGGAGTATCTTTTTCTAAATCATATGTTCCCCCTTCAGTTTTTTTTCCCTCTGCTCGTGATCTTAATGTATACCTAGTCATGTACTCACGACGTGGAGGTCGCTGCAAGGGGGGTCTACTACAATAACAAAGAAATGTTAAATTGATATGTTTTATTATTATTGTTACAAGTATTTCATTAATTAAAAGAAAATTGGAGTGGCGCTCTTTACCTGATGGGGCCACATCATGTTCTTGATCTTGTCTTATAGCCTCATGCTCAACATGTTGAACACCCTCTAAATCCTAATCTGGAGTTGAAACATGAAAGGTTACATTAATTAATAAACCAATTGCAATTAAATATGTTTAAAAGAACATTAGAGTGGTCATCTTTACCTGATGGGGTCACATCATGTTCCTGATCTTGTCTAGCCTAATCATGCTCATCATGTTGATCACGCTCTACATGCTCTAAAGTTGAAACATGAAAGGTTACATTAATTAATACACCAATTGCAATTAAATATGTTTAAAAGAACACTAGAGTGGTCCTCTTTACTTGATGGGGCCACATCATGTTCCTAGTCTTGTCTAGCCTAATCATGCTCAACATGTTGATCATGCTCTACATGCTCTAAAGTTGAAACATGAAAGGTTACATGAATTAATACACCAATTTCAATTAAAGATGTTTAATTGTATTAATCTATACTAAATTGTGTATAGCACATGAATACATCCAGTACTAGGATGCACACCATAACCTTCATCTGTAGGTTGTGCTCCACCCTCACCAGAGCAAAGTTTGTGTTGCCCGTGTTTTTCTAGTCTTTCCTTTGTTGCCTTCAATGTGTTGGGTAGCTTATGAAAATTTTGAAATATGTTATATTATGTAAAATGAAAGAGTAATCAATATATAATTACATTTTTTATAGTATCACATACCTTCCTTGGCCCGGTGGTGTCTTTTCTTTTTTCTTTTCAGCCTTCTCCTTTCCATCTGACACCAAACCCTTCCACTCCCTCTTTGAAATCATTGGGGAACACTCATACCTTTTGTTCTTCTCTAAATGTGACCTATATTGGTTCCTAACATACTTTAGATAGGTACCAACTTTCTTAAGGACCTTGGTTCGGTTGAATGTGTTATTATCGAACATCACAACTAAATGGTTAATGAGCTCATCTTTTAAATCTTGATTTTGGGCATTCCACCGTGTATGTATGGTGGGCCCGAATATCTCCAATATAATATCATTTAGATGTTTATAAAAACATCATTTCCTGCAAAATGATCATGGGATCATTAGTCTAAAAAGAGTGATCAATAAGTAAATTTCAATTGGATTATATATAATAATAATTAAAAGATTTTAAAGTACATGGGACCTTCTTTATCTTTATGGGAACGAAATCCTCAATCACCACAAATGTGACTGGCAATGTTCCTGTACTAGTAATTTATAGGAAGATCTAGGAAATGCTACTGAAACATCACTAGTACTAGTGGCCTCTGCATCCCCAGGTACAAGTCCTGACGCATGTTCTAGCATGTGTTCGCTGCCAGAGGGTGCACTTACCCATGTCTGCATGCTGTGTTGCCAAAATTTTAGTCGACAATATAGGCATAGATGATGGGGTCAAATGATGTGATGTATGCACAGGAAGATCAGGATCGACACTTGTACCAACCCCTACTCCCAGGGTAGTACCTATAGTACCTTGATCATGGCTTGCAGCATCATGAGGATGCAAAATATCCTATAAAAACAACACATATTTTAGTTCATGACATAAAAGAGTACAAAATATAAAACCATGAATGAATTTATGTTATAATTAAAGATCTCATGACAACTTACTTGCAAGTTTCATGCTCTCTCATTCAATATTTTAACCCTTTCTGTTATCTCATCTGTTTGAGGCACTATGAATAAAAACTGAAGCATTTCTTCATTGCATTTTTTTGGGTCTTCCTTATCATATCCATAGGGTTTGTGGAATATGCAATGTCATCATCCCATAATAGTGACTACACCTCCCTATGGATGCTCTCCTTTACTCCTAGTTCCTTTCCCCGATCAGCCGACTATGACAAGAATATTAAAAACATTATCAAAATTAACCCAATAAACTTATGAAAAAAACATAATAATAGAACATTTTTCTCGTATCTAATTTGTACAATTACAATGAGGTAAACTTGTTGGGTAGAAGCGCCTAAAGATGCATCATGATCTATGCTCTGGGTGAGAGCCTTCCCCGTATGATCAATGTCTCGCTATGACAAAAATTAAATATAAAAAACATTACCAAAATTAAACCAATAGACTTATGAAAAAAACATAATAATAAAATGGTATATAGTACGTACCACCCCCATAGTAACTATGTTTGTATCTATGCGATTCAAATTGTAATCGATTAGCAACTCTTCCCCTACAGTTATTGATTTTATCGCACATACGAATACATGATTTCCCTCGTGTGCCTCGAATATGCAATTAGGTTGCTTATTTGTTGACCCAGGTCATGTACTATTTATAAACCCTACAATATTCCTTGATGCTTTTGTCCTTCCGTCAATGTATATAGCCACTCCTTTACTTTGATCCTTATGTTTTAGTTGTATATAATTTGTTGATAGTGCATACCTACGCATATTTCGTGTATATCGAACCAGCTGCATCCAATCTTTGTGACTATAACAGCATCTAACATACTCCATCAATTCAGTAACTTTTTCATAATAGACCTTTATGTTGTCCATGCAAAATAGGCCCAAACCATGTAATGACAATGGTGCTATGTGATATATCCTCTTGTTGACACAAAAATCAATTTTTATTAAAGGAAGTTTCTTGTGTAACCATTGTTTCCGTCTGTGTAACCATTGTTTCCGTAGATGTGTGTACCTCAAGGGAACCTCAATGTCACCTATGCTCTCATCATCATAAGAACATGACCCCCTTCAGCAAGAAAAAATTCCATGCATTTGTGAAATTTTCTTCTAATATTTTGACCTCTAGTTGATCTCCCTCTTTTAGACCTACTACATGTCTCGCTTTCCTTTTCTCTTCCTGAATTTCCCTCGCTCGAGGAAGACATATCTGAAAAATACCTATTTGGTGGTACCTGTACTCATAATGATGTTGGATGAATTTCTTTCATGGTGATGTGATCCCAAGGTGACATTATGATTAATCTATCATTTCATCCCTAGAGTTTGATAGGTTATAAGGTAATCAAGTCTTGATAGTTTGCAAGTTATTGCTACCACCATCCAAATACGTCCATCACAAATCAAATCAATGTATGAAGGAGATTGTCACTTGCAATTAATGACTTTAAAATGTCATTATTTTACAACCTAACACAAATAGGGAATTTGGGAGATGCAGTTCACAGTAGCTAAGGCTATGGAAGCCTAAAAAACCTAGACTTAGTGATGAATTTTCCTACATGAACAATGTATGGTAATATTCTAAGGATTTTTGCATGACAATTGAGGGGAAAGGTAATGAATGATAGTCATTATTAGTTTCACAGACTCACATTCTTAATCCAAGTTATTTGATTTACTAGACTTCTACTTAATGTTTTAACTCCCAAACTTTGTAACAAGTGTTAAATGTGACTATGGTCCGCCAGTTACACAACTAAGGCCTCAAATGTATTCTCTAATTTTAATCAAAAGAATTTTTCTCTTCATTCAAGTAAATAAACTTGAAGGGAAACACCACCAAGTGGTTTATTGGACACCTACATGACTAAAAATAGCAGAAAATTTACATTTAATGCAAATTGCCATTGAAATTTTATGTATTGTGTAGAAGAATGGTTTCACCATACATAATATTTTAGCTTAAGTTGTCTTGAAAAAGATGAATTAGAATACTAATAGACATAATTCAGGTGCACGTTTGAGGTGGTTCATATGTCCACTGATAAACTCCATATGTCTAAGTGGTTAACAAGGAGGGAGTGTGTACTAGGCTTGGTTAAGTCATCATAAGTTTATCATTTGGCAATAAAAATTGTTTAAGTCATCTTAAATCTTCCTATGTCTAATTGCTAGGAGACTTTTGGTATGTTTTAAGGTAGGATGAGTGGTTGTATCAATGTTCTAGTTCTCTATGACAAGGTTTCAACATCTTCAAATAGTGAAAGTTAGTGCTCATAGTCATTTGAAACAACAACATTTTGATTATGTATGATGATAGGATTTGATAACTTAAAATAATTGGCTACCCAACAAACTTAAAGTTAGAAGAAACATTTTTAGTTTAAGGGGTTAGCACTTTCTTTCATCTTTGCATATTGGTTTGATGCTTCAAATGATGCATTTCTTATCCCACTTCTATCATATTGTATTCCCATCCCATTGCAAAGAAAAAAGGTTAAACATTTAGCAATCTGCCATTCTTAGCTTTGAAGTTTTTGGCCTTGCATACTTGTTTTGTTGAGTCACAAGTTTACATGATAAGAAAGGAAGAATGAAATTTTAGATTTTAAATGTTGCTAAGACCCTATATTTGAGTTTCTCCACTTTTGTTCCCAATCAACCATATTTTTTTTTGTGAATGGGGGTCAATAATATGTTCTACAATCAATGGAAGACGGCTCCATTCAATACATTCATAGCTCATTGGGGAGTCTC
This sequence comes from Sequoia sempervirens, assembly GCA_007258455.2. Lineage (NCBI taxonomy): Eukaryota > Viridiplantae > Streptophyta > Pinopsida > Cupressales > Cupressaceae > Sequoia > Sequoia sempervirens. Next base: position 30,266,097 of record VDFB02179234.1, on the reverse strand, counting down.
TAGTGCAGGAGCACCTACACCTTATGTTCACAACTGGAGCATTAGAGGTTGATCATAGAAGTGTCTAGGGAGGTTTGAAAAAAAATTATATGTTTTGATAAGGTCTAAAAGACCATTTATTGTTTCATTGATCCATATTGTAAACAAGATCAAATATGTGAAGAAATTTCTAATGATAGTCAAATATTGTCAAAGTAGATAGAATAGTTTTTCTTGTAGGGAGTCATGTATTCAAGGTGAATAAGGTCTAACAAGACCATTTTCAATGTGCTTAGGGTGCTTGGAAGTCTTCTAGTTGATAATGTAAAAAGTTACAATTGTTGACATTAAAAGTTGTCAAAATTGCAATTTTGCAAAATAATGGGTTGTTAACTGTTTGTAAGTCAGTCATGGAAATTGGTTGAAGGTAGTTTGGGTCTGAGATTATTTAAAAATCATTCAAAGGCCTGATAAAAGGTTGTTGGAGGAGTTGATACCATAATTTCATATCAAATACCACGTTCTTGAAGCAATTTTTTGTGTTTTTACTATTTTTCTAAAGTTCTTTTGTGTTGTACAGATTCGTACAAGCTTGAAATTATTTGAGATCATTGGTATGGATAAATATATCTGTTCCCTTTCATTTGTATTTTTTTTAAAGTGCTAAATCACTATTTTGAGGGAGAAAACAATCAAATATAGGGACTGCCCTATTTTGCCTATGTAAGGGTTTGAGGGCTAAAAACAAATGAGATCCACCAATCCACCCACTATCTTGGAACTGTAACTTGGTGGATTGGTGTAAAACATGGTAGGATAGAGGTTCATTTCATTTAGGGGTGTGTTAAAGCAAGAAACTTGGCATTGAAGTGATACCCTAAAGCTAACATGGGCAATTTTCTTGTGAATTTATGGTTGTTAAGTCAGGGTTTGTCAATTTCATGGATGGAATAGTATGAATGAATGTTTTTTGTCCTATTTTAGGATTATTTTAATGTGTTGAGGACAATAGTTGAGTTAGGGAGGTCGGGTTTATGGTGTTTCTCTAAAACCCTAGTGTATTAAGGGAAAATGGAGGGTTTTGTAGAATAGTGACAAAAGGGGCATGGATTAGCCCAACAATGGTGAAATATAATGGTTTTTGTCATAAAAAATCTCTATTAATAGGTTTTGGAATAGAACCAAGCAGTTGGAAAGGCCTTCATTTGTAAAACAGGGGTATTTTGTACCCTTTTTGGTATGACGGACTAATGAAACGCATGAATGTTGTAAAATAACCTTGTGGAATTGGTTGGGATAGTGTTTAGGGACTTGTGTCAATGCTTAATCCATGATTTGGTGGCTTTTTTATAGCCTCATTCAATAACTTCATCAAAGGATGTGATTTGAGGCCTAGTAGCCTAGTGAGGGTATTGTGTTGAAAATAGACACTTTGTTTGCACTTGAATCAAATTGGGGTTGAATATTTAGTCACACCCCTAGGTCTACATCAGTCTCAAAAAATTTAATTGTGTTGGTGTCTTGGCTTGGGTTCATTATGTATATCGACAAAAAATCCAATAATGAGGTTGAAACTATTGCTTCCTAGTAGGGATTAATAAGAATGAAGGGTAAGGGTTATTCTAATGTTGAGATTGAACATAGAGCTAAAATTTGATTATACAAATCTTGAAAGGTAAATTTTTCTCACTGGAGGATCAAAAACATAATGGATTACTGCATAAGTATGATTAGGGGTTTCTCTAAAACCAAAATTAACCATATCTTTAGAGGCAACTTGGTTGTTAATGTTGTCTCTAATGAAGGGTTGTGTTGTAATGAACAAAACTATTGGCTTTATTTTTTCTATGTTGAAAAAATGGGAACAAAAAAAGGTTTTCCTTTTCAATTTGAAAAAATATGGACTCAACATTTCAATTTGTCTAATAAAATAGCTAAATGATCAAACATAAAAGTGGAAGGATCGTCTATGTTCCAGATTGTTGAGAAGCTAAACAATGTCAAGCTTAATCTTAGAAGATGGAATAAGAATTCACTTGGTAATTTTTTTTAAAAGAAATTTGAAGTTATGGATCAACTAAACACCTCATAAAATGAAATCCACATTCTAGGAATGAGTTAAGAGATGATAGTGAAAGAAAAAGGTCTTTTATGTGAGCTTCAGTCATTAATTGCCAAAAAAACTTTTGGGGGCAAAGATCGAGAACAGTTTCATTGAAGGTTGGGGGTAGGAATACTAAGTTTTTTTATATGAGGCCTCTAAAACATAGCTCATCTAACAAATTGAAAAATATTTGGTTGGATGGTAACCAAATCTCTAATGAAGCCTATATAAGGGACAAAACAACAAAAAATTTCAACAATCTCTTCACTAAAAACAATGTTTTTGGTCTTATGAATTATAATGTTATCCTAAAGCTTATCCCCGCAATTGTTGATGAGCAAGATAATATAGGTTTGATGAAGCCTATAGTGGAAGAAGAAGTGAAATTTTTTTTTTTCTCTTTTTAAGGAAGTAAGGCCCCCAACCCTAACAAGTTCTCTCACTTCTTTCAAGTGCATTTGGATATTGTTGTTGATGACATGGTAGCTGCAACTAGGGAGTTCTTTAGGAGTGGAAGATTACTAAAGGAGTTGAACACTAACTTTTTCATTCTTATCCGAAAAAGGGCTAGGGTTTTCTCCTCGATATTCCAACCAATCAACCATTGTAACTTGATGTATAATTTTTTTGCAAAAATCATTTCCTTAAAACTGCAACAAATTCTCCCAAAGTTGATCTCTCCATAGCATAGTATTTTTGTCCATGGTAGGAAGATTCTTGACAGTATCATTACCATTCATGAAGTGCTCCATTCTATGGAACTCGATAAAAAGGAAAGGTTTCTTCTAAAGTTAGATTTGATGAAGGCTTACAACCATGTTTCATGGGAGTTTCTCAATAAAGTTCTAGAATATTTTTGAGTTTGTTAAAAATTTCCTAAAAATTTTTATGGTTCCAAATTTTCTATCATCATTAGCACTTGGTATCTCTTATGAATTCTTTAAGGGATCTAGAGGGATCTAACAAGAGAACCTTGTATCCCCCTTCTCACTTATTATTCTAGCAGAAGCTTTGGGAAGAAGCCTTCAATAAGCGATTATTCAAGGCAAGTTAAGGTGAGAAACCCACTTCAACTAGTGTCCCCATTTCCCATTATTAATTTGTGAACAATACAGTTGTGGTTGTTGAGGCCTCAATTATGGAAGCAAAAGAAATAAAACAAGTTTTATGTAAATATGATAATGCCTCAAGGGAATAAATCAACCTTCCTAAAAGTACCATCTTTTTTTTAATGCTCCTCTTATGAGACAACTGAAAATTTCCAACATTCTTGCATGTCAAATAGGATCTATCCTATCCTTCTACCTTGGGATGCAACTCTTTAAGGGTGCAATCCCAAATACTTTTTTGAATAACCTTTTGGATTGATTCCAACACAAACTTGCATCATGGAAAATCTCTCTCTTAATTCAAGCTAACAAGCTTCAACTTATTAAGGCTACTCTTCAAAATCTCCTAGCATACAATACAAGTTTGTTGCATATGCCTATGAAAATTATCAACAATGTGGAAAATAATGCTTTTGGTCAAAAGTGGAAGATAAAAAAGCGTATTCCTATTGGCTTTGGAGTTTTTTTCTAAACCCAAGGATAAGAGAGGGTTGTTGTTAAGGCTAATCAATGATTTTAATCTAGCTATTAGTGCTAAAATTGCATAGAGAACTCCTTAATAAAGAGAAGTGGACAACTATTACCTCTAAGAAATGCTTGGAAGGGAGGAATGGAGATATTTTATCAAGTAATGACCTACCCCACAGCTCTACTATTTTTTATTATGGTAGATGCTCCCAGTCATTGAATTACAACAAATGTATGACAAGATCTTTGGAAAGGCATGAAAATTGCAAGTTAAAGAGAAGGGGGTGCTAATGTATGACAAGATCTTTGCAAAGGAATATAAATTGCAAGTTAAAGAGAATGGGGGTGCCAATATAAAAGATATAAATCGCTTACAGTACTCATTGTCCCTTGGTCATCGATTTTCCCTTTCTGAGTGCCCTCAACCTCATCACTCTGGCTTTCCTCTTGCCCTATTTTTCTAGTTAGGGTCTCAGTGCACTAATTTATGTCGTGCTCATGCACGCGCGAGGTCAAAAATAAAAATAACATGTGAAATTCAAATTAACATTTAATTTTTATTTTTATATTTTATTTTAGAACTATAATGGTAGAGATAGGATAGAATAATACTATTGGTTGAAAATTCATTGTAAGAACCTTAAATTCATACCTTAAACCTACAAGATAAACCTTATAATCAAAACATAAATCTAAAACTTAAAACTAAAAACTATTATATTTTGTGATAAAACAACCTTGTTTGACCTTAGTAAAGATGACTTATCTACTTGTTACATGATTAGGGCATACTATTTGATGGGACCTACAATAAAACCCTTATGAATACAATGGGGGGTTTGTAGAAAGAGAAGACTATGTATGTGGTATTTCTAAAGTGGTACTTGGTTCAATTATGTGATGGTCAAGTAACAAAAATCAATGCAAGATGATATCATTGGATGAGTATTAGTTGGCTAGTTTATTATTACTAGATCAATCAAGAGAAAATTGATAGCTAAGTACTTGAATTTTATTTTATTAATACTTGATAAATGCAAGATTATAGAGGTATTATGTTTCTCAATTGAAGTAAAGAAAGTGGTTGACATGGAAGTAAAATATTTTAGAAACTCATAAATGATACATATATAGATATATATTCTTTATATTATCCTTGTAATTAGTTATGTATCTTCAAATATAAAAAATTAAAAGGAATCCAATGTGTATCATCTAATAATAACTTATAGAAAATATCAAAAAGATCAATAATAACAAAATATATATTAACTAAGAAGCCATGAAAGCATTCGGTAGTATATGTTGGTAAAACTATAATATATACAAGGAAGCAATATATGCATACAATGTCACATGTTAGTAATACAAAATACATGTACAATAAAGCTATATAGGAACATAAAAAAATCATAATATAATCAGTCCTCTCAACTAGGATGGAAGAGTTGATGGCCTTTTGATTATTGAGTAGATAGAGAGACAAGTGATGATTTTTAATTTTGAGCCTACTAACTTGAACTCCTCTCTAACTTTTTGGAGATCCACATAATATAATAAAAATATATAAATTAATATAGAAAAAATTAATTATACAATGAAATATAAGGGAATAATCACTTACCACCATTTGATAATTAGGAACAATATATGAAAGAGATGAAAAATAAAGCAACTTGTATTATTAGGAAAGACGAGATGCCTTTATATATAATGACATCATGTTTGAGTCTTGAAACCCTCCCATATCATCAACACATGTTTCTAGGCTAACCATGTCAAGTTTCACTCCATACAAGCACAAATTTTAAAAAAATCAATGTTGGCCCCATTCACATGTCACTATGCAGGGTCAACATGAGGAAATGCTATTTTTTTGGGAATGACATAACCAAAGATATGATCAAATAATATCTAATCATAAATAGTCATAGAGTAATTAGGATTTGATCATATGGAAATTTCTAGGAGAGCTAAAATAGTTGTAACATCATCAATTAACAACATTAAAAAGTACATCATGAATTAATTATGTAATGGCATAAAAATTAAAAACATCATGAATTAATTATGTAACCATATAAGTCAAATATAATTCTATCAAGAAATCAATATCAAATAGATAATATAATCACATAACTTATACATTTCAATGTCATTGATCTTCTTCTTCATCCAACTCTTTGTTTGTATCATCCAATCCAGATTCGACATTGTAAGGATTGGTCATATCATCATCATTTTCATAGATATCAATTTTGATAACGTCATCATCCACACAAATATCATCTTCATGAGAATTAACTCCTATATCATCATGATCTAGTTCCTTTTCTTCGACATCTTCGTCAGGCACATCATCAACTAACTATTGATCTTGATCATCATCTACATCATCTTCTAGTTCTTCGGTATCTTCTTCTTCCACCACATTATAATTTACCGACCTTCCTCTTGGACCATGTCTAACAACAAATGACCAACCCAGTTTACTTGGAATCTCTAAGTAAAATACCTAATAACATTGGCTTTGAAGAACATAGGGCTCATTTCCAGCTTGCTCGAATGACCTTGTATTAACCATGGTAAATAAATTATCATGTTCAATCATAGTTCTCTCAGGATCATTTCCATTCAATCATAGCTTGTACATGTTGTCAATTAGATTTGCACCCTATTGAATGAGAGATTCAGCAATCTACTAAAACATGGAAACATTCTTTAGATGTGGGTGATCTGAAAAAAGAAGGAATCTCCAGAGTGAGTTGGTTCTCCGAATGATTAATTTTATTCTAAGATATTTCTGAGGGAAAGAGTTAGAGGGATGAACTAATTAAAACTTAAATCTAACTGGTATTTCATTTGAAGTTATGAAAATCAAACATTGACACTCACAACAGCTTTCCTATCACAATAAATCTCACAATCCCACTAGCACATACTTCCATCAGTATTTTGCATGAAGATTCCTAAACGAAATACAACAGACAACCTGAAACTATGCAATTATGAAACACAACTTACAACAACAAGACATAAAAGGATTCTTATTTGAACCACAAGGACATCAAACTACTATTATAAAAATGAGACAAAAATGAGATGGAGAATTTTGCTGCTTTATTAAAACTAAAAGAGTGAATAAGTCTAAACTGAGTACAACTAAGTTTACAAGCTCCAGAATGTGACTGAGCAAGAAACTAAAAAAAATCTCAAATGAGAAGGAGGCGAAAAAAGACTAAGTCTTTTCAAAGATATCTCACCCAAGAAACCCTAATCCGAGCTCAAAAAGAAGCTCAAGGAAAAAAGCTTCAAACTATTTCAAAAACTGCATAAAAGTAGAAAAAAGCACATTGCTTTTATGATCAAACTGAAAAGCCTCTAAAAATAGGTTGAATCTACTTTAAAAGCCAAAAAAACACCTTATCTCTCCAAGATAAAGCTCAAACTCGACCAAGAGGAAAAATTCAATAAAATCTGCTAAAATATAGCAAGAAATCACAAAACAATTTATAAGAGATTGATTTATGATTCAGCTTTACATGATTGCAGATTTTACAATTTGTTTATTTTTGCAATTAAATATTGCAAAATCTTTTGCAAAAAGAATTACATTCTTATCTCTCCAATACACTGCTTTGATTTTCTTTAAAAAAAATCATAAAAATACCAATGGCAAATCATTCTCCTATCAAGATCCTTAATTGATTTCTCTAAAATCAATTAAAACAAGAAAAACCTAAGTAGATAATTGAATTCTTTGAAAATACAAAAGCCTAAGTGATCAAAAATCACCCTTAGATCATAAGATATTCATCATTCATACTTCAATTGTTTTCTCACAAAAACAATAAAAATAGGATGCTCAAATCTCCAATATTCATCTAAGGCATAAGGGTGAGTGCCACCTCAAACCCTAAAGACTTTAAACACATCTCTAAGCATATTAATTTTCAGCCACCAAACATTAGCTTCATATTTTAATAACATAATGCAATGCAACCCTAATTTGAATTAACCCACATGCTAATGTCAAAAGGTGAAAATTTGAAGGCAATTATAATGTTGGCTCAAATTAGGGCTTGAACAAAAGAAGTCAAACCCTAAAATGATTTTCATTTTACAATGATCACTTGGAAAAAATGAGCTCTGCCTGAGAGAGCATGCCATCATGATTGGACTCAGTCTGAAGCTCGTGTGCTCGAGAAACTTCACTCTTGCTTTCAGATAGTCGATTTCTTCAATGGGTAAGCTCGACTTGTTTGCTATTGTAGTTCTTTACTCCATTCACAGAGCAAGAAAAGCCATTGAGGTCGTGGCCTGCTCATGCTTGTCTTTGACTTTCTTTTACATTCATGTGCTTTGTTCTTCTTGGTCGATATGCACAAACTCGGGCTTTGTCTGGAGCTTTCATGAAAGAACTTGCTCGAGGGTTATTGTTTTTTCTATTGAGCACAAGGTAATCTACCTTTTATGGCTTCTCGTTTTAGTTCATTTTGGCTTTGTGGCCGTGTCCAAGACAGCCTCTAATGCATTTCTATACCTCTCTGTGCTCACTTAAGAGAGCTCAAGTCTTGAGCTTGGATTTTTGTTCCTTCCTCTGGCCACCATGGTGAATGTTCTGGCTACGGCCTATGTGTTCTCCTATGAGCATGAAATGGTGAGTTGTGTTTAAAGCATATACTTCATTTTCTCACAAAGCTCGAAAACTTTCACTCATGATTTATAGCCATGTACAGGCTGCTCCATATGCATCTTATTTTGGGTGTATGGAGACTTTTGAGTCTAACCCATAATAGCAATTTATTGAAACTTTGAATTTATGTGCTTTAGTATTGGTATATTCAGTCGGCCATTGAATTTGAACTTAACTCTAGATGGGTCAGTAAGTCGTGGTCATGAAAATCCTGTAACGAAACCTCTGAGCATTTTGAGCCTGACCCATGTTGAAATCTTTTACCAACTTCGTATTTTAGAACAAACCCCTTCATGGGTATGATGAGATTTGAATGAAAACTGCTTTCTCCACTCTGAAGCTTAACCTCTATATTCTTTTGTTTCATATACAATCCTCATATGGGTTATCGCTGCAAGTGGTATTGATCTATATTTAAAATCAATCTCCAATGTGGGTTTATGGAAAACAAAAAAATTCATTGTGCATTCAATTTATAAGCTTGGCCCATGATGGCTGGTGCTTTACTTTGACATTCTGTTGAAAACCCTTGCATGGATGAGCTAGAAATGTATCTGTTTGTCTTAATGTTCATATGCAAATTAGCTTGATTCATTATTTTTTTTGCACTTTCAGTTGCATAAAAAAAACTAGGTATGTCATTCCTTTTTAGAATGGTATAACTCTTCCTTTAAAAAAAAAAACCAAAAATGCTTAAAATGAAGAAAAGTTTTTCATTAATTCCTTGAAAACTGGGCTCGAACTATCCCCCTATTTCTGCATTTTGTGAAACATATTTCTGAAACCTCACCATATGAGCTCATTTGTGATATGCAGGATTTTGTATTATAAATGTGAACCCCAATGTGGGTGCATGAAAACAAACAAGAACTGTATATTTTCATTACTGTGCACAACCCTGACTCATTTTGGCTTTCAAATTTTCAATAATCAGCATATAGGTATTTAGAAATTTAGAAAAATTTGTGCCATTCAAGGAAAGAACATCTGCATCCATTACTGCTCCCATGTTTTCTTTGCACACAGAAAATTCTTTTTTGGATTCCTTAACTCTACCATACAGCAACTCTTGCTTTCTGTTTTTGCACTTCACATTTGATAATGAGAACTGTTATGAGCTTGTTTTTTCTTAGTGACCACAAGTACCCTGATAGAACGATGGCATCTATATTCCTTAGGCCACTTTGATGCTGCCTCCTTATTGATTTTTCCCTTGAAGAAACCCAGGATGATTGACTTCTTGATTTTGTTCTTGAACTTATGCAAAAAAATTAATTGAAACATTGTAGTTCTGAGGACTGCATCTTACTTGATTATTTTGGTGCATTTTGAGTGCATGATTAACACTTCAGAGACACCTTCTGTTAAAAAACTGTTGTCATTTCTTATCATTCTAGAACAATCATTTCACATTGTAATTCCTAATGTTGTATTGTATTATTAGTCAAACTGGAACTAATTGTTCATTACCATCTGAATGCAATACCTGTCCCTTCATACTCTTGGGCTTCAACCTGGCACTCTTCATGCATTTTTATGCTCCACTTAACAAACTATTTTGTAAATCTGTTTGCTTCTAAGATGAAAATTAAAACAAATCTCTTCATTAAGGCATAATGTATGCCTATTCACTGCCCTTGGTTGTGAAAAAGAACATTGATGAACTGAACCTTGCATGACATATATGATCATGATGAACAAATAACATAGAACGTGAACCATACAACAATATTTGATATAATTGTACTCAGTTGAATTAATTGACTGAGTTAAACTCACTGGTCACCTATAGCTTTCAGAAAGTATCCACCTGATTGTTATGAATGCATAGTTGGTTTAATAGCTTGATAGATAACTATGATTTACTATTTTAGTTGTATATCATTTCTTTTCTTGAATACGATGATACGATCTCTTATCAGCCCACTTGTAATGAATAAGGGTAGCATGCTGAGCTCTACCCTTGTGGGAGCCAGTTTTTCTCCACATGCTTCGTCTTCAAATAATAAACATCATCATGATTTTCCCTATACCTACACAAGAAAACAAACAAAGTTAGCATAAAAAACAAGATATAATGATCATATTTATGTTTCTCCTTCAGCTCATTTCTTCTGTACTTTTCCTAATTGTTTTAGTGTATGAATGATAGTAGGCTGCACTATTGTTGGTGATTCATATAGGTATCTTCATAATCAAAGCCTCTGACATCCATCTTTTCCTTCCTACAAGTCAACAAGGCTCGAGATGACAAAGGTGCAGCATTTCAATGTTGACCATCGGCCAATCAGGCAATGATGATTATGTCGTTACTTATGTGATTTCTTCTTTTGCATCTTCCATAGTGTAGTGTGCTATTAATGATGCATTGTGACAGTCCCATCCATGGCTTGTGTGGATATTTGATTTTATCTTATGCTTTTCATTTTGAAAAGAAAATGCATTTCAATGCAATGTTGTATTATCCTTTGGATTCTTGCAATCAAATGAAGCTATGTAAATATGAATTATTTTATTAAATAAAGAAAGCATCTGAAATGCTCTATTGTTTATATGCTCAATTTTGTACTTCATTTAATTGAAAAAAAATGAATCGCACTTCTGAAACTCTGTTCTTCTTTTCAAAGCACAACTGTCACTTGAAGAATAATGAACATGATGCAAGTAACACTTAAACATAATCTGTAATTTCACCTTAAGATATAACAATGTTCAGCCAGCTCCACCAATCAAGCTATGGCAAAAAATTGGTAACATTTTGGTGATTTCCACTAAATGCTTGCCTACTAAGCATTGATCAATGGCCTTAAAACACTCCATTGGGCGCAGAGTCAAATCTACCCCTTCTTGAAACTTAGAAACTTGAATAGCAATACTCCAAACAACAATAAAAGAAAACAAAACTTAACTAAAAGCAATCTAACAGGCCCTGATGGCCAATAGAACATGCACAACAGCGCTTAGGGAAACTGAAACTACTGAAAGTAAATGTGCGGAACGCACTTATTTGCAAACTACTCTACTTAACTATGAGATAGAACTTATCTCAGAGGCAATGCTTGAGGTCGATCCCATTAACTGGGATAGACAGCACCTCGCCAGTCAACTGGGTAAGTTGGAATGCATTGCGTTCCTTGCACTCCGTGATCACATAAGGCCCGTCAAACATTGCATCGAACTTGGAATCTCGTCTAGGTTTTCTTTTAAATTCATTCCACTTGAAAACTAGATCTCCAACAATGAACTCATGTGGTCTTGCCCTCTTATCAAAAGAATTCTTCATCTGAGCTTGATGTATCTCCAACTGCCTTAGAGCTTCTCTCCTAGTTTCCTCTAGCTCTACCAACTGTGCAAATCTCACCTCAAGAGGTTGTTCATTCAGCAATTCCAGTTCTTTAACATAACTTAAAGTTGTCAACTCAATTGAAACAGGTAACTTAGCCTCTTTACCATAAGTTAAAACAAAAGGTGAACAACTAGTGGCCCTTTTAGGGGTTATTTTGTCAGCCCATAGAGCTAACTTCAGCTTTTCATGCCATGCTCGTTGATTATCTTCAACAGTCTTCTTGATTATCCGAATCAGATTCTTATTTATAGATTCTGCCTATCCATTGCCTTGTAGATAGTAATTGGAAGAGATGTTCAAATAAATATTATTTTTAACTAACCAATCAGAAATCCCCAAACCAATAAAAGCCAAACCATTGTCAGAAATGATTGAGTCTGGAACACCAAATCTTGATATGAGATCTTGATAGAAATTAAGCACTCAAGTCTCATTTGCTTCCTTTAAAGCAACAGCTTCGGTCCATTTTTTAAAATAATATGTGGCAATAAGAATCCACTTATGACTCGCGCTTGAAGGTGGATTAATAGGGCCAATAAAATCTATGCCCCACTTGGAAAAGGGTTGTTCTACCTGAATCGGATGCAAGGGCAGTGGTGCAAGCCTCTATTTACCAGCAAATAAATCACATTTCTCACATTTTATGACCCAAGCAATGGTGCCTTTAAACAAATCTGTCCAATAATAACCAGCTCGCATAATTTTTAGAGCTATTGTTCTTGTAGCAAAGTGACCTCCTCAAGGTCCATCATGAAACTCTGCTAAAAGTTTGTCAACTTGATCAGGCTAAACACAGTGCAATACGATACCTTGAAAATCTCTCCTATAAATAATGCCATCAATGATTGCATAAGGAATGGCTTGTAATCTGTAATACCTTTGTTTTGCTCTGTCTAAGCCTTTGGGGCACTCACCAGTTTTTAAATAATGCATCATTTTCCCCAACCAAGTACCAGGAGACACTGGAACAACACCTGTAACATCACTATTTAGCACTATTTCTATATTTGCAACCTCCTTTAAGTTGTCCTCATTTCCAGCAATATGTTCATACAAACCTTTCCCTCTAACAAGCTTGGTTACTTCTATATCAACATCGAACTCCATTACTTTGGTAATTCAACTAGCATGCTTATCGTTAATATCTTTGTTAAGCAAAAAATCCTTAACAGTTGAATGAGCTACCAACAAATGAATCTTGTTGTTGGACAAAAAATGCCTGAATTTTTTTAAACTTCTTATAATAGAGAAAACATGCTTCTCAACAAAAGAATATTTTACCTTGTAATCATGCAATACTTGGCTGAAAAATGCAACAGGCTGCTCCAAGCCTTCATCATTTTGTTGGCATAACATAGCTAAACTATATCTACTCCTCCAAAAGCATACAGAATAAAGTCTTTGTCAAAGTTTGGATTAATGAGAGTAGGAGCGGTTGCGAGGGCTTCCTTAATCTGCTCAAAGCTCCTCTTACCTTCCTTGGTCCAACTGAATGGCATATTCTTTTTTAGCATAGAAGTAAGAGGCTGCAGCAAAGTTGCAATATTTGGTATGAGCCTCCTCACGAAATTTATTCTTCTGAGAAAGCTTTGCAAGCCTTTCTTGTGAGCTGGTAATGGAAATTCAAGAATTATGGAAACTCTTTCAGGGTCTATAGAAATACCTTGCTTTGAAACAATGTGTCCAAGCAGTTTGCTTTCATGCACTGAAAATATACATTTCTTCGGATTGAGAGACACTTCAAACTCTCTGCATTTCTAAAAAATCTACTCCAAATGATCAAGGTGTTCGTTAGCATTTCTGGAAAAAATAGTAATATTGTCTAGATATACCAGAACAAACTTGTTCATGAGGCCGTGAAAGGCCATATCCATTGCACGCTGGAAAGTTACTCCAACATTGGATAAGCCGAAATGAATCTTCTTGTAGGCCATCATGCCCCACTTAGTTGTAAATGTTGTTTTGAACTGATCTTCCTGCTTCACCAAAATCTGGTTGTAACCTGAGTAACCATCTAGCAAAGAAAATATGTCAAAACCAAAAACTACTTGTAAAATTTGCTCCATGGAAGGGAGTGGGTAATGGTCTTTCAATGATGCTTTATTCAAATCTCAGAAATCGATGCAAAGTCTGATTTCCCCACTTTTCTTCCTGACTAGCACTAAATTTGACACCTAAGAGGTGTGTTTGATAGGGAAAATAATACCACTCTCAACTAGCTTATTCAATTCAGCCTTCATAAGGTGTTCTAACTTGGGATTAAGCAGTCTCTACTTCTACCTTACTAGTTTTGCACCGGGTTCAAGTTCGATGGTATGTTGGGCTAGTTTGGGGTTAAAACCTCTCAAATCCTTGTACTCCCAAGGAAAAACATCACTAAATTTCTGACATAACAGAATAAATGCTTGTTGTTCATCTTGACTACATACCTTTCCCAGCTTGAGAAGCTTGCCTTTGAAAATTTCAATGGCTGCATAATGCTCTTCCTTAATGGTCAAGCTGGATTTGTCTTTACGTACTTGGCCATCTGAGTTGAACATATATTCCAAGGTCACCAATCCTTTTGGTAGCTTGTTGGTCTTCAACTGCACAATCTGATCGCCATATTGTTGCTGCCATTTTTGCTGGTTTCCATCTGCAAACTCAGCTTCAGCAATCAAAAAATTTATGATTTGCTCATTGCTGTCAAAAACTTGCCAGCTCACATTATTGTCAGGTATAGAAGGTCTAACCACTATTTTAATGTATTGACGTGCTTCTACCTTATGAATCTTCTTGGGAAAATCAAACTAGGCTCCTATGGCAGCGAGCCTGTCAGCATGCTTATTTTGATTACGAGGAATTCACATGATATTAAAAGCATTAAAATCCTCAATTAAATCCCATACATGATGCTTGTATTTCTTAAGAAAATCATTCTTGGCAGCATTTAAATTTCTAACTTGATTCACAATCAATTCTGAATCACCATAAACTTTCAAGCATTTATTACCTCGTTTGCGGGCCCATTCAAGGCCATGCACCAACGCTTCATACTCAGTTGTATTATTTCAATAGCTGAAAGCAAATCTGCAAGCTAAAAAGTATTTATCTCCTTCAGGTGATATCAACATAGCTCCACCCCCGGCACTGACACTGCTCCTCGAACCATCGAAATAAAGCTTCCAAAGCTCATTTCCAACAACTTCTGTAGACAATTCTTCCTCTTTACAAAGATTATTCATATCACAATCAGTCTCTCAAATCATAGAGACTCCTAATCCTATCTAATCTGTGTGTTAAAATAGATCAAGCTCATGATCTTCGGCTGCCCATTCATCTAGATTGATATTGTCTACATGGGTGCTACAGTCTAAGGTCATGGTTTTCTCCTCTAGGGTAGAGGTGGCGTAGAGGTTAGCGTTTATAGGATTCAGTGAGTATGGTTCGATATGGTCTTTGGTGAGAGGCTCAGACTTTATGGTCACTTGCATACCATACCTTGTTCTAAAAAACAAATGAGACCAATCAGAAGATAAAAATCCACCCAACTTGGCTATAAAATCCCTTGAAAGACAAATGGAAAAGTGCGACGGTAAGTCTATGACATGAATATCCTAACGAATAGCAAAACTTGGGGATGCGTGCAAGGTAAGAGCTAAATTTTTTATAATACCAGTAGTTTTAACAGTAGACCCATCTAATAGCACTACACCTTTCTAAGGATTAGGCTCATAAACAAGACCTAACCTATTAGCTAAACTCTTAGGTATGACTGAACTACTGGCACCAGAATCAACCATACAGTTATGAACAATTTTATCACCAATGATCAGACTTAAATAGAACGGAGGGGGCTTTACCTCTTTCATTTTCTATTCATTTTTATCCTCCAGATCATTAGCAAGCACAACCTTCACAAACCCTTGATTAGCGTTGTCAGAAATAGACAACTTAGCCAAAGCACTCTGCAATAAACCTTTCTACCCTGGAAGGTGTAAAGCATCTAATATCGACATGTTCGTAGTGGTTTTCTTGAGATGCTCAACAATATTAAGCGATGAAGAGTTTACCTTCTGCTGGTTTTTTGTAACAGCAGCATCATTTTACCTCTACAAAAGTTGAGAATGCATCCTTGATTTCTCCTTGCTGGGTATCTCTTGCCCTCTTTACATAATTTGCATTTTAGGTTGTGCTACAGCATTAACATCTAATGAAATAGGTTGCTTACTGTCTATAGGCTGTTGTGAATTTTTAGCTTGCTGTCTTGGATCCATAGCTCTCTTTTTTGACTTGGTATTAGCCGAAATAGGAGAATTTTGCTGACTTTGGCCATTCACGCCATAGAATTTGGAGCTCTGCCAGTTTGGCAAGGCAACTTCCACGTTATCTTGCTATTCTTGATTCTGATCTGCAACATTTTTTAAACCAACATAGCTATTTTGAACCATTAAAGCCTGATTTCTCATTCCATTGGCGCACACTCATTAGTTATGGGGTTGATTGCATGG
The DNA here is from genome assembly GCA_007258455.2 of Sequoia sempervirens. Classification (NCBI taxonomy): domain Eukaryota; kingdom Viridiplantae; phylum Streptophyta; class Pinopsida; order Cupressales; family Cupressaceae; genus Sequoia; species Sequoia sempervirens. Next base: position 30,249,905 of record VDFB02179234.1, on the reverse strand, counting down.
ATAACACCAATCGCAATCATGGGAAATATTTTTTTGGCACAAGTTCCTTTGATGAACTGGTTGTGTTTGGATTGTATGGCTAGAACGACCTCGGGTTAAAATTCCTTCTTTGGGCTTGATAATCATTTTGAAGAGCGGGTCTATTTTGCTGGTTTTGCTGATAAGGAGCTTGATAAGGCTTATGTTCTTGGCCAACATGCTTATTAATAGTCACAAGATCATTCCCAAAGGTCTTTAATATGCTTTTAATCTCTTACATCTCCTGATTTGGGGCTGGGACAACAACTTCTTGGGCTATATTATGATAACCTATCGCTGGAACAGGTAGGACAGCAGCTAAGGGAGGTATAGCAGTAGGAATAGGTGGTTGTATTTCTGGAAACAAAGGCATAGGAGGTCTAGGAGCTATGTCTCCAGCTTGGATGAGTTTTCAGTGTTAATGGCTATATTGTAGGCATTAGGGAGTGTAAGCCCACCCATAGATTGAGTCATGACTGCAATTTTTCTATTCAAAGCTTTCAAGTAAAATAGAAAAGTGTGTGTTGGTAAGGGCTTTACCATTGTAGGAATCTTGTCCCAGGTTCTCTGAAATTGGTAGTTGAAGTTGGCCAAGTTCTCATGTGGCGCCCTTTGAATGGTGCTCAACTGTTCTAATAAAGACAGGTTGTCAGATTTATCAGCAAAATGTTGATATAAACCATTACCTAATGCATCCCATGTCGTGATCGAGTTGGCTGCAAGGCCTCTAATCCATTGTAATGTCGTGCCTTTGAGTGATGTAGCCAACAGCCTTAGCGCGACGTTCTCCTGCATGATATTATGCACTAAGCATAACGTGGCTACATCACGGATGTGCTCAACTAGTGTGGTAAAATCCTCCCCGGTGAAGTATGGCAGACTTCAAAGGGCTGTAACTGGGATGTCATCATGTTGAACGATATCTAACAGACTGCCTCCATTGAATGGTATGAATGGGTGCTACCTTGGTGCTGCCATTAGTGGTACTTTTGAGATTGGAACTGGTACTCCTAGTGATAACACCAAGGAACTGAAAATAGGAGGTGTAGACCTCGATCTTGTAGGTGTTTCAAAAAGCTTCCTTGATGTTTTTCCTCTTCTTCATGATGGGGACAACTCTCAATAATTGAAGGGTACAGAACTTGACCTTGTTTATATCCTTCTCATGCGCAAACTGCACTAACATGCAAAAAATAGAATCAGAGTCACCAAGTATATTGTAATGAGCCTCTCGAAGGCTAGAAATCTGCTACATACACCAAACAACAAACTGCAAATATTAAAAAATTTCTGAAAACGGCTATCAGGGTCCCACCGGGCATGCGAAAAACTATTGTCAATTAGATTTGCACCCTGCTAAATGCAAGATTCAGCAATCTACTAAAACATGGAAACCTTCATTAGATGTGGGTGATCTGAATGAAGAAGGAATCTCTAGAGTGAGTTGGTTCTCTGAATGATTAATTTTATTCTAAGATATTTTTAAGAGAAAGAGTTAGAAGGATGAACTAATTAAAACTTAAAACTAACTAGTATTTCACTTGAAGTTATGAAATTCAAACATTGACACTCACAACAGCTTTCCTATAACAATAAATCTCACAATCCCACTAGCACATACTTCCATCATTATTTTGCATGAAGATTCCTAAATGAAATACAACAGACAGCCTAAAGCTATGCAATTCTAAAACACAACTTACAACAGCAAGACATAAAAGGATTCTTATTTGAACCACAAGGACATCAAATTGTTATTATAAAATTGAGACAGAAATGAGAAGGAGAATTTTGTTGCTTTATTAAAACTGAAAGAGTGAATAAGTCTGAACTGAGTACAACTGAGTTTACAAACTCTACAATGTGACTGAGCAAGAAACTGAAAAAAATCTCAACTAAGAAGGAGGAGAAAAAATACTAAGTCTTTTCAAAGATATCTCACCAAAGAAATCCTAATCCGAGCTCAAAAAGAAGCTCAAGGAAAAAAGCTTCAAATTGTTTCAAAAATTGCATAAAAGCAGAAAAAAGCACACTGCTTTTATGATCAAACTGAAAAGCCTCTAAAAATAGGCTGAATCTACTTTACAAGCTAGAAAAACACCTTATCTCTCCAAGATAAAGCTCAAACTCGACCAAGAGGAAAAATTCAATAAAATCTGCTCAAAAATAGCAAGAAATCACAAAACAATTTATAAGAGATTGCTTTATGATTCAACTTTACATGATTACAGATTTTACAATTTATCTATTTTTTCAATTAAAGATTGCAAAATCTTTTGCAAAAAGAATTACATTCTTATCTCTCCAATACACTGCTTTGATTTTCTTTAAAAAAAATCATAAAAATACCAATGGCAAATTGTTCTTCTATCAAGATCCTTAATTGATTTCTCTAAAATCAATTAAAAAAAGAAAAACCTAAGTAGATAATTGATTTCTTTGAAAATACAAAAGCCTAAGTGATCAAAAATCACCCTTAGATCATAAGATATTCATCATTCATACTTCAATTGTTTTCTCACAAAAACAATTAAAATAGGATGCTCAAATCTCCAATCTTCCTCTAAGGCATAAGGGTGAGTGCCAGCTCAAACCCTAAAGACTTTAAACACATCTCTAAGCATATGAATTTTCAGCCACCAAACATTAGCTTCAGATTTTAATTACATAATGCAAGGCAACCCTAATTCAAATTAACCCACATGCTCATGTCAAAAGCTGAAAATTTGAATGCAATTATAATGTCAGCTCAAATTAGGGCATGAACAAAAGAAGTCAAACCATAAAATGATTTTCATTTTGCAATGATCACTTGGAAAAAATGAGCTCTACCTGAGAGAGCACGCTGCCATGATTGGACTCAGTCTGAAGCTCGTGTGCTCGAGAAACTTCACTCTTGCTTTCAGATAGTCAAGTTCTTCAATGGGTAAGCTCGACTTGTTTGCTATTGTAGTTTTTTACTCCATTCATAGAACAAGAAAATCCATTGAGGTCGCGGCCTACTCATGCTTGTCTCTGACTTTCTTTTACATTCATGTGCTTTGTTCTTCTTGGCAGATATGCACAAACTTGGGCTTTGTCTGGAGCTTTCATGAAATAACTTGCTTGAGGGTTATTGTTTTTTCTACTGAGTACAAGGTAATATACATTCTATGGCTTCTCATTTTAGTACATTCTAGCTTTGTGGACGTGGCCAAGACAGCCTCTAATGCATTTCTATACCTCTTTGTGCTCACTTAAGAGAGCTCAAATCTTAAGCTTGGATTTTTGTGCCTTCCTCTAGCCACCATGGAGAATGTTTTGGACGTGGCCTGTGTGTTCTCCTATGATCATGAAATGGTGAGTTGTGTTTAAATTATATACTTCATTTGCTCACAAAGCTCAAAAACTTTCACTTATAATTTATAGCCATGTACAATCCGCTCCATATGCATCTAATTTTGGGTGTATGGAGAATTCTGAGTCTGACCTATAATAGAAATGTATTGAATCTTTGAATTTTTGTGCTTTACTACTAGTATATTGAGTCGGCCGTCGAATTTGAACTTAAATCCAGATGGGTCAATAAGCCTTGGTCATGAAAATCCTGTAAAAAATCCTCTGAGCATTTTGAGCTCGACCCATGTTGAAATCTTTTACCAACATCACATTTTAGAACAAACCCCTTCATGGGTATGATGAGATTTGAATGAAAACTGCTTTCTCCACTCTGAAGCTCAACCTCTGTATTCTTTTGTTTCATATACAATCCTCATATGGGTTATCGCTACAAGTGGTATTTTTTTGTATTTAAAATCAAACCCCAATATGGGTTTATGGAAAACAAAAAATATTCATTGTGCATTCAATTTATAAGCTCGACCCATGATGGTTGATGCTTTACTTTGACATTCTATTGAAAACCCTTGCATGGGTAATCTAGAAATGTATCTGTTTGTCTTAATGTTCATATGAAAATTAGCTCGATCCATTATTTCTTTTGCACTTTCAGTTGCAAGAAAAAAACTAGGTATGTCATTCGTTACTAGAATGGTAAAATTCCACCTTTAAAATAAAAACCCCAAAATGCTTAAAATGAAGAAAATTTGTTCATTAATTCCTTGAAAACTAGGCTCGAACTATCCCCCTATTTCTATATTTTGTGAAAAATATTTCTAAAACCTCACCATATGAGCTCATTTGTGATATGAAGGATTTTGTATTATAAATGTGAACCCCAATGTGGGTGCATAAAAACAAACAAGAACTGTATATTTTGATTAATGTGCATAACCCTGACTCCTTTTGGCTTTCGAATTTTCAATAATCAGCATATAGGTATTTAGAAATTTAGAAAAATTTGTGCCATTCAAGGAAAGAACATCTGCATGCATTACTGCTCCCATGTTGTTTTCTTTGCACACAGAAAATTCTTTTTTTCGATTCCTTAACTCTACCATACAGCAACTCTTGCTTTCTGTCTTTGCACTTCACATTTGATAATGAGAACTGTTATGAGCTTGTTTTTGCTTAGTGACCACAAGTAACCTGATAGAACGGTGGCATCTATATTCCTTAGGCCACTTTGATGCTACCTCCTTATTGATTTTTCCCTTGAAGAAACCCAGGATGATTGACTTCTTGATTTTGTTCTTGAACTTATGCAAAAAATTTAACTGAAACATTGTAGTTCTGAGGACTGCATCTTACTTGATTATTTTGGTGCATTTCGAGTGCATGATTAACACTTCAGAGACACCTTCTGTTAAAAAACTGTTGTCATTTCTTGTCATTCTGGAACAATCATTTCACATTGTAATTCCTAATGTTGTATTGTATTATTATTCAAACTGGAACTGATCGTTCATTACCATCTGAATGCAATATATGTCCCTTCATACTCTTGGGCTTCAACCTGACACTCTTCATGCATTTTTATTCTCCACTTAACAAATTGTTTTGTAAATATGTTTGCTTCTAAGATGAAAATTAAAACAAATCTCTTCATTAAGGCATAATGTATGCCTGTTCACTGTCCTTGGTTGTGAAAAAGAACACTGATGAACTGAACCTTGCATGACATATATGATCATGATGAACAAATAACATAGAACGTGAACCATAAAAAAATGTTTGATATAATTGTACTCTGTTGAATTAATTGAGCGAGTTAAACTCACTATTCACCTGTAGCTTTTAGAAAGTATCCACCTGATTGTTATGAATGCATAGTTGGTTTAATAGCTTGATAGATAACGATGCTTTACTCTTTTAGTTGTATATCATTTCTTTTCTTGAATACGATGATATGATCTCTTATCAGCCCACTTGTAATGAATAAGGGAAGCATGTTGAGCTCTACCCTTGTGGGAGCCCATTTTTCTCCACAAGTTTGGTCTTCAAATAATAAACAGCATCATGATTTTCCCTATACCTGCACAAGGAAACAAACAATGTTAGCATAAAAAATAAGATATAATGATCATATTGATGTTTCTCCTTCAGCTCATTTCTTTTGTACTTTTCCTGATTGTTTCAATGTATGATTGATAGTAGGCTGCACTATTGTTGGTGATTCATATAGGTATCTTCATAATCAAAGCCTCTGACATCCATCTTTTCCTTCCTACAGGTCAACAGGGCTCGAGACGACAAAGGTGCAGCATTTCAATGTTGACCATCGGCCAATCAGGCAATGATGATTATGTCGTTACTTATGTGATTTCTTCTTTTGCATCTTCCATAGTGTAGTGTGCTATTAATGATGCATTGTGACAGTCCCATCCACGGCTTGTGTGGATATTTGATTTTATCTTATGCTTTTCATTTTGAAAAGAAAATGCATTTCAATGCAATGTTGTATTATCATTTGGATTCTTGCAATCAAATGAAGCTATGTAAATATGAATTATTTCATGAAATAAAGAAAGCATCTGAAATGCGCTGTTGTTTATATGCTCAATTTTGTACTTCATTTAATTGAAAAACATTGAATGGCACTTCTGAAACTCTGTTCTTCTTTTGAAAGCACAACTATCACTTGAAGAATAATGAACATGATGCAAGCAACACGTAAACATAATCTGTAATTTCACCTTAAGATATAACAATGTTCAGCCAGCTCCACTAATCAAGCTGTGGTGAAAAATTGGTAATAGTACCATTGGACAACGAAAAAAACTAATTTGAAGGACTTAAAGTCACACTCAAGTATATCATCCAAAATCCCATAGTATCAATTTTTTGAGACTTCTGGATGTATGTTGCTTCTAGATGAAACATTAGTCACCTAAAAGACTGTAATTATCCTAGAATCACAAGTTTTATTCGTGTCATCCAAATTTTTTATTCAAAATTTATGACCATTGCACCACATAGACTTGTGGTGTTTCACCTAAAATATGTCAAACATGTAAAAATTATTGCATCGTTAGTTGATAAACATATTTATTCTTGGCCAAATATATGCAAAGAGAAAAAAACTCAACATATATATACATCAATATAATTGAAAATAATTAAATAATATGTGTGATTAATATATTTATACGTACCTATTTATCTCTTAAACCATATGCTAAATCAATTTCCCTTGGTGTAACATTGGAATCTCCATTACAATGAGCTTCATTAACCAATGAAGCCACACCTTCCCATATTAATGCACGATTAGATTGTTGACATCGTTCAAACCATACCATCATCCAATCAATATTTTTTGTGACGTACAAATTTAGTGCATCCCACTCTCGACCAACTATATCAAAAAAATTGAAATTCACAAATGATGTATAATTAGTTAATTACCATGGTATACGACTTATTCGATGTATTGGTAAATCTTTGTTGTTTGTTTTCAAGCAATTGAAAGAAATGTAAAATGTATTCTAATTAATCTCCATGACCATCTTATAATTACCTCTCACTTTCCTCAATCTACCTTTCCCCATCAGGTACTCCCCTTTGAATTTGTTAATGGAGTAGGGATCCCAAATGCAATCTACATGGATCTTTGTTGCAAACTTAATAAGATATTCAATAATGTACACCATGGTCGGGTATACCATATATCCCTCCATCATAGAACCCTCAAGATTCTTTGTTTTTCTAACCAAAGCATTCAAAAATTTCAACATGCCTCTCAACCATGTACATTGATCTTTTGTGTACAAGTCCACACAATTCAATCTCCTCAACTTGGTGTATGAGGTAGTGTTCTTGTGCATTGAAAAATGTCGAAGGTAGACACTTTTGCGTTTCACACATTAGACGAGGAATTTTTCTCCTCCAATAATTTATATATTCTTTATGGATTTCTTTAGGTGACAGCCATCTACAAGTGATTCAAGGCATAAATATATTAATGAGATTTAACAAAAAATATACAATATATTACATAAAAAGTAAAAAAAATGGAAAATATAAGATCTATACAATGAATTGAACAAATATTGCTTACTTACCTCATGTATTTTCCAAGATCATATAGAACTTGCTTGACATTTTTATCGAATTCTAGGAGAGATAGAGGTAGAATGTACTGCAACAATTATAAAATGGTCTTTTCATTATTTTTCCAAAACTAGTAAACATAATACATTGAAAAGTGCATGCAGTATACAAATATATATAAAATATACCAAAATAATTACCTTAATGAAGGTATGTCGATCATGCATTTTCATCCTTGACCCAAATTTACCTTTCTTTGTTATGATATTATTTATGTTCATAGCAAATCCTGTGGGAAATCAAATTTTTCATATGACTTCTTTTATAGCATTGCTTTGTTGCTTTGTTAATAACCAAGGAAGGGTGCTTATATTAATTTGTTTTACATCACTATTTAATTGAATGAAATTTTTCATTGCATGATTGGCTTCTTGAATGTCACTGTAAATTTTGACAATTTTTTCTTTATCATTCCCTCCATCCAATATTTGTCATAACAATTCTATTATATTCTTTCTGATATGCATTGTATCAAACAAATGCACAATTTGTAGCTGCTCATAGTAGGGCAACCTAGTAAATTGTCTGGGATAACTTTTCAGTCCCTGTGGAAGATGAACATTAATGCCTTGATGACCTTCATGAAGCATATAAGTTAAACAAATTAACAATGATAATCATTGTCAATTACAACATGAGTAAACAAAACATAATATAAAAATATAAATTCCAAACATATCATATATGATAGATAAACAATTTGATCCAATGTATAACCTTGATGATTAATTCTATTATATTCCAACTTCCATAGGTGAGGTGTCATTCTTCGTGGTTTTGATGTAGTCTCTTCTTTCCCATTGAAAAGATGTTTTTTAGTAGTTCGATACTTATGATTTATGTGGAGGAAGTGGCTATACTTCAAACACCTACTTTCCTAAACTTGTTGAATGATGAGATTTCATCTTTGGACCACAAACTGGACATGCAAATTTTCCCTTTGTTTGAAGACCTCCAAGATCATATATAATTGGATTAAATATGTCAATTTTTATAATTATATAATGAATAGATTATTTAAAACACATGCATGATATATACTTCATAAAATTAAATATCGTTAAAGTGTAGTCAAACGTTATAACAAACCACAAAAATGTGTTAGCCCTAGGGCATCATGAATTGTCCATACAAGAATTACATGGAATTGAAATTGCCTTTGTCCGATTCGTCTAGAGATGTCATACATAACACCATTACATAACTTTAGTAACTCATCAATAAGAGGCTTGATATATGCATTCATATCTTTAACTTGGTACTTACCTAGTTGAATGAACATAAACATTACATAATTATTATAACCATTTTATTGCAATATATATAAATTATTGTACATGACTATTAAATGAAAAAAATATAAGTCATTATGCAACAAATAAGACAAATGAGACGTTATTAAGTTAAAGAAAATTCATGTAAACAAATACTTGGAACAATCATTGCCAACATTATGTGATCCCTCTTTATTGACATCCATGGAAGAATGTTATTATTGATAACAAAAATAGGCCAGACTGAGTAAATAGATCTCAACTCTCCAAATGGATTGACATCGTTTGCTGCCAATGAAAGCCTGAGATTACGAGGTTCTTCTTTAAAGTGTGGCCATTTTTCCTCCATGTCCCTAAATATAGAACCATCCGTAGGCATTCAAAGAATGTCATCTCCACTTCTATTCTATGCACGGTAATCCATAAATTGTGGTAAGCTTTCACACCTAAATAATCGTTGCATACGTGGAATAATGAGAATATAACGAAGAACCTTGTGAGGAACCTTTTTTGTTAGTTGATCTATTTGATATCTACTAATATGACATTTTAGGCATTCTATTGCAAATTCATGTTGTTTATGATATTTAATATGATCACTGGGACATGCATCTATTGTTTGATACTCCATTCCAATATCTTTCATAATGGCAGATAAATCTCAGTATGAGTGAGGTAAAATATTTGATGGTGGTAACAAAAATTCACCTATCAATCTACAACAAAAAAATAATTTTTTAATATAAAGAATATTAATGGTACATATTTCATCATTTATTTACTAGTGATGAACTAACAATAATAATAGATGAAAAAAGATGACATATATGGTATACCTTAACATCCATGAGATTGCTATGTTGGATAAACCATTCATAACCTTCAAGTTAATTAGCAACAATACAATAGAGAGAAGCATTGCTTGGGAGCCTTCATAAAGGGGCTCGTATGCCTCCTTAAGTACAAGAAAATCATGAACATCATCAAAGTCATCTCAATCATCATGATAATTTGTGCCACTAAATGTGTCATGGATCAATGTATTTGTACCATCATCTTCAACTATGTTTTCTAGTGCATGATCATCTTCTTCCATAGGATCATTAACTTCATCTTCGATATTCATAGGTCCATATTTCTCCACTTACAAAACCACATTCTCCAGGCCATCATAATCCATATCATGTGGCCTAGGGAACCCCACCTTTATAATAATGATTGACACAAATAAACCATGACCATGATCGAGTGATTTTTTATGTATATTAAAAATGTTAAAATGATATAAACATTTACAAATTCAATCAATATAAAGACATATAATGAACAACTTACCAATGGATGATAATCATGCCCCCGTTCAACATGGCCATGCTTCCTATAATGTTTCTCAACTATTGTGATTTAAATTATTCTCATCTTTAATCCCTTGCAATTATTGCAAAGACAATAACAATTCCCATCACCCTTTCTTTTCAATCTAGCTCACAATCTAGCAAGTGTCTCTTCATTTTTTTCTGCACTAATATTATCTGACATGATTTTTCTTTACCAAGCTTGAATATTTAGATCTTCAAAAAATATCAAACTCACACTCCAATAATTTTTAATCATAGATAGGTAACAAAATCTAATAATTCTGATATTTTGCACCCAAAAAATTCAGCCCATAACCTCCACAAACTATCACAAGTATAGCATGAAAACTGTCACAAGTATAAATAAATTGTCAAACTCACTTTTATTTATTAAAATCTATGCTTGACATTTGTTGAAAAAGTGACGAAAATCATGGAGCGTCACAATTTCGATGAATGTCGAGCACAAATTTTTAAACAAATTGAAAATTTCACATTAAATACACACCTGTACACCTAACGATCATCTAATTATACATCTTTCATCAAAAAATTTCCTCATAATTTGTAGTCAAATGAGTTAGTCGGGCATGTGCAGGATCATCATGGAAAAAATAGGGCCTTAAGTGGCAAAAAATTCAAAAAAATTAGAGTTAGGCAACTTGATGTAAAAATTTGAATAAGTTATCTATATTATTTCAAAAATATGTAAGAATAGAATCTCTAGATAATTGAATGTGGTTTCTAAACTACTAGGTTTATTTAGAAAATAAAAAAATCTATTTGGTGAAAATTTGAAATTTCAATGCAGTAGTACTTAAATTTTAGGGAAAAAATAAGTAGGTGTGTGTCTGACCACCCCAACCACAATAAAATGATGATATTTTTTAATAATATTTTAGACATAAGTAGAGGACTCATGTTTGTATGTGATGCATATTTTTTTGTAATTGTTTTTCAAGTAAACAATTAATTATGAATTTTTTATTACAACTTTTAAAAAATATAAAAACTCATATGTCTGACCACCTTAACTTGGTCAAAACTTCATGAAATTCAATTTTTCTTTTTTTAATCCTATAGTATGCAAATCATAGAATGTGACACAAGTTTTGGATTCAAAAAATGTGATACTATTTGAAATCTATAAATATTTTTCAATCAGCCTATCAATAAGGACTTTAGTCGTAATTCAAATAGAAAATGAATAATAATTATTTCTTAAATTCAAAGTCAAGCATAATTTATATTGGTGGAAAGCTGAAAATATCCTTTAAAAACCCTTTTCATTTCATCAATTTTGGGCAAAAAAAAAGTTGTCAGCCACATACCCTACAAATACCCATCATATTGCCACTTTTTGGCCCATCATGATCCTGCACATACCCAGTGTATAAATTTATTCTATTTTACATAGCCGTAGATCACAATTACCATATCCTCCCTTAGATTTCATCCATCATACTATCATCTCAATCCATATTCCCTCATTCACATCCATCTTATACCTTTTTCTAATGCTAGTTACACATCATTACATATATTACCATCCACAAACATCCATCATATACCATAATTTTGTTTACAACCTAGTTTGACACCTTCATAAATATTTACATCCTAGGTTTAGACTATCATCCACAGTCATTGTCGCATATCATCCTCACACACATACACATCCTAAGTTAGAAAATTATTGCATCCATTATAATTTACATCCATACAAATCCACATACTAAGTCTACAAAACATCATTTACATCCTAATTTGACATCCTCACATACATCTAAATCCTAGGCTTGATCATCATCCATAGTTTTTTCATCCCTTTTCTCATTACATAAATTCATATCATCTTCATATTCATCCATATCCTATATTTAAATTATCATTTACACATCCATCCTATACATTCATACCATTAACCTCATCTTGCTCAATCATACACATTTGTTATCATAGGCTTACATCCTCATACACATCCATATCTTACATTGAGACTATCATATATTATACCATCATCTACATCATAGTATAATATTTATTTTTCATTCCATAATCTCATTACATCATTACATACATCCATTATCATAGGAATATACCATCTTACCATACCATACTATACCATCATCTTGTTTATATCCTAAATTGTTATATACATAGTCACACCATAACATAATATTGTTTAATCTTAGAGTCACCATCCTCATTTACACACATCCATAACATCATTTTATCCCCATCCATTGTCATAGATTTCCACCATCATGTATATTTATATTCTACCATTAACCTAGGTTTACACCCATCATATATATCCATACCATAACATTGTCTTGTCCATCATCCCCCATTACATACATGCATACACTAACATCACCTTACATTTTAACCCAACATGACATTGCTCCTATCCATATATTAGGTTCACCCCATCATTTAAATTAATAGCATAATGTCATATCTAATACCATTATATCCCACAAAAAAATCCTTCTACATCAAGACATCTAATCTTGATTATTCACACATAGAAATAAAAAAACCTCCTCAATATCATTCAAATAATCTATAAAATAAAGTCACATCATTATCAATTTTAATATAATTCAAACATTACCTTTAAAAATTAAGACTTCATATCCTAGTATATCCTCAATTCTTTTGTGCTTAATAAATTTTCCTAAGTAGCAAGTTAATTGATGAAATCAAATCATCCTATCATCTTGGATGAAATTAACTTAGAAATTTAGCCTAACCTAAGTTAATTAATTTAATAATACTAATCAATCTTTCTTGAGAACTTTTCCTATCTCAAGTAGGAAATATTCAAATCATAAATTAGTTGTCTTGTGTGCTTATTTAGAAGTTAGTTTTGATCTTGATACCCTCATCATCTATCCTCAACATCAATCACTCTCGTCCTCACCCATGCTAAATATTGTATCTATCCATCATCAAACATCATCCTTTACCTTTATCCTTATTAGTTAAGTAGGGTCCAAAAAACTAAAAAAATTAATAAAATTGAAAGAGAAATTAAAAATAAATAAAAATATTAAAGTATTCCAAAAATGAAAAAAATGTATTACATCCATCAAACCTATCATTTTAATATACATATCCTTATTCATACTCATCTCATACCATAGCATAGCATACATATGCATCCCAATTCTACTCCATCATCCATAGAATAACATGTTTTTTCATCTCATAACCTCATTACATCATCACATACATCTATTATCATAGGTTTAGACCAATATATTACCATACAAATTTATTTCATCATCTTTTCTATATCCTAGGTTAAAATCCACATACACATACCATCACATAATCTTGTCCAACCATCCAATCAACTCACCCTAATTCATTTCCTTCTAATTCACTTTCATCCATCCCAATCCCATACAAATCATGATACTCTACCCTATCCAAAAATTGACAAAAATCATAACCAAGGGTAAACCAAAAACTTTGATCCCCTTAGATGAAATTATTTCTTTAAATCAAGATAAACAGAGTGCTAATGATGAGGTTAGTCTTGTTGAACAACTCATATAATAATGATAATAAGAGTAGTGTGGATGAACATGATCTCTCCCCATCCATCTATCATCAATAACAAGAACCCATAAGCTTTATTCAACCATAAATATATCATCAATACCAAAAACCACTTTTCCAACAAAAACAACCACCTTTCCAAGAACCCATGAGCTCTATTCACCAATCCATCTACCATAAATAACAACAAACCACATATCCCTCTCACCCAACATCTATACCTACATCTTCTCACCTATCCATATCCTAATCTGCATCTCTATCCAATCCTCCTCTTCCATCCACCATTCCTCACATCAAAGAACCTACCAATCCCAATACCAATTGTAAATTCCTCTTCAATTTCATCCTTACCTACTACTTAAACAATTTTAAGGATTCCTTTTTTAGGAACCTCCTAATTATTGACACTAAACTTCCATGCCCCATCTCCATAAAATCCCAATTCATCTCCTATTGCTCATTTTTTCCCTTCCTATGTAAAGGGAAATCAAACCCTCATCAAAAGTTCCCCTCAAATCCCATCCAAATCCCAAATCTCTATCACCAACACCTTTTCAAAATCCTTACTCTCATCCTCAATCAAAAAATCTATTAAAGACTCTACTTCTTATTCCACTTTCTCATCTCCCACATCCATATTATCCATATTTGTAGGAGCCGAAATATAGCTCATAGAACATGTTTGAGTCACTCAAGGATTCAACCCTCCAAGATCATCTACAAAAAACCAACAACAACCTTCCACAAGAGGGAAAAGAAAGAACATGAAATTGTAACAATGGATGCAAGATGTGGCCAATATGTAATACTCAATATTGCAATGATATATTGGACTTACACAACACTCAACTGAGCTTTGGATGAATGAAATGTACATATGAAGCATTGCTTATATAGGCAAGGATGATATGTAGTATGTAATATAATTTTACATGTGTCATAATCTTATGACATGTGACAACTGACTAACTACCTAAGAAATGATGCTAGATAAGATACAACTTCTAGAAAATACAACTCATCCTTCTAGAAGGAATCTTATATCCTAAGCAAACATGTTAACCTATCACCTAGTAAATGATACCTAGGAATACAATTAAATGTCTAAGTAAATTTATGTAAGTATAATTGAATAATTAATTACACCAACACCCCCCATAAGTGCAACTTAGGGAGGAAATTATTATGCAAATAATGCAAATATGCAATGATGGGTCCCGGCTATGAGGCCATGTTAGGTACCCATGTACAAATTTAATGCAAAGAAATCTCTCACAAATAGAGAAAAGGAGAAGACCTAGTGGGACAAAAATCCTCTCCAAAAGAGAGATGAAGTACAAAACAAAATTCTCTCAATGAACAATGAGAAGGAAAAAACCCCATGCAAGGAAAATTTCCCCCCATACAATAGAAGTAGAAGAGAGACCATGCATCCCCCCTCAATGGTGAGTCTCTTGCAATGATGGTAGAAGCTCGACATTGAATGCTAAAGATGATCCAATCTCATTGAACAACATGCCTCCACTTAGGAAGAAATAAAACCAAGAATGTATGCGGGATGTTAGGAAAATGGAAGATATATGATGTCTTTGAAGCATGCTCAATTGTCTCCATGTCAATGTTGAAAGGTGTCACACTCCAAATAGGCATTCTAGGCCACACTACTGAAGAAGACAATCAAAAATCACCTAGAAACGATTGTAGAACACAATCCAAAGACAAGGAAATCTCCTTTGAAGAATCTTCCTCCAAATGTTGTCCAAAAGTATCCACACTCATATCGAACTACAAATAATGATCATGTAGAGAATGAACAAGAGGGTCATAGAATTCCCTCACAACAACTGAAGAAGAACTTTCTCCATCAAAGAGAAGATGTATGCAATCAATGATGTCTCCCAAATCTGAAATATGAGACTCAACAAACAACCCACTAATGTATGTCAAGTATACATCCAAAAATGATGTAGTTGGAAGACAGAGTAATCCTGCTACACTGAATCACAAGAGGCCAAACCTATGCCAATATGAGAATTATCAAATGCAACAGTAGATGGAGGAGATGAAATACAAGGCTCAAGAATAGGATTGGATGTGAGAACACCGAAGTTCATGAAGCCAAATATCTCCTCTAAATCATGGTTCACACTAGAAGTGTGATAAAAAACTGAAGGAACAATGTCACCATCAAGAGAAAAATCTGCAAAGGTATACAACTAAATGAATGATCAACCATCCCAATAGCAATAATCTCTCTAATTTTCAATCTCGAATAATAACTAAATCGAGAGTGAGCTCCACAGTCCTCCCATCTCCACCATGTGTAATATGATATATGGAAAGAAGATTTTTCATCAAATAAGGAACACACAAAACATCCTGAAAGGTGTTTTCCCCAAAGATAATAGATCCCTTCTCAAGTACACTCATGTATTTATTATTTCTCATCAAAATAGGAGACATAGTGCATGGCTCAAAAGAAGAGAACATAGACTGTGAATATTTCATATGATGAGAAGCTCTCAAATCTAGAAGCCATCTCCCTAATCCTAGACCTAAAAAATCACAAAGAGATTTCCCTTTATTTCCTAATGTAGTAGCTAAATCAACATGACCTTTTCCCTTATTAGACTATTTTGAAGATGATAAAGAAGAAGGTGGAGACTCAAAAATTCTAGAAGGAAAATAAATATGGTTCTTTATGAAAAGATGCTTCAACTCATCAACATCCTTGTTGTAACAAGAATTTTAATCATGCTTGAGCTTCTTGAAATACAAACAAGTAGACTTATCCTTCTTAGATGACTTATTTGAGGAAGATGATTTATCCCTTGTTTGATCATAATGTGACTTGTTCTTTGATTTCTTTTGCTTCGTATTAGTAGTATCTAATTCTTTCACCTAACTAGCCAACATTACTTGAGATTTAGAAGACTTGATGAAACCCATCGAGATAAGCTTTTGTTGCTCATGTATCAACATCTCAGAAAATGATGTAAATGATGGTGTAGTATATGCAAACCCCATAGTCAACCTATGAGTATGAAAGCTAGAAACAAAAGTAGCACAATTAGGACCAAGTTTGTTCAATGAATATTAGACCAACTAAATGTCCTTATCAATACCACATGCTTTACATTGCTCCCTTAGATTGTTAATCTTAGTGATGTAGTCTTTGATGTTGTCAAAGTTCTTAGGATCAAGGCTCATCAATTCACTATCAAGTTGATAGCCTCAAACTTCATTTGTAGAACCATATAATGTTTTCAATTTATCCCAAGCCTCATGGGAATTATTGCATGATTCAATTTGGAACAATAAATCTTGAGAAACTAGTTTATGAATACATCCAAGAGCTTTAGTATTCACAATGATCCATTTAATATTTTTCTCATCATCAATAGGTTCAAGTACCTTATTCTCAACATATAGAGAATGAACCTCATTCATTAGAATAATCCATGCATTTTGATGCCATGTTGAATAGTTATATGATGTAAACAAAGGAACCTTAGAATGATCCATGAAAAATGAAGAGAGAACAAGCAAAAAAATCAAAGAAATACTCCAAGAGACCCCCCAATCACTCAATCAAGAAACCCCCCAATAAAATATGATTGGCACTTTATATTTAGTGTGTTTATAGTTGCTAGGTGCCAAAAACAACAAGCTAGACTTGATCTTAGTGCTTACAGATACCAAAATAGGTTGCAAGCTCAAAGTAAAACTTTTATAGTAGATGAGATCAAACTGATTTGACCACTGGAAAGTAAACAAAAAAAATTCACTTTAAAAAAAAACTCACTTCAAAAATGTTACCATAGGAGCGAGAGCGAAGACCCAAAAGTTCTGAAAAATAGAATGGCTTGGTAATAGCTTTGAAAATATGAAATTCTGGAAAAAAATAGGCACCAAAATAAAAAACCAACTACACCACTACATAGAGCACAAAATTCTACCCCAAATAAATAAATAAAGATCTCAAAAAAAGGAGTTTGTATGACTCAGTTATGAACCTCTAAAGTTTTCCTTCAAAATGATAACTACCAATGGAGAAGGGGTCCAATTTGAGCGAGCTAGTGATAGTCGTTTGACTGTCAAATTCAAGATGGTAAATCTTGACAGCTGACTAAGTGTCAAATTTAACACAGTGTTAGATGATGATCATTTGGCTGTCAAATTTAAGATAGTTGTGCAAAAAAAGTTGATTTTTTTCTGCATAAAAATATGAAGTATTATATTTGAAAATGGGGCGTTTGGGGCCTTCCAGACATAAACATGAGGTATTTTTTCCCCAATATGGACCTTGCAAAAGCTCAAGCTCAAATCACCCTCGAATTTGAGAAGGGGTTTTGCAACTTTGAAGCTCTGATACCATGTAGGAGTTGAAATATAGCTCATAGAATATGTTTGAGTCACTCAAGGACTCAAGCCTCCAGGATCATCTACAAAAACCAATAGCAACCTTCCACAAGAGGGAAAAGCAAGAACATGAAATTGAAACAATGGATGCAAGATGTGGCCAATATGAAATACTCAAGATTGCAATGATATATTGGACTTACACAACACTCAACTAAGCTTTGGATGAATGAAATATACATATGAATCCTTGTTTATATTGGAAAGGTTGAGATGTAGTATGTAATATGATGTTGACATGTGTCATAATCTTATGACATGTGACAACTAACTAACTACCTAGGAAATGATGCTAGATAATACAAGACTTATATAATAGACTACTCATCCTTCTAGAATAAATTGTATATCCTAAGTAAACATGTGAACCTATCACCTAGTAAATGATACCTAGGAATATAATTAAATGCCTAAGTAAACTTATGTAAGTGTAATTAAATAATTAACTACACCAACAATATCATTCCAATCCTCCAAACCTTTTGTTCATGATTTTCTCATATGGTCATTAGTGAAGTAGCCTAAATCCCTATGTACAAAAAAAGTTGTGCAATATTCTCATTTAATGCATCCACCTTCATCCCCTTACCTCTCATCCCTTATAAATCAATATCAAAGAAGCACTTACACTCAATCTCATGATCTCCTTTTATCTCAAGTTCAAAGCATCCATTCCCTTCCATCTCAACAATAAATCATCACTTCCCCTCCATCTTATGATCCCCTCCCATATTAGGATCAAACCATCACTTCCACCCCATCTTATTATCCCCTTTCATCTCAAGATATAAGCATCTCATCAAATCCATATCATGATCTCCTTTCACATAAAAATCCAAACATATTTTCTAATCCATTTCATACTCCCTTTCAAAATTAATATCAAAGAATCCCTTCAATTCCATCCCATCATCCTCTTTCATATCGTGATCCCATTTCTTCCCTTTTATCTCATGACCCCCTCCCAAATAAATATCAAATCCTCCCTTCCACTTCATCCTATAATCCTTTTCCATATTATAATCAAAAAATCCTTTCAACTTCAAGCATGATCCCCTTCCATCTCAAGATCCAAACATCCCATCTAATCCATATCATGATATCCTTTCACCTAAGAAAATAAATCATCCCTCCTAATCCACCTCATGATCCTAATCTTTGTTGATATACTATCACCTACATCCAACACACTCATGAACCCCACACCTATCAACTTGGTTCTTCCACATTCATCTAATATAATTTCCTTTAAGAACTTGTAATTCTTCTACCTCATATGCCCCTCAAAATGGACTCATGTCTGTTCTAAAATAAAAAGTATCCTACTAGTGAAATAGTTTTTCAAAACATGCACTATCAAAGAAAAGGGTAATATCTCAATGAACAAGACATATTAGAACCCACACATACCCAAAAAATCTAAATTATCATGGACCTGGCTAAAAACCTCATGCTCAAGATGTTGAAATTCCTCCCAAAACCCACATCACTCCATATAAATACAAACATCCTCATTCATCACCTTTAAAATAGATTTTGGACCCTTATGTTCCAAAATTCATTCCTTCCTCTTCCAAATCCATTTTGGGCCCCTACATCTTAAATTCAAATCTAGCATCCCTTCCATCCATCTTGGGTCCTTACATCCTTTATTTGTCACCCCCATCACCTTTATCACAAATAATCCTAATTCCACCACTCGATCATCTCAAATTCTCAATCAATATCAACAAAGACACACATCCTTGAATTCCTTCCAACATCCTCCATTCATCACCCCATTCATATTTAAATCTTCAATTAATCCTTTCTCATGCACCCATACCATTGCTATTGGAAGTAATTTGGATTCCAAATTTGAAATTCAAATAGCCAAAAATCCACACAAATCTAAGGGTCACCATGTCCCATCTAAAATAGATGTTAAATTAAAGAAAAGTCCAATCCAAAAGAAAAATAAATTCAAAAGGACACAAAGACCCATGAAGAAAAAACAATAAAAAAAACTGAATTCCTAAGAAAATAAAAAAATAAATATATCCAAAATCACAATCCATATTGGCATCCAAATCTACTCATCCAAAATCTTCCTACACTCATAAGTCCTCCAATACTCAATCTAAAAATCCCCCAAAATTGAAATCCATTTTAGGCCCTTATGTCCTAAAATTATTATCCTAAGTCCTCCATAATGTCGTCAATCCATTTAGACCCTTATTTCCCAAAATCCACATCTACTACTCCATCTCTATCTCAAAATTTAAAATCCACTTCTCTTCCAAAACTCCACTACCCCTCAAGGTGTGTGCTAATATTGATCTTGAAAAAATTATCATCCACTCATCCACAAGTCTTAGAACACCCCCTCTATTATCCAATATTCATCCCCCATCAAACTCCTTTAATTAAAGACTTTTCATATATACGTTTTTCTCTCCATCATTACATCACTTTCATCAAATAATTTTTCATAGATTGTTATCTTTCCCTACCTCCCCATCCATTTTGATCATACCTTCAATTTTCATTGTCCATTTTAGTACTTATCCAAAGGATACCATATATGGAACTAGAAGCTTGAGTCCTTCCTCCATCATAGGATATCACCTATCCACTATATTTCAAATTGATTTATCCACATCCCTATCCTCATGCCTCTCCATCCATACGATTCCCAAAATCTAAAAATAAAAAAAGAAAGCATAAATAACTCATCCAATGGTGAAAACCACTCCTTGTGCCACCTTAGGAATGTATCATAATAAAATTCTAGGAAACACGAATCATGTTTAATTACCCATCCTCTTGCACTCTATACTTGGGGGCAAGATGTTTCACTCTATACCACCTACCATATCTAATCCATATACTCTAATATCCTCCATCATATCCCTCATCCTATCTCCTTCCCCCCATCCTATTTAATTCA
Source organism: Sequoia sempervirens (assembly GCA_007258455.2). NCBI lineage: Eukaryota > Viridiplantae > Streptophyta > Pinopsida > Cupressales > Cupressaceae > Sequoia > Sequoia sempervirens. The sequence goes on along the minus strand of VDFB02179234.1, from coordinate 30,228,837 downwards.
TCCTCCATTTTCTCTTTTGGTCTTGATCACAACTAGGGGCCTCCTCTAATAACCCCCATCCCATATTCTTCTTCCTATCTCCTTCCCCTCATCATATCCAATCCATCCTACCTTTTTTCCTTTTATTTTGATCAATACTAATAGGAAAGGAGAGAGTTGCAAAACTTTATTTCAAAACCTTTTAGGTTTTACAGTTTCATTTAAGATTGCACATTCATTTAGTCATTTCAAATTTAAAAAATAAACCACAAGATATAGAATTTATGTGGGAAAACTCTTTTGGGATAAAACCCACAGACCAAAGTACAAATCAATTGTATTACTATAAAAACTATTAAGATATAAATTTCAGGGTCTATGCTCTTGTAGGTGTTAATTCACTATGATACAAGATTCTAGAGTGAATTTGACAACATAACAGTATACAAATATTAAAATCACATTCTACATAACAAATACACTAAGGCGTCAATATATGTATTTTTCTCATACATGGGCATCCAATATTTCCATGTGGCATTCCCATAGTCTCTACATGCATGCAAACTAAAACTGACAACATGCACGAGTCCTAAGTGACTTGATTAGAAACCACCACAAAATGACACTACATGGAACAATATGTAAGAGAATGCAAGGTTTGAAACTCAAAAAGTCAAGAAACCTCACATGTTAGGCATCTAATAGAGAAAATAAAGTCAACTACAAAAATTAGAACTCAGCCTTGACTCCTAGCCACTCCTAGTGACATCTTAGTCTCCATTTAGCAACATTCCTTTTCGAGCTTCAGTCAACAAGTCAAAATGATGCCACATGGAATCATGGCACTCCTCATTGAGGTTTTTACAATGCTTAATTCTCAAATGAGAACCTTGGTGATGTAGACAAGGTGGAGAAACACAATACCCAACTCAATTTGATCCAATTCACACAAGGAAAAAAACTTCAAACACTGCTCCCTCAAACTGACCCAAAACAATCACACTAGGCTTCTAGCCTTCCAAACACAATCAATGGGCTTATGTTTTAGAGAAGGCCACAAAAATACCAACTCAACATGAATTAAGCATCCAATAAGACCCCAAATACAATACCCAACCAATCACACAAGGTTTCGTTGGCTTATCGCTGAGTTTCTATAGGCCGCCCTACTCAAAATGCTACTATATTAGCCCTATTTTACAAATGAACTACCTCTCAAACACCTAATATTCACAAAAAATTGTTGGACAGTCATTTTTTATGTGCCAAAAAATCAAATTCCACAATTTTTTTTTAGTTTCAGGGCTTCTTTATTACTATTCTATGTGTAGACATGGAAAATATACTAACACACTTGATCTTGGTTACTAACATTGTTTTGTCCTAAATCATCTTCTTAGCTAATCATCACTCTTTGTCCATTAATTAAATAAATCAATGTTATTTTATTAACTCTCCTTTGTCTATTTAATTAAATAATTCATTTTATTTGATTAAATCTCTAAATTCATCTCATTAAATTAAATAAATTAAACCTTGTTTAATTTAATGTAACATCATCCTCTTTAATTAAATAAATCAAAATCCTTTATTTAATTATCTCTAAATCACATTCTTCTCAACTTTGATTTAAATCAACCCAAAAATCTAAATCAAATTGTCACATCATCTAATCCCTCATTAAATTAATTAAATCTTGATTAATTTAATCCTAATCATCTAATTCCTCTATATTTTTCCACTTGCACATGAAAATACATTTAATTGATTTATTAAATCCCTATTTTCTCTCAACATGGAATCTTTAGGGGAATATTCCTCCAAGTTTGAAAATCCCTCCAAGTGGATGTGTCCTTCCAACAAGACATTCATTCCCTCTTACATGTCCTTATGCATTGAGCCAAGTGGCATTTAATTCACTCTTTTCTCCCACCAACAAGTCATTTCACAAATTTGAAATTCCACCTAATAATATTTATTGTGCACATTCATCAAAATGTGCTCAAGCTCCCTCCATTCACATCTTGACAAGTGGCACTTGCCCATTGGATTTTTAATGATCCCACATTGCTCCATTTTGCTCATTCCTCCATCTTGTCTTTCTATAAATAGAAGGTGTTCCTTTATATTTTGGATCCACAACTTAGAGAAAAGTTACTCTCTTCACATTGAGAGCTAATTTTATCCATTTCATATCATTTTTCATCATCTTAGATAGGTTATTGTAGATTTTATCAAGGAATCACATTGTTCTTCATCACCAAGTGGATCAACCATCAACAAATATTCATCAAGCTTACATAGGATTTGGGAAAGGGCCAATTTTCACATCAAATTAGCACCAATTCCCCAAGGGATTGAGGGTTTGCTTGTTCAAATAGGATTTCAATCACTTTCTTTGCTTTGTTCTTCAATATCTTTCCTTTTTGAGAATTGTAGATGAATTTCATGGGGAATCTTGATTCTTACTTGCATTTGATCTAATATTGTGTTTGTTTCTTGTGCTTGTGTAGCTCAAGGATTGGGGTTCTACATTTGGTGCTAGAGGGAGGGAAAATCTCAAGTTCTAATCATGTTGTTTAACGAAATTCTATGTTTTTTCCTATTTTTTTGGTGTCTATAGGAAACTATGTCGCTATTAGTCCAATGACACAATACAGTGCCACTATCAGCCCAGTGGCACCATACAGTGATGCTACAAACTCCAAACTCCACCGTTGCAACCCTCCTGCCCAAAAATTCAAAATTCTAAACTACGACACTAGTTCAATTCTCAAGCACAGTATTTTTCAAATTTTAAATAGCATAGTTGATCAAAACTGTGTCGCTATTACGCTCTTTGTCCTACTACAAAGTGTTGCTTGCAGACATAACGGTGCTATACAACATCATTGAATTGCTCAAATAGTGATGCATATGCGGGTTGCATTGCTGGGGTGGAGTAAAAAGTTAAATTTCAATTTTTTTTGACATGTGCTTTTTTTCTTTTGATCATTTGGAGTTACTAACTAGTTTTTTAGGTGGGAGCAAGGATGGATCCAAGAGGAAATTTGAAGTACAACGTTATTTGTCCATTGTATCAAGTGTCTTTAGACACTTTTGGAAGTAATTCCAAATTTAAGAATTTACCTCTTCAAGCTTCTAGGACTCACTAATTTTCAATTTGGGTTTAAAAAAAACAAGGAAAAAGGTTAAAAAGAACTTTAGACAAATTTACTAGATTTGGTTTAAGGTTAACAATTGAACAAACAACTTTCATCTTTTATTTTGGTGCTTTAAAACAAATCAAATCATTACTTTCAGGATTTAAAATGAACATGTACATCTTTGTTTTGTAATCACTTACTCAAAATAATATCATCGAAATACATATGTGCTTCTCTCACGCCTCACAATGATCTTGAGAATCAAAAGGATTTTGGTGACATTAAGTTGCATAAGTGATTGCCTCCACATTTCATTTGGGATTAAAAATTGACAAATCTTGCAAGTGTAAGTGAAACATATTGTCTGTGTTCTCTTTTTTTCTCAACAAACATTGATTGCACTATAGATGTGTTTTTTTTCTTTTGTGTTATCTTAGAGAGCTTGCCTTGTGGGAAAAAGTAATCACCCAAGGGAACGACCCAACCGGCAAGACGCTAAAACCAAGCAACTTCCAACAGGTATATAAGTGTGGGTACTTGAGGAAAGGCAAGTATCATGATGATTATTCTGGCGAGAAGGGCAACAATGGCCCCTCACTGCATGGATGGTCCCCCACAAACAAAATACCCACATTAAAACCCTTGTTTAGAAAAGGCCAAAATCCTTGATCTATTTGTTGGTGCAAGAATGGTCGTTCTGAAGCCGCCCCACAATTTTACTGCTTTTAGTAGAAATGGAAAGTATCCCATGGGATATTCATAGGTACTAATGCTTGGCTGACCCAAGAAGAAAGTGCACTATAAGGGGGAGTCTGTGTGGTCAAGCATCTAACCATTTGCTAAAAGTAGGCGTATCTGGACTTGTCCAAGTGGGGATTCAACAAATACAGTCTTTCATATCCATAGGGTTGTGCATGTTCTTGGAAACAAAACACTTTTCTTGATCGTAAACATTGGGAAAACAAACATTCAACATTGTCATCAAATTTCAAACCCTTTAGGAAGCAAATATATTTGACAAAATTCAAGTGTTATTGCTTGCCCTAGGGATTCTATCCCTAGAGGTTTCTAAACATTTGGATTTATATCTCAATTTTCTTGATAAAGTCAACAATAGGTAACTTTTTCCTTGATTTCATTGAAGTTCCACATAATGTACTTTATGGGATGAGAAGAAGTTAAGACATTAGACATCTAGTTCAAAACCTAATCAAGTGTGTGTTTGTGGTAAAAAGAAACTACTAAGCAAGGCTAATAACAATTGAACCCCACACATGTGCTTCAAATGATTTCACGCAAAATCAAAATCTAGAAACCAAAATCAAAATATCTTAGCCCAAAATATCATCAAAAGTGTCTCTCGACACTCTATGAATTTAGAAAAAGATTGTTTTTCAACTTTTATAAAAGATCTTCAAGAAACAATCCCAATTTTTACTTGTTTTATTATTGTCAAAATCTGAGACTTTTTCAACAATTTGAGCATCTTGTTTAGAGTAAAGCATGTTCTTCAAAACCAAGGTCTTGTAAACAAGATTATTTTTAGGCACACATAGGATCAAAGTCAACCTTCATCCATCTTTCAAACATCAAATCAAAATCATCTCACCAACAACTCTCAAAAATCTTGAAATCATCCTTTATACTAGAATTTTTGGAAAAATCCATGAATCAAAATCCATGAATCAAAATCCTTGAATCAAAACATTAAAACATTTTGTTTGGCTAAGTATTTGTAGATATATCCTTCTCCATATGCTTAGTTTAACTATCATCAAATCATCTTGTTTGGTTAGGTATAGGTAGATGCATCCTTCTCCCTAAACTTAGTCAAATTATCATGTTGTGAATAGGTTTATCCCATAGATAACATCCAACATCTTGGGAACTATTTGTTCATTATCCAAAATCAAAGCAATCCAAAAACCAAATCAAGGTTAAAATCAAAATCCAAGAATCCAAAAAAAGGTCCCAAAAGTCTAGCATCCCCCTCAAGATCTTCTAAGAGTTTAAATATCATCCACCTTTCACACATTTCACCATCACACTTTGATCCTTAATAATCATATATCTTCTCTTTTGAGCCTCATTTTATGGTTCAAACAAGATCACAACACAAGAAGAACATGGAGACCAACAAAGAAACATCAACTTCAAGTGACCTAAGCCAAACCAATTCTGAAATGAATCTCGTTGAATCAAGCAATCCCCTAACTAATCTTCCTTCATCATCACAAAATCCTCAAGAAGAAGGTCAAGTAGAGGATATCACCAATAATTCCTTTGGGATGACACAAGAGATCATTGAAATGGTCCAAAATCCTGAAAATCATAGAATTGTCAATATCATAATGAAGCTCCATCCCTCATAATATATGCTTTAATTAGAAAAATAAGGGGCTAAACTGTCTTTTGATTACAATGTTAGCACCATTGTGGAACAACCTCTTGGGATCATGCTCCTAATTTCATCCACACCTCCATTATAAAGCATCACTCAACCCATTCCCCAATTACATCATCCATTGCTCCAACTCAACCCATTGTTAACAAAGGGAGTGCATTTCTCAATGCACTACAAACACACCCCCTTGTGAATAATCAAGATTTGGACAAAAGCACTATATTAGGGCAACTTGTACCCCAAAATTCATTACATTCGTATGTCCCCCTCACATTTCATGATCCCAATGACCCATCATCATCAATTCATGCAACACCTCAAACCTTCCTCCCTATGACCTCGCAAGGAGAAGGTGACTTATTTGGACTAGGGGGCATCTTTGACCCTTCATCTTCATCATTTCCCTAAGGAAGTGGCCAAGCTGAGGCTACAAACAAGTCTGAAAATCCTCAAGAAAACAGTCAATGAAGTTGGTCATGACTGGAACTTGCAAATAAATCTCATCCCCTAGGCCTATCAAACTAGTATCCACACACCAGCAGGTGCCACCCCCTTCTCCCTAGTCTATGGATTAGAATCCATATTACCCATCGAGATCGATCTCCCATCACTAAGAATATCACTGTAGAATTTCGTCACGGATGAGGAATATCGGATGTCAAGATTGAACAAGCTGGAATTGCTAGATGAATGGTGAATAGAGGCATTAAACCATTTGTAGGTGTATCAGAACCAACTCAAGCAAAGGTATAACAAGAAGATTAGGAGTTAGACATTTCAGGTAGGAGAACTTGTGCTAAAAGAGAATCAAAAGAATGTCCTAAACCCAGACAGCAAAGGAAAATTTGAACCCAACTGGTTGAGTCCATTTGTCATCATAGCAAGTTACAAATTAGGGGCATATCAGTTATCAACACCAGAAGGTGAGCCTCTACAGGAGCCCATGAACAACTCCCATCTTAAGAAGCTTTATCCCTAAATCTTGCAAGGTATAAAACCAAAAAATCAAAAAAAATCAAAAAATGATCACCCTGATGAAAACCTGGCAAACAGGTGTCATAGTGACAACAAAAAAAGAAAAAAAAGAAAAAAAATCCAAAAAAAGATCAAAAATAGTAAAGAGAAAAATCGTCCTCTAGTGAAAACCACTTTGGCAGCACTTTGGGCAAGAACCTTGGTGAAAACATAGCAAACAAACGCCTTGCATAAATAAGCACTTTCCATCCATCAAGATCTCCATGGCTTGTTTAGCATTATCCATTACACTTCCATCATCCATCTATCTCCATCCATCACCCATCCATGTCCACATCATAGCTTGGTCCTATGTTCACCTCATGATCCCTCCTAGTACTACTCAGCCCATTCTTGAGGTTAGTTTGTCCTGCCTTTATCGGAGTAGTCTATTGCTTCATGTTGGGGGCATGTTCTCATCAGATCAGATTCATGTATGATTTTGAAATCCCAAAATCAAAAAATCCAAAAACATTAAAAAATTAGAAAATCCCAAAACATCACAAAATCACAAAATCCCAAAACATTCAAAACATACCAAAACTCAAAAACAGGTCAAAAAGTCAGTCAAAAATGTCAAAAAACATAGTCATCTTGTCAAACTATGTCGTCTCTAAGATTTGAATGAAGGAAAGGTTGATCTTTGATCATCCCCTAAGACACTTAGGTCAGTCCTTTAGGGGTCTATCATAATAAACTGGCAATCTAGTTGTTCATATCTCATCAATAATTGAGTCTGTGTCAGTCAAACTACATGGTCTATGCATGTATAATGTAGGAAAGGCTAATCTGGCTAATCATCCTCCAAGGCCCCTAGGATAGGTCTTTAGGTTAGTCTCTTGGTCAAAATCTCAGAAAACTCCAAAACATTTAAAATTTTGAAAATCAAAACATTTGTAAAATCTTGAAAATGCCAAAAACAACCTCAAAACATTTCAAAAACATCAAAGACATCCAAATATTTGAAAAAATCTATTTGTCTCATCTTTCTTTCACATGCAATAAACATCTTTCATAATAAATCAATCGTCATCCTCAACCTTTGGTAAAATAGTTGGAAACAAGTCTAGTAGGTTAAAAGTTAAAACTCAAACATCAAGGTCTCAAGTCTAGGTTTGTACGTAAACAAGTTGGTCAACTCTTTGTGTCAATAGCTTATCATCCAATCAATTCCAAATCAATCATCTAATATTGTCATTTCCTAGGATGCATCCTTCCTACAATGGACATCAACATTAGGCATCATCATAGTTTAGTCTTGGCTAGTGGTATTGAAGAACATTAGCTTGTCTGTTTACTTTATCTTTGTCTTTTGACTTATCTTTTTTCTCTCATTTCAATGATCCCTTGATGATGTCCCAAATGAAGGGATTTAGAGAGAAAGGAATGAGGGAACGATCATTATCTTTTTATCTATTGTGTTTTTGGATATTCTTGCAATATAACCTTGGTTATGTGTGCTTTGTTTGGGTGTAGAGAGGGTGTTTTAGATATCTTGTTGACCACATAGGAAGGCTTGCCTTTCTATGTTTTGGTTTGATATTTTTAGAATATCTGAACTACATTTTAAATAAGGTTCCATATGCCAGGTGTGAATAGTACTCCTATCTGATTGTTGAGTCATAGTCCATCACACTAGGTGCAATGCCATCCTAGTTCTTTATGCCTTGATGCATCGTACCTATGTGTGTTATCAAACATAAGGTAATTGGCCCTTTTAAAACCCCAACTCCTCAGTAAGAAAATCATCATCATTATCATCTTGTGAATTGTTGGAGTCTCTTGCTTTCTTCTATCTTCTTTCCATGCTAACATGGTACCATGACAGTTAATCTCAAATCATTATCACCAATGCATCCATCCTACATCCACAAGCCATCAACATACTACATATCGCATATCATATAGAAATATTTTTTCATATAACCTACATCATTGCATAATATAGATTAGTTATTATAAGCATCTCATAAACCATACATATGCATTCATTTTATAAGAATAAAAGAAATGGGTATGTGCAGGATCATGATGGGCCAAAAAGTGGCAATATGATGGGTATGTGGTTGACGACTATTTTTTTACCCAAAATTGATGAAATGAAAAGGATTTTAAAGGGATATTCTCAGCTTTCCACCGATATAAATTATACTTTACTTTGAATTTAATAAGTAATTATTATTCATTTTCTATTCAAATTACGACTAAAGTCCTGGTTGATAGGATGATTGAAAAACATCTATAACTTTCAAATGGTATCACATTTTTTAAATCCAAAACATGCATCACATTCTATGGTTCACATACTATAGGATTAAAAAAATAAATTTTAATTTCATGAAGTTTTGACCAAGTTAAGGTGGTCAAACATACGAGTTTTATTTTTAAAAAAATTGTAATAAAAATTCATAATTAATTATTTACTTGGAAAAAGATTACAAAAAAATATGCATCACATCGGGCATGAGTCCTCTACTTATATCTAAAATATTATCATTTTATTGTTGTTAGGGTGGTTAGACATACACCTACTTCTTATTTTTTCCCTAAAATTTAAGTACCATTGCATTGAAATTTCAAATTTTCACCAAATAGAATTTTTTTTTAAACAAACCTAGTAGTTTAGAAACTATATTCAATTTGCTACAAATTCTATTCTTACATATTTTTGAAATAATATAGATAACTTATTCAAATTTTTACGTCAAGTTGTCTAACTTTGATTTTTTTGATTTTTTTGCCACTTAAAGGCCTATTTTTTCCATGATGATCCTGCACATACCCAAACCATCCCATATGCATCATTAAACTCATATCACATATCTCATAAAACATCCATTTCATAAAGATCATATCATGTACATCATATACATAGGCATCATTAACATCCATCACATCATATGGATACATATCATCCATTTGCATTATCATAACATAGGTATCATACCATAAACATCATTCATCATTCCATATATCATTAAATATATCACTACATCATATCATCATCATAACATCATAAGTGCATCACCATATCATACATGAGAAAAACACTAAAAATCAAAATATTGCATCTCATATATTTTATCATCCATTAGGTGCATAATATATATTTGTTAGTCTAAGCATTTACATATCATAACATTTTTCATTATCCATACATCATCATAAAAAGTGCATAGAAAAAGATAGTTAAAAATAAATACATCCATAATGATTGCATCACATGTAGACCATCACATATAGAAAGTAAAATCCATCCATAATGCATAAATCAAATAGAGCACATTGTACATCATCGAATCATCACATTTCATATATCATCAAATAATATATTTTCATGGTACAAAATCTGGATCAAGTGTGTATCAAATACATAAAGTACAAATTCCCATGGGGCTATCAAAAATGAGCCCGTAGGGCACAAAAAAGTGGTTTCTTTGATAAAAAAATGCTCTAACCCTGCTGGTTGCCATCGCCCTTACCAAGTTGTCTCTCTCTGTGGTCCTCAAGGGCTCTGTATCATGTCTATTGTGAGAAGTTGGGGACTTGGAACCCTCGGGGCATGACCTAATGATAATGGACCCTGTAATAATCATCCTTCCTGATCACCTCCCTATATGCACGTAATGACACTAAACTCTAGGAGGAAGAGGTGGACATGCTCTCAAGCTGTTGTCTGCGGCCTGTCTCCTGAGCTTCCCTAAACTTTGTAGCCTGCCTCTGCTAGACAACCATATCTCTCTCTTGTCGCAGCTGGTCTCTCTTTGTTGTCAAGGCAACAACCTGAGCCTGTAGTTGTTTAATTTGGGCATACCCCTGATTAGGAAATGGTGGAGGCCCCTAATCTCTCTATGGCAGTTGGTTTTCCTTCCTATCTTGCCTCCCCTGGTCCTTATCATGTTTCCCTGAGTCCTAATCCTATCTCTACTGATCTTCTTGTGGATCCCTATCTTGATCTAGTTGTTGGCCTGGCTTGCCTCTACCCCATTCCCCATCCCCGTCTTTGTCCCCTCAGCCTCCCTAGCTCTAGCCTTGTCCTACCCCTTTGCCTCTGGCCCTGCACCATGCTGATGGTACCCCTAGCACTGTCAATCAAAGAGGAAGACTGAACCAATCTTTGTAGGCCTAAATAGTCCCAACATTGGCCTAACCCTGATCATATGGACATGGCTTGGCTCCTAGCTATCTGAACAAATCAATCACCTCCTATGCTAGAATGTATCGGCCCCATGAAGTCTCCCTCATATTATGTGCAAATATCACCACATACTGGTCATTGGGCCTCTCCTGGGGCTCCCCAAACTACCTCTGCATGCGGCCCAACAAGTACCTCTCAATCATAGTGTGCTCTCTACCCTACATTAGTTTGTCCTATCGAGAAAAAAAGAGTTGTTGCACATCATCATACCATGTGGGTCATCCAAGATATGGCTTCCATGTGAAGGCTTGCATCTCATCCAAAAATCTCCTCCAATGGGGAATCCCATGCTATCTTGTGTGCGTAAATGAGACACCTCCTCTATACCTCCAAACAACTAGATAATTTGGCTCCATATCAATGGCAACAACTCTCGAATGAAGCACCATGATGTTCTCGTAGGCCCAGATATGAAGGAGTGTCACTCTAGCTCCAATGTCTCTATCGTCACCGTATGCGAACTCATGTAAATCTCTATACAAAGAGGCCAACAATATTGGCACCTACACAAAGTATACCCATCATCAGACCATCACCTCCCAAGCGAGCCCCCATCCAAGACTAAAATATCGGCCCCGTTGATCTAGTGCAACAAGACTTGATATAATCCCTACTATAACCAAATGAAAAGGAGACATGATGAGCCTGTAACGCTCTATCTCAATCTATCCCTCGCAAAAGACAATCTCGTTAAGGCCCATCACATCATATCAGACCTCCCTCCCGACATCCACATCATATGTCATGTGCTCTCTATGGATGGGAAGTCTAATTATCTGCCACACATCCTCTAGTGTGACTATGGCCTCACCTGTCAGAAGGTGGAAGGAGGATCTCACTATGCCATCACTTTGCAAGCACTATCATCATCCCCAAGTGATTCCTCACTGGTAGTACATATGCAATGTACCAAAGGCCAATTGCCCCTAGGTGCTCTTGTAATCGCTCGGGAAAACTGACCAATCTACCAAGTATGGAGGATCTATTCTCATGTGAATGAATAATCCATGCCTCCTCCTGCATCAGGGAATTCACCACATTAAGTTTCATAAGAAATTGTGATCATGATTTCCCCCGCATACCTAAAACAGCATATGCATCATTATTTGTGGGTGCAATGCATTTTAAAAGTTCCAAACTACGCCGCTAGGACCCTAAAATCTCAAACTCCACTGCGGTGTCATAGTTTGAAGCATGACTCAATTTAATGCTAAACCCTAATTGCCAAAGAGGTCCACTACAGTGCACTTTACACATGCGGTTTAGTTTGGAGTTTGAATCTAAACTCCAAACTATGTCGCGGTGTCGCTATTCGCAGCTGCGATGCATTTTGAGGCCGCATGGCACCAAAACAAACTTTTAAGTGGCACTATATTGGACTATTGACTAAAAATTAAATTCCTAAGCTAATAAATGCACGTGTAAATTGAAAAAAGAGGTCAAGTTAGGTTGACTTACCAATGGTCCAATGCCAGGCAACCTCTAGTGTGTTTGTAATCAATCCAAAATGTGCTTGGGAAGCTATTGTTGTGCCATCTCTTGAAGGGGTTAGAGCTCAAAATTGCAAAATCTCAAAGAGCTATGTGTGCAAATGAATTGGAAATGGCCCCTCAAGGCCTATTTAAGCCTAAAAATTAGGGTTTTTGACCCCGTTTAGCCATCCAGCTAGGGTTTTGGTCCCCCAATCCCATTTTCACCCAACCAAGGGTTGTTTTGCATCATTTTGTCCTATTTTATCTTATTTTTTGGCATCCTAGAGCCTTTTGGACCCGTGGGAAAACTTGTCCTCTTTTTTTGAGAGATCACCCAAAAATCCAAATTTTCATCCAATCTCCCAAGGGGTAGTCTATTAGCACATTTTCTCTCACCGGGGCAACAGTGGGGTAATTTTGAAAATCAATTTTTTTTTGAATTTTCATTGAGACAGTTTATTCTTTGAACCAACGTAGCAAGTACTTTGCTTCAAAGAGGGGAAACATGTAGACATGGAAAATATATTGACACACTTGATCCTGGTTACTAATATTGTTTCATCCTAAATCATCTTCTTGGCTAATCATCACTCTTCATTCCTTAATTAAATAAAAATCATCATTTATCTGATTAATTCATTCTCTCTTGTTAATTAAATAAATCAATGTTATTTGATTAACCCTCCTTTGTCTATTTAATTAAATAATTCATTTTATTTGATTAAATCTCTAAATTCATCTCACTAAATTAAATAAATTAAACCTTATTTAATTTAATCTAACATCATCCTCTTTAATTAAATAAATCAAAATCCTTTATTTAATTATATCTAAATCACATTCTTCTCAACTTTTCAATTTAAATCAACCCGAAAATCTAAATCAAGTTGTCACATCATCTAATCCCTCATTAAATTAATTAAATCTTGATTAATTTAATCCTAATCATCCAATTCCTCTAGATTTTTCCATTTGCACATGAAAATACATTTAATTGATTTATTAAATCCCTATTTTCTCTCAACATGGCATCTTTAGGGGAATATTCCTCCAAGTTTGAAAATCCCTCTAAGTGGCTTTGTCCTTCCAACAAGACATTCATTCCCTCTTACATGTCCTTGTGCATTGAGCAAAGTGGCATTTAATTCATTCTTTTCTCCCTCCAACAAGTCCTTTCACAAATTTGAAATTCCACCTAATAACATTTATTGTGCACATTCATCAAAATGTACTCAATCTCCCTCCATTCACATCTTAACAAGTGGAACTTTTCCATTGGATGTTGAATGATCCCACATTGCTCCATTTTGCTCATTCCTCCATCTTGTCTTTCTATAAATAGAAGGATTTCCTTTTTATTTTGGATCCACAACTTAGAGAAAAGTTGCTCTCTTCATATTGAGAGCTAATTTTATCCATTTCATATCATTTTTCATCATCTTAGATAGGTTATTGTAGATTTTATCAAGGAATCACATTGTTCTCCATCACCAAGTGGATCAACCATCAACAAATCTTCATCAAGCTTGCATAGGAGCTGGGAAATGGCTAATTTTCACATCAAATTGGCACCAATTCCCCCATGGGATTGAGGGTTTTCTTGTACAAATAGGATTTCAAATACTTTATTTTCTTTTTTCTTCAAATTATTTCCTTTTTAAGCATTGTAGATGAATTTCATGGGGAATCTTGATTCTTACTTGCATTTGATCTAATATTGTGTTTGTTTCTTGTGTTTGTGTAGGTCAAGGATTGGGGTTCTACACTATGAAACCCTCCTTTATCATGCATTAACCTAGGGTTTTAATGAAATTCATATCTCTTGGCTTCCAAAAGCATATCCAATGCATCAAACATCATATATACACCCTGCATAAACTCACAAATACATCACAATAACATTCCCTTTACTGTTTCTTTACAAACCTTCATGGACACCCTTGTTCCACATGGAAATGCACTTAGTCTACCCTAGGGCAATGTCCACAACCACCTAAATTTCTTCCTCTATGCATTGAAAGCATGAAAAAGGTTACTCTACTGTATTATATTACCTTACCATTGAGAAACAACATTGATAGTAGGTGGAAGTATTAAGCCATTAAATTAATTCCCAAATAGTGCCTTTTTGGCCCTAACATAGGCAATTCCAGAAAATCTATGAATGCTCCCTCCAAAATGAATGTTAAACCTTCATAATGAGTTCAATGGAAAGGTAAGACCTATATCTACATAACACTAAAGGATTTAAGTCATTACATGTTCGTACTATTTTGTACACATCCTACAAAGTTCAAAAAAATAATAAATAATAGAGAATTGCACAAGAAAATGTTGTGTTTCTTCTTGAAAATTCAATACAATACTTCTTCAACCCTTCTTCGAGCCTTGAAGGGGCCTTAAATACATTTTTGAATCAAAATCTAATGACTAACTCCCTCAACTATCCATCAAAATGTTAATCTTTCATAATCTTCCCTTTTTAAACAACTTTATTATTACAGTTAACACATTATTGTGCAACTTATGACACTTAGACCTATATGATCCCAAACCACCTTATTAAATTATGAATGGTCTTAATTGACCTTATTTAGAATAAAATAATACAAGAAAACCAAAATTTTACATAAACCTATTGTAGGCTAGGTCTAGATTCAAATTCAAAAGTTCAAATTTGCCATTAAGGGTTGGGGTGCTCCTGCACCATACAACCCCCCTAAAAATCCACATGAATTGGGCTTTGTAACAATCTTCCCAAGCTTCATACATCCTTTTCTAACCTACAAATTCTTTCCATTAGTCCATGTACTATTTTCTTGTAATCTTCCTTGCATCTTGGACTATGGTTGCATATGGATGTGGCTTCACTTGTACATTTAGACCTGTCAAAGGTCTTTCACCTACTCCTAACTATTTCTCTTCACTCACACCTACAAACAAACAATTGTTAGCTTTCCATGGAATTGTCTCCATCTTCATTCTGTGTTCACACTTGTGACTTCCATCAATTCTCTATCCATTTTTTTTTTTCCATCGTCATCAATCCTTTGGTTTTGTAAGGCATTGGTTCCATTGTACCATCATATTTAGCATCCTTTCTACCTTCACCTTCAATTATAGGACACACAATGGTCCCCACCAAAAAATTCCTATTCAAATTCACTGTCAATCCACTAGTTAACCCTGTATTTGCCTTCAAACCTATTTTCACAGTATTATTAGACCTTGAGGTGATTGTAGCATCCACCTTTGTTCCCTCTTTTACAACTCCAACATGCTCCTTTCTTCCACACATGATCACCTTTGCCTTACCCTTATCATCTTCAATCAAAGGAGTTAACACAAATATTTTTCCATCCTTCATGATAGTGTAAGTATTCTCTCTACCATCATACAAAGATTGCCTACCATATTTTCAGGGTCTACCTAGAAGTAGATGACAATAGTCCATAGGTGGGATATCACAAACAACACAATCACTATAACCCCCAATCTGAAAATAAACCACTGCCTTTTCATTCACCAATAAAGACTTACCATAACTTAACCATGAAACTTTGTAAGGAAATTCATGAGGAATTCTTCGCAAGTTTAATTTTTTTACCATCTCAGTTGATACCATGTCCTCTATTGAACCAGAATCAATGACAACTCTATATACCTCATCCTTGCACTTACAATTAGTTTTGAAGAGGATTTTCCTTTGCAAAGGTTTCACCTCCTTGGCTGCCTTCAACACAATCTTTCTCACCATCAACATTTCCCCTATTTTAGGATCAACCCTCTTACTTGTAGAATGATTGCTTCCACACTCCTCCTCCTAAACCAATTGTGCTCTCCTATCAAGCCTTTTTTCACTACTTGAATAACTACCAATCCTCTTAGGACACTTCCAAGAAGGATGACCCAATTCATTGCATGTGTAACATCTTCCTGCAAAATCATTAGAACCTCTACCAACACTAAACCTTCCTCTACCTCTAAAACTATATCTAGAATCAACACTTTTCTCTGTACCTTTATTTTCTCCTTCTTGTTCTTCACTTGGCTTCTTTGGTGTAAAAATTTCTCCTCTTCCTCTTGCACTAGTACCACCTCTTCCTCTCACTACTTTCTCGTGTCTCCTCTTAAGTTTCTCCTTCACCCTGATTGCTAATTGAAAGCATTCTTCAATAGATCAGAGGTTAGCAACTAGAAGTTCATCTTGAATATTAAACCTCAAACCATCTAAATACCTAGCCATCTTTTCAACCTCATCCTCATCTCTTCTATACCTTATGCTTAATTTATAAAACTCATCTATGTATGACTTGACATCTAGATCTTTTTGTTTTAAACCTTGTAACTTTTTGTACAATTGAACCTCATAGTCCTTTGGAAGAAACTTACCCTTCAACTTTTTCACCATCTTGTCCCATGAAGTGATCCTTTATTTGCCTTGTTTCCTCCTCTCTACTTGCTCATAATCCCACCAAAGAAGAGCATGTCCTTTTAGCCTTATTTTTTCCACCTTCACCATCTGTTCTTCTAAAATATGTTCACTCTCAAAATAGGTATCCATAGTAGCTATCCAATCAAGTAAATCCTCTTCATTTAAATTACTACCATAAACAGGAAGATCAACTTTTACCTTTATTGATTCACCTTTCACTGCTTTGAGCATCTTCACCATTCTTTGGTCTTTAGGGTCTAGTTCTTCTTCAACATCTTCATAGTCTTCATCCTCCTCTTTTGTTTCACTTTCTTCATTCACTTCTCTCCTTTTCCTTGTCTCTAAGGCAACAAGCCTTTCCAACACTACATTGTGAGATTCTAGAAGCTTAGCATGCTTCTCTTTAAGGTTTTGCAACTCTATACCAACACCAACACCTTTAGGAGGCATCTTCTTCAATAAACTTTCTTGCAAAATACAAACAAATCACCAACAAGGGATCATATCCCTGAAGCTCTGATACCACTTTGATGCAGACAAGGTGGAGAAACACAATACCCAACTCAATTTGATCTAATTCACACAAGGAAACAAACTTCAAAAACCACTCCCTCAAACTGACCCAAAACAATCACACTAGGCTTCTAGCCTTCCAAACACAATCAATGGGCTTATCCTTCAGAGAAGTCCACAAAAAGACCAATTCAACATCAATTAAGCATCCACTCAAACCCCAAATACAATACCCAACCAATCACACAAGGTTTCTTTGGCTCATCACCGAGTTTCTATAGGATACCTTGCTCAAAAGGCTACTAGATTAGCCCCATTTTACAAATGAAATACCTCTCAAACACCTGATCTTCACAAAAACTTGTTGGACAATCATTTTTTATGTGCCTTTATTACTGTTCTATGAAACCCTCCTTTATCATGCATTAACGTAGGGTTTTAATGAAATTCATATCTCCCAGCTTCCACAAGCATATCCAATGCATCAAACATCATGTATACACCCTACATAAACTCACAAATACATCACAATAGCATTCACTTTACTTTTTCTTTACAAACTTTCATGGACACCTCTGTTTCACATGGAAATGCACTTAGTCTACCCTAGGGCAGCGTCCCCAACCACCTAAATTGCTTCCTCTATGCATATAAAGCATGAAAAAGGTTACCCTACCATATTATATTTCCTTACCATCAAGAAACAACATTGACAGTAGGTGGAAGGATTAAGCTATTAAATTAATTCCCAAACAGTGCCTTTATTGCCCTAACACAGGCAGTTCCAGAAAATCTATGAATGCTCCCTACAAAATGAATGTTAAACCTTCATAATGAGTTCAATGGAAAGGTAATATCTATATCTAGATAAAACTTAAGGATTTAAGTCATTACAAGCTCGTACTACTATTTTGTACACAACCTACAAAGTTTAGGAAAATAGTAAATAATAGAGAATTGCACTGTAAGAAAATGTGTTGTTTCTTCTTGAAAATTCAATAAAATTCTTCTTCAAACCTTCTTCAAACCTTGAAGGGGCCTTAAGTACATTTTTGAATCAAAATATAATGACTAACTTCCTCAACTATCCCTCAAAATGCTAATCTTTCATAACCCTTAATCTTCTCTTTTTAAACAACTTTATTATTACACTTAACACATTATTGTGCAACTTATGACACTTAGACCTATATGATCCCAAACCAACTTATTACATTATGAATGGTCTTAATTGACCTTATTTAGGATAAAATAACACAAGAAAACAAAAAATTGACATAAACCTATTGTAGGCTTGGTCTAGATGTAACTTCAAAAGTTCAAATTTACCATTAAGGGTTGGGGTGCTCCTACACCACTAGGTGACAAGTGTCACCTTTCCATGCTATTTTTTGAAGAGATAAACATGTTCACAAGTGGGCCCCACCAAATTCTTTCTTCCAAATTGGACTACCACATGTCAACGTTATGCACCTTTTAGAGGTTTTAATCTTTTCCTCTTCCCAAATGAGCGCCCATGTGACAAGTTTCACATTCTTGTCATTTGCACATTGCATGTAGGATGTAAAATATCCTATGGGTCCCACAAAGTGGCTTAACAATTTGAAAACATATATTTTTTGCATTTAATAAATAAAATAAAAAACTTAGGGTAAAATAATTAATTAAGTATGGGACCCACTAAGGTTGAGACACCTTAATCCCAAAATTCTCCCACTGGTCAAAGACCTTACAAGAGTCTCTATATCAGTGCTCAGGCCACAAGGCTTATGGAATCAACACATAATAGATATCCTTTTACTTCATCTTTAGTGTCATACAATGTTTTCAATTTGGTCCAAGCTTCATGAGGATCCTTACATGATTCAATTTGAAACAATACATCTTGAGAAATAAAGCTACGAGGACACCCGAGAGCTTTTATATGTTCAATCATCCACTTTATCTTCTTATCACCATCTTTAGGTTTAGGTACCTTACTCTCAACATATAGAGAGTGACCTTTATTGATTAGAGAACTCCATGGATGTTGATGCCAAGTTGAATAGCTATATGATGTTATCAAAATAACCTTATAATGATCCATGGAAAAGAAGAACACTAGTAAACAGATCAAAAGAATGCACCAAGAGATCCCCCCAAATCAATCAATCAAGAATCCCCCAAGATTATGAGTTGGAACTTTATATGTAGTGTAAACACAATGACATAAATGCTTTCCAAATTTTAAAATGAAAAGAGAGATCAAATATAGAAAAATACAACAATATCTCAAAATGAGATCCTCAAACTAAAACTACACTTTCCCAATATGATCTAAACTAAAAATGAATCCTTTCTAAAAGGATGGAACTTCTTTAGGTGTTAATATATCCAAGTTATCAACTAGAATGGAAATATGCACAAATTTTAATAAAAGATACTTGGGGTTGAATATGAAAAAAATATTGGATATAATTATAGAGCCTCTCGATACATTTCTAATTCCAAAAGAACCATAAAAATTGGATAAACAAGAAAAAAGTTATGAGCTCACAAGTCTAAATGGGAGATTTGACTTCAAAAAGTAATAATTTTCAAAAAATGCTAGATCTAATAATAAAAATTGCACCATTAGAAAGTACACAAAACTAGCTTTCCAGTGATATCTTATTTATAAAAATCTCACTTTTGGATCAAAAGTTATGAATTTTTAAAAGATATTAAATTTAGTCTATAGTGACGATCGTAGCAAAGTAAAAAAATTACAAAAATAAAATTCATCTAAAATGGAAAAAAAATATATGAAAGTCATATAAATGCAATGGAAACATCCATTTGGGCTATAAGTGCTTCAATAAAAATTTGTTCAACAGATTTGAGCTTCAAACCCCAATTTGCAATTGGAATATCGAAAAAGGGGTCCTAGGTCCTCAATGCAAAGAACCTAGGATTGTGAGGGGCTCTTTTCCGCTATTTTATTAAAGAGTGAGATCAACAAGTTGGATAGATTTACTATCAACCATGAAGGTGATTCAATCAAACCTGGATATCCTTCTTTTGGGGGATTGGAAATGGACTGGAATGATTTAGAATTTCTTGACATAATTAGAATATATGACCTAATACATAAAATGCAAGATCCCAAAAAATAATAGACTGAAACAATAATTTATGGGAAAATATGGAAAGTGCAAGAGACTATGTACCTATCCTAAAAGGTTGGTTATAAGGTTAATAGAAGGATCAGGATGCCTAGGGGAGTATGGGTCTCTGATAGGGTGTCCTACTCTACTTTTGGGGTCCTTTGATGACATATCTGAGCTTCTAATTTCCATTTGTAAAGTTTTCAAAATGCTATTGGACAATTCTATAGGTTATTTTATGTGGCTTGACAAGATTTAGGGTTTTTAATAAAACAATGAACAACTTGTCTTCAATCTTTCTTCAATACTCTTCAAACCTATAACCTGCACATTCAAAGAGAGAAAATTTTGGGCTATTTTAGGGGATTTCCTTAGTCAAACCTCATGTAAGTGTTTCCACTTCCACAATGGAAAATGTCAAAGATAAATGGATAATTGAAAGGAAGGAATGATGAAATCACAAAGTGCTACAACTCACCACCCTTCAATGGCTTCCTTGAAGGATTGAAGTGATGCACATCACCTTAAGGACTTGATCTTTATTTTCTTGATTTGTTTGAATACTTTGGAGACCTACAAAAGTGTTAGCCTTCACAAAATAATGACAACATGAACACACATACACTTTGACTTGCTATTAGGATCATGAATTACTATAATAATTCTCTGAAATACTACTCCTGACTTGATTTATAGTGCTCTTGAGCATAATTTTTCCAATAGTTTTCTTGTTAGATTTCAAATGATGAAAAGACTAGGTATTTATAGGCATTTCACTAATTTCCCAAGAATTAAATCTCGATAGTTGACATTTGAAATTTGATATGTGAATGTTAAAATGGAAACTCTGACATCCAAAATTGGGTCCTTATGGATCCTATCCCTAACTTCTAGGACACAAAGTGTTGAGGGAAAAATGTTAATTGGATGAATTTATTCAATGCATGCAATTTATCAAAAAGTGGTATAAATGAGCTATAGAATGCATAGGTTTAGGAAATTAGGGACCCCATTAGGCTCAATAATTTAGGGGGAGAAAAATATAGCATGAAATTGTCAAGGGTGACAATATATGATGTTAGATTTAGCCCCCACTTTAGTTAGAGTATGAACTTACGCTTAGACTCACACTAAAGTAGAAAATATATGTCAAGAGGATTCTGAATGTACTACACATGTTGAAGAGATAGGATGACTAAGGACCAAGGGAGTGTAAGGAAAGCTTAGGTGTAGAAAAAACTCTCCTAACATCAAAACCGCGGGGAAGAATGCAGATATGACTTTAAATTTTGCAATTACAGTTCAATAAGATACACATGAAAAGAATTAATAGAAAAGAGAAATAAACACACACAATTGGACACCAGATTTATGTGGGAAAACCCTTACGGGAGAAAAACCCACCACACCAAGAAAAGCCTCTTTGTATTATAGTAAACAAAATTACATATAGAGTACAAACTTCACTTTCTGATGTCAATTTTACAGGAGCAACATTCACTGATCAATCTTGTATAGAACATTAATTTCACAATGCTCTCAAACACATACAATGAATCCACTCAAAACAATTCATGTTCAGTATCGAACAACTCTACACCATCCAAACTGTTCATCATCTTTAGTTACTAAGTATATCTCATTATGTTCATGGTTTGTTGATCTTCTGCACAGGAATGGTCGCAACTGTACAACTTCTAATGGTTCACATTCAACTTTTCTAATTAGCTCAAAACACACCACGTAGGACAAACGTTCGGTCAAAGTGTTCAACTATAACACATGTCGGTGAGACACTAGACTGTGTCTCCCCGATGCCAGAAAAACTTGATCACATAGCTATCGGCAAGACCAAAGGTATCAGCAACACTCTAAGAAGTCATACTGATAACATATCAAGTCTCCCTGATATCATAGGAAAACCAACCATCCATCGGCAAGAGTCGCCACTATCGGCCAGAGTCATACCAAATGAACCAGCCTATCAGCAAGAGAAACATTCATTGGCAATATCTCACATTGACGTGGAATATTACTAGTCATTAGTTTATAAATAAAATCCTGAAGACTTTAGGTATCCACAAGTTAGTCCTTTTGATTTCCAACTCACTCGTACACCTAGGGTCAAATCACCACACCAAACTGTTGGTCGTTCCTTGTGGTCTCCACCATGACATGTGTTCACTGCTCATGCATTTCCAGAGAATCAAGTTAGGAATCTACAATATTCTCAACTAGTCTCCCGAAATTCCAAGTGGTCCCCACACATCCATTGGCTTAGGTTAGGAATATCCTGAACATCGCGACATGGAAGGAGATCACCCAGTCAGAGAAACCACAAACTTAGTAAATCTATGACAAGTTTCCAAAGTTACAAAAAACACTGATGACATGACAACGAAGAAAGTTGGTCAATCGGAAAAGTTTGTAACTTCCAAACTCTGCAAAATGGTTCCAAAGTTCAAGATTTGGGTGATAGGCCAATAAAGAAGACCAATAAAAGGTAACTTTTCCAAGTCCTAACAAAGATACAAGCCAGCAAGTTGAGGCACCATTTCCAACAGGGAGGTGATCAAGCCCTAAGATCCAAGATCCATGGAAAACCAAAATGAGCACAAAGGAACATACATGTATGAAATGTAGCAAGATAACATACACAAACATATAATGTCAACATGAAATGAAAAAGGAGGGTATGGATTAACAAGTTCTGCTATGCTAGGATCCACACCAAAGGTGTTCATGACTCAACAATATCAAAGTATGATATTTACTAGTTGAATCACAAACTAGAAGGAACATGGGCTAGTGAGGACCTATTTTCACTAGGTGAGCCCCCAAGACAAGGTAGTAAAATGAGAAACATGTTAGGTCTAGTGAGGACCACTTTTCACTAGTTATGTACCAATGACAACCATCCCAAGAGTTATACTCCCTAATAACTCTGATAAGGTGCTAAAAATGATCAAAATGCTACGTCAATGCCACACTAATTTCAACTCCCATAAACAAATTGGAGAAAAAAATTACAATGTCAATGTCAACATATCACTAATTCCAACACCTTTGAGAAAAGTGAAGCAAATAATGCCATTGTATGCCCCCACTTTAAATAAATTGAAAAACACCATGATATGTCCAATTACTTTTAAGTCAAAAGAGCTTATTTGGAAAGCCCTATGCCAATTATATGTTTTCAAATAAAGCTACATACTGATAAGCGGTTGCCCCCAAATGCAATACAAAAAAATAATATGGAAATGAACATTGGAGGGATCCATGGATTTGGGGTCAGTATAAGTCTTTTCTATGGTGATGTAATAGAGCTCAGAACTAACATCATTCCCAAAATACTCATTAAAAAATGATCACAAAGGAGGAATGAAACATAGAAAGATATGATGAACAAATTTAGGGTCACTATGGAAGAGACCTAAATGTCTCAACACCTTGCATCATCCCCAAAAGGAAAACACAAGATAAAAATAAAAGACAAAGTTTATGACATATAGAAGAATGTCATGACAGGTTCATTTCCTTTTTATCCTTTTGCCAATAGAGAAACAAGGGTCATCCAAAGAAATCTCATAAACACAAAGGCATGCCAAGTATTACAACATAGGAGATCACATCATGTACAAGAAAACACAAAGAACACATAAAACAAACATAAATAAAGTACCAAAAAATTGAACTGACCTAAAGCAGGTCATTTGCATTCTAATCTTGCTCATCATATAGGGAGGGTAGACAACTAGGTAAAGGGACTATAGAAAGGGTCATTCTAGGAACATTTATAGTTTCAACACATGATGGTTCACTCTCATTAAGAGGATCATCATAGTTGACCCCATCTAAATTCATTTTCTTTGAAAATAAAATATTAAGCTCATTATGTACCTCCTCATCAATTTTAGCAATTTCATTATCATCATCCAAGTTTATCACAATGGGAGATTGTATGACAATAGCAATTGAATTTTCTTGTTTCACTTCTTTTTTTGGTTCCATGACTTGTTTTTGTGAAATTTGTATTTCCTTTTGAGTTGTTTCCATAGGTGTTGGATTATCATGCATTTTTATTCTTTTCTTCCAATTGACGAGCAATAGCACGACGTCTATGCCTACACTCTTTAACATTTTTATTTCTTCTTCAACGATTTTAAATTTTTGATAGGGTAGGATTAGGTGTCTCAACCATTGGTTTCTTTTCTTCCCTTAAGGAAGGAATTGAAGGAACCATCAGGGGTTGTGAAACCATTGTCTCTTTAGGTCTACACACTTGTTTTATATTTGGAGGCACAAAAGGAATCATCTTATTATCTCTTGGTCTTTTATAGGAGATTGGTGGAGGAACTGATACACACTTACCTTAGTTAGTTGGAAGGATCTTGGCTTGGGGAATGGGGTCATCTATAACAAGTTGGGGAGGTAGAACAACCATGGATCTTTCATTCTCAATAATATTGCTAAGAGATAACTCTATTGTGCACTTTGCCTTAAAATTTTGGTATGAATGGAAAAGTAAATCTTTATGAGGCTTTCTACGTTCCATAGGTTGAGGCAAAAATAAATCCAATGAAAATTTCCCATGAGAAGATAAAGGATTAAACCCACTATGATGCATTGTAAATATCTCATTTTCAAAGGGGAGCTTTATGCATTTGTGATCACCGACAAGACAATATCCATGAAGTGTAACCATGGGTAGCCTAGCTTCACACAAAATTTTCTTGACATCAGGATGATGGAGAATGAGACATATAATTTTTTTGGCCCAACTTTAAGAGGAAGAGTGATCAAAATTATTGTAGAGAAAGCAAAACCATCATGAATTTTCAACCATGTTTTTGATTGTTCATAAGAATCTTGATAAATCTCATGCAGAAATAAGTATTCCTCAATGATCACATTCTCTACACACACGATATCAATGAGTATTCCCTTTAGAGGTTTGTCATTGATACGACCAATGATGTAGAGAGGACCATCGAGTGTATGTCTAGTTGCATCACTATGGGTGAAAGCAATGTCAAGTAACATAGTGTTTTGGCCCTTATGAGGTTGAACATCTATTAAAGAAACCACACTATCTACTTTCTTCTCATTGTTACTTCCATTATTATTCATATCTACATTCATCTCATCACTCATATCATCATTCTTATCAATATTCATCCCATCATTCTGAACATCAAAATCTTGCACAAAGTTGGATGAATGGTTTGGCATAGGATTGGTAAAAATTTGCATTTTTTTGGTTAGGTGGGGAAATAGACTTATTCCCTTGATCATTAACACCACCCAACTAGATGTGATTAGAATCAATGAGGTCTTGAACTTGATGTTTAAGACAAATGTATTGTTTTGTATCATGCGGGCACTTGTGTGATGATATTGAAAAAAGGAATTTGCATTGTATTTTGGAGGTAAAGGTTTGGTTGTGTCCATAGGTATAATAGGGGGTAATTGGATTAAGTTCTTGTTCAAAATTTGCAATAGGATCGAATAGAGAGTGTCAGGTAACTGGGTGAATTTTCTATCTCTCGATCTAATTTGGTATGGATTTGAACTTATGGCGGCAACTTGAAGTTCAATGTGGTTGGTTGTTTCAGGTGTATGAAAATTGATAATTTTTTGGTTTTTCTTCTTGAATGGTTGATAATTGTTTTGAGGTATGGATTCAAAATTTTCAATATGAGTTGATGAAGATATCTCTTCATATTGACTAACCAAATTTTGATAGTCCAAAGACTCCTACACAAATGTATGAAGGATGGAAATTTTATTAATAAAATTTTGTCCCTTATTTCTTATTACAAATTTTCAATTAACACTCTTTGGATATCCATATCAAGAAGAGTAAGATTGATCTATGAATAAAGCAATTGATAGTGACATGAAATTTGTGACCTTTTCATTTTTTTATTTTTTTTGGATCGCATTAAATTAGTTATATTAATCTTAGGACCAATGTTTACTTGGAAATGATTGATAAATACATCAAGGATTTCATTAAATGAGTGGATTGAATTATTTGGTAATGAACAAAACCATTTGAAAGCCATGTCCTTTAATGACCTAGGAAATATTTTACCCAAGAGCTTATCCTCAAAGATGAAGTCACTACACAAGGGATTATATGCTAATATATTATTCCTAGGGTCTCCTTTACCATTTTACTTGTCAAACTAGGGTATCTCTATGTTTTGTGGCATTTTTTCTTTCAATATTTCAAGTGGCAATGGGATCCTTTTGACATATTGTGATGCTTGTCTTTTTTGGTTTTGGTTTAAGGTTGAGATTTTTTGTTGAAGTGAGGTTACAATTTACAAAATTTGGTTGATGATGAAATCATTGATTGACATGTTTTGGGAACGTGGTGAATATGGTGGAAGTGTGTATGTGCTTGGTGAGCTACTATGTTGCAAATTTATGAGAAGAGATGAAACTTGGGGTGTGACATGGGTAGATCCAAAACCATAAGGATTTCCAATGGAAAGGCCTATTTTCAAAGTTATACTAATGCTTTTATCATGGAAACAATAGTTGGGCTTGTGTATGTAGGAATAGAGGTTATAGTTGTAGGGAGGGAGATTTGACTTCCTCCTTGACTTTGAGTATATCCCAAAGCTTGAGTGCAACTAGCCATTGTAAGTACATTATTATCAATTATATGGGATATGCTACAAAAAACCTTTGATCCATGATTATCATTAATCATTTTCCTCATGTTATCAAAACCTTTGATCCATGATTATCATTAATCATTTTCCTCATGTTATCAAAGCCTTTGATCCATGATTATCATTAATCATTTTCCTCGTGTTATCAATTATAGGAATTGTTGTACTGATGAAGTGTTCAATACTCACAAAGTCTTGAAGTATTTCTAAGTCTTTGTCTAATTTTTATAGTTTTTCTTTAGGAACATGGGGAACCATAGTATCAACATCTATAAAAATGGGTTTTTATAAGGCCGTCATTAGTATGGTAGCATCAAGGATAGAGTCCAAAATGGGTTGACTATTGACAACACTTTTTTATGAAAGAGTTAGAAGACTCTGGATCCACATCAGATATGACAATAGCACGAGATGTCATAAGTTTAGAACTAAGTCTCACTTAAGTATTGGAAATAGGATGCTAGGTTGTGAAACTCATTCAATTTTCACAACACCCAGTGTACCCAAGATTAACACCAAACTGTTAAATAAGTGTAAAGAAGGGGGATTCAGTGCTCATGAGTCTCTTTAATCTCAAGAGAATTCTAGGGACTAAACTACCCTAAACTACCTCAAGGAACAAGGTGAGAGTTCTTGAATCATAAAGAGTAGGTCATAGAGGTTTTCCAAACAAACTAGCAAGTTTTTGGCCTAGGATATCAGTGTGGAATATGTATAGTAGTGCAATGCACTAGAGTCCAATAGGCGCACTAGCATCTCGTATGGATGAAAAATAAGGATGTCTCAGAAAATAGCTAAAGTGAGTACTAACAATCTGATTACTAAGAACTTCTAGAGTACATGAAAATAATATAAAGTAATAGAAATGAAATAAGGTAAAGTAAATGATAATACTAAAGGGGATAAAGAAAGTGCTCACAACAATCTAAGCAATGAAGTCTCCAACAAGTAGATGTCTTCAATACTTGCACACATAAGACTGAGGAAAAATGTTGGGGCTATTTAGGGGCTTGCCTCAGTCAAACCCCTATTTCAATGTTCCCACCTCCACAGATAGCTAGATAGATAGAGAGAAATAATAAGAAGAAATGAAATGAATGTAAGAGTCATAAAAGAAATCCCCACTCAAGGAGGAGAAATTGTATCACATAATAGAGATGCAATAGATAAGGGATGTTTGAAATCCCAAGATGCTCAAAGATACAAGGAACAAGATAGATATCACCTACAAAACTTGAGGAAGCGAAAGGGAGAAAGAGATAGTTGTGAGAGCCAAGAGAGTTGCATAGAGTGTTGTAAGAGCTTGAGATCTTGAGGCTACTAGAGAAATCTATAGAAAGCTATACTAGTTTGAAAGAGTGAGAAGAGAACATCCAAGAAAGGAGAAAAGAGTTCAAGATAGAACCCAAGAAGACCAAATTGATTGAAAAGACCACTTTTATAGAGAGAATAGGAGGGAAAAGAAGCTTCTTGAGCTGCTACAAGGTTTATGAAGCCATTACCACTAACAAAATTAGTTGACAAGTGACAAGGCACCCAAAAATAGTCATTTGAACATCAAAATGTTGAGGGACTCTATTGTGGTGTGAAGATGTCTACACAACATGCTAGTTTATAGATACATCACACTACAAAATGATGAGAATGGGAAAAGCATAGGGTTCGACGCAAAGTTGACACATGAGGGTAGCTACTGAAAAGAGGTCCTTAGCATATTGAGAGGGAAAAAGGCTTATGTAGGGGCTAAAATGAGCCTACACAAGTTCTAAGGGAGTGGACACTAAAGTGGACACAAGAATGTATGTGAAATTGCAAGGGGTACAATTTTATGACATTACAATAAGCACAACAAACACTCAGAAATAGATAGTAGAAGAAAACAAGCAACACATCAACAGAGATCTAGAAAAAAAAAAAATTGATCAAGAATAGCAAGAAAAAGGCACCCAAGGGCATCTGAGTCTTGGTTAGGGGTTCTAGAAATTCAAAATCTAACTTTGTATTAGACTGCTTAAGGATTCTAATTTTTTTGCAAATAGTTGTAATAGTAAATAATTTTTTGGAATTTGCTTATATTATGACAATTTGATGCAAAATGCAAGTATGCAATAATGTTGAAGATGTTTGAACAATTTTGAATTAAAAAATTTAGATTTGAATGTAGTAATTGACTAATTCTAAGATGCAAAGACCTAAAAATGATGATTTTAAATACAAATTTGAAACCATAGAATGCACTTTCTTTCACCTAAAAACGTGCAATTATGGATTCCAAAACAAAGATCTACAAGTACATACAAATTGAGCAAACAAAGACATAGAACTATAAAAAAAAAATTATTGTTTTAATTGTACAAGGACAGAGGCACCTAGGGGTGTCTAAGTCCTTGATAGGGATTTGAAAACTAAAAAATTGAATGTTTAAGTTGTTTAAGGTTTCTATTTCTATTTGCAAATAGGTTTTGACAGTGACTACTTTTCCAAAATTTTCCAATATAAATGAGATGCAAATGTGTGATAATGTGTGAACAAAAGTGACAATTATGAGTACAATTTTGGATGAAAATTTGATCTAAATGACTGAAACACACCCTAATGCAACTTATGATACAATATGAATGTAATATTTTTGAATTTTTATGACTTTTTATGATGCAAATATGAAACCCTAAATGAGAAATGCAAGACAAAACCTAGATCTAGGGTTTGAAAGACTTTCAATTTTAGAAAGTTCATGATGTTAACATGTCAAGTTCATCAAAATGAAATGTAGAAAAAGGTGTCCTAGGTCCTCAATGCAAAGAACTTAGGATAGATTGACTATCAACTGTGAAGGTGATTCAATCAAACCTATGTCTTCTTTTGGGGCATTGGAAATGGACTAGAATGATTCAGAATTACTAGAACTAATTAGACTACATGAACTAATACATAAAATGCAAGATCCTAAAAAATATCAGATTGAAATAATAGTTTGCAAGTAGATTTGGAAAGTGTAGGAGACTATGTACCTATCCTAAAAAAGCTGGTTCTAAGTTGAATAGAAGGAGTGGGATGTCTAGGGAATATGGGTCTTTGAGAGGGTGTCTTGATCTTCTTTTGGGGTCCTCTAATGACATATCTAAGCTTCTTATTTCTATTTGAAAAGTTGTCAAAATTCTATCGAACAATTCTATAGGTGAGTTTACGTGGGTTGACAAGATTTAGAATTTTGAATGCAACAATGAACAACTTGTCTTCAATATTTATTCAATACTCTTCAAACATATAACCTACACATTCAAAGAGAGAAAATGTTAGGTCATTTTAGGGGCTTGCCTCATTCAAACCCTTCAATGGCTTCCTTGAAAGGAAGGAATGATGAAATCACA
Source organism: Sequoia sempervirens (assembly GCA_007258455.2). NCBI lineage: Eukaryota > Viridiplantae > Streptophyta > Pinopsida > Cupressales > Cupressaceae > Sequoia > Sequoia sempervirens. Next base: position 30,198,491 of record VDFB02179234.1, on the reverse strand, counting down.
AAGTGCTACAACTCACCGCCCTTCAATGGCTTCCTTGAAGGATTGAAGTGATGCACATCACCTCAAGGACTTTATTTTCTTGAATGCTTTGGATTCCTACAAAAGTGTTAGCCTTCACAAAACAATGACAACATGAACACACATACACTTTGAAATGATGTTAGGATCTTGAATTTTTGTAATAATGTTCTAAAATGTTGCTCTTAACTTGCTTGATAGTGCTCTTGATCATAATTTTGCCAATAGTTTTCTTGTTATATTTCAAATGATGAAAATATTAGGTATTTATAGGCATTTCTCAAATTTCCCAAGAATTAAATCTCAATAACTAACATTTGAAATTTGAAATTTGAATGTTAAATGGCCACTTTGACATATTTAAAACTGGGTCCTAGCTAAGTAGGGGGGTCATACGCCCAAGGGTGTGTGGGTCCTGGCCCTAACTTCTAGGACATTAAGTGTCAAGGGAAAATGCTAATTGGATGCATTTACTTAATGCTTGCATTTTTTTAGAAAGTGATACAAATAGGCTATAGAATGCATAATTTTAGGAAATTAGGGGCCCAATTAGGCTCAAAAATTTAGGGGGGGGGGAAACATAGTGTGAAATTATCAAAGGTGACAATTTACAATGCTACAACAACTATATCATACAATGACCAAATTGAGTGAAACAATTTAAGCTAAATCTAAATTTCTTGCACATTCTAAACTCAATAGTGAGATTATACTTACACCACCATGCTCCAAAATGAGCTTGTAATACAAAAGCACAAAGATAAAACCCCAAATATAGTAGTTTTGTTAAGTTCATTTGATTCTCCATGCCATCATATGATGCAAGAGAGGATCATAATCAACTTTTCAAGATCGACCAATATTTGCAACCTTGCAATAACTCAAGCACAAATCACCCTCATATTTGAGAAGGGAGTTTGTAGATATGAAGCTATGATACCATGTTAGATTCACTCAAGGACTCAAGCCTTTGGGATCACCTACAAAATGAAAAAAAACCTTCTACAAGAGAGAAAAGAAAGAGTATAAATTTTCAATAATAGATGCAAGATAACATTAGATCAACTGTGATAAATATGTAATGCACAAGATTTCAATAGAATTGAAATTACAAATGAGAACCTTGGTTAAATATAGCCAAGGTGAGACATAGGATTAGACAAGATCATGATAAGTGTCTTAATCCTATATCATGACACAACTAACTTGTCAAATATTAAATGGCGTAGGAACAACTAGTAAATGAAATGATAACATAGCATCACATGACACCAAAAATTTCTAGAAAGATTCCTAGGACCTAAGTAAACTTAACATGTAAATAGAACCTATAAGTGAACTATATAGTATCTATTTACACCAAAAAAGTTGACAAGAAGAAATTGGAGAAATAAAATAAAGCACAAAATAGTTTATCAAAACATGAAAAATCTATAAAATTTGGAGTATCACAAAGAAAACATGCTTAGTTATCCAATATTGAACAACAAAAAATCCATCTTTAAATATGATAAGATCATTACAATGACTGCACTATTTTAAAAAATTCTACCACATTATTCAAATTAAATTTACACTCATAGTAGCAACTATGCTAAGAGGAAAATTTGTTAAACTAAAAAACCCTTGAACATGTACCTACAATATAATTTACAATATTCTCTTCTAGAACTTAAACATAATCCATCACATTCCTACAACCAAACTTCCATGATTGAAACCCTAGAAAAATTTAACGCCTTCTTTATTTGCTAGGAATAACCACTAACTAATCCTTCAAATGAAAATAAAACATTTCTTTAACTAGAAGGGTGAAACCCTAACCCATGGCATCTTTGAAATATCAAATCCATATAATAGAATCAATCCCACCCAAAATGGATGTTGAGGATGAAATATATTTTATTTAATTATCATTGGTAACTGGGATAAGTTATTTATAGTAATGGAAAGTAGGTGGCAATAAACATTGTGCCATTACATTTTGGTACCCAAAACCCATGTAAAAAATGCATACATTAATATCAAGCTCTTTTAAAATACATACTACACCATGTGGGTGTCAAATTTTGGGGGCAAACAAAAAATGGCACTTGGTTGTGCCTTGTAGGCTTCAGATTTTGTGAGGAACTTGGAACAAGTAAACTTCAAATCTGCATTAACAAGGGTTCAATTTCTTATGGGAACTTGGAGACTTGCACATAATTGATGGATGTCAAGTCTTAGGATAGAAAAAGGACTTGGGAGTCATATAGGTTGGGTTTAGTATTTAGGTTGGTAATAGAGAATGGAAGCTACAAAATATTGGTTAAGAAAAAAGAGTGGAGAAAAAACTAGAATAAATTCTAGTAGGGGACGAGCCTTGAGATAAAATAGAAGCTTGAAACCTTAGACTGCAATTCCTACCCAAATTTTAGAGACTAACAAAAATTGTAGTGGTCAAAAGTAGAGTAGAAGTTGGAACTAGAACCTAAGGGTTCCAAGTTCTAATCAAGGTCCAAATTTCTAAAGGGGAATGATGAATACATGTTAGAGAGTGGATGCCAAATGGAAATGAGAAATTAGAACCTATGATTCTAAGTTCCTTTTGGACTTGAGCTTTGAAAGGGAATGAAAGGACTAAGATCAAACTTTTGGAGGAAATAGGGAACCAAAACATGAAGTTCCTAGTTTTTATCAAGACCCAAGGTCCAACCTAAGGTTTGAAAGGGAACCAACATAAAATCACTAGAAGGGGAAACTGAGGGTTGGAAGGAAATGCAAACTTGGAACCTAAAGTTCCAAGTCAGTAGAGGATTCTAAATTCCACAAAAGATAAAAGGAACTACTAGACAAGGAATGGGAGGAAAAAATAAATAAAGAGAACATGGACTAAGATAATGAGGATTTATCAAAATAATAACACTCAAAAAATATTACTTACCATGGAGAACACTAGAAATACTACAAACTTAGACTTTTATTTATTTTTAAAATCTAATCACCCAAAGGAGACTCATTGAGGATGCCTCAAATCAATTATAAATAATGGGTATGAAAAGGTAAAATATGACCTAGACACACATAAGGGGAGGGACTCAATCAATACTTGACATTACAAATTTGATTCCCAATGCAAGGTATATTCGCATTTCAAAAAGTAATGTGAGGAAAGAAAGAAAAAAATTTATTCCTTTGGAAACTACTGAAGTGTCTCCATATTAGTATCAAGAAGTGACATAATCAAGAACTAGGATTCCTATGCCTAACTTAAAAAATGACAATATAAAACCTTATAGAAATAGATGTAGAAAAAATCCAAAGATGATGAGAAAATATTTTTTCTATAATTTTCATCAAATATGATATGTATTTCCTCATGTTATCCTCCAAATCTATAAGATTGGACTAAAATAACCTAATACATATGTTAAATAATCATCCTATGAAGTATCTAAAAGATAAGTATAATCCTATTATGTCAAATCGCTAGAAGCCCCATAGGAAACAACACTAAACTCTAAAGTAGGAGATGAAGGAGAGGAAATGTTGTCAATGAAAGGATACCAATGTTTGAGTGACCATAATATATCTCCTAAAAATTATGCATACTAGATGCTTGATTGTGAACATCAATTGAAAAAAAATCATGTGCAAAATGTGTCTTGAAGGTGTATAATCTAGAGCTATCATTTTCCTCCCCAAATACAAGAATGTTTATACTTTATAAATTGTGAATGGCCACAAAATATACTATGAACACAAACCTCTTCCCTATCCCATTATGAGTTATTTGATAGCTAGAAAGGATATTAGATGATAATGAAGGAATAAAAATGGCACCATTGAATCATTCCTTTTCCAATTTCACTAGGCCCTCTCCCATAAACCTACATATATGTTTAGTTACCCATTAAGATTCATGTTGTATAACAATTATTGAATGAAGAAAACATACTATGTGATGAATCCATATGATATGAAGCTCAAAAATAAAGGATCTTCCCATTGACTTAGAATCTATAACTACAACAAGTAAATTTATGTATTTGTTTCTTATACTATATAAGAAGAAGATGATGAAGATGAGCCTCATAGCATAGTTGAAGGTAATTAAATTTGATTCTTCATTAGAAGATGATTCAACTCATCAATATTTTTTAAATAACATTGATGGTTCCCTTTTAGAAGAGGAATATTTATGTTAATCTATGGATATGGATTGGATTTTTATTTTTGTTCTCATTGGGCTTGTTATTTTTCTTCTTTTTTCCACTAGAATCCTTCTCACCTTTATCAAGAAAATCTTGTGGTTTCAAAGACTTAAAGGTTCCCATTTACACAATCTTATCTTGCTCCCTAGTGAGTGACATCAAAATCCTCAAAATGTATGCATTTTAAACTCGTTCCCTAAAGAATTATTTGTAGCATATAAGGTAGACATGAAGACTAAATAATTAGGTTTGAGCTTAAAGAGAACACTTAATATCAACTATGGATTTGATTTAATAAATTTATAATCCTTCAATTATGGTATCAAAATTACATGGATTGAGTGTAATGAAATAACTTGCACAATAGAAGAAGATGATATGAAATATGTTGCAAATACTTGATAATAACTGAGAATAACAAGTCACTCAAGGTGGGAAACCTCCAAATATCTCCAATGAGAACACAATTCACAATATGATGATGAAATATCTTGACTCACAACTTCCTATATATATTTATGCCTAGGATATCACCTAGGCCAACTTAAACAGTTGTATATAAGCCCTAGGTTGACCTAACTAACTAAATAATAATATAATAGTTACAACATGACTTAATTAGGAGTTCAAATAGCCACAAGATAGCCAATCATAAGGGTATGTGCAGGATCATGATGGGCCAAAAAGTGGCAATATGATGGGTATGTGGCTGATGACTTTTTTTTACCCAAAATTGATGAAACAAAAAGGGTTTTTAAAGTATATTCTCAGCTTCCCACCAATATAAAGTATTCTTTACTTTGAATTTAATAAGTAATTATTATTCATTTTCTATTCAAATTACAACTAATGTCCTGATTGATAGAATGATTGAAAAACATCTATAGATTTCAAATGGTATCACATTTTTTGAATCCAAAACAAGTGTCACATTCTATGCTTCACATACTATAGGATTAAAAAAAGAAAAAATTGAATTTCATGAAGTTTTGACCAAGTTAAGGTGGTCGAACATACGAGTTTTTTATATTTTTTAAAAGTTGTAATAAAAAATTCATAATTAATTATTTACTTGGAAAAAATTACAAAAAAAATATGCATCACATTGGGACATGAGTCCTCTAATTATATCTAAAATATTATAAAAAAATATTATCTATAGTGGTTAGGGTGGTCAGAGATACACCTACTTCTTATTTTTTCCTTGAAATTTAAGTACTACTGCATTAAAATTTAAAATTTTCACCAAATAGATTTTTTTTTTGTTTAAATAAACCTAGTAGTTTAGAAACTACATTCAATTTTCTACAGATTATATTCTTACATATTTTTGAAATAATATAGATAACTTATTCAAATTTTTACGTCAAGTTGCCTAACTTTGATTTTTCTAATTTTTTTGCCACTTAAGGGCTTGTTTTTTCCATGATGATCCTGCACATACCCATAACCCAATGTACACCAATATTAAGGGTGTAGCATGACCCCCCTCTTCAAAGAAGCATTGTCTTCAATGCTAATCAAGTGTGGATTCTTCTAGATGAACTCCTCATCCTCCCATGTGGCATCTTCAACTAGTAAATTCTTTCATTGGATGAGATACTCAATGAGTTATATTCCCCAGCTTCTTTGTATGTGTTTGATGAATACACTCTAGTTCCAAAATGATTCTTCCTTCTTCATCAAACTTTGGTAGTATTGTTTGAGTTGGAATATTATGCCCAATTACCTTCTTCAAACAAGAAACATTAAAAAATGGATGTATCTTTGTTGTTGGCGGAAACTCTAGCTTGTAGACAAAACTACCAATCTTTTGCATGATTTGGTATGGCCCATAATACCTTGGAGACAACTTATTTTTTATTTTTTGTTGCTTCAGTGATATTTTCTTATAAGGCTGCAATCTCAAGAAGACCCAATCCCCAACTTCAAAACTTCTTTCACTATGATG
>VDFB02179234.1:30153826-30192229 GCA_007258455.2 Sequoia sempervirens | reverse complement strand
TGATTTAAAAAAAAATTGGCATCATAAGAGCCAAAATTGTGTCACAGATCCATGCACTTAACCATAGGTGCATTGTAGAACATCCCTAGATTGCATATTTATCATCGGTTCATCAATCCCAATCCCCTAGACCTTGTTTTAGAGGTTTTTATCCAAGTTGGCTTAGGTGCCTAATCTTGATCATTATCCTTCACACTTTCTTAGGATTATTATTCATCTTGAGTTAGTAATCATCTAAAACCCAATCAATCTACTTCCATCTTGAGGTAGATTCGGTGTTGTAATCATCTTTTTCGTCATCTAATCTGATCATCAACATTTTACATCATCTAGTTAAACCTTTGAACTTTGTTTATAGTCAACCTCGTAGATCCAATCCAATCAATCATCTAATCCTACCAATCAATTTAATGAAATCCAATCACCCCAAATATCCAATCCAATCAATCAATCCAACATTTGACCCAATCAATCCTTTAGTCATCACCTAGGTCATTCATTTAAGTGCATCCTAGAGAATAGTGTCATCTTAGTCCACCTGGTAGTTTTGCATTTTCATGCCCGTTACCACCTAATTGAAAGCAAAGAAACTCATGGAAGAAAAATAGGCCCAAGGTACCCAGCCTCACATTCCTCAGGATCCCACCAATGGTGGCTCATCACAATCTAATACTGAAGTCCACACTATGTCACCTCCTACTGACGAGAGAATGGTCAACCAATGTGAGGTCACAGTTGATGAATATCTTATCAATCCCATCAATTTCCAAATGACAGATTTTCTCCTCAATGAGAGTGGGGATAAGATCCTCACCACATTTATCTTGAAGGGTGTCAAGCCACTATTGGGGTTCCCTTATCCAAGTATGTCAATATAACAAATACTGCACCCTTGATGTTGCAAGACCCTCAACATTCATAGAGTAACCTAGACAATTCATACATCCTTGAGGGTCCACCACAAGAGGGTTGGTATAAACCTAGATTTGGAAATGTTATGCTTTATCAAGTCGTACCTCCTGTACCACCTCCTCGAGTCCTAATTTTGGTTATGGGAACACCTGATCCAAACATTCCCCAAGTCCCTGATCCTAACAATCCTCTTGGTCTTGGTGTGCTGTAGGGTCTTCCCAATCCGCTAAGCATGAACATCCCACAAAGCTCAAATCCCATACCATCTACACCATCTCTTCTACCTAACCCACCGGGTCAAATACTAGGGGTAATCCATTTGTTTCACCACCTCCACCTCCTAGATCTACAACCACATCCAATTTATGACCACCTCCATTCACATCTCAACAAGTTCTACTTCAAGGCAATATCCCATCCTTGCATCAGCCTCAGGGTAACCCGTAGCAGCCACAACCATCACAACTTCCTCACCAACAAACATCACAACAACCTCCATCTTAGCCTCTACAACATGCCACCATTCCATCTCAACCTCCACAACATACCTCAATTCCTTCACAACCACCACATCAAGCACATGTTACTTCGCAACATTAGCAACAACCTCCACACCAACCACAAGGTATCCCATCACAAGCCCCTAAACAATCATAGATTCCCATTCACCAGCCAACACCATCGTATCAGTTACCCCCTCACCAACCACAAAACCCTCAACAACCCCAAATTCCATCTTGTCCTCCTTATCAACAACCACCTCAACATACGTAAGTCTCGACACAAACACATCAACCCTTCCAACAAATGCTAAGAAACCTTGCTTCTCAATACCTATATCACCCACAAAGTGCATATATTGTGTATGCTACCACATCTAATCCAAATCTTGATTACACTTATCACATACCCCAACAATTCCTATAGTAGCCACCTTACATGAATCCTCAGTAGTCTTAACAAAACCCATATTACTAACAATCCAATCCACAACAACCTCCATATGCTTCCCAACAACCAAATACTACCTATAATTACCAGTCCAATTCATATTACTCTCAACATCAACCATCATACTAGCAAGGTGGCTCCACCTCCTATTACCAAGCACCACCATCATATTAGTAGGGTGCCTCTACCTCCTACTATCAAACCCTGCCCTCCTATCAACAATATTATGCCAATCCATAATCCACATATCCTAATCAATATCAACAAACCTCTTCATATCCACCTTCGCCATCATACGATTAAACCATCCTGACTCCATCCACATCATATCAACAATATGATCCTTATAGTCAATCCAATCCAACCAATCCTTCATCATCCACACCTGCCAATAAGGAGTGGAAAGAGATAAAATCTTCCTTAAAAGACTTGCAAGCAGGGACCTCCAAAAAGTCTTTCAAATTTGAAGAGATTTTACCCCTATCCATTTCATCCCTCAATCTTACTTGTTCCTTTTCCTAAGAACTTTGAAATTCCAAAGTTTGACAGATACAAAGGAACCAAATAACCATCTCCAGGAGTTCTACACACATTGCCAAGTAGTCCTACACAATGGTAATTATCTCTTGTGGTTATTCCCTAGGAGTCTAATGGGGGTAGCTCTAGGTTGGTTTATGGGTCTTCCAAAGAGGTCAATCTATTATTTTGTAGATCCTTCAAAGAAATTAGTTGCACACTTCTCCTTCAACTTGGAGGACATTGATACCTTAGATCTTCTAAAAGAAAAACAACATGAGGGAGAAACCTTTAGCTACCTACAAAGGTGGTGCGCCTTGGCTAGTCGACTGAAATACCATCTTAGTGAGAAGGACATGGTGACCATATTCATTTCAAATGCCCATCTAGATATGGCGCATAATCTAAATTTTCATTGTATCACAAAATTTTAATAGGTCATAGAAAAAGGCACTATTATTGAGAGGGTGCTCATTACTAAGGGACAAGTCAAAATTTATAATCCAGATAAGGATAAGTCATTTGGGGATAAGTACCACTACTAGACTAAAAAAAAGAATGTTTTCAATGATGGTGTTAGTGATACCAAGCATGTCCAAGTAGCCAACACCTCACAAAGGTTGCAGTATGCCCCCAATCAACCATCAATGTCTAATGCCATATTAGTGTGGCAGGAGCACCACGTCCTCCCCAATAGTCCAATCAATAGAATCAAGGGAACAATAAATTCCCATTCATTCCCTTGGGAGAATCTTTAAGTGCTATCTTCAACAGGCTCCTCCAAGTGAGTTATCCAGTCATATATCCTGTGACTAATCCTTTTGACAAGTCCAAACCAAAGCCTGCTTGGTATAGGGAAAACAAATACTGTGACTTTCACAAAATCAAAGGTCATTCCACTAACAAGTGCTAGGGACTTAAAACATATATCCAAGATCTTATAGATCAAGGAGATATAGTAGTGGATGCTAATCCAGTGACATTGTCCAATGCCCAACTGCAAATATGTAAAAATGCTTTCCCAAAGCACAATCAGGGTGCCAATACATCTAATGCTAATCTTGGGTCAAGAAATAATAATAACCAAAATAATAGCATAAATAATATTAGTTATAAGAATGTACCCTATAAATATGATGGCATAGTTATGCGCATTAGCCAGGTGGAGCCTCGTGTATCCATGATTCATGTTAAAGGAAAAGACCTGCAAGGTGCTGTTACAATCTCTCACACCCGCATATCCATTCCCGGACCTTCCACATCATCCCAACCAACTCCTATGAGCTTTCAATATAATATTCTTGATCACCTTGGAAAGACTCCTGCTCAAATATTCATCTTAGATTTTCTTAAGTCTTCCCTTGTCCATTAGGAAATCCTCACCAAAGATCTTTAGGATACTCACATGCCTAATGATATCTAGATCCTACCCAATTCCAAGCCTTGGTAGTACATCTGTCATCTAGATATCAGCTAGGCTTCAGTCAAAATGATATTCCATCCATTGATTCAAACCATAATTGTCCCCTTCACATCAAAGTCCTTGTAGCCTATCATTAAGTAAAAATGGTCCTAGTAGATAATGGCTCTACCCTCAACCTTTGTACGTTAAAGTTCATAAAACAGGTAGGGCATACCCACACTAACTTAAATAATTAGACTATCACCATCAAAGCTTATGACAACACAAAATGAGACTCTGAAGGAATCATTTGTCTTCCTATTCAAGTTGGCCCTGTTGTGCAATACACCACATGCCATGTCCTTGATTTGGACCTCCCATAAAATCTCCTCCTTGGCCACCCATGGATCCATGCCACGTAGGCTATTCCATCCACTTACCATTAGTTCCTAAAATTCCCATTCAATGGGATTGAAGTAACCATACATACTGATCTACAACCCTTTGAATATTGTCGTTCCTTAGAAGCTTCCTTCCCTCACTCCCACTACTGTCCAGGCATTGAAGTGGGGGCACCTCAGGAATCTTATTCCAATCCATCTTCCAATCCATCATCCACCACATCATCCATTCCATCCTGCACATCTGAATCCACTATCACCAAGGTCGAGATCATAGATAAAGGTTGTGGAGAATACAAGATGTGCATGACTTTAAAGGTGGAAACCATGCCTCCATCTCCTCATACCTATGGCAAAACTTCTCACTCTACACCAAAAGAAGAAGAGAAGACAATAACACTCAATTCTAAGAACATGGGGTCTAGCACTTTTTGATCCCCTAGAACATGACAAGATCAACCAGATGATGATATCAGTTAGTGGATATATAAAGAAGAACCTAAACCTTCACCCCCTCTTATTGAGTATTTCCAAGATTTATCCCTGTGCATCCAAGTTAGCTAAAAAATACAATTGTCAAGGGGGAGGCCTTGGTGTAGAAGAACAAGGAAGATTTCAGCCTATTGACACACCTGTGCGACCTAGACATTTGGGCTTAGGCTATGATAAGAAGAAAAAGAGTCCCACACCATAAACTAGTACCTCTAATAATGTCAATGTGGATACTGATTTCCTTGAAGAAATACCAGAGGAAGAGGCCATCATACTCATATATGATGACGTTGATCTCCCCTCCTTATTTGACTGCCTACCCATGTTTACCATCAGCCTTTCCCTTCACCATCCCGACCTTATTGATTGGGACTTACAAGGTAGTGCACCTATTGATACCTTTCCTTTAGTGGACACTTACGTACATCTCGTGGGATTGGGGGTAGATGAACACCCTATCCAAACAAGTAAAAAGAATAAAAATAAAAATGGGTCATCTAGTGAAAACCTCTCTGAGGCACTTCTTGACTCATCAAATGTCAAAATAAAGGGTGTATCTGATAGTGAAAACCTCAATGAGGCATTGGAGGATGGGGATGTTCATCTTCCCCTTGTTGGAACTCAATTGTCCAAAAGGTCTTCCATCTTGATCGAAGAGACACAAGAAGTCAATTTAGGAATAGAAGAAGACCCTAAATTCACTTACGTAGCCAAATCATTGTTAGAGGAAGAGCATTCCATCGTTGTCAACTTGTTGAAAGAAGGAATCATTAGCTTTGCATGGACCTATTTAAACATGCCAGGATTAGATCCCACCTTGGTTGTGCACCATTTGGATGTTCATATAGATGCCAAACCCATTAAAAAAAAGATAAGAAAAATGCATCCCCAAGTGGCCTTGCTCGTCAAGAAAGAATTGGAGAAAATATTAGAGGTTGGGTTCATAAGACCTATTGACTATTCTGATTGGATATCCAACATAGTGCCTATCACCTAACCAAATGGGCATATCAGAATTTGACAAATTTTTGGGATCTCAATAAAGCTTTTCCAAAGGATGATTTCCCACTTCCAAACATCGACATGTTGGTGGATCTTACAATAGGGAATGAGATGTTATCACTTATGAATAGTTTTTCCAACTAAAATTAGATCAGAATCGCACCAAAAGATTAGTGGATAAAACTGCCTTCACTACCCCTTGGGGCACCTTCTGCTTGTTGCAGTATGAGTTGCATAGGTGCACTCCTAAGGGGGAATTATTAGAGCTTTTGATATTTTCCATTGATTTCAAAGGGGGAGAGATTCATGTGAAAAACAATAGAAGAGGAAGAGTAGGTCTTTTCCTGAAATATTGAGAATGTAGGAATATAGTGCAGGTTGTCTAATCTGAAAATAAAATAGAGTGTTGTCTTTGATAGTTTTTCACATAATGTGTTGCCATCAATGACAAAGGGGGTGATTGTTGCAAGTATGAGCAATTTTGGTGGTGTTGTCATTAATGTATTCATTGATGTCAACACCGTTTAGAATGTTGCAGATTGTGCATGTATAGTTGAGATGTTGTTGAGATGTTGCGAGTACATGGAGCTATCCTTATGATGTTGCAGATGTGCTGAAATGATGAGTTACCAAGTGCTTTTGAGAAAATCAATAAAGAGTGAAGTCAAAGTTATGTATGTGTTCAAAATGTGCTTTGATATGTGCTCTGCATCTCTTCTATGTTGATCCTATGCTTGTATGAATCTGGTGTTCATTGTGTTGATTTTTCTTTCTATTATTTGCATTTCATGTTCATACTTAATAACAAAATAGTGTGGTTGTGAATTTGATAAGTGTTTGAATTTTTGTGGTTGAATTTGGTGACAACTGATTCACCCCCCTCTCAGTTGTCCTGCACATTTTAACATTTCTATAATGTTGTGCCCTTTGGACTTAAAAATGCAGTGGCAACTTATCAATGTGCTATGACATTTATCTTCCATGACCTCATTCATATCATAATGGAAGATTATATTGATGACTTATTATGGAAGTCCAAGACTAGAGAAGACCATCCTATGATCCTAAAGAAAATATTTGAGTAGTTAGAGCACTTTAAGCTATGCCTAGATCCAAAAACGTGTGTATTTGGGGTTACATTCGAAAAGCTATTAGGCTTCATAGTCTCTAGAAGGGGTATTGAAGTAGATCCAACAAAGGTCAAGACAATAATGAAAATGGCCCTGCTGCATAATCTAAAGAAATTAAAGAGTCTACAAGGAAAGCTATAGTCCATTAGACATTTTATAGCCCAGCTAGTTGACAAGTGTCAATCTTTCACCCATCTCCTACACAAAGATACCACCTTCAAGTGGGATCTAGAATGTTTGCAAGGCTTTGAAAATATTAAGGAGTATTTGGCTTATCCCCCCATCTTAATCCCTCCCATTCCAGGTAAACCACTCTTGTTGTACATCTTAGCTGTACATCGGTTGCACTGGGGGCATTATTAGCTCAACATGATGAGTCCTCTAAAGAGTGTGCAATCTATTATATCAGTTGAATCTTGGTGTGTTATGAACTCAACTATTCTCTAGTAGAAAAGGCTTGTATGGCAATGGTCTTTAGTTCACAAAAGCTTCGCCATTACATGCTCAATCATCCTATCAATCTAATATCAAAAGTTGATCCACTTAAATATTTATTGTATAGGACTTCTTTGACTGGCCACATGGCCAAGTGGGTCATGTTACTAAGTGATTTTGACATAAAATACATGGATCGTAAGGAAATCAAAGGATAGGTGATAATAGATCAATTGGATGATGCTCTTTTGGTGGATGCATATCTGTTAGTAGCCGAGTTTCCTAATGAAGGGATCCTTACAGTCACAAAAATAGATACATGGACACTCTATTTTGATGGGTCATATACACATAATGGAGCTGGTGCAGGTGTCTTATTCGTCACTCCACAAGGTGAATACATCCCAAAGTCATTTCAATTAGCATTTTCATGCACCAACAATATAGCAAAGTATGAATCTCTTATCACTGGCCTTAGAATCACCATCAAATGGAACGTCAACTGTCTATGAGTCTTTGGCAATTTCCAACTAATTATCAAATAGGTCAATGATGAGTTTTAGACAAAGGATGACAAGTTGTTACCCTACAAATGAATGGTGGATGACTTGAAGAAGTATTTCAGCTTCATTCAATTTGAGCAGATTCCCATAGTCTAGAACAAGGCAACATATGCAATGGCTACAATTGGTTCCCTTATTGACATGCCCAAAGATTAAACAGATTGTGAGTTCCTCGTTGAATAACTTTTTATCCCAACATATGATGTTCCTAATAATGAGACGGTGTGCAATATCGTAGGTCCTGAATTACCTTGGTACCATGACATTTACACCTTCCTCCATGAAAACATCTTGCCACCTGACCTTACTAGAAATCAACGCAAATCCTTTATTCAACATACTTCCTACTATACCATTGTAGGAGATACACTTTATCAAAGAGGGTATGATGATAGCCTACTTAGGTGTTTGAATGAATCAAAATCTCACAATGCGTTAAATGAGGTACATAGTTGTGTTTGTGGGTCCCATTATGATGGAATTTCCTTCGCCAAAAGGATTCTTAGAGTTGGTTATTATTGGCCTACTATGGAGTATGACTCTTGTGATTTTGTGAAGAAATTCCTACCTTGTCAGTAACATGCAAATTTAATCCATGCTTCCACACAAGATTTGCAGCCCATCATAACACCATGGCCTTTTTCTCAGTGGGGTTTTGACTTGAACAACAAGATTGATCCTCCATCCTCTGATAGCCACACTTTTATCATCATAGCCACTAAATACTTTACCAAGTGGGTGGAAGAAACTCCACTCTCTCAAATCATGGGTATTCAAATATCCAAATTCATCCTTTTCCATGTTCTCTACACATATGGAATCCCTTCCACCATCATCACCAACAATGGTAAGCCATTTAAAAATCAATTTATGAAACACCTTTGTGAGACATACCATATCCAACATCATTGGTCCATGCCCTATTACCCACAAAGTAATGGTCAAGTGGAGGAAATTAACAAGACCCTCATCAAGATCCTTAATAAGGTGGTCAATAATACTGGTTGAGATTGGAACCTTCATCTCCATCCCACCCTTTGGACTTACCGTACATCTATCTGCACTCCCACTAGTGCCACTCCATACTCTCTTGTATATGGTGCTGATGCAATATTGTTGATCAAAGTTGAGATCCCATCACTCCAAATATCTCTGAAGAATCTCATTAGTGATGAAGATACCAGAGTTGCACACTTAAGTCAGCTTGAACTCTTAGATGAAAAACACATCAAGGCCTACAATCACCTTCAAGCATACCGACATTGTCTTAGGAGGATCTACAACAAGAAGGTTCATCCTTGTCAATTCAATGTTGGGGATTTGGTTCTGAAAGAGAATCAACACACCCAACAAGATTGAGACAAGAAAGGAAAGTTTGAGGCAAATTGGCTAGGTCCTTATGTTATCATGACTAAATATGGTTATGGGGAATATAGGCTTGCTACACCTGAGGGGTGACCCTTAGAGGATCCTATCAACATCATGCACTTAAAGAGGTTTTACACCTAAGTCAGTTGGCTTATCCTATCCTGAAAAATACCCAAAAAAGTAAAAAGCTATCAAAAATATAAAAAATAAAAAAGTTAAAAAAATTCAAAAAAAAAATACTAAAGAGAAATAATCTTTCCTATGGTGAAAACAACCCTTGGTGGTGCCTTGGATAAGTACATTTGGTGAAAACCTGGAAACATGCGCCATTTGTAGAGGGCTTAATCATTATCTACGTTGCGTCCTAGTTACTTTATGCTTCCATCCATCCTATCCTCTACATATCCTATCCTCACATCCCATCAATCCGGTCCTTTCATCCACATCCGCTTATTTGTCACTTGGTATATTTTGGTTGAGAATTAGATGATCCCCATTGACTATTTGCATTCTTGGGCTTTTCTCCCAATCTTGAGCTTTTGTCATTTTTATGTTGGTGTCATTTATCGGTCTCGTGTCCTCATCTAGGATTCTCTCATCATGTCAATCATCATTGGGTCTTGTCTCATCTTTTTTCCTATTTTTGAACTACATTGCCCCTGCACTTTCATGTAGGCAAGGCTGATCATTTGATCAACCCCTAAGACATTTTTTCATCTGTCTTTGTCTTCTATCGAGGTCTCCATTTTCCTCTTTTCTCTTTTATCCATGGACAGTCGTCAGTATTTTAGTGAACTATGAGGGATCTACACTTTCACGTAGGCAAGGCTAATGTTTGATCAGCCCCCAAGCCCCTAGATCTTTAGGGTGTGTCTTGTTGTTGTGTTGTGTCATCAAGTGTGTCCCTCCCTAGTTGGTTCCTAACAAGAAAAGTACATTAGTATCATAAGGTCCAATCAGTTTCAAGTATCCTGAGTCATGTTGGTCACTTGATCTATCCTCCATCTTTGGTCTTAGTAGGATGTATCCTTCCTAATTAGACCGCATCAATCCCATCCACCCTTTTGATCCTATGGAAAATGACATTTGAAATTTATTGTGATCTTTTTGATTCTTTTGGCATTTTTTTTTATCATTTGAGCTTCCTACTATACCTTTTCTGGGTCACCACGATCAATCATATCATGGTGTGTTTTGACTAGTAAACATAGGGACATATCTTGATCTTTCATTTGTTTTTGTCTTTTGGTTGTCCCATGTAGTACCCACCAAGATCCCCATGGTCTTGTGTTACACTGGGGCATCCTTTTGTTCTTGTGGCTATCCCAATACCTAGCTCAACCAAGGTGCTTGCGGCTTTGGGGTTTTGGGATAGCCTTCTTGTTTGCTGTGTTTATTTTATGCATTTGACACTAATTTTCCTTGGTTCCTCATACCTTGGCATATCGTGTCTTATGCTATAGAAAAAATCAATGCTCTTAAAATAGAAAAATAGCATTAGAATTTCATTTCATTTATCATCCCGTTGCATTACATTTAACCCCATCCATCCTTTCCCTAGCCTATGACTAGTGGTTTCCATTGTGAAAATGTTCATCTCTCATCTTTTCTTCTTCTTAGGATTCCTATGGCTTTTGACAAGTGCATTATCACACCCATCGTCACACTTATCATTGTTCACTTAGGTTCATCTAATTTCATTTACATTATCATTTTCATATTCATCTTAAGTTGTTTAGATTAATATATATTTTCTATTCTAAGCATCTTAAGTTCATTTCATATCATTTCATCTCATTTTCATTTATCGTTATCATGTTCATTTTAAGTTGTTTAGATTAATCTAGATTGATTATTCTAAGAATCTTAAGTTCATTCCATTCCATTATCATTTCATTGCATTATCATTTTAGGGGTATGTGCAGGATCATGATGGGCCAAAAAGTGGCGATATGATTGGTATGTGGCTGACGATTTTTTTTTAACCCAAAATTGATGAAACAAAAAGGGTTTTTAAATGAGATTCCTAGCTTTCCACCAATATAAATTATGCTTTACTTTGAATTTAATAAACAATTATTATTCATTTTCTATTTGAATTACGACTAAAGTCCTGATTGATAGGCTAATTGAATTTTTTTTATAGCTTTCAAACAATATCACAGTTTTTGAATATGAAACGTGCATCACATTCTATGCTTCACATACTATAGGATTAAAAAAAATGAATTTCATGAAGTTTTGACCAAGTTAAGGTAGTTAGACATACGAGTTTTTTATATTTTTTAAAATTTGTAATAAAAAATTCATAATTAATTATTTACTTGGAAAAAAATTACAAAAAAATATGC
The DNA here is from genome assembly GCA_007258455.2 of Sequoia sempervirens. NCBI lineage: Eukaryota > Viridiplantae > Streptophyta > Pinopsida > Cupressales > Cupressaceae > Sequoia > Sequoia sempervirens. The sequence goes on along the minus strand of VDFB02179234.1, from coordinate 30,180,706 downwards.
ATCACATCCAGACATGAGACCTCTACTTATATCTAAAATATTATAAAAAAATATTATCATTTTATTGTGGTTAGGGTAGGTAGACAAACACCTACTTATTTTTTCCTTGAAATTTAAGTACTATTGCATTGAAATTTCAAATTTTCACCAAATAGATTTTTTTTAGAAAAAATAAACATAGTAGTTTAGAACTACATTAAATTTTCTATAGATTCTATTCTTACATATTTTTGAAATAATATAGATAACTTATTCAAACTTTTACGTCAAGTTTCCTAACTCTTATTTTTCTGATTTTTTCACCACTTAAGGGCTTGTTTCTTCCATGATGATCCTGCACATACCCTTAGGTTGTTTACAATTTTTATTTTGTGCCTATTAATTCATATCATTGCATACATTGAATTACATTACATGCATCACATTTTTCATTCATTACATCCCATTACATTTTCATATCATAATCAAATCATAATAATACGTCTAGGAAGTTTTCCCACTGAAATTAAAAGCAAATTGATTGTATAGTGTACAAACATTCATCGCCACCTGCATCATAAGTCATTAGTATGATATTCATAGCATATAAAATCATAACTCATCCATCACATCCTTCATCACAAAGTGCTAGAAATAATGCATTTAATCCATATCATCCACATAAACATGAGCATACATCATCATAGTCACATACATACATTACCATACACATGGACATAAATAAGCATCCATCCCATAATAACCACATGGTGTTGACAATGTCCATCACATATCATATAAATATCAAAATATCATGTCCACTATGTACATCATAATCCATAATAATCAAACCATAGAAGTCCATAATAAGTCTATCATAAAAGCATAATAACAAGTCCATCATGTCCATCGAAACCCATCAAATAACATATAGGTACAAAGCTTTGGTCTAATACAAAGACTACATCTCCCAAATGAATAGAGAATAAAGAATGAACTAATCAATGAATGAAATAATCCCTAATCTATACTAAGGAGTCTGTAGCCTCTGTCTCTATCCACTACACATGCACTCTGCACCTATCAAAAACTTGTGTCCTGTATCCTCTCTCCTCTCTACCCTGACTAGCTTTATCTGATCTTTGGGGGGAGTCTTGGATTGAACCTTTGCCTTTGAGGGAAGTCTTGCAGTAGCTGCTATATCACCATGTATGTGTTGCTCCTAAGTGGGATGGTGTGGGCATCTGTGGTACTGCTCTCACATATGGTGGGACCCTTCGTGCTGGATTTGGGACAACCTACTGATATGAAAGCATATAGTACATAGCCTCTGTCCTAGCATCTACCACCTATGCTGCCTATCCTCTCACCAGATCTCTCTCATTCTAATATCTATCCCACAAGCCACTGATATGCCTCCTCTCCTACTCCCAAGCATCCTAAGCTAATCTCATTTGGTCCACCTATGCTTGCAGCTGGAACATCTCCTGCACCACTACATCTTGCTCACCTTGCAGGGCCTGTACCTATGCCTGCTCTCTCCAACAACCCCCTGCATCTCCCATGGTCACCTTGGCACACTCTTCCATGTACCAAAACTCATCCCTCTCCCTCCTCAGTTCCTCCAATCCCCTCTACATCTCTTCCACATACCTCCTCAGATCATCCCTCTTTGTTTGGGCCTTCTATACCCTCAATGAGGCATCATCTGCTAGAGCCATGTAGTCCCTATCTCCATCCCTCTATATGGCCTATAGTTAGTCCACCTCCCTTTGTAGCCTATCCTTGTCCTCCTTAGACTCCCTAAGTATGTGCTTTGCAATCCCAATTCGATCCAAGGATCCTATCAATAGTACAATGGGATCCTAAGGTGATGAGGGTACATATGGTACCATCACTAATGGATGCACTTTTTGGGCATCCTCCTCCATGGCCTGCTTCTCTCCTCCTACTCACAAAATCTCCAAGTCTCTAGTGCCTCCTATCCTCTATTGACCACCTCTGCTCCTCCTCCTCTACTACTTTTCTACCCTCCTTCATCATTAGATCCATATCCCAGTTCTCCCATGATCGGCTATACTGTGGTCATCTGCCTTGGCCTCCTCTTTGCCCACCATGCTGAGTAGTGCCCTGTTGTCCCCGTATCTGCTGGCCTTCCCCTTCAGGGTTACTATGTCAGTGGGATAGTGTCCCACATCTATCATGCATAATCTATTGTAATCGGCTCTCCCCATAATGCTACTACCTCCCTCATGATCCGTTGAAACATCTGTGGTCCTGAAGGAATATCTTGCTATACCCCGAACTGCTTGGTGACCTTGTCTGTTTGTATAACTCCACAATGAATGGATCCTATCCAATCAGATAGTAGATTGAGAAGAAATAGCCTCTGTATCTCCGGTCATCATCTCTCCATCCTTGGAATTGTTAGGCCATGTAGGGTCTCCAGGTGATGTCCTCTAATCTCAGCCCATCTAGTCTCCTCTACCACATCTCCAACTCACCCACTACTTGATAGTGGAGCCTGAAGCCTTACTCTATCTCCCACTAGTACGCTACCAACAACGTCTCATCTCTCACTCTAGCAACCAAATTTTTGGCTTAGCCACACTGATATGCTCCCACGCCCACACCTAAAGTAGTGTCACATGGGTGATGCTGAGTGCTCGTTTGTAACAAATGACATGCATATCTTAGTATAGCTATGCTAGTATGAAAGCTCCCCATGCAAACTCCCCCTCTTGCCTCACTATAATGTGTCTAACAACCTCAATAACCTTGAGGCTACAAAAGTTTTCACTCCTATCCAACAATAGGATCTCACTAATCAAAATGTAGAGGTACAGTGGTAGAGCTAGCACATGTAATCCAAAGCAAGCATCAAGGTCTAGCTCCCTCCCATGGATCAACAACTCCATTGGTCCAAACACAGCCTGCAGGCTCTCCTCCACTAGTCGATTGTGGGCCCAGTTGACCAAGTTCCCTAAGATGGGAAACTATAGAATCCTCTAGACATCCTCTAATGTCACTATCATCTCCCTTGTCGGGAGATGGAATGTCGAAGTTTCTGAACTCCATCTCTCCATTAACACTGTTCGTAGACCAGGCTAGTGTGCTCAGATGTTGGGATACCCCAACATGTGTACCAATCCAGCCTATACAAGCAATCCGTGGTCATGGGAATTCATCACCCTCCGTGTCACCTCCAACACTGCTGAATGTCTCTCCTACATCCTCAATGACTCAAAGTTCTGCATCCATACTGAACAATTTGATAGTTTTTCTCACATGTCATTTCTTTCCTGTCATTTTTCATCCCTACCCTGGGTTTGGAAAATTCACCTCTTTCTAAGGAAAGTTCACCCTTTTCAATTTCCCAATGCATTCGCCTATCCAACTAGTGTGCTCGCCCCTTTGTTTTCCTTTGGTGAATTCACCTGCTTTCCCAACGAATCCACCCCTTCCTTGTCCAGGTGAGAATCCACCCATTTTTCCCTCAGAGGTGAAGTCACATCCACCCTTTTTCCTGAGGGGAAATTTTGTATCTGCTCCTCCATCTTTCCTTTTTGAGTGGTAAATTCGCCCTTGCCCTTTTCCCCCAAAAGGTGGATTCAAATTTGCTTGTTTCCCCTTTTGGGGAAATTGCTTTCGCCTCTTTCTAGTTTTCGAGAATTCGTATTCACTTATCCCTATGCACATTCTCCCCTATGTTGTGCAGTCTTGCACCTTTCCTCAAAGAGGCAACTTTGAAATCAATGCCCCACCAACACATCTGCCCCTATGGAGTGCACGTTTTCCTGTGTGCTCGCCCATCCTTCTAGACGAGTGAATTTTCCAATCAAATGGGAAAATCCGCCCATCCATGGCGAGTTTGCATACCTAATCTATCCAATCCCAAATTTAAAATATGCTTAAAAATTCAATTCAAAATCACAAAGTGGGATTTGGGGCCTACCTGGCATGGTACTACTCAGCAGTAGTAGAACTTGCACAACTCCTCACCTTGGTGGATGAGCTCATTGTCCACGAATCCTTCGTCACCGCTCCCATTAGCCATCCTCATCACTTGATTGCTCTCTCTCTCTCTCTCTTGTCTAGTCAGTTGCCAAGTATGCAAAAGGTAAATAGTAATTTTTCAAATTTACTATTTATAATTTTCACTTTTTTACTTGTTTAGCCTTTTAAAATTTGTGTAATTTTTACCCTTTATTTAACCTTTTATTAATTCATTCACCTCTTTTCTTCTATGGGCCACCATTTGCACCCTGTTTATCTATTTTCCTCTATTCAAAATCCATTATTCATGGTTTTTTATTCTCTATCATGTGGTACCCTCCATTTCTCCATATCAAGAAGTTGGTTGGGGCCATTTTTTCTTCCTTATCCACCCTCTCGATGGGGGCATACCCTACCATTTTCCTCCATTCTTCCATCCTATCTATTTCTCTACGATATCGGGGCATCATCTAACATTCCTTATCTTCATCGATCATCTATGTTTTATTTTTCTTTGAAACACTGTTATTCTAATAGTATTTCAAAGAGGGGAAAAATGTAGACCTTAAATTTGACCACCCCTATATAGTCAAATTCACCTCTTTTATTCCTCTGCCGCGTATCCCTCACCCACATTAAGTAAACAATCTATTATTTTATTAATATTTCTCTTATTCTAATGTCCCCTAAGGTATTTAATAAATCAATTAAATACCTTATCTCCTTTCTTCTCTAAATTAAATAAATAACCAATTTATTTAACTTAGTCACTTTAGCCTTTATGAATTAAATCAATTTTTAATTCAAATTCTTCTCTCTCCAAATGTCACATCCTCCATATTTCCTTTTAATCTAGGTTAATTTGATTAATCTGTGATTAGGATGTGCACACCCCTAATCATCATTAGGGTCACATCCTCCATAATCTCCCACTTGCCTCTAATTTGTCATTAATTCATCTAATCATGAATTTGCACAACCTTAATCACCTAATTAGGTAACCTTATCTCCATGCCATTTATGGCATGTGTCCTAAGTCAACTGCATTAAATGCTTTCTTCTTTTGGAGAAGGAAATCCCTTCTCTATGTTAATTTTTAATTCACATTTATTTTCTCAATGCATTTTAGGAATTTAAAATTTCTTTTTCCATCCCCATGAGGATTTTTGAGGAAGTTTTAATTCCCCACATGTCCTCTCACCCACATGTGGACACAAACATCCTTTATGAGGATATCTTGTCCAAATCCCAATGTACTATGTAGTACCTCCATGTCATGTCCGCATCATCTCTTCTTTCCATCTCACCTACCACATGTCAAGATTTGAGGGCTTGTGAGTCTCAACTCACCCCAGCCCTTGATCTTGTCCATCTTGGCTTGATCTTGACCATCCTTTCATTTAGAGGTACTTCTCCTAAAAATTGTGGAATTTTCCCTTATTTGCATCCATCCCCTTTTGCAATCAACCAAGCACACTTGGAAAGCATACACTTATCCAAGCCTCCTCCATTGTTGCAACATCCATTGAGCTCCCATCTTGCATCTTTCATAATACCCACAATATCCATTGCATCCATCATCATATTAGCTACATTTTGCACTATGTTTTGAGCTATTTTTCCATCAAGGAGCACACAAATCAAGCAATCAAATGGCCAACCAAATTTGTCAATCTAAACAAGGTAAAAGGTTCTAATTTTCTTGTGTTATTGTTTAGATTCAACTAGGCCAATCTTGAGTGTTTTTTTGGTGTTTTCCACCTTGCATTTCTATTGTTGTTTTGCATTCCTAGGTTAAAATTCACTTGCACACACAAACATGTGTAGTTTGTAGAGTATTTGGGATGCCATGTAGTGCTAACCCAACCCTAGTCAATAGTGTAGGGTTGCAATAATATTGTTACTTCCATGAGTAGTAATATGAACATCACTACTAATGACCCTCTATAGTGACTACAACACACAAAACTACCTCTACCCCTCCACATAGAATCTTTGTAGAATATTTTCCTAAAATATCTCTTTTAGACCCAAAAATCACCCATTTTGTACATCATTGATTTTTCACTATCTACATAGTGGTTTTCATATGACATGTGGTTTAACAGAAATCCATGAGTGGTTTGGCATATTATAGAGTATTAGAGATATTCTAATGGTAGAGGTTTATTGTAATAACTAGCATGATCATGATTTTAGTGATATTTCCCCCGATCTTGTCCCTTTCATGATTGGATTTTTTCTTTCTGTAACTAATTTTGAAAGGTTCATATCTTTGACATATGAGATTATTATTAGCACATTTATTATTAGGGATATTTTTTGATGTACTTCATGATGGTGTAGGTATTTTTTAAATTTTGGTACATATTTATTTAGAAATTAAATAGATTCTCATAGGTTTTTCTACAAAATTATAATTTTTAAACCTTTTAGAGGCTCATTTGGGCTCATATGCACTCCATTTTGGGTGTAATTTTATTTTGAAATTACATAATTTTTTGAGCTTTACATACTGATACTATTAGTTCATTATAATTTCTCTTAATTTCTATTTTCAATTTTGATCCTTTTTTATATCTATAAATGAATTGAGATTAAGTCCACATGGTGATATTTTCTAGTGGTAATTGTACTTGAATTAAATATAAAGTACCTAGATCATATTGTGTTTTGGGAATCATTGGTTGAGTGATTTTTTTGGGGGGATTTGTTCTTGTGGTTATGCTTGCATTCCTCTTGACTTGTGTTCATCTTTCTTGCTTCATCATGGAGCAATATTTTGTTTCACTTCAACCACATTACAACTATCTTACATCAAAATATAAAATGAAAAAAAAACATAGAATTAAAAAGGTTGTACATGATAGTTCATGGGCTTGATGGTGAACCAAAATATGAACTTGAAAAGACTAAGTCGTTGAATAGTTATGCAGAAACCATTGGCTATTTGTGCCTATGTGTCTCTCCTAAGTCTTCACATTGAGTACCTTGCTAATACCTATGGTTATGTGGATTACATTTTCAAAATTGCTTGGAAAAAAATGAAATATAAGGTCATTTATTGGAAAAGGAACTAATGAGTCTCAATGCCACACCCTTAATATTGGTGTACATCGGGTTATGAGTAGTCGGCTTGTGGCTATCTTACCTCCTAATTAAGTCATTTTATCATTACTCTATTATTATTTAGTTAGTTAGGTTGTTCTAGGGCTTATATAGGGGTGTCTAAGTCAGCTTAGGTGATATCCTAGGCATAAATAGGTATACATAGGAGGTTGTGAGTCTTATTGCATCATCATATTGTGAATTGTGTTCTCATTGAAGATATTTGGAGGTTTTCCCCCTTGAAATGGCTTGTTATTCTCAATTATTCTAAAATATTTGTAGCATATTTCATATCATCTTCTTCTATTGTGCAAGTTATTTCATTAAAATTGGTATTAGAGCATGATCTTGGCACTGTAGAGGTAAGGTTTTTTCTCAATATTGGAGGTGATTTTGGAAAGAGCATATATTTCAGATTTTGGTAATTATTTTTTAAAAAAAAATTAAAGGGTTTTTGAAGACCATATTAAAGAATCTACAATCCAAATTTTAAATGAATTGGAGCAAAATTGAGCAAATTATTGCAAAATTAGGGTTTTTACATAATTTATTTGGAATCTACATCTCTCACATCCTACCACATTGGAGCCTAGTTTTTATTGGGTTTTTGAATAAATAATAAAGGAGTCTAAAGTCCAAAATCTGGAGAAATTGAAGAAGAAATAAGAGAGTTATTGCAAAATTAAGGTTTCCAAAAAAATTTCTCTCAAGGATGCAAATCTACTTATTTCTTGGAGATTTTTCTAGGTGAGAGGTATTTTGGCCTTAGTAAGTTGCAGTAAAAATTTAATAGAATTTAAGTTTCATTTGTATGATTTATTTCAAAATTATTGGTTCCCATCATGATGGGGCCCGCAACAAGGGGGAAAAAGAATGCTTTCACACTATGGAAGACTCATGATAAGGATGGGGTAAAAATAGAGGATATCAATCCCAATGAAGAAATCAGTAAGGTCAAGGAAGACATTTAGTCAATGAAGATGGATAGGTGTGACCTAAGAGGAGATATATTAGATATAAAAAGCATGTTAAGTGCCTATATGAATGAACCAAGAAAGGAGTTCTCAAGCAACCAAGGTGAAACTTCTAGGTCAAATAATATTGACACAAATTTTAATATTCCTATGGGATCTAGGAATTTGTTTCTAAAGGTGGATATGTGCAGGTTCGATGGCTAGGATGCCCTAACATGGATAAATAAAAATGATTTTTTTGAGGTACATCAAGTCCCAAATGGACAAAGGTCACAATGGATTCCCTATATCTAGGACCAAATCAATTCATTTGGTATCCTTGCCTTTGTTCTCATTGAAGGAAAAAGGGACTCACCATCTCATAGTCAATTTTTGTTAGAATTAAAGATTTAATCCACAACTCCAATGAAACACCTACATTCAATTACCTATCACAATAGAGAAGATCAAGAGCAAGATTGTGCTCAATAACTTGAGAATTATTATTGATGCAAACAGCCTGGATGAATATTACAAATGAATATGCATTCTTATATAAGCAATGCACAAGCAAACCCTACATGCGGATTGTTGGAAACAAAATTTTTGTTGCACCAAAATTTTGACCTTTTAATTCCTGATACATCAGTGAGAGTTAATGGATCCATGGGAGGCGGTTAAGTCGTGTCATGAATCCCAAGGGGAGCACTGATCATCTACCAACAATCTCCCCCTCAGCATTACCCAGGGGAATTCAAACCCAACACCTTTGACTCTGATACCAATTGTTGGAAACATAGTTGTTGTTGAACCAAAAGATCAACCTTTTAATGCTTGATACAACTATAAGAGTTAACAGATCCATGGGAGGTAGTTAAGCCATGTCACAAATCCCGAGGGGAGCATTGACCATCTGCCAACATGGATTTGACAAGATAGATAAAAGTGTACAAATCTAATGCAATGAGACAACTTGTCCTAGATTTAGTCCAATCTAATAATAAGAATCAGTCTAAAGATTAAGAAGAAACTCCTAAGTTTAACTTAAGTGAACTAAAGTAAAAAAGCCTCTAATAATTAATTAATGATTAATTAATTATTAGATAATGACTTGTTTACTCCAACACCCCCCCTTAAGATCAACTTAGGGAGAAACTAAACTACTGATAAAGGAATCTAAATGAATAAAGAATGGGACCCAACTACAAGGCCTGATAGGGTATCCATGAACAAGCAACTGTAATCTCTCAAAATTGGAGAAAAGGAGAAAACCACATGGGAAAAAATCTTCTCCAAAAGAGAGTAAAAGAAATGACTGTACTAATGCATGAAGGATAAAAGGATTCAATGTGACCCCCCAAGGATTGCTTCTGTCATATAAGTACAATAGATGTCCCCCTGATAGGAGAGAGAAAAAGAAGATATGAATCCCTCCATAATGAAAGAGCTCCCATGCTAATGATGAATTCCTAAAGATAGAATATGGTCCACCACCTACAAACAAAATTTCTCCCCTTAGGAAGAAAAGGATCCATTGCTGATTGGAGATGCCAATCCAAAAGAATGGGTGATTCTAGGATCCAAATCTAGATGATGCATGCCTTTGTGAATTGCTCATGTCTCCACATTTCAGAAAGCAATGATGCTGATCCAAAATCCTATGAAGACTGATATAGAACAAGCTGCAAAGGTGATGAAGATAGTGGGCCAACAATAGTGATGTGGCTGTCAACAAAGAGGAGATGAATGTTCTCAAAGTAATCCTCCATATCTACAATATAGGACTCTACAAACAAGGATGATATGTCTGCAAGATATGAATCCCAAGTAGCTATGTCTAGAAAATGTATGATGTCTTGCTGCACTGAATAAATAGGGGCTAATGATGTGGCAATGCCAAAATGATAAGGAACACCAAATGATGATGTAGTCTTAATCTGAAGTGTGGGAACATGAATGGAAGTCTCTAAACCATCAAAACATGCAAGACCTGTGATATATTCAAGCTTTTCTAAAGTATCATCATCAAAGGGTATGGAATCTGCATCTATAAGAGGGGTGAGACAATCTACAATAGGATCCTTTGGGTATAGAGAGATATGAGGGTCTCTACGGATCTCCCAAAGTTATGTCCACAGTATGTGGGGACATCCAATATCTGATACAACATACATAGTGTCAAGATCAACACTAGAACATATAACCCCTACAATATGATCTCTGATGATACCCCATGCTGATAAACTCCTTGGTGTGTTTAGTGTAGGTACGAGTCCATACAAATAAGGAAAAATATCAAGCCACCTGAGATGTGTCAGGATGCCATCTCACCAAGACTCATAGTTAGGGTATGTGCAGGATCATCATGGAAAAAATAAGCTCTTAACTGGTGAAAAATTCAAAAAAAATAGAGTTAGGCAACTTGACATAAAAATTTGAATAAATTATCTATATTATTTCAAAAATATGTAAGAATAGAATCTATAGAAAATTGAATTTAGTTTCTAAACTACTAGGTTTATTTTTTATTTTTAAATCTATTTGGTGAAAATTTGAAATTTCAATGCACTAGTACTTAAATTTGGGGAAAAATAAAGTAGGAATCATTCACCACCTAACCACAATAAAATTATAATTTTTTTTTATAATATTTTAAATATAAGTAGAGGACTCATGTCCAAATGTGATGCATATTTTTGTAATCTTTTTCCAAGTAAATAATTAATTATGAATTTTTATTACAACTTTAAAAAATATAAAACTTGTATGTCGACCACCTTAACTTGGTCAAAACTTCATGAAATTCATTTTTTAATCTTATAGTATGAAGCACAAAATGTGACATGTTTCAAATTCAAAATATGTGATCTTGTTTGAAAGTTATAGATATTTTTCAATCACCTATCAATCAAGAATTTAATTAAATTCAAATAGAAAATGAATAATAATAATTTATTAAATTCAAAGTAAAGCATAATTTATATTGGTGGAAAGTTGATAATCTCCTTTAAAATCCTTTTCATTTCATCAATTTTGGGTAAAAAATTTTGTTAGCCACATACCCTACACATACCCATCATATCACCACTTTTTGGCCCATCATGATCCTGCACATACCTGTTATCATTATCCAACTTGATTGCAAAAGGATGAACAAAAAAACCCATGACAAAAAAACCCATGATACTCATTCAAATGAAAAAATTAGAGACTTATGGTCTCATTACTAATAAAGAAGATCAAAATATGTCATCTCACACAAACAGATCCTTTCTAGGTACCAAGATGTCCAAGTAATCAAGCAAAGTGTGAAAATAAAAAATACTAAATAAAGTGTACCTAGGGAAGATTCTAGAAAATGTGCCTAGATAGATTTGAAGAGCTCTGAAATACCTTTCCAATGTTGCTTGAATTGTGAAAATTAGAGATACAGGCAAAAAGTTACGAGCTTGGAAGCACAAAATGAAGATCTAACTTTGAATGAGAATATCAAGATCCAATAGAAAAATATAATGATGATACCTACACCACTTGAAAGTTCATAGAACCAACTTTCTAACGATAGCTTGTTTTCCCAATTTTGACACCGTATAACCAAGTTATGCCAAAAGGAAAAAAATAGCTCCTTTAGGGAAAACTGGACCTAGGAGGGGAGCCATAAATTTGAAAACCATTTGAACATCACATAATATTCACAGAATATTCTTTCACCATGGAAAAAAAATTCCTTCCCAATAAAAATTTAGGTTGCTAAAAAGTGTACCTTCGATTGGTGATTATCTAGAATATTTGATAGGAATCTTTAAAGATTTTGTCGCCAGTTTGCATGCCAAATTTGGTGCTAGTTGTTGAGATTTAAATGTCAGTGGAATTTTTTCTCTACCTAAAATTTTATGTCACCACCAGTTATTTTTGAAGCTATTGTATTTTGTTTGACTGACTAAGTTTTTTGGATGGTGCCGATTTTCTAGATGTTGGCGGTGAAAAGGCTGATCGGGCTTGTGGGTGCCGCCAAGTAGCTGATAATGGCCTCGGGTGGTCCTTGCAAAGGACACCACCTATTTAAGTATGGTATATACTACAATACATAGGTTTGCACATAATTTTTGATATTTGATTTTTTTATTTTTATTTTTTTGTTTATTTGATTGGTAAAAAACTAGTGTGTTTTTTTAAATTTTGGAATTGATTTTTTTTTGGACAAAAAATTCTAGAAATGTGAAAAAACCAAAATAAAAAATTTAGAAACCTTGTACTATTACCTATGCATGCAAATTATTGAGGCACCCAGATCTATACATATTTGCATGCCTCTATTTTTTTTTTTCCTTTTGTTGCAACTACTCAAAAATTGATGAATCGATAGGTGAACCTTATGTTTTCAGCCATTGTGGACACAACAGTGATGCCTGTTTTTCCCTATGATGAGATGATTTTTCTCTCAAGGTAAAATCTCTTTAGAAATTGAATAGGGGGCTACAGATTTGGGATTTGATACCATGTTACAATTGAAGATTCAATCCACAACTCCCATGAAGCACCCACATGCAATTACCTAACACAATAGAGAAGATCAAAAGAAAGATTGTGCTCAAGAACCTGAGAATTCTTATTGATAAAAAAACCTGGATGAATATTACAAATTAATGTGTATGCTTATATAAGCAATGCACAAGCAAACCCTACATGCATATTTGACAAGATAGATACAAGTGTACAAATCTCATGCAATGAGACTTGTCCTAAATTTAGTCCAATCTAATAATAAGAATCAAACTAAATATTAAGAAGCAACTCCTAAGTTTAGCTTAAGTGAACTAAAGTAAAAAAGCCTCTAATAATTAATTATCAGCTAATGACTTGTTTAATCCAACAATTTTTATGGAGGAACTCCAAGCACAATATAACAATAGTGTGATAGACAACTTCTTCAACCAACTTGCTAAACTTCAACAAATAGGATCAATTAAGGATTATATTCAACAATTCCAAAATCTATCCTTGAGAGTGGATACAATTATAGAGGATAACTTGAATGATTTATTCTTGGGTGGTCTCAAGGATCACATTCAACATGAGGTACACATGTTTAGTCCTAGCTCAAAAAATGAGTCTTTGTCTTAGCATGTAGGGTAGAGGTGAAGTATTTGATTCCTAAGAAGCAAGGGGCTAATGTGACAAGAGAGAAAGAATATTCAACACCTTCTCTTCCTCAACCTACTAGATTGACTCCACAAAAAATTAAGGAGAAAAGAGTAGGTTGTGTTTCGATTGTGATAGCAAATACAATTGAGGACATAAATGTAGTGAAAATAAGTTATTCTATATTGAAGGTCCAAGCGAGGAAGAAGAGGAGGAACCCATATTAGAGGATGAAAGGGAGTCAAATGAGAAATCACATGATTCTCAACTAATCATTTCTTATCATGCACTCTCAAGTTTTAGTGCTCCACAAAATCTCAAGGTATTGGGTTTCTTAAAGAAGCAAAAAGTAACAATGTTGATCGACTCAGGTAGTACTCATAATTTCATCAACAAAAATTTGGCTACTCCTCTAAATTGATTTATATATCTACCTATTGAGTTTCAAGTTTTAATTCCAAATGGTGGTACAATTATTTATTCCAGCAAGTTTCATAGCATTAAATTATCCACAGGAGATTATCAACTTGATACCCTAATGTATGCAATATCCATGGGTGCAACATATATTGTTTTGGGAGTATAATGGCTTAGTACATTGGGAATAATTGAGATGAACTTCAAAGAACTATTCATGAGATTTCAATTTAAAGGAAAGGTAGTCGAGCTAAGGGGATTGAAGGAAAATTCCCCATAGATGGTAAGCTCTCATCAAATGCAAAAGTTTCTTAAGAAAGGAGTGGATGGATTTGTGGCCCAACTATGTTCATTAGAAGTATCTCAATCTAATGCTCCTACTCATCCAAATTTATAGGAAATAATTAATTGTCACTCAGTGGTTCTTGGAGATATTCCTAAAGGACTTCCTCCTAAGTGGGATCATGATCATTCCATACAACTAGTTCTAGGGAGAAAACCATTGAAAATCAGGCCTTATAGGCACACACACATACAAAAATGTGAGATAGAAAAAAAAATGTTGAGAAGATGCCAGAGGCAGGAATTATCAAGCATAGTCAAAGTGCTTACTTCTCGCCTATTGTGATGGTACGTAATAAGGATGAAACTTGGTGCATGTGCTTGGATTATAGAGTGCTCAACATTTCCTATTCTAGTCATTGATGATTTTCTAGATGAATTGAATGGAGCTATGTATTTTACCAAGTTAGATCTTAGATCTGGTTATTGCCAAATTTGAATTAAGGAGGAAGATATTTGTAAGACAAAATTTTAGAATCATGAGGGTCATTATGAATTTTTTGTGATGCCATTCAATCTTATCAATGCACCATCTACATTCCAAAGTTTGATGAATTACATTTTCAAGAAGTTCTTGAGAAGGCTTGTGTTAGTGTTCTTTGATGATATATTGATTTATAGCAAGACATGGGAAGAACACTTGTAGCATGTAGATCAAGCATTATAAATACTTGAAGATCATCAACTCTATGCTAAGCCATCAAAGTGTGATTTTGGTCTGAAGGAAGTGGAGTATTTGGGACACATAGTTTCACATGAAGGAGTAAAGGTGGACCCTAACAAAATTAAGGCTATCATGGAATGGCCTATTCCAAAAACCATTAAGAAACTGAGGTGTTTCTTGGGATTGACAAGGTACTAGTTACATAAGATTTGTGAAGAATTATGGTCGTATAGAAGCACCCATTACCACTTTATTGAAGAAGGATTCTTTTCATTCGAATGAGTCCACTAATGCAACATTTGAGAGATTGAAGGAGGCTATGTGTACAACTCTAGTGCTTTCCACTCTTGACTTCACCAAGGAATTCATTGTGGAATGTGATGCTTCTAGAAATGGGATAGGAGTAGTTCTCATGCAAGGTGGTCGACCAATTTCTTTTGAGAGTCATCAATTAAAGGGTAAGAATCAACTCAAACCTATTTATGAGAAAGAAATGCTAGCAATCCTTCATGTAGTTAAATGATGGAGGCCTTATCTAATGGGTAGACACTTCAAGGTTAAGATAGATCATGATAGACTAAAATATTTTTTGGAACAAAGATTATCTTCTAAAGAGAGAAAAAAATGTGTCACTAAGATGTTAGGATATGCCTTTGAGATTGTATATAGTAAAGGGAAGGAAAATATTGTGGCATATGCACTTTCTAGGAAGGATGAGAAAGATGAAGCCTTATTGTGTGTCCTTTCAATATTACAAGAAAATTGGGTGGAAAAATGATGTTACGACAAGTAATATCATCCAACAATTAAAATGTGATCCTAGTAGTTTAGATAAGTTTTATTGGAAGGGAGATACTCTTTGGTATAAAGAGAGTTTGTATCTTTGTAAGAATTCCACTCTTAAACACAAGATTCTCACAAAACTGCATGAGTCTCTAGTTGGTGGCCATTCAGGATTTTTGAAGACATATCATTGGGTCAAGCATGATTTTTTTGGGAAGAGATAAAAGGTGATGTTCAAAAATTTGTGGCTGAATATTTGGTTTGTCAAAGGAATAAAGGGGAGACAATTAAGACACCAGGTCTCTTGCAACCCTTATCTATTCCTAGTCAGTGTTGGGAAGAGGTATCCATGGACTTCATCATAGGGCTTACCCAAATATAAAGGTAATAATGTCATCATGGTAGTATTTGATTGCTTCACTAAATATGCACATTTCATTGCATTATCACATCCTTTTATAGCAAGTGTAGTGGAAAAAGTTTTTTTGGAGAATATACAAAAGCTACATGGTACACCTAAGGATATTGTTAGCGATCATGATCCTATCTTTACTAGTAACTTTTGGAAAGATTTATTCTCATGTTTGGGTATTCAATTGGCTCATAGCTCTTCATACCACCCTCAATCAAATGATAAAATTGAGGTTGTTAATAAGTTTTTGAAAGGATATCTACATTTTTTCACTTTATAGAAATAGTCTCAATGGGTAGATTGGCTACCACTCGTAGAATGGTGGTATAACATTTCTTTTCATAGCTCATAAAAAATGTCTCCTTTTTTAGCACTTTATGGATATCATCCTCCTTCCATCACATCATCATTAAAGGTTTCACCAAGAGTTAAGTTAGTATAGGACCACTCACTTCATCAACAATAGGTACTTTCAAGACTCAAGGAGAATTTAGCCATGACACAAAATTGAATGAAACAACAAGCAAACTGACATCATAGTGAAAGAAGTTTTGAAGTTGGGGATTGGGTCTTCTTGAGATTGCAGCCTTATAAGAAAATATCACTGAAGCAACAAAAAATAAAAAATAAGTTGTCTCCAAGGTATTATGGGCCATACCAAATCATGCAAAAGATTGGTAGTTTTGTCTACAAGCTAGAGTTTCCGCCAACAACAAAGATACATCCATTTTTTAATGTTTCTTGTTTGAAGAAGGTAATTGGGCATAATATTCCAACTCAAACAATACTACCAAAGTTTGATGAAGAAGGAAGAATCATTTTGGAACTAGAGTGTATTCATCAAACACATACAAAGAAGCTGGGGAATATAACTCATTGAGTATCTCATCCAATGAAAGAATTTACTAGTTGAAGATGCCACATGGGAGGATGAGGAGTTCATCTAGAAGAATCCACACTTGATTAGCATTGAAGACAATGCTTCTTTGAAGAGGGGGGTCATGCTACACCCTTAATATTGGTGTACATTGGGTTATGGGTATGTGCAGGATCATCATGGAAAAAACAAGCCCTTAAGTGGCAAAAAAATTAGAAAAATCAAAGTTAGGCAACTTGACGTAAAAATTTGAATAAGTTATCTATATTATTTCAAAAATATGTAAGAATATAATCTGTAGAAAATTGAATGTAGTTTCTAAACTACTAGGTTTATTTAAACAAAAAAAAATCTATTTGGTGAAAATTTGAAATTTCAATGCAGTAGTACTTAAATTTCAGGAAAAAATAAGAAGTAGGTGTATCTCTGACCACCCTAACCACTATAAAATGATAATATTTTTTTATAAGATTTTAGATATAATTAGAGGACTCATGTCCCAATGTGATGCATATTTTTTTGTAATTTTTTTCCAAGTAAATAATTAATTATGAATTTTTATTACAACTTTTAAAAAATATAAAAAACTCGTATGTTCGACCACCTTAACTTGGTCAAAACTTCATGAAATTCAATTTTTTCTTTTTTTAATCCTATAGTATGTGAAGCATAGAATGTGACACTTGTTTTGGATTCAAAAAATGTGATACCATTTGAAATCTATAGATGTTTTTCAATCATTCTATCAATCAGGACATTAGTTGTAATTTGAATAGAAAATGAATAATAATTACTTATTAAATTCAAAGTAAAGAATACTTTATATTGGTGGGAAGCTGAGAATATACTTTAAAAACCCTTTTTGTTTCATCAATTTTGGGTAAAAAAAAGTCATCAGCCACATACCCATCATATTGCCACTTTTTGGCCCATCATGATCCTGCACATACCCTTATGATTGGCTATCTTGTGGCTATTTGAACTCCTAATTAAGTCATGTTGTAACTATTATATTATTATTTAGTTAGTTAGGTCAACCTAGGGCTTATATACAACTGTTTAAGTTGGCCTAGGTGATATCCTAGGCATAAATATATATAGGAAGTTGTGAGTCAAGATATTTCATCATCATATTGTGAATTGTGTTCTCATTGGAGATATTTGGAGGTTTCCCACCTTGAGTGACTTGTTATTCTCAGTTATTATCAAGTATTTGCAACATATTTCATATCATCTTCTTCTATTGTGCAAGTTATTTCATTACACTCAATCCATGTAATTTTGATACCATAATTGAAGGATTATAAATTTATTAAATCAAATCCATAGTTGATATTAAGTGTTCTCTTTAAGCTCAAACCTAATTATTTAGTCTTCATGTCTACCTTATATGCTACAAATAATTCTTTAGGGAACGAGTTTAAAATGCATACATTTTGAGGATTTTGATGTCACTCACTAGGGAGCAAGATAAGATTGTGTAAATGGGAACCTTTAAGTCTTTGAAACCACAAGATTTTCTTGATAAAGGTGAGAAGGATTCTAGTGGAAAAAAGAAGAAAAATAACAAGCCCAATGAGAACAAAAATAAAAATCCAATCCATATCCATAGATTAACATAAATATTCCTCTTCTAAAAGGGAACCATCAATGTTATTTAAAAAATATTGATGAGTTGAATCATCTTCTAATGAAGAATCAAATTTAATTACCTTCAACTATGCTATGAGGCTCATCTTCATCATCTTCTTCTTATATAGTATAAGAAACAAATACATAAATTTACTTGTTGTAGTTATAGATTCTAAGTCAATGGGAAGATCCTTTATTTTTGAGCTTCATATCATATGGATTCATCACATAGTATGTTTTCTTCATTCAATAATTGTTATACAACATGAATCTTAATGGGTAACTAAACATATATGTAGGTTTATGGGAGAGGGCCTAGTGAAATTGGAAAAGGAATGATTCAATGGTGCCATTTTTATTCCTTCATTATCATCTAATATCCTTTCTAGCTATCAAATAACTCATAATGGGATAGGGAAGAGGTTTGTGTTCATAGTATATTTTGTGGCCATTCACAATTTATAAAGTATAAACATTCTTGTATTTGGGGAGGAAAATGATAGCTCTAGATTATACACCTTCAAGACACATTTTGCACATGATTTTTTTTCAATTGATGTTCACAATCAAGCATCTAGTATGCATAATTTTTAGGAGATATATTATGGTCACTCAAACATTGGTATCCTTTCATTGACAACATTTCCTCTCCTTCATCTCCTACTTTAGAGTTTAGTGTTGTTTCCTATGGGGCTTCTAGCGATTTGACATAATAGGATTATACTTATCTTTTAGATACTTCATAGGATGATTATTTAACATATGTATTAGGTTATTTTAGTCCAATCTTATAGATTTGGAGGATAACATGAGGAAATACATATCATATTTGATGAAAATTATAGAAAAAATATTTTCTCATCATCTTTGGATTTTTTCTACATCTATTTCTATAAGGTTTTATATTGTCATTTTTTAAGTTAGGCATAGGAATCCTAGTTCTTGATTATGTCACTTCTTGATACTAATATGGAGACACTTCAGTAGTTTCCAAAGGAATAAATTTTTTTCTTTCTTTCCTCACATTACTTTTTGAAATGCGAATATACCTTGCATTGGGAATCAAATTTGTAATGTCAAGTATTGATTGAGTCCCTCCCCTTATGTGTGTCTAGGTCATATTTTACCTTTTCATACCCATTATTTATAATTGATTTGAGGCATCCTCAATGAGTCTCCTTTGGGTGATTAGATTTTAAAAATAAATAAAAGTCTAAGTTTGTAGTATTTCTAGTGTTCTCCATGGTAAGTAATATTTTTTGAGTGTTATTATTTTGATAAATCCTCATTATCTTAGTCCATGTTCTCTTTATTTATTTTTTCCTCCCATTCCTTGTCTAGTAGTTCCTTTTATCTTTTGTGGAATTTAGAATCCTCTACTGACTTGGAACTTTAGGTTCCAAGTTTGCATTTCCTTCCAACCCTCAGTTTCCCCTTCTAGTGATTTTATGTTGGTTCCCTTTCAAACCTTAGGTTGGACCTTGGGTCTTGATAAAAACTAGGAACTTCATGTTTTGGTTCCCTATTTCCTCCAAAAGTTTGATCTTAGTCCTTTCATTCCCTTTCAAAGCTCAAGTCCAAAAGGAACTTAGAATCATAGGTTCTAATTTCTCATTTCCATTTGGCATCCACTCTCTAACATGTATTCATCATTCCCCTTTAGAAATTTGGACCTTGATTAGAACTTGGAACCCTTAGGTTCTAGTTCCAACTTCTACTCTACTTTTGACCACTACAATTTTTGTTAGTCTCTAAAATTTGGGTAGGAATTGCAGTCTAAGGTTTCAAGCTTCTATTTTATCTCAAGGCTCGTCCCCTACTAGAATTTATTCTAGTTTTTTCTCCACTCTTTTTTCTTAACCAATATTTTGTAGCTTCCATTCTCTATTACCAACCTAAATACTAAACCCAACCTATATGACTCCCAAGTCCTTTTTCTATCCTAAGACTTGACATCCATCAATTATGTGCAAGTCTCCAAGTTCCCATAAGAAATTGAACCCTTGTTAATGCAGATTTGAAGTTTACTTGTTCCAAGTTCCTCACAAAATCTGAAGCCTACAAGGCACAACCAAGTGCCATTTTTTGTTTGCCCCCAAAATTTGACACCCACATGGTGTAGTATGTATTTTAAAAGAGCTTGATATTAATGTATGCATTTTTTACATGGGTTTTGGGTACCAAAATGTAATGGCACAATGTTTATTGCCACCTACTTTCCATTACTATAAATAACTTATCCCAGTTACCAATGATAATTAAATAAAATATATTTCATCCTCAACATCCATTTTGGGTGGGATTGATTCTATTATATGGATTTGATATTTCAAAGATGCCATGGGTTAGGGTTTCACCCTTCTAGTTAAAGAAATGTTTTATTTTCATTTGAAGGATTAGTTAGTGGTTATTCCTAGCAAATAAAGAAGGCGTTAAATTTTTCTAGGGTTTCAATCATGGAAGTTTGGTTGTAGGAATGTGATGGATTATGTTTAAGTTCTAGAAGAGAATATTGTAAATTATATTGTAGGTACATGTTCAAGGGTTTTTTAGTTTAACAAATTTTCCTCTTAGCATAGTTGCTACTATGAGTGTAAATTTAATTTGAATAATGTGGTAGAATTTTTTAAAATAGTGCAGTCATTGTAATGATCTTATCATATTTAAAGATGGATTTTTTGTTGTTCAATATTGGATAACTAAGCATGTTTTCTTTGTGATACTCCAAATTTTATAGATTTTTCATGTTTTGATAAACTATTTTGTGCTTTATTTTATTTCTCCAATTTCTTCTTGTCAACTTTTTTGGTGTAAATAGATACTATATAGTTCACTTATAGGTTCTATTTACATGTTAAGTTTACTTAGGTCCTAGGAATCTTTCTAGAAATTTTTGGTGTCATGTGATGCTATGTTATCATTTCATTTACTAGTTGTTCCTACTTCATTTAATATTTGACAAGTTAGTTGTCTCATGACATAGGATTAAGACACTTATCATGATCTTGTCTAATCCCATGTCTCACCTTGGCTATATTTAACCAAGGTTCTCATTTGTAATTTCAATTCTATTGAAATCTTGTGCATTACATATTTATCACAATTGATCTAATGTTATCTTGCATCTATTATTGAAAATTCATACTCTTTCTTTTCTCTCTTGTAGAATTTTTTTTTCGTTTTGTAGGTGATCCCAAAGGCTTGAGTCCTTGAGTGAATCTAACATGGTATCATAGCTTCATATCTACAAACTCCCTTCTCAAATATGAGGGTGATTTGTGCTTGAGTTATTGCAAGGTTGCAAATATTGGTGGATCTTGAAAAGTTGATTATGATCATCTCTTGCATCATATGATTGCATGGAGAATCAAAATAACTTAATATAACTACTAGATTTTGGGTTTTATCTTTTTGTTTTTGTATTACAGGTTCATTTTGGAGCATGGTGGTGTAAGTATAAACTCACTATTGAGTTTAGAATGTGCAAGAAATTTAGATTTAGCTTAAATTGTTTTACTCAATTTGGTCATTGTATGATATAGTTGTTGTAGCATCGTAAATTGTCACCTTTGATAATTTCACACTATGCTTTTCCCCCCCTAAATTTTTGAGCCTAATTGGGCCTCTAATTTCCTAAAATTATGCATTCTATAGCCTATTTGTATCACTTTCTAAAAGAATGCAAACATTGAATAAATGCATCCAATTAGCATTTTCCCTTGACACTTAATGTCCTAGAAGTTAGGGCCAGGACCCACACACCCTTGGGCGTATGACCCCCCTACTTAGCTAGGACCCAATTTTAAATTTGTCAAAGTGGCCATTTAACATTCAAATTTCAAATTTCAAATGTTAGTTATTGAGATTTAATTCTTGGGAAATTTGAGAAATGCCTATAAATACCTAATATTTTCATCATTTGAAATATAACAAGAAAACTATTGGAAAAATTATGATCAAGAGCACTATCAAGCAAGTTAAGAGCAACATTTTAGAACATTATTACAAAAATTCAAGATCCTAACATCATTTCAAAGTGTATGTGTGTTCATGTTGTCATTGTTTTGCGAAGGCTAACACTTTTGTAGGAATCTAAAGCATTCAAGAAAATAAAGTCCTTGAGGTGATGTGCATCACTTCAATCCTTCAAGGAAGCCATTGAAGGGCGGTGAGTTGTAGCACTTTGTGATTTAATCATTCCTTCCTTTCAAGGAAGCCATTGAAGGGTTTGAATGAGGAAAGCCCCTAAAGGGACCTAACATTTTCTCTCTTTGAATGTGTAGGTTATATGTTTGAAGAGTATTGAATAAATATTCAAGACAAGTTGTTCACTATTGCATTCAAAATCCTAAATCTTGTCAAGCCATGTAAACTCACCTATAAAATTGTTTGATAGAATTTTGACAACTTTGAAAATAGAAATAAGAAGCTTAGATATGTCATTAGAGGACCCCAAAAGAAGATCAAGACACCCTCTCAAAGACCCATATTCCCTAGACATCCCACTCCTTCTATTCAACTTAGAACCAACTTTTTCAGGATAGGTACATAGTCTCCTACACTTTCCAAATCTACTTGCAAACTATTATTTCAATCTGATATTTTTTAGGATCTTGCATTTTATGTATTAGTTCATGTAGTCTAATTAGTTCTAGTAATTCTGAATCATTCTAGTCCATTTCCAATGCCCCAAAAGAAGACACAAGTTTGATTGAATCACCTTCACAGTTGATAGTCAATCTATCCTAAGTTCTTTGCATTGAGGACCTAGGACACCTTTTTCTACATTTCATTTTGATGAACTTGACATGTTAACATCATGACCTTTCTAAAATTGAAAGTCTTTCAAACCCTAGATCTAGGTTTTTTCTTGCATTTCTCATTTAGGGTTTCATATTTGCATCATAAAAAGTCATAAAAATTCAAAAAGATTACATTCATATTGTATCATAAGTTGCATTAGGGTGTATTTCAGTCATTTAGATTGAATTTTCATCCAAAATTGTACTCATAATTGTCACTTTTGTTCACACATTATCACACATTTGCATCTCATTTATATTGGAAAATTTTGGAAAAATAGTCATTGTTAAAACCTATTTTCAAATAGAAATAGAAACCTTAAACAACTTAAACATTAAATTTTTTAGTTTTCAAATCCCTATCAAGGGCTTAGACACCCCTAGGTGCATATGTCCTTGTACAATTAAAGCAATAATTTTTTTATAGTTCTATGTCTTTGTTTGCTCAATTTGTATGTACTTGTAGATCTTTGTTTTGGAATCCATAATTGCATGTTTTTAGGTGAAAGAAAGTGCATTCTATGGTTTCAAATTTGTATTTAAAATCATCATTTTTAGGTCTTTGCATCTTAGAATTAGTCAATTACTACATTTCAAATCTAAATTTTTTTATTCAAAATTGTTCAAACATCTTCAACATTATTGCATACTTGTATTTTGCATCAAATTATCATAATATAAGCAAATTCTAGAAAATTATTTACTATTACAACTATTTGCAAAAAAAATAGAATCCTTAAGTAGTCTAATACAAAGTTAGATTTTGAATTTCCAGAACCCCTAACCAAGACCTAGATGCCCTTGGGCGGCTTTTTCCTGCTATTCTTGATCAAACAATTTTTTTTCTAGATCTCTGTTGATGTGTTGCTTGTTTTCTTCTACTATCTATTTCTGAGTGTTTGTTGTGCTTATTGTAATGTCATAAAATTGCACCCCTTGCAATTTCACATACATTCTTGTATCCACTTTAGTGTCCACTCCCTCATAACTTGTGTAGGCTCATTTTAGCCCCTACATAAGCCTTTTTCCCTCTCAATATGCTAAGGACCTCTTTTCAGTAGCTACCCTCATGTGTCAAATTTGCGTTGAACCCTATGCTTTTCCCATTCTCATCATTTTGTAGCATGATGTATCTAGAAACTAGCGTGTTGTGTAGACATCTGCACACCACACTAGAGTCCCTCAACATTTTGATGTTCAAATGACTGTTTTTGGGTGCCTTGTCACGTGTCAACTAATTTTGTTAGTGGTAATGGCTTCAAAAACCTTGTAGCAGCTCAAGAAGCTTCTTTTCCCTCCTATTCTCTCTATAAAAGTGGTATTTTCAATCAATTTGGTCTTCTTGGGTTCTATCTTGAACTCTTTTCTCCTTTCTTGGATGTTCTCTTCTCACTCTCTCAAACTTGTATAGCTTTCTATAGATTTCTCTAGTAGCCTCAAGATCTCAAGCTCTTACAACACTCTATGCAACTCTCTTGGCTCTCACAACTATCTCTTTCTCCCTTTCACTTCCTCAAGTCTTGTAGGTGATATCTATCTTGTTCCTTGTATCTTTGAGCATCTTGGGATTTCAAACATCCCTTATCTATTGCATCTCTATTATGTGATACAATTTCTCCTCCTTGAGTTGGGATTTCTTTTATGACTCTTAAATTCATTTCATTTCTTCTTATTATTTCTCTCTATCTATCTAGCTATCTGTGGAGGTGGGAACACTGAAATAGGGGTTTGACTGAGGCAAGCCCCTAAACAGCCCCAACATTTTTCCTCAGTCTTATGTGTGCAAGTATTGAAGACATTTACTTGTTGGAGACTTCATTGCTTAGATTGTTGTGAGCACTTTCTTTATCCCCTTTAGTATTATCATTTACTTTACCTTATTTCATTTCTATTACTTTATATTATTTTCATGTACTCTAGAAGTTCTTAGTAATCAGATTGTTAGTACTCACTTTAGCTATTTTCTGAGACATCCTTATTTTTCATCCATACGAGATGCCAGTGCGCCTATGGGACTCTAGTGCATTGCACTACTATACATATTCCACACTGATATCCTAGGCCAAAAACTTGCTAGTTTGTTTGGAAAACCTCTATGACCTACTCTTTATGATTCAAGAACTCTCACCTTGTTCCTTGAGGTAGTTTAGGGTAGTTTGGTCCCTAGGATTCTCTTGAGATTAAAGAGACTCATGAGCAGTGAATCCCCCTTCTTTACACTTATTTAACAGTTTGGTGTTAATCTTGGGTACACTTGGTGTTGTGAAAATTGAATGAGTTTCACAACCTAGCATCCTATTTCCAATACTTAAGTGAGACTTAGTTCTAAACTTATGACATCTCGTGCTATTGTCATATCTGTTGTGTTTTCAGAGTCTTCTAACTCTTTCATAAAAAAGTGTTGTCAATAGTCAACCCACTTTGGACTCTATCCTTGATGCTACCATACCAATGACAGCCTTATAAAAATCCATTTTTATAGATGTTGATACTATGGTTCCCCATGTTCCTAAAGAAAAACTATAAAAATTAGACAAAGACTTAGAAATACTTCAAGACTTTGTGAGTATTGAACACTTCATCGGTACAAAAATTCCTATAATTGATAACACGAGGAAAATGATTAATGATAATCATGGATCAAAGGTTTTTTGTAGCATATCCCATTTAATTGATAATAATGTACTTACAATGGCTAGTTGCACTCAAGCTTTGGGATATACTCAAAGTCAAGGAGGAAGTCAAATCTCCCTCCCTACAACTATAACCTCTATTCCTACATACACAAGCCCAACTATTGTTTCCATGATAAAAGAATTAGTATAACTCCGAAAATAGGCCTTTCCATTGGAAATCCTTATGATTTTGGATCTACCCATGTCACACCCCAAGTTTCATCTCTTCTCATAAATTTGCAACATAGTAGCTCACTAAGCACATACACACTTCCACCATATTCGCCACATTCCCAAAACATGTCAATCAATGATTTCATCATCAACCAAATTTTGCAAATTGTAACCTCACTTCAACAAAAAATCTCAACCTTAAACCAAAACCAAAATAGACAAGCATCACAATATGTCAAAAGGAGCCCATTTCCACTTGAAATATTGAATGAAAAAATGCCACCAAACATAGAGATACCCTAGTTTGACAAGTACAATGGTAAGGGAGACCCTAGCAATAATATATTAGCATATAATACCTTGTGTAGTGACTTCATCTTTGAGGATAAGCTCTTGGGTAAAATATTTCCTAGGTCATTAAAGGACATGGCTTTCAAATGGTTTTGTTCATTACCAAATAATTCAATCCACTCATTTAATGAAATCTTTGATGTATTTATCAATCATTTCCAAGTAAACATTGGTCCTAAGATTAATATAACTGATTTAATGCAATGCAAAAATAAAATAAAATGAAAAGGTCACAAATTTCATAAGTCACTATCAGTTGCTTTATTCATAGATCAATCTTACTCTTCTTGATATGGATATCCAAAGAGTGTTAATTGAAAATTTGTAATAAGAAATAAGGGACAAAATTTTATTAATAAAATTTCCATCCTTCATACATTTGTGTAGGACTCTTTGTGACTATAAAAATTTGGTTAGTCAATATGAAGAGATATCTTCATCAACTCATATTGAAAATTTTGAATCCATACCTCAAAACAATTATCAACCATTCAAGAAGAAAAACCAAAAAATTATCAATTTTCATACACCTGAAACAACCAACCACATTGAACTTCAAGTTGCCGCCATAAG
>VDFB02179234.1:29978423-30146589 GCA_007258455.2 Sequoia sempervirens | reverse complement strand
GAGATAGAGAAGAGATAGAGAGAAGTAGAGAGGGGAGGGAGGGAGGAAGATGTAGAGAGGAGATAGAGGGGTGTGTGAGAGAGAGAAGGGGGGAGGAAGGGAGAGAGAGAGAGAGAGAGAGAGGGAGTGGGGAGATAGAGAGTAGAGATAAGGAGAGATTTGGAGAGAAAGATGATACAACTTGCTAACTACTAAAATTTGACCTTTTGATTACTGAAATTTGACATGCTGATTACTAAAATTTGACTATTTGAAATTTTTTAGATCTTCCAAAAACTAAATTTTGCATTATAACTCCTAGAGATCTAAAACCACTCTCAAACATCCTACCTATATACATGAAATATAACTTAAAGTATAAGAACGTAAATGTTCATATGTAAATTTCAACTTATACTTAAATGTTTATTTCATGTATATAGTGTCCTTGGCAAAGAAAGAGAAAATGAAAGAGCTTAGAAAAATGAATTCCAAAAGTCATGAATTACATTTGGTGAGTGCATTATGGCTTGTTATGGGTTTTTTTGCAATTTGGCACCAAAATTGTGTCACAGATCCATGCACACTTACCCCTATATGATTTGATTGACAAATTGATGACTTTTGGAAAATGCAAATGGACTAAAGTGATAATGACAAGTGGATGGATGGTGATAAAAATTTTCCAATCATGACAATTGACTCAGAAAATGACAGGCTTTCAGTGACCCAAAGGATTAACTCTCAGAAGTTTTGTATGGGAAGTACATATGCCTCTTTGTTTGAAAAAATTTCACCTCCAAGTGACAAGTTCATCTTTCCAAAAGACCACGGATTCACCTCTGTGTCTGGAAACTTCACTTGTTTATAATACAAGATGTTCAAAAGAAATAGGTGCATATGAGACACAAACTCACCTATCTGGGATGCAAGATCGCCTATCTAAGACATAGGATCACCCATATCTTAAGGGACTCAAAAGAAATGGGCAGACACAATGGATAGAATCGCCTATCTATCAAGCAGGATCACCTCTATCTTGGGATGTACGAACACCAACAAATCGCCTATCGAGGGATAACAAGTTTTCCTATTTCCTCAATAGTATGGACAAAGAACGTAGATGCCTTAAATGAGATCACCTATCGAACAAATGAATTTTCCTATCAACTAAACTATACGAATAGGGATGATGCAAGCGAACACTTGAATTCACCCCTGTGGACTATAGGTTCACCTATTCTAAGGAGTGTATGGACAAGGAGGACTTGGACAAGACGTGGGATCGCCCCTGCGGCCAGCAAGTTCACCCAAGAATGGAAAGGATCACCTATTCTAGGGGGAAATGGGTGGACTTAGGAGATATGGACTGGACACAGACTCGCCTATGAGATGGGTCGACTCGCCTATTGGGTGAACAGGAAAACACGGGGTCACCTAATGAAGAGACCCACAGGAAAATTCACCCCTGGAAAGGATGAACTCCATGATACCAGGGTGATTCTCCATATTACCCTTTCTCACAAAGGCGGATAGCTAGTAATTCAGTGGCATAGGGTCATGAATAGACACCATGATCTCACCTTCACACTCTCTCTTGAAGACTATCATAGTCCACCATAAAGATTTCTATCTCAATCCAAGTGAGTGCATGGTGAGTAACTTCAAGGTACGGTGTGTGTAACGCCAAGAAAGTGCACAAGACAAAGATTAAGAGAAAACATGCAATACAAATCTAAAATTCAAATCTAATGCTAAGCAACAAAGAACAAAGGAAGTTAAAAACGTGAACAAACTGAAACAATCTCACCAAATTGCTACGTATTTTCATGATTCATCTCGATTGCCCTTCTCCATTTTGCTTGTGTAGTATAATTTCCCTCAAAGTTTTCGTAAGTTCATGCAAGTATAGCCTATGATAATGATTTTAGCAAAACATCGAAGATTCAAGATAAGTGCTCTCAAAAGTTATAAGATTTCGTGAGAGAGTGAAATGAAGAATGACAGATCAATTTATAGAAAATTGATTATTCGAACGACAGGCCAAGAGTGAAAGATCAACGGACGATTGAGATTGACATATTGGACATGCATTTTGATAACTGTCAGTAATGACATGAGTAATACAAATTAGAAATAGAATTAAAGATTAAATAAATGATTTAATCTTCAGTTCAGTATTCGAAAATAGAAGAATTATCTTTGCATGACAAAGATAAAGATTGATTAAAGCAACTCTTGTTCGAATGCACGCACAAGGTTTAATTAATTAAATAGGAATATTTAATTAATCCACATGTACACTCAAATAAGT
The DNA here is from genome assembly GCA_007258455.2 of Sequoia sempervirens. NCBI lineage: Eukaryota > Viridiplantae > Streptophyta > Pinopsida > Cupressales > Cupressaceae > Sequoia > Sequoia sempervirens. Next base: position 30,144,296 of record VDFB02179234.1, on the reverse strand, counting down.
TAGAACTAGACGATTGAATGATTTGACGAAGAGATTACTCGAGAATGCCACTCAGACATTAACACAAGAGTTAACTGAGCAATTTGAATTAGATGTCGAGTCAAGTCAAAGTGAATACTTAGATAACTCACACAATTATCTAAATATAGAGGAATGCATTAAAATAGAATTCATGAATTAAATAATTCATTTAATTCAAAATTTGATATTTGAAGAATAATTAAATAAATAAGATTTATTTAATTAAATGATGAAGGATTTAAATGAATAATTAAATAAATAAAGAATTTATTTAATTTGACAAGAAGGATAAGGTTAATTAGTAACATAATTAAATAAAAAGCGTTTATTTAATTAATCGATAGAATAAAGAAAGTGAATTAATTAAATAATTAAATTATTTAATTAATAGAATAATAATAGAAGATGAATTAATTAAATAATTAAGATTATTTAATCAATAGAATAATTAACAGAAGATGAATTAATTAAATAATTAAGATTATTTAATCAATAGAATAATTAATGTTAAGATGAATTAATTAAATAATTGAGATTATTTAATCAATAGAAGAATTAATAGAAGATGAATTAATTAAATAATTAAGATTATTTAATCAATAGAATAATTAATGTTAAGATGAATTAATTAAATAATTAAGATTATTTAATCAATAGAAGAATTTATGTTAAGATGAATTAATTAAATAATTAAGATTATTTAATCAATATAAGAATTAATGTTAAGATGAATTAATTAAATAAGTAAGATTATTTAATTAATAGAAGAATTAACATTAAGGTGAATTAATTAAATAATTAAGATTATTTAATCATGACCATGAAGAATAGGAATTATGAAGAATATTGAAGTCGCAGGCTTAGACCAAATTTCGGTGTCTACATTTGCCCCTCTTTGATACATTGTCATTTTAGTGTTGTGTCAAAAAAAATCAATAACAAATATGCCCCAGTAATGCCCTAGTGTAAAACAGGTGAAGGTATGTCCCCTCGGGAGGACAGGCAGGTTCAAAGAATATGAATATGCTCTCAAAATTGTTGAGAGAACTATAAGATGAAAGAAAAAAAGGATAGAGGAAAATAGATAATGGTGGTGAAGATGTAGAAAAGAAGAAATGTTAGTGCAAAAAGAAAGATGAATAATAAAAGACCGTGATGTTAGTATTAGCAATCTTCGATGTTTCATCGTATCACAAAAGGTATTGCACTTTATCATCATTGGGCGGGACTAATACAAATGGAGAAAAACACCATGATATGACATAGATCAAGGTGTGCAAGGTCATCCACTTGCTAACAACAGTCAGTCGCATACAAGGAGTGTCGTTAACTCATACTAAGGACACAAGTTGCCCCAGTCTTTTTGCCAAGACAAACCACAGACAACAAACAAAGTAAAAGACGGGTCATGAGACGTCATCGCTCCTCTAAATCCTTCATGGGACATCCTTAAGGAAACTAGTAACATGACTCAAAAATCAAAGTTAAAAGACAATTGACAGACAACAGTAAAAGAAAACAGAACTCTGATACATCATTGCTTCTCTAAATCCCTCATGGGACATCCTTGGGAAAGATAGTAACATAATTCCCATCATAAAGTCAACTGAAAAGATAAGATAAATAAGCCATAAAGTCAAAAAGCCAATAAAATATTTGCCAAAACTTGTTCTTGTTTGTTTGAGTTATTTTAATTGATAGAGCCTGATTTCAAGAGATACACATATCGGATAAGACTGTGAGTCTGATTTTGATGTTATGACTATCTGTATAAGGCATGACAAAGCTTGGTTTCAGAAAGACATGTATCGTATAAGACGTTGAGTCAGATGTCATTGATGTGATAACCTTTGTAAGGCTATGTTTGATTGTTTGACAATGTCGATTATACAGGAAGGACTCATCCTATATAAAATATAGACTGTTTTGTTAATATCAGTATCTAGGAAGGACTCATCCTGAATAAGACATAGGTTGATTGTTTTGATAATGTCTGTTTCCAGGAAGGACACATCCTGTAGTAGACATTAATTGATCTGTTTTGATTGTTTTGTTTGGCAAGTTGTTTGATTTGACTCAGAGACATTGCTGACTTGTTCACCAGATTGATACATGACTTGATACGATGTGTTGACAATTGATTGTGTGTGACGACAAACCCTAAAGGACTGACCTAGTGTGGCCTCATGGGCTCATCGATTGATGGCCTTGCCTACATTATACATGCAAAGACCTCGTAGTTCGACTTGACTTGACTGACAAGACTGACTACAAATAGAAGACATGTGTGAAAATGAATGTGACGAACCCTAATGGACTAACCTAGTGTGGCCTCAGGGGCTCATCAATTGATGGCCTTGCCTACGTTATACATGTAGAGACCTCGTAGTTCAACTTGACCAATGACCTTGTCATATAGACATATGGATTGAATCATGATTTTATACAGACCGACCTAAACGGACTGACCTAATGCCTTGGGGGCACATCGACAGATGGCCTTGCCTACATCCAGTCATAGAGGCAACGTAGTTCAACAAACAACAAAGACTAAAAAGTGCGACTGACTTTGACTCTATTTTTTTGGATTTTTGAAATGTTTTGATTTTTTTGTCTTTTTGAAGTTTTTTGATGTTTTTGTGTTTTCTCAGGTCATTTTGTGATTTTTTTGGATTTTTCTATGGTTTTACGTCTTCAACACAGCTAATGTAAGAACCAATATGACGCACGCCAAGTGTTTACCCCCAGTCGAATATAAGACCAATTAATTATGAATAGGGTAAATGGGGGATATGAAATGCACTTCATGTCAATCATTCCAAGTTATGGTAAATACTACCACTTATTATGAATGGTATATACAAGTGATGGAGACGAAAGATAAGGGATATGTATAGGGATAGGTAATATGTACAGGGATAATTACTATGTATAGGGTAGTGGACTATGTATAGGGATGGGTGCTATATACAAGGAAGTGGACTATGCACAGGGAAATGATTCCTACAAGTAGGCAAGCAAACATGCACAAGAATCCAAGGACAACCATGATCTTACCCCTAGTCAAGCTAAAAACCAATTGACAGGTGATGAGGATGGTGACGATGTTGTTTGACATAGGAATGACACATCCCAAAACAGCATGAGGATGATGATAATGTGACTAAAGGATCAAGGTTTGCAGCCAGGCTAGAAACAAAGCTAATGAATGTTTTGAATGATGCACTAGGATGCATAGAAAGATTGTACGGATTGGGCTTGTTGCATTTGGAATGACTTTTTAGGATTAGATGGTATGATGGAAGATCCTTAGACCATTGACAAGGGAAAAACCAAGGCATGTGATAGGTATTTCATATAAGGATAACTCATTTGGAAAAATGCTATGAAGGCTATGACATGATATTTCATGGATAGTGTATGACCAAAGGATAGACATGTTAAGAGTTTTTCCAAAGCATGATTTATGTTTGCACCCCCAATCCTTATCAAGATCAAAGTAGGTGGGAAAATGGGCATGAGTGGTAGGGCTTAGATGGATAGAGGGAAATGTCATAATAAATGTCATACAAAGGGTATGGGAGATGAGACAACTTGCCCCCAAGTGTAATAGTCCACATAGATAATTTCTTACACATGATGCATGTTTGCAAAGTTTTCATCATGGTACTTATCCAAAGCGCCATAAGAATAGTTTTCACTGTTGGATGAAATTTTTCTCTTGACTTTTTTTTTTTTTTTTGTTCTTTTGGTGTCACCAAGATGCCTGTTTACCAAGTTTTCATCAAAGTGACTTTTTTTTTCTTTTCTTGGATGGTCTTGATGCTTTAGATGATCACTGATTGTGTCCAATCCATTGATGGTGTTGATGTAGAGACTGGTGCCATGATATGCCAATAATAACCTTGATGAAGTAGTTGCCTTGTTAGGATCATAGCACTTGCATACAATTGATTGATGTCATTGTGATCCTTGTTGACACTAGAGTTGGCCTTATCAAAATACACACATCGCGATAGAGTGCCATGGGAGTCCTTACAATAAAGAGTTGCCGCCAAGATGCGACGGATTTGTGACATAGGATTTTTAGACTTTAGGTGAGATGTAGGATTATGATGGATGATGGTAGACGCATTTGGCAATTTAGATGTAGGAATTTTCATTTGCCAAACTTGGGGTGATGGATGATGGAGACTGGGTTTCAAATTGGGATAAGTTTTGGAACCATGACTTTTATATGCCTTGTATGATGACCATTTTGAAGGAGGTGGACATTTATTATATGTGGGAGTCCTCTTTTCTTGTAGCTCCACATTTTGATTGACTTTTACTTTTGAACTATTTTCTTTGCTTGATCCATTTTTCTTTGGGATCCATTTTAACTTTATTTGTCCACTTGGATTTTTGATTGATTCAATGGCCTTTGATATTTGATTTTGAACTTTGAATTTGTAAGACTTTTGTTTTTGTTGGTTTCAAATGGAAGGTTTATTCATATTGGAATGACAATTTATGGTATGGATGGAAGGAGTGTTGGCAACAACCTTATGGTAAGAACTACTCATAGCCTCCATTTTGATGTTTGTATCAGATAAAGTTGCCCCCAATATTGAGAAGATACCATTAACATCATTAGATTTGTTGACTGAAGGATAACCAAGACCTTGATTTCTAGGATTTTTTTGAAACTGTATTGGTTCTAGAATTCCTTGCTCATGTATGCCTAGTCATTTTTCTTGATACTGCATGCTCTGACAGATTCTATTTGCGATGGGGTATTTTTCATTTTGGAAGCAAGATGCTAACCCATCATTGTGTTTGTGGAAACTGTTACATGGAATCTTCTCCTCTACAAGAAAGCCTAATTTGATAAAAGTGGATGATCCTAGTTGATAGGATCTCTTATCTTCATTGACATGTTGGATATCTTTGGTGTGATTTTGTGACATATCAGATTCAGAGGATTCTACTGGTGCTTCCAACTCGATGTTGAAACTATCTTTATGGTCATTGTCATAGAGTCCAATGAACTCAGCTATAGCTTGATCATTTGCAAATATATCTAGAGTAGAAGACTCTCGTTCTAGAGGAATATCATCTTTGTGTTCAAAGGAGGCAAGTGTCTCATTTTGGGAAAAGGATGCATTTGGTACTTGGATAGGTTCGTCTTCAAATGTTTGATCATGAATGGCATAAAGGTCAAGGAGTGGATCATTTTGGACTTCTTGCTCAATAGTAGTGTCTTGATCAAAGACAGGTTTGTCTTGAATAATATGGTTGGGAATGGAATCTTGATCAAGGATAAGTGTATTTTGGATGCCATGATTATCTAGAAGGACTTCTTGGATGGACTTAAAGATAGGGTCATGGGATAGACTTCTTTGATCTTGATAGGAAGGTGAAGCCATGACGTCATGCTTTGGACTTTCCATTTGACATGTATCCTTAAGTTTAGTAGATGGGATGTGACTTTGGAGACCATGAATAGATGTATTTTCATGACTAAATGTAGACTGAGATGGAGTGGCTTGGAAGGGATTAGTGGATGGACTAGGATAGGACATGGAGGTTTGGAAGGAATTAGTGGATGAAGGACTAGGATAGGACATGGAGGCTTGGAAGGGATTAGTAGAAGGTTGGTTTCCCTTGTCAAGGTTAGGATAAGGGTGATAAGTAGATGTTTGTTGTGGATTCATGGCATGGATTATGCTAAGGGACTCTTGATAATGAGGGTAGATGGATGGAGGACTAGGACTTATGGATTGTTGGTAGGAAGGGTATGTGGGTGGTTTACCATGGGTTGACGTTGATTGGCATTTGGATTGGATAAATTGTCTTTTGAAGTCTATGGCCTGTTGGAATTGACCATTACGGAGTAACTGATATTCAACTTGACTAGCACGCATATCAAGGTAAATTGCAGACATGGTGGTGAGGTTATGATGAAAGATGGAGTATGACTAAGGTATGTGATATGAGGCCTAAGGTATGACAATAAAAAGAGTAACTTAAGTCTAAGGTATGCAACCTAAGATATGTTTTTGGGATTTTCTGAATGCAAAATAAGGAATGTTCTAAGATGACACTAGTCTAAAATGACAATATCTAAAGATGTAAAGTCTAAGCAAAACTTCTAAGGTAATCAAATATGTAAACCCAAGACAAGGGGACCAACTACCTAAAGTCTAACCAAAGCGTCAATTTAGTTAAGTCAAGGAACCAATGTAGGACAAGGATCAAAGACAAGTTGAGTTTCCTAACTAGACTGATGAGCTAGGAGGACTCTCTGTAGGACAAAAGATAAAATGATAAGACTAGGTTCAATGACAAAGTTCGTTGACGCTATGATTTTTCTAAAGTGTAGATGATGGACGTATCCTAAAGTTTGTAAAAATGACTTTCCTAGAAGTTTACTCCAAAGGAAAAATGTATTCTAAGATGAGACCAAACTCTGAATTAGGACAACTATGGTAATGACTAAATGAATCTAAAGGATGCAAAATTGAGCAAATCATTTCAGGTTTTTGTTCAAGGACTACTTGTGGAAAGACAACTAAAACTGGTATAACCGTGTTGACTGGATAGTGACTGTGAATTCTAGTTTTTTGATAATCAGACAGATGCATTGCAGGATCTCACATATGCGGTCAAGTTTATCAGTTGCGGTTTTCCGGTGATCAATTGCGTTTCTCTGGTAAAGTTCAAAGTGTGACTCTGACAGATGCGACTCGTAATGACAGTTGTGACTCAAAATATATCATATGCGGTTCTTCGCAAAGCAATTGTGAGCAAATCTAGCAGGTGTGACTCTATGCTAAATAGATGCAACCCTAACTGACAGATGCGACTCAAAGTTAAACAGATGCGACTCAAAGTAAAATAGATGCGACTCTAACTGACAGATGCGACTCGAAGTTAAACAGATGCGACTCTAAAAATCAATTGCGACCTTCTAGTGAACAGTTGCAACTCTCTATGAATTTTCAGTGATCTAAGATTTAAAACTGACTCTGTTTTCTGTGATCAAATTTTGGCAAACAAGAACAATCATAAGACAAAGTATTTTCATTTTAATTTTGGACTCAAAGAACGTTTAATTTGACAACAAACAAGCACATCCTAATAGGCCAAAAGGCCTAGGGTTTGTATACTTGGTATAGCCCACCAAAATACCCCGGATTGATGATAAACCTTCTCGAGAGCGAATAGCTTAGAAATTTGGTGGCATTGGCTCCCCTCCACAGCTCATTAACATCTTTCGAGCACACCAATTTTGAATTCTTTGGGCAATGACCTCCCAAGAACTGCTATCTCTACTCAAGGGGATCAGTAGTGAGTGTCTAGTGTCTTCGGGCATGATACTGTACCCTGCACTATACCAAGCAACAGCCAATAGAACGGTTGGACACTAAAACAAAAGATGTTTAATACAAGCATTCCATTCGTGGGGAATGATCCATGCGGCAAGAGTCCCCTTTCGGATCCATCTCGTCGGAACCACACTCGTGATTCTTGGGTTTTCCCCAAGAACCTACTTTTATATACTGGCTAGAAGTCCCTTGGGTTCAGGGTGCTACAGGTCTGAGTCATCCTGGGGTGAGTACTTTTTCCCACTAGAACAAGCCCAAGTTCTAGAGTTGGTAACCATTTCTCTTACACCCAGGATCACACGAATGCGCAAGAGGAGAGGATACTTCGATGTACCAAATCGTGAGGGTAATTACACAGATGTGCTTTCGCACCAAACACAGTAGACAATTGTTAATTTTAATCCAAATGAAAGATTTGCTACACTACCAAACAATCTGTTTCAAAATTTTAACTAGGGTCTTCGACATGTGTTTTGCAGAAAGATTCATTAGTAGTTTTCAATATTGTCTTCGTCAATCGTCCTGCAAAAACTCGTTAACTCCTCAAGACACACGCTAAAAACAGAAGATTAGTACAAAAAACTTAAATAAAAATAGCAAACTAAAATAGTGATAACTTCCTCAAAACTAAACAAAATTTTAAATCATAGATATCTATGGAAAGCTAAAAAATAGACCTTCAAAACTCAGAAAATGTTTTGGAAAATCCTATAAGACAAAAGTGTTATAAACAAAAGAAAATTTGCGTTTTAACAGTTAAAGCTTAAAAAATTGTGATCACTAAAATAGCCATAACTTTCTCAAATCTTAACAAAATGTTAAATTGTTTGAAGTTCTAGAAAGCTGAAAATGAGATCTACAAAACCCAGAAAAAGTGTTAAAATATTTTATTCGCCCATTTTTCTGTGCTCAAAAGAAGGTGACGGGATTTCATATGAATTTTTGGCTGTAACTTGCAAAACAACGAAAATAAACAAGAAAACACACAAATTTCTCTACAATTCACGTCGGGTTCACCAAATGTAATGCCAAGAAAGTGCACAAGACAAAGATTAAGAGCAAACATGCAATACAAATCTAAAATGCAAATCTAATGCTAAGCAACAAAGAACAAAGGATGTCAAAAACGTGAACAAACTGAAACAATCTCACCAAATTGCCACGTATTTCCATGATTCATCTCGATTGCCCTTCTCCATTTTTCTTGTGTAGTATAATTGCCCTCAGATTTTTCGTAAGTTCGTGCAAGTATAGCCTATGATAATGATTTTAGCAAAACATCAAAGATTCAAGATAAGTGCTCTCAAAAGTTATAAGATTTCATGAGAGAGTGAAATGAAGAATGATAGATCAATTTATAGAAAATTGATTATTCGAATGATAGGCCAAGATTGAAAGATCAATGGACAGTTGAGATTGACAGATTGGGCATGCATTCTGATAACTGTCAGTAATGACATGAGTAATACAAATTAGAAATAGAATTAAAGATTAAATAAATGATTTAATCTTCAGTTCGGTATTCAAAAACAGAAGAATTGTCTTTGCATGACAAAGATAAAGATTGATTAAAGCAACTCTTGTTCGAATGCATGCACAAGGTTTAATTAATTAAATAGGAATATTTAATTAATCCGCATGTACACGCAAATAAGTTAGAACTGGATGATTGAATGATTTGACGAAGAGATTACTCGAGAATGCCACTCAAACATTAAAGTAAGAGTTAACTGAGCAATTTGAATTAGATGTCGAGTCGAGTCAAAGTGAATACTTAGATAACTCACACAATTATCTAAATATAGAGGAATGCGTTAAAATAAAATTCATGAATTAAATAATTCATTTAATTCAAAATTTGATATTTGAAGAATAATTAAATAAATAAGATTTATTTAATTAAATGATGAAGGATTTAAATGAATAATTAAATAAATAAAGAATTTATTTAATTATAGTTGAAATATGATAAAGAGTAAAATTAAATAAGAATTTATTTAATTTGACAAGAAGGATAAGGTTAATTAGTAACATAATTAAATAAAAAGTGTTTATTTAATTAATCAGATAGAATAAAGAAAAGTGTGAATTAATTAAATAATTAAAATTATTTAATTAATAGAAGAATTAACAGAAGATGAATTAATTAAATAATTAAGATTATTTAATCAATAGAATAATTAACATAAGATGAATTAATTAAATAATTAAGTTTATTTAATCAATAGAAGAATTAATGTTAAGATAAATTAATTAAATAATTAAGATTATTTAATGAATAGAAGAATTAACAGAAGATGAATTAATTAAATAATTAAGATTATTTAATCAATAGAAGAATTAATGTTAAGATGAATTAATTAAATAATTAAGATTATTTAATCAATAGAAGAATTTATGTTAAGATGAATTAATTAAATAATTAAGATTGCTTAATCAATATAAGAATTAATGTTAAGATGAATCAATTAAATAATTAAGATTATTTAATTAATAGAAGAATTAACATTAAGGTGAATTAATTAAATAATTAAGATTATTTAATCATGACCATGAAGAATAGGAATTATGAAGAATATTGAAGTCGCAGGCTTAGACCAAATTTCAGTGTCTACAGTATGAATCCTATGCACTACAGCAAGCCATAGCTAAAATGCATGTCTCTATCTAGGCTATATAGGTTATCTCGTGTGTCCTCAATATATGCTAGGTACATGAGGAAAATATGTGAGTGAGGTACTAGAAAATCGGACCAACCTTGCACACCTTATCTAGGTATCACCCTAGCTTTGATGCTTCGCTAGACACGACGTGACTAGATTGGGGTACAACTTTAGTTCTCCCTCCTTTATATACCCCGACAACACATGGTTGGAATCGTTCCGTAGGCGATGAAATCCCAGGAAGGTTCTGCTAAAGGAAGAAAATACTAGATGCTTCTGCTAGTCGCCGGGCTCACACGTAGCGCAAGGGGAGAGCTTAGATGCACTAGCACCTGCTAGGTAGACTAGACTGGACTAGAACAAGTTGTGATTTATTGTCACCCAGGATCACCGAAAGGTGCAAGGGGAGTGGATACGTCAACAACTTGCTCCCAAGCATAACAAATAGGGTTAATTGACCCTTTAATTAAGCTACGTGTGCCAAAATTAGTATGAAAAACAACAGAAAAAGTTAACTAATGGGTCTTTGATCGATCATCCTATGCAAAATAGATTAGTATTTTTAACCACTAGTCTTCGTCAAACATGTGACATTGTTGCGCAAATCATTAGTAAAATACCACAATCACCGATGAACAAGTTAGCTGGTCAATACTAGAAACTAAAATCGTATTATAGCTTAAATTGAGAAATTTAAGATTCAAGATAATTACCAATTTGCCTCAGTGTGAGGCAAGTCCACCTGTGGCTAAAGGTCATGTTTGGGTGGATGAGCGAATTCACTGTTACCTGTTCAAGTGGATGGGTGTATTCGATTCCACCTCTATAACCGCTTCAAACTCGCCTCTATAATCAGCACTGTTTCCCATTCCTGGTGGTTCTACATGTACCCACCTTTGTGTCAAGTGATTTCACCTATTGGTTCAATTCTACCCTTTTCACGAAAGGGCAAGATCGTGTTCGCCTATGTTTGATGCAAGTTTTCCTTTGTAATTAGAAAATTCACCCCTTAGGGGTGGATTCGGCTCTACATATAAAATATGAACCTGCAAAATTTAAAACAATAGCAAATAGTAAAAGTAGACTCGTGACGTGGGTCCCACCGAGCATGCCAAAAATGTGTGCAAGTGAATTATAACCTAGGAATGCAAAACAACAATGGAAATGCAAGGTGGAAAACACAAACAAAACACTCAATATTGGCCTAGTTGAATTTAAACAATAACACAAGAAAATTAGAACCTTTTAACTTGTTTAGATTGAGAAATTTGGTTGGCCCTTTGATTGTTTGATTTGTGTGCTCTTTGATGGAAAAATAGCTTAAAACATAGTGCAAAATGTAGCTAAGATGATGATGGATGCAACGGAGATTGTGGGTATTGTGAAAGATGGAAGATGGGAGCACAATGGATACTGCAACAATGGAGGATGCTTGGATAAGTGTATGCTTGCTAAGTGTGCTTGGTTGATCGCAAAAGGGGATTGATGCAAATGAGGGAAAATTCCACCATTTTTAGGGGAAGTGCCTCTAAATGAATGGATGGTCAAGATCAAGCCAAGATGGACAAGATCAAGGGCTAGGGTGAGTTGAGAACTTGCAAGCCCTCACATCTTGACATGTGGTAGGTGAGATGGAAAAAAGAGATGATGTGGACATGACATGGAGGTACTACATAATACCTTTGGATTTGGACAAGATCTCCTCATAAAGGAGGTATTTGTCCACATGTGGGTAAGACGACATGTGAGGAATTAAAAATTCCTCAAAAGTCCTCATGGGGATGGGAGAAGGAATTTTAAATTTCTAAAATGCATTTAGAAAATAAATGTGAATTAAAAATTCACATAGGGAAGGGGTTGCCTTCTCCAAAAGGAGAAAGAATTTAATGCAGTTGACTTAGGACACATGCCATAAATGGCATGGAAATTAGGTTGACCTAATTAAGTGATTAAGGTTGTGCAAATGCATGATTAGACGAATTAATAACAGATTAGATGCAAGTGATAGATTATGGAGGATGTGACCCTAATGATGATTAGGGGTGTGCACATCCTAATCAAAAATTAATCAAATTAACCTAGATTAAAAGGAATTATGGAGGATGTGACATTTGGAGAGAGAAGAATTTGAATTGAAAATTGATTTAATTCATAAAGGCTAAAGTGACTAAATTAAATAAATTGGGTATTTATTTAATTTAGAGAAGAAAGAAGATAAGGTATTTAATTGATTTATTAAATACCTTAGGGGACATTAGAATAAAAGAAATATTATTCAAATAATAGATTATTTAATTAATGTGGATGAGGGATGTGGAATAGAGGAATAAAAGAGGTGAATTTGACCATATGGGGGTGGTCAAATTCAGGTGTCTACAGTTTGCACAAGGTACACTAGCACTATATGGATCTACAATTTTTTTAAATCTATTTTTCAAAACATATTAATATTTTTTTACCTCCATACAACCTAATTGGGCTAGCCTACAGAGGCTTATGCCACAAAATAATTATGTCAAATATTTTGTGATACGATAATATAGTTGTATGAATGATGAAGGGGAGAAATTGTTTCCAATGGCCCAAGGAAAAGTGCTCTATATTTTATGTTTGGATAGTTGATCTATGCTTTTGGGGATTTTAGATGCAATGGTAGGGGTGATTTTGCCCCAAATTATTTTGATTCCCAACAAAAAAATCTTCCTTCAAATCCTTGTAGATCTAGTGTTATATGTCTAATTTGGACACAATAAAAGGAAAAAATAACTTTCTTAGACACCTTGGACTCAATGGTGTGATTAGATTTACCCCATCTAGCTCCAATATATACCTACAATAAAAATCCAAAAATAGAAACCTTCAAGGATATAGTATTTGTCTCAAGTTTTTTTAGTTTTTACTCATCGTTCGATGCCAAAAAAGAGCATACTCAACTTTTCATCAAAATACAAGATTTGCAACCCAAGTCTTCAAAAAGGATAAGAAAAAATACTATGAGATCTAAATGGAGATAGCCAATTAAGGTCAAGGAGCTCTAATGAAAGCACAAAAAGACCCAAAATGAGAGAGTAGTCCTTTTTTATCAAGGGATGAAAAGGTGCAAATGAGATTGTGATACAAGATTATATGAGGTGGATATTGTATATAGGATACACCATCAAAATATGTGAATGTACAACCAATATGGGATAAAGGAGATGTACTTGCATTTATGTAGCACAAATCCACCTAATAAGGAAAGTGCAAGTCACATGTGTGAATGCAACTTATAGAAGTAAATGTATTCTATTACAAGTGTAATTAATTGAATGCAATAATATACACCAACAATTAGAACAATTTATGATAGCAGTTGGCTAAATCTTAGGAGGTTGGTCACGAGGTGTGGTACAAATTTATGATGCTTTATATGGGGTCCACCCGATTTTATCTAAAAAACAATTAGATCAATTTATAAAATTTATGATCTCCAATTTTATATTTCAAATAAATTTAGTAAATTTGATTTAAAACTTATTATTATCTAATTTTATCACTTTTACATTTTAGATAAATTGAATCAAATTTATCCAAATCTATATTTCGGACAAATTTAGTTCAAATTAATCTTTTAAAATATTTAATTTAATAAATTAAATTTACATAAAAATTATATCAATTTTATTAAATTTTATAGATTAAATTTATATAAAGTTTTTTTAATTTTAATTTTATATAAAATTAGGGGTGGCCTAGAGAGGAATATTTGATACCACTAACTAGCTATTATATTGAATTAATGAGGAAGGATTGAGGGGCTATTTATGGCAAGAAAAGATTCACAATATGAAGCATTTGTTGGGCATCCCCATTAAGAGAGAGGGTCATAATATAACTATTAACTATAATGTGATGGGGGCCTATTAATTTATATCAATTTTCTAAAAATTCAGTAATAAATTAATTTCAATTTATATCAATTTTAATCAATATCAATATATAAATTAGTATCAACTTTTTATAAAATCCATATATAAAATTTTAGTTCAATTTATATATAATTTGTTAAAGTATTATAAAAAGATTATATCAAATTATATTAAAGATTTATTAGAATTTAGATCAATTGTGTATATTTCTAAGAAACTTTAAAAAAATATTAAAATTTAATTTTTTCATGATAGAAAAACACAAATTATCATCACAAATAAAAAAAATTGTAATGGGTGCAATCAACCAACTCATAAAAAGAACACGCATCTACACAAACAACCCTTGAGGTTATATATCCTCTCTATTTATACAAATGGGTCTAACAAAGAAGAAATAGAGAGGGAAATGGTACCATTCTTTTTATTGGTGATATGATTTTGGTTGTTTAGTTGAAACCCTATTCATCCAAAGAAACTTGGTCCTAGGTCCACCATGTAGGCACCACATGGCTAGTTAGGTGGAGTCTACAAAAAGAAAATGCATTTGCTCAAAAGTGTGACACTAGTTTGTGCTTTTACTTTTCTATCACTTTCACTTATGTTCATGAGTTGACATCATTATCACATGCTAATAATGAAGGCAATAAGGATAATTCTACAGATGATCATTGTGCACAATTCAAACAAAAAGGATTTAGATAATTCACTACATTAGAGGATCTCACATGTATTATATTCTAAAAACTTTTAGAAACACAATCTTATTACTTTAACTCTAATCAAGCCAGTAGATATGTCTAAGTTTGCACCACATATGGCTATTTTTGTGTTTGTCATCATACACATGATGCATCAAACTCAAACATCAAATTCAATATATTATAGACAAAAAGACAATACAAGTTGAGGATGATCATAATGATTTGCATGATGAGGATGATCCTTCTAATTTTAGTTAGCCTATTGGTTATGTTGATAATAGCACACCAAATTGTAGACACATAATGGGGGAAGACTTCATTTGTTAGATATCCTTACTTACCCTTCTTAGTACTTGCTACATTTTTTCCTTATGATTTTCTTTTGTGGCTTTAATGTTATGTTTCCATGTTCTTAGCTAGCATGTGCATGACACAAAGATGCATTTAGTGGTGCATGTTGACACAAAGGACTTTGAACATGTGTTGTGTTCATGTCACATCTTCTTTTTATTTGAATCATTTCTACTTTATCCTTTTTATTTATGCCATATAAGTTGTGATCCTCTTTTCTTAAATCAAACCAAAAAGATTTGGAGAATCCACTACATTAGAGGAGCCTACATGTATTGTCTTCAATTAAGAAAATGGATATGTCTAAGCTTACACCGCAAAGGGCTCAATATTTTTGTGCTTATCATTATGCATATGGACATTCTAGAAATAGATGCATTCAAATTCAATATTTTATAGACAAAAAGATAATACAAATTGGGGATAATCATAATGATTTACATTATGAGGATCCTTCTAGTTTTAGCTAGCTTATTGGTTTTATTGATAATAGCAACCATATTTTAAGCACACATAATAGAGGATGACTTTATTTGTTAGATATCCTTAACCCTCCTTATTACTTGCCATATTTTGTGTTCTTTTCTTTCTTGGATTTATGATTATGTATCCATATTCCTAGTTAGCATGTGGATGTCACAAAGACACTAATAGGGGTACATGTTGACACAAATAACATTGAACGTGTTGCATTATTATCTCATGTCTTCCTTTTGTTTTGTATCATCTCTACTTTGGTTTGTTTGTTTATGCCATGTATATTGTGATCCTCCTTGCTTAATCTTAGATTTGCATTGTGTGTCCTTATACTTTTCCATTTTTTTTGTCATGTTCGTTGTGTATCCCTTATTCTCATTTCACCTTCTATATGATGATGTATGCTTCATTTGCCCACTTTGGAGCATCTTTCCTATATTATTTTCTATGATTTCTTATATCTTATGTTTAGCTTCTATGTGTGCTTGTGTTTCCTTGACAACTTTCCATGGTTTCCCATATTCTCATTTGATCCTCATGGTCGTTTCATGTTTGTCACTTATTATTGCATGTGTTATTTATCTTGCTCCTCTATGGCATGCTTGCATCATAAATGTTACATGTTTATGATGATTACCTCCTATCATCTTTTGTGTTTGTGTTTGTTTTAGCTTATATGCTTTTCCCTATACACATTGTTTTATTTTCATGTTTTGTTATCTATGCATTAATATATTCTCTTTCTATATGTATTCATACTCTACATGATTTGATGGTGTCTCTATGATCCTCATGTTCTATTCTTATCGATATGACGTGATCATTGTGTTTATTATGTTACTTTATCATGATCTTAATACTCCATTTTTTTGCATGATGTGCTTCCATGTTTATGCCACTTATCATACTTTGATTGCATGCTATGCCACTTATCATACTTTGATTGCATGTTATGCTCCTTATCATGTCTATATCTTGTGATCTCATATGATGACTCTTATCATGATTATATCTTGTGATTCCATGTTATGATCACTATCATGTCTATATCTTACAATATTATATTATGATCCTTCTCATGATATGATACTCTGATTTCATATTATGATCCTTATCATCACCATATAGTTTATATCTTATATGTACTAATATGATCCTCATCTATCACCTATTGTTATTTTACCTTATCATTTACCTATATCGGGGATAGACAATGAAATCAACTTGCTTTCTTCCCTTCTCTCACATGTCTTCGTGGTCAACTCCTATTTATATGCTTACATGTTTATCATATGATTGTTTTTTATTAAGTAAAATGGTTTTGAAGGGACTATAAACCTTATACAATAGATAGAGTGGCTCAAAGAATACACAATAAACCCAAAATTGAGGACAATATAATTGCATTCAAGTTGTCAAGTGAGAACCAATACACCTCCAACCAAGTTGCTAAGCTCAAAGGAGTACCCAAGGATCCAATAAAGAATGTCCAACCCGATCCTATTCAATCTCACACCCTTCAATTTGGTGTGGGAATGGGAGATAGATTTGGGAAGCTCTTTCTTACACCTTTGAACAATTGTTTGTGATAAGTTATCAACCAAGTCCTTAGACCTAGGAGAAGTTGGGGCAGTGGATGGGGGGAAGGGGGGTGGGGATTCCCTTAGAAAGCCTATTTGTGGGCACAACAAAAGTGAAGGACCGTCTAGTTAGTGATCCTAAATGTCAATCAATAACATCAAGAGCAAGCAAATGTAGTGTTGAAGCCAAGCATATAATAGGAGCAATGGAAACAATGCACTCAGAAGCCGGACTAAGTAAAGGGTGGACCCACCAATAGGAGTTGAAGGAATTGAAAGGGCAAGATTCTAGATTGAGAAACCCCCTCATGAACATAGCTTGCCATAGGGGAACGAGAAGAGAAGACCCAACATCCTAAGAGAACACATCATCCAAAGAGGAAGCATTAATAGTCAAGTGATCTTCATAGGCATTCTTCCACCACGTGGTTGCTCCTTTATAGTAAGAGAGTGGAGAATCAAAAGATAGGCGAATAAGTGGCAAAACATTATCTACATCTTAAGGAGATACCTAAATAGTCAAATGGTTGAGTCCAAGGCCTATCCCCACCATCAAAACAATATCCTCGTGAAGAGCTTTGGAGATATCTATGTATACTAAGATATGAGCAAATGTAGAGTGATCACATAGGAAGTAGTTGATTCAACCTTCAAAAAATGACCAATAGCATTACCAATGGTCTCATAGTAGGAATCTTCCTAAAACCTCATAGTAGAAATCTTCCTAGAATTTGAGAGAAAGATTTAGAAGTTGAACCTGCACTAACCAAACATTGAGAAGTTTAGAAATCAGATTGAAGGAGGTAGAATAAGGCTTAATCAAGAGAGAGTGCTCTCCTCACATTCATAACCTATTGTCAAGCACCAAATCTCATTCCTTTGAAGCAAGGCTGCAATGAAGAAGCCCTTGACACAAGGGAAAAGCTTGATCAAAGGCTTCCAACAATCCAAAACCAAATTGTGTAGGTTAGAATGAGGACACAAGAAGTTCAATCTATAGACCAAGCCCTGTTTAAACTGAAAAAAACACATTTTCAATCACGTCTTATCCACAAACCACCACGAAAGAGGAATTGTGAACAAAAGATCGAATATTGTCTCATAGCGAAGGGCGAGGAGGAACCCCCTAAGCGGGCTATGTTCTCGAAGGACCACAGGCGACCCGAAGCAGTAGCACCGAGCTTCCCATCCACAAACCACCACGGAAGAGGATTGTGAACAAGGGGTCGAATCTAGTCTTGTAGCAAATGGCGTGGAGGAACCCCTAAGCGGGCTATGGTCCTAAAGGACCGCAGGCGACCCTAATCCGTAGCACCAAGCTTCCCTCCAACAACATCACGGCGCCCAAGAGGATCCACAGCCGTCAAAAGAGGACCCCCAACTGAAGCACAGAGGTCAGCTGCCAGAAGAGGTACACCAACAAAGAGGTCAAAGAGCAGCGTGAGAATTGACTGAAGAATCACGAGACGACACGGGAGCATTGTTTGCAAGACCAGGAGTAAAAGAAGCGTCGCCATTAGATACAGTCGTGGGCCCCAAACCTCCAAATTCTCCTGTATTGTTTGAAGTGGCAACCAAGCGACCCCCATTCACAAGCAAGGGTTCAGCATTCAGCAGGGAACGAGAGCAAGAAACGTATTCTTACTTATGATGATACCTGTCTTGTTACTTATGATGATAGGTTACGTGCCTCGTCATTTTATATATACTCTTCCTCTCTTTCAATTATTTCCATTTAATTGGAGTATGTATAGGTCACTCACATTCTTTTGTGAGTTATGTTTAGCAATAAAAAAACTGTGTTCATCCTTATGTCTGAAGGAGCCTTTGTATGGTCAAAGTATTTCGTGTAATTGAAATGTTTTTTTTAATACATAATCTATTATTCCTCTCCTCTATTTTTGCTTTTATAATTTCTTTTCAAACAAGTTGTAATTAGTATCTATTTTAAATGTGAAACAGATGCTACTCATTACAACATGAATTGAAAAATGATGTTGTTACTTTACACAGATTTGTGTCAATTTAAGTATCTACAATATATTTAAGTTTACATGTTGACTATTTGATTTACTTTGACATGCATCCGCCTTGTAATTTGCATGGATATTAAGTGGCCCAAAATGTAATGATGAAAATTGCATATCTTTACCTTTTTTTCCTTATATTTTATTTCCACTTCAATTAATGTCTTAAATATAATAAATAGCTTACAGATGGCATATTATTGCATGAATTTAACTCGTGACATCACACATCCCAATCCCCTTTATCACTAATCTCCAAAGGTTCATTCATGATCTATGACCCCTGGACCTATTATTCATCACATTGGCTTAAGTCACTTTTGCAATCACGTATATAAACATTTAGCTTTTTTAAAATTTAAATTTCTAGTTTGTCTATCACTTCACTAATTGTTGTCAGCCAACCTAATGTCCATTTTGTTGATTTGTGGACTTTGTTGTTGTAGTTAAAGATACATTGGCTCATCTAAAACCATGTTGAATGTTGCAATGTGAGAAGAACATCTAAAATTAAGGGCTTAAAGAAGAATCTACCATGCATTTGGCTACTTGTGACATCATCTAAAGACCATCGCATGATTACTTGTCTTCAATCTTATGCTAAGAGTTTTAAAGTCAATTTGTTAAGAGTTTAATCAAGGAGAACTTAACCCCTCCAATATGACAGATTACCTAAAAAAATTCTTAAAAACTTGTCCTTATGCACATTCAAATATCAAGAATCAAGGCAAGAAAATTCTAACAATCAACCAAATCAGATCTACAAATTTCAATTCAAGTCTGCATTCAAGTTCACACTCATATAAATGATCCAAAGCAAAAATCAGTTTATTTATAGAATCTAAGATCTTCACTTAGCGACCTTAAAATTTTGTAATATTGGTCACTTAAACTTCTAACATGTAGCACAAAAATCTCCATCATTAAACTTTGAAGCATATGCCAGATTTAATTTAGCTAATTTCAGTTCTCAATCATACCTCTAAATTAAATTAATTGAATCACATTACTTCTCATATTCATTAAACCCAATCTTACTAAAGAAATGTATTTTGTTTCTTTACAATCTTATTAATATCAACCTAATCTTACTAAGGAAATGTGTTTTGTTTCTTTACAATCTTATTAATATCAACCTAATCTTCCTAAAGAAATGTATTTTGTTTATTTACAATCTTATTAATATCAATCTGTAATCCTCCATTAGACCCAAACAGCCAACAAAAGTTTTTTTAAAATGCGAGACATTTGGCATGCTTCACTCGGAAGGCACTTTAAATTCTATAGAATGGTTTCGATTAATATCTTAAAAGGGGCTTCCCACATCTTACCCTTTCAAAAGTGTTAACATCGAAAAAAATGAACTCGGATTTGAAGGGTTTGACAACCAAGTTCATCAAATTTTGGAAAATTAGAGTATTTGTGATGCCAAAGTGCATAATCAAAATCTCTAATACACTTCCTTTGCACACAAGAATGTCTCTAATGGCTCCTCTCACATAATCCTGATTTGTTGGTAAGGAGAATCAGAACACAGATCTTCTTTGGCAGAAATTCTTGAATTGTGCATTTCATCTGGTAATAATCAATACGTAGATCAGAAGCTCATCTTTTCAAGGTTTTACTTATTCTGTCATCTGGCACTTCTTGGACCATGTGTTCAGTCTCACTCCTTCCAGGACCAGGATAGCGATATGGCTCATAATAGATGGTTGGACAAATATAATCAATGTAACAGCATGATAGGGATCATAATATGGGATCGTGTTAGCTTGGCAGTCTCTCAAAAATTCTTTTCATGTTTGTCAAGTATGGCTTGTCGATTGTATGGACTCATATTTTCTTCTTGGAATTTCATCAAGTAGAGTTTACTGCCAGATCAGCTAAGATAGGATGTGATTACCTGATGAAACATACTATTACTAAACCACAGCTTAAGAGGGTGTCTGATTGTAACTGGTTGGTGCTTAAGGTAGAGGCACTGGTCTCCAAGAACTACCAATCCTCACAACCAGACCACCATTTACCAACATGAATCCAACCATTATTGTGTGGATTCACATATCCAAGCAAAGTCAGGTGCACCTAAAACATCCTCACTTCCATTGACTGGATACATGCCATATCCTGCTCTATGTACATCAGGAAGGCACACTGATTTCCCTTATTTATGGATGTGCATATGGCAAAACGAAATAGTTTATTAAATTCTTAAGAAAACATATGCTCAACATTAATTTCTGATGGAAAACAGACCATAAAAATATTAAATACACTACTTCCAAATAACGATGGTTGCTATCAAGAATGTACGTGGATATATTGAATCCAAATATGTGGTGTCCTGTTGCAAATTTTGTACTCTTACTAATTTGTAAACCAGAAGCTATTCTGAATCCAAATTCGAAAAGCAGCGATGACAAAAAAAAATTGCTCAATGTAAGATATTTGGGACAGAGAATCGGTTATGCAGAAGCGTATGATTAGTTTACAATATTTAGTTACAGAAAAATTCAAATTTCGTGCAAAGATGACTGTGCTCTAGAAATGACATATTATCGTACTAGCAATCGCACCTTGGTGTGCAATGGGTACGCCGAAGAGGTGTGGCAAGTCAATTAGAAAAAAGTTAGTTTATTTTTTTGGCTCATAGGTTAGGTAGTTGGACGTGGCATTCTCCAGAACAGTTCACGTGCCTTGTTTATTCTTCCACATCTTGCATACATGCCTAGCGGCTGCAGGCAGAGGGCAATTGAAACCGTAACAGATCTCGCATTTCATCCTTTGATGCATTTTGTGTCTGTTTTTTCTCATTCTGCTCTTGTTCTGCTTCATTGTCTTTGCCTTTGGTTTCAAGACAACAGAAGGGTATTTCTGTACTACCCTCTCAAAATCTCATTGGAAGTACTGCCTCTGGTTCCAATCGTGTCGGAATTCTGTGGGTGCTGTAGTAAGTGTATTTGTGTCAACCAGAATCTAATCATCATAGAGGTTTCTGTAGCAAGAACAAAAACGAAAAATCACTCCATTTTTTTGTATGAATTTAGATCCTCCAAATGGTCCAGGGGCGCTGACATGCCCACAGCAACAACTCACTTTGCCTGCTGTGCATCACCTGAGGGACTGATTTACATTGCAGGGGTGAAGGATAATGATGAGAAATCTGAATTTGGGGCAGCGGTTTATGATGTTGAACAGAACAAGTGGCAGCTGCTTCCTGATATGAATCAATCAGGAGGTTTTACTGGCGCATTTCTTGATAATAAATTTTGGGTTTTGAAAGGCAACTTGCAAGAGGTTTTTGATGTAAACACAAGAACATGGGCGTTACAGGAAAGTGCATCACAACATATGAATGATGGAAAGTTTGTGGCTGCGTTTGGAAAGATCTATTCCTTTATGGAAAGAGAAGTTTGGGAGTACGACATTAAATGAAATGCTGAAAAGACAGTAGATTTACTTCCTTGAACTCTAAAGTTGCCATTGTCTGGTGTGTTACTTAATGCAGAGACAAGATATAGCGTGGAATATAATAATTGCAGCCTGCAGAAGATAGCGTACAAACACAATGCCTGAATGAAAGGAAAATGGTGCAATGTACGTTGCTTCATCTGTTTCCGTTGGATGCGGCAGTGTTACCTTTTGAGTTGATGTTAAGGGGAATGATCATTCGGATGCAACAGTGCTGTGATTTGATGTTAACGGCTCAGATGAAATAAATGGTCCTGCATACCTTCTGCGGAAGAATGAGACGTTGATTCAAAGATTTTGCTGAAGATTTGTTGAAGAGACTTCATAGAGGGAACACCTTCGGCGTAATAATGAGAAAACATTGGTAGCAGTTTTCCTGTAATTTGTTCATAGTTAGAAATGCTTTAGGCATCTTGTTGCCATGTATCTTGCATTTTCAGCTCCAAGCAGAGATACTGATTACAGAATATGGCAAATAATTACAGCTACGTCTCTCAGTATGGTAGATGTTCATACCTTTCAACCTCTGCAAGTGTCATTGACCTTTTTCTGTAATTTCCTTGTAGTTAGAAATGTTTTAGGTATATGGTTGTCATGTTTCTTAAATTTTAGCAGAGATGCAAATTACAGAATATGTGAGATATGTATGCCCTTCATTATCAGCGAGCAGCATTAGCACTCGCAAACGTATCTGCTTCACAGAAAAACCACACTATCAACATTATTCTTTTTCTAGATTTGCATCTCTTGTGACGTATTAAAATTCTTATTTTGACCTGACTTCTTCTCTAAGTGGAGAACCTGCCTCGTGGAGAACTGTATGTTTTCCCTATTTAATTTCAACCATTTCAAGAAGATGCAAGCAAAGCATAAGCATTTCACTAAAAATAATTCATCACTGAGTTTCTAAACACTGGGGCAGTGTTTTTGCTCTGCAGTCTGCACAGTAGTAACTTTTCCTCACTACTCATGCAGGAATCTGGCAACTCCTTGCATGGAGAGAGCTTTATTTGCCAGTCATAAGTTTATTTCCGCATATTGGTTTATATTTTCAAATTTGACTTGATCAAAGGATCACAAGACATTTTATAATAGCATGCCGATGCTTTTATACATAATAGGTCTAGTTGGTCAGTTGTACACATGAAAGTTTTTAATACATTAACATGTCGCAAGTTTAAGATATTCAAAGTGGATTTGAAAGCTGATAACATGCAGAAGAGTGGATCCAATTCTGTAGAGTTCTAAAATTAAGTAAAACCAGCATACGATTGGTACATATCACTGGGGTTTCCTGAACAGAAAATTGCAGAAACGAAGGCATACCCAGGACCTTCCCTCATTTTGGGGGATCACCCCAATTCTGGAATGCCAAGAGGATGAGCAGGCATCCCTGAGGTTCCTCGACCATCTCATGGACATCATGGCTCATGACATCCCTGACGGCCTACATTTTAAAAAATAAAAAAACAAAAAAGTAGAAAGCTAAAAAGCTAACAACAATTTTTTTTTTATTTCAAAATATTGATTTTATATATTATTTTAGTAGCTGTGCCCTGGCCGCACCCACAATCCAGAAAAAAAAATTGCCGTCCCGGCACACCCCCATCTATCTGTCCACAAAACTCAGAGAAACACAGTAAAATGTCATGAAATAGGTGTTGCTAAAATGTCATGAAATAGGTGTTGCTAAAATGTCATGAAATAGGTTTGGGATGGCATTTGCCTCCATGAAGATCTTTACAGGAAAGGCATTTTAGCCTTCTGACAGAGAGAGAAAACCGCATACAATTAGAAGATTTAATATAAAGAAAGAAAACGATGTACCATTCCAGATGCCCATATTTACCATTTCCATGCTTAATGTCTTTTTGCAATTAAGCCATTTCATATTATGTCTAGGTCTCAAGCGTTGAAACAAGATACCTCATGCTTGATTTATTTCAGTAAATATAGATTGGCCAATTTTGAAAAGGAGGGAGGGGTCAGCTAAAATGCCTGAAAGTGGAACGAGTTAAAATACTTGACATAGTTGGACTGAAAAAAGACTGAAAGAGCAAAATGCAGTTATCCTGCACCTCTTACATACATTTGACATTAGTCATACTTCCATGTGTTTGACTTAAAAGTTAAAACTCTATTTAGGTCCAAATTGAAAACTCGAGATAATTCAAGAGAAAAGTACATGCATTCAGTATCAATCAAAATGGATGCTCAATCAAAAGATTTAAATTTTAAATAGAAGAAATATCCCAATCATACTTTGGCTGTGCATACACCTCATACTCTGTAGGTCCATCAACAATACTGTCAATGGTCCGTACACCCTCCAGTATATGTGGTGGAAAACCATTTTTTGTTGAGGAGATTAATTTATCAATGCCACATTTAAAACAATAAATTATGAGCGTCACAAAAGTACACAGAAATTGCAGCTTCCCAGAATCTCCTCGGACTGAGAAGAAGAATAGCATAGATAGCAGGAAAAGAATCACACAGAGTCGCATTATTCTCAGTACAGTTGTCATGAGCTTTCCATCATTGCCTGCTGGTAGTCCATGAACACGATACACAAAGAGAAAATTGTATTTGTCCACCACATATCGATACCCAAAGTAACATGCACCTACAGGTAGCACAAGAGGCGCGAATGCAGAATAAATTAGGGTTAGCGCAAAGATTGTAAGATTAAATGCATAATACTGAGCAAAATCAAAAGTTTGAATCATCGGATGGTGCTCTATTTTGCTAATTGGATAGACTGATAGATCTCCTCCGTGCAGATCAAGCCCATTTACACCCTCCCTTTGAGGTGAGCCATTATCTCCATCATCACAACTGAAGTAGCTTTGCGATAACAGTGATGCTTCCAAATTGTCCTCTTGACTCTCTGTGGCATACACCTCAGTTTCTTCATGTGTCGACTGTAGCAAGCCATTCTTTCCAAACTTTTGCAGCTTTTTCTTTATCCAAGGAATTGGAGCTAACAAATCAAAAGATATACCCAGAAAAGTGCTTGTAATCAGAAAAGCAAGAGAAGATAGACAGGACCTGGTCAAAAAAGATGCACTCATATACTGCTCGATCTTCTTGCAATCATTACCATCCATATAACATTGACCCATCCGGAGAAGAGCACCCTCCAATGATGACTCCACCAGTACTCGTAGAAATATCAAATTAACAAGGAAAAAGCAAAATGTTTTTACCAATACAGCCTGATGCTCTCCCGAGACAGTCAAATGGCTTTCAATCTTGGAAAGTGATGATAGAGCTGCAGGAATAACTATGTACATGCTTAAAAAAATTAGCACATTTGGTAAGAACTGGAAAAAAAGAGCTGCAGCCCAGCTTGAGCTCTGCACCCAAGCCAACCACGATGCTGCATTGTCCATTGCCTCTGCATCAATAATTCGTCCAGCACTCTGTAATGCAGTTATTATTGCAAGCGGTGAGCTGCAAAATAATAGTAATACAAGAAGGCTAGCATTCACAATCACCCTGCGAATTTTCCTTGCAATTTTGCTGGTACCCAAATGACGCCAATATATGTCAGTAGCTGGTGGGGCTCTCTCTACCTTCCAGCGGCTTTTTTCAAGCTGCAACTCCGTAATAGAAACAAACTTTCCAATTTGTGGTCTCTTTTTCTCAGTTCTGGCATCCTGAAGAGCCTTGTTTGCAGTATAAATATCTTTAAAGATGACAAATGCAACCCCAGCACCCTGAGCTCGCCCATCTTTAAAAACTTCCAGCCTGCTTTCAAGTTCTGCACGATGAGCTTCAAGTCTCCTTAATCTCTCTTCCTCAGTGAAACCCAAATGGAAAGCAGCCCACTCCTTAAACCTTTTTAATTTTGTAACAAATTGCTTCCATTCATACTTCAACCTGGCATAATATGAACCATGATGTCGCTCTTCAACAGAAAGATCATTATAGGCCGCTTCATCTTGCTCATAGAAATATAAAAATATGTCACGCTCCTCAGAAATTTCTCTACCATCAATGTGAGCCTGCAACCATGCAATATCATCCCTAACTTTTACCAGCTCTTGTGCAAGATCATCTAGAGAAGCCAAGTCTGGAGGGACTACTACTCTATAAACCTTCCCAGGGTAACGATGCTCGAAGTATTCCTGAATGGCTCTCTTGTCAATGCTCAGTGTCTTTGGAATCCCTTGAATCATAAGGGTGTAAACAGAGACTGAATCGATTGAGAAATTTCCATCATGAAATCTCGTCATGTTCAACCTCTCTTCTAGGGCTTTGATACAGAAATGAACCACACAAACTACAATAATCATAAATATTACATGCATCCATAGTAGAGGGGTCCCTTTCTCAATATGACTGATTGTAGTTTTAGAGAACTGATCTTCCATAGGCACTGTTCCTCCATAGAGGTTCAGAGGCAGGATACCACAGATTGCCAAGAAGCAAATAACAGCAAGAGCAACAAAACTTCCACCCTCCACATAAAGAAACTGTGCTGGATTCGCACCGCAAGTGCGGGCGATTTGCTGACCTGTTGTGTGCCAGACAGCCAACAATTTGGTACCTAAGCCAGCAAGCCCGGGCAATTTGTGATCGCTCCTTAATTTCACACATAGAAATAGAAGCAGACAGCACAGTGCTCCAATCGCTGAGATGTTCAAAAGATACTGTATATTCCCGTACCATGTCCCCTCTCCCGGGGGATCCTCGGAAGGTGCTGGAGACTCCAACATTATGCTACTACCCGTGCTGTTAAATAAGGAAACCCCATTTTCAGATAATGCCATTGCCCCAAATATATACATGAAGAGCAATGATCCACCTAAGCCCTTAGAAAACATATTCTGAAACATCCTGAGATACTGCGGGCGCAATTTACATCCATAAAGCTGCCCTCCTCCCCTTGTCTACTCTGTTAGACACAAAATTCCTGTTCTATCATTATACGCTGGAAAACCAATGACCCAAACAAAAACCTAAAAGCCCTCAATCGAGTTTCCAACATCCTTAAATCTCATTATCTACGCCATAATAAGCATAAGAATAAAACACATCTTGGTATTCTCCTCAAACTATACTAGTTAACCTAAATCTCAAAATCTCAGACACAAAAGAGGCATAATACTGAAACCCACAATAGGCAAACTCTGCAAAAATGAAATAAAGAAAAAAAATCTCTTGTAAACCCTAAAATCATGGGACATGATGCCAGAGATTTCTAAAAATTATAATTCATACACTCCGTAGGTGCCCAGAGGCCTTGTAAATTCAGTTCCATGTATGAATTCTTTAACAAGGGCATATACAATTCGGATCCCTTAACCATATATTTTTCACCAAGCATTCAAAAAGAAAACAATATAGGAAAAAGTGGAAGTTATTGAAAGATCAAACCAACCTGATGATTTTGCTGATTGGGTGGCAAGTTGGCAACATAAAGTTAGAAACTCTGTAGCTCTGATTTGAAGGTCCCAATCAGAAAGCATGAAATCTTCGTCTGTAGATTATCATTTCATTTCAAATGCTAACTCTGGCATAATCATTGCGTTTTGCAGTCTCCCAAACAATCAGATCATTCGTGCCGTTCAGTTCAGTTTAGGAATAGTATATCACGTTTTTCCTGGGCTGGAATCGACGAAAGAATGGTAGAAATTGGAATAAACTGATTTGAGCGGTGGAAAAGTTTAGTAGATGAAGGCACCCGCTGACCATTGACACCTACCATTCACGTTTGTCTTCTACATGTGTTGTGACAAGAAATTGAGATTGAGGTGTTATCACATTGACAAATTGGAGTGTTCGGGGCAGGGATATAAAATAAGGTGTCTTGAATAGGCTTTTTTTTATTATAATGTATACATCATTCCCTCCTTTTTTTCTAGAACACTCCCCATTCATACGCCAAAAATTCTTAACAAATTATTTCTAAAGTGTATCTTTTTAATGAGATTATATTGGGGCACGGCGGGGGCCTAGCTCAATTGTCTAAAGCATCTTGTTGTAGGCAAGAGGTTACAAGGTCTAGTCTCCCCCCATCCATGTGGTATTGGAGGGTGTGTTGCGGCAGCGTCACTAGTCACGTAAAAAAAAAGGTTTACCATGCGCACTACAATTTATAGGGGTAACATGTATATTAAAAATAAGTAAACAAAAATAAATCATATTTCTCATAAATTTCATCATATTTATATGCATATAACAAGATTACTTTCTACTCAATTTTCAAGAATAAACAATATGATTGAAATAATCAATCCTTCAAGTACAAAGCATTGTAGAAGCAAGGCATTTGGCTAGACATTAGTAAAGATCAAATGTCTCTCAAAAGAAAAGAGTCAAAGCATTTGTGATCCTCGCAAGGCATGAAAATCTAAAGAGAGTGATACGAGTCTCTAAAGAGGCAAAAGAATCACCACCTAATATTATATTAAGCAAAACATCCAAAAACAAAATGATCCTTAATTTTAGGCTTCATTTAACAAATAAGATGCCCTCGAGGAATATGGTGATTTGTCTTTATGTTGAGGGGGTGTACACAAACTTTAAAATGTGCCAAAGAGATCCTCAAAGTGTGAGGTGATTAGAGCATAGTGAAACTTGGAGGTTGAATGACCACATCCTCAAAGTGAAGATATGTATTGTAGTATGTTGAAGCTTCAAGGAAATAGGCTAACAAGGCCCTAACCATTTGGACTATAAGTAGGTTCTACATATCTTAACTTTGATACCCTTATTTATCTCCATTGTAGAAATATTGGGTACATCAATTAAAAAAATATTCAAAGGGATTATGTGCATGTTAATGCTAATAAGGTCTAATAGAGTAGAAGCCATTAAGTGGGGATTGTTTGCATTAACCCCTAGCATTTAGTTTGTACTATGTTGAGTATACTTTATGACTCTTGCGATGTATACAAGTCGAATATTGTTAGGACTAAGGGACTATGTATTGTACACCTTAAAAGTCCTAATTCTTGTCCAATTATTTAATATTTATGTAAATAGTAGTATAAATAATGTGTCCACATGGGAAAGGGCATCCCACTTGGATCAAATTTTGAGATTCCATCGCTGACACTTTTCATTGCATATCACTGGTCTTATGACAATTGTAAGAAGTCATTAAGTTGAGGGGTGACTAGGTGGACTATGACTAGCATCTTTGACTAAGGCTATTTATACTCTATTTATAAAGTGTGTAAGGGGTAATTACTAAACCTATGTGGAGAAATTAGGAGTTACTTTGAGTCTTGGGAATTAAATTAGTCAACTAAGAGTTAAATTATATTTGTAGAAGAGGTCTAGTTAGAAGTTGGGCACATGGGTTGAATGAGGACCATCTTCACAAGTCTTTGTTCATTGTTTTGGAAAATAATTCATGGTTTCTTAGTTATTCTTGACATAGATATTGATGGATTAGAATGGAGATATTATGTCATATTTAATTTAGGATTATGTTAGGATTTCCTCTAAGTTTAGAGTGTAGATCTCATGTAAATATCAAAGCTTGATATTGTATTGTAACCTTGTTGTTTAATGTATTTTATTTGGTCTTTTAAGGCTAGGTTTTTCCCTTTGTGGGATTTCCATAGGGTATATCAATGTCACTCTCTTTGGTTGTTTCCTATATTATTCTTCTCATATTTCTAAGTGTTGTTATATGTTGAAGTACTATTGAATTTTAGTTAAATTTGAAAACTTGTAATACTCTCCTCGTATGATTAAGTAGGACATTGTTGCATTTTTTCATTTGGTATTAGAGTTAGGTTAGCTTGTTATATTCATTGGAGGATTAAACCATGCTATTTTTGTATAATCTTTTCTTAAGTGGGAATTTTACATTTGATCTTATTTTTTAAGAAATAGATATGGCAAGAATATCTAGCATTGAGGTGGAGAAGTTAAACATATCAATATTTGAGCTTTGGAAGCTCATGATTAAGGGATTTCTTATTGATCATGATGGTTCAATTATAGAATCATGTTGTAATACTTCTTGGGGTACACCATCATTATGTTAGAATTGGTCATATAGTGACTAGAGATCCTATTTAGTTGTTTAGGATAAGTGCCTAGTCAAATGGAGGTTGTGTAGAGATTTAATTATGTGGTCTTATACAATTGGAGAGTTCTTTAAATGGGTACTTATTTTAGCATCTAGTTACATGAGAAAGCACATAATTTTTATCCCCTTGGTGTTTTGGATGCATGTGCTTACATAGGTCGTAGATTCATAGTGTGTGTGTGTGGATCTACATATTGCATATTTGTGATATTTCATCATTCAGAATGTGAATCTCATGGTTATAGTTTTGCAAATGTTTTGAATGTATTTCAAGTTATGTAACATATTCAAATTTTCATGGTGGTTGTGTGTGGATTGTTTCCAAAAAATGTGTCCTTTAGAGGTTTTCTATTTAAATGTGTTATTTATAGATCTATGGATTATTGTTATTCACATCATAATTCTCAAGGGTTGTTCAACAATGAGAGATGATTGTAGATTTACATGCATAATTTTGAGCATGGTTGGAGGAATGCTCATTAGCCTTTGGTTCCAAACTTAAGGTTGTCTTAAATTATAAATTTGTGGCATTTTACATATGATTTAGATATATGATAAAATACTGGCTTTAGTCTCTTTGGGTGATATTTTTTCTCAAAATGTTTTATCCTCATAAATATTTGTGTTATGGTTTGCATCTACTTTATGGTTTATTTTTATTTCCATTTATGATATATTATTTATTATTGGATTTGATCACATTAATATCAACACATCCTAGTATATAGTTACACTATGTTTTAATATTTAGAATTAGATCCATGGTTGGTTTGATTAGAGAGAGGGTGCCTCTTTTAGAGTATTTGATTAAGTTTTTTCTATAGTGGGAATGTTTTTTTATTTTCTTGTAGCTTCAAGTTTTAGGTGATGGAGATCATGGATAGTTCACCTCATTTAGATAAAAAAAAGTTAATGGCATAATATTTGAGCTTTGAAATCTAAAGATGGAGGATCTCTTGGATGAAAGAGATCAATCAATTATTATCAATAGTGAAACCAAACCATAAATCTAGGAATGATAAAAGAGTTGACACAAAAAGCTAGGGATCCTTCATGAGTTTAGTGCTCACTGAACTAGGATTTCACATGAATATACTAAGAACCTCTACTACTTGGGAAATATCTAATCTTGTCTAAATCATACCATGCATTAGGCTTCCTATCACAATTGTGCATGGAAAAGTGCACATGTACTAAATTTTCATACTACCATACTATAATGCATAGAAGACTTCCACAAAATAGTTTGCATACACTTCTTTTGGTTCAACTACAAATTCCTATTATCCTTTTCTCTCTTTATTTCTATAGCTAGCATATACTATGTAGCCTCTAACTCCATATCAAATTTCTTAGGCAACTGAGCCTTGAGTTCTCTAATTACTATTTTTCAATGATTAGAATATCATCAAACATAATATAATAATTAAAAAGTGATCTAACCTATTTATTTAATGCATACAATGGTCTACTTTAATCCTAGAAAAACCTATTTCCTTTGCATATACATCAAAATTTTGATATCACATACATGGGGTGACTACTTCAAACCATAAATATACATTTCTATCTTATATATTAGTCTTATTTTCCTTGACCTTAAATTCTTTAAGTTAATCCATGTATATTTCTCCTCTAAACGTCTATACAAGAAGACAATCTTAGCATCCATATGTTAGATACTTCAAAATAACATATTATGAACATGTTGTAGAAACAGATAATAACATTCTTATATATTTTAGGAGAAAATATCTCACCAAATTTTATTCTTTCAATCAAGGAATACCCCCTTTTCCACCAATCTTTCCTTGTATATTTCTAATGTACCAGTTATGTTGGAATTCTTCATGTACACTCATTTGTATCCAATGGGTTTCCCAACCTAAGGTAGATCAACCAAGTCTCAAATATACATTGTACACCAATGTCATCATCTCCTCTTTCATATTGTACTTCTAAGAATGTATTTCCTTTGAAGTTAAAGCTTCCTTCACACAACTGAATTGACCATCACTACATGTTGAAGTAAAAACATAATAAAAATCTAGCCAGACTATACTTAGGTAATTGTCATTTCCTTGTAGAAATTCTTATAGTTGTTTTTGGAGACCCTACCACATCAAAACTCTAATCCTTCCTATTAATATTCCTCTACATCCACATTACTATGTCCACTAGCTTAAATGCATTTCTCTACTCCATTTTATGTTCAAAATGCATCCTTTGTGTCTTTGCTTTCATTCTCTATTCCCCCATTGTCTATTCCTCCATAGGTAAAAATCTAAGTTCACATTTGTAGAGTAGACCACTTTAGTGTTACTATATTCCAAAATCTAATGGCCTTTCATATTTTTATCATACCCTATAAAAATTCAATTCTT
Organism: Sequoia sempervirens; assembly: GCA_007258455.2. Classification (NCBI taxonomy): domain Eukaryota; kingdom Viridiplantae; phylum Streptophyta; class Pinopsida; order Cupressales; family Cupressaceae; genus Sequoia; species Sequoia sempervirens. The sequence goes on along the minus strand of VDFB02179234.1, from coordinate 30,111,284 downwards.
AGCCTTAAATCTAACATTTTATTTTTCCTTTAGCACATGAACAAATGCCTCACAACCAAAAATTCTAAAATATATAAAAACATTCTTCTTACCTATCCATATTTCATATGGTGTCTTCTTCTCAAGAAAAAAATTGGAAGGCATGTTATCAGGTAACAATTAGAATTTATAACAACCCAAACTTTTGTTCTAGACCAAAACTTCTTAATAGGACTTTAGGTTAATCCATAATCTTTTACCTACCTTGTTTTGTTATGATGAGTAGGGAATCATACATTCTAAAATTTCTTGAATTCTTATAGAACACTTCAAACTCCTTAGAGCAATATTCACTACCCTTATTTGATCTTAACACTTATTTTATTTCTATTTTGATTCTCCACAAATGTTTTAAGGTCCTCAAAACTTTTGAATAATCTTAGGTTTCTTTCCAAGAAAATGTATACAAGGATTTCTAGAATAATCATCAATAAAGGAGACAAAACCAAGAATTACAAATAGATTGCACATTCATAAGACCAAACACATAATTATGGATAATTTTCAAAATATCCTTTTCTCTAGTACTTCCAAATTAAAAATTTACCCTACTTTTCTTTCCAAGCACACAATGTTTAATGAGCTCAAACTAAATAAAATAATTTGAAAGACCATCCGCCATATTCTTACTTACCAAGTTTTTAATTTTTTTTTTAAAATATGGGCTATCTATTGTGCCACAAAATACTTGATTTGAGTTCATTTTTATTGGTAGTATTAAATAAAATTGATGCTTCTAGTGTTGGTGTAAATAGGTATTTTACATCTCTAGTTCACTTATAGGTCCTATTTACATGTTAAGTTTACTTAGGTCCTAGGAATCTTTCTAGAAGTCTTAGGTGTCATGTGATCGTATCTTAAATTATCATGGACCATTTAATACTTATTTCCTAGGTCATTTAATATTTGATGAGGTAGTTGTCTCATGACATAGGATTAAGAAACTTGCCATGATCCTGTCTAATCCTATGTCTCACCTTGGCTATATAACCAAGGGGTTCTCATTTGTAAGTCATTCAATTCCAATTCCATTCAATTCAAAAAAAAATGTATTAGATATAAAGGAACCAAAAAATGTTTATAGAGATTTTACATTGCTTTACATATCAACAAATAAATGCCTTTGTTCTCCACTTTTCCTATCAGTATATCAATCCCCAAACTATCGCCTTGTTTCAACATTATATATACACTTGCATTGAATTATCAATCCCATACAGTGCTTTATATAATGATTTACATTACATCTTTACGTCTGATTACATATAGGATGACTACATGAGTTAACAACCAAATAAACTCGAAAATGCATGCCCTGTATAAAGGTAAAATTAGTTGTTGTTAGTTGTTCTACTGCTGCTAGTTGTGTACTTCATGTTAGAAAGAGTCTTTGTTTAATTTTTCTCCCCTTTTGAAATACCTTCTTCCCTATTTGCTTTAGGAGCCCTGTGGATTGGTTCTTCATCCTTGTGTGTTTCCCTAAGTTCTTTATAGAATTCCCACATGGCTCTTAGAAACACTTCAACACTTGGATGACTCTACTACCAAGTATGACCATATATTGCCTCTTGAAGCTCTACATTGATTGTTCCTTTCTTTAGAAACTTCCAAAACTTATCCTTTGAGATCCCAATGGTGATAAAAACCTGCATCCAACAACATTATGAAGAAAGAGTCTTTTGGTAGACTCAATAAGCACCCTTTTGTTCTCCTTAAATTTGTCTTCATTCCTAGTAGTCCATATTGCCCATAAAATTTCAGTGGATAAGTAGATCCAAAAAAATAAAGGTTGTTGTTCATTCTATTATTTATTTCAAATAGTATTCTTCCATGGCATGGCTCATTGTTATTTTTCTAGATATTTTGTTCATTGCAAAAAAAATTCCAAATCTCTTTGAAAACAGACAGTAAAAAAAATGTGTTTGATTGTTTTCAGTACTCTGCAAATGTTGTTGATATCAATATCATTATTTTTTATTTTATATGGTGGTTTTTGTAGCAGGAGTAGCCATCTAAAACATGATTTCTTTGGTTCTAATTCCTTTGTCCAATTTTTCTTGAATATTTTTACCTATTTCTCTTAGGTTTGTTTCCAAAATCTTGTTAACATATTTTGCATTGTCTATTTGTTTTGTTAGAGTGTCGTATATTGATTTTACATTCACTTTCAAAAGTGTATTATCATCATGCCATTGGGGTTCTTGAAACTGAAAATTGTTAAGGACTATTTCAACAGGAAAGAATGTCTTTGCAAGCTTCTTTTAAAATAGAATATATTCTCTAGTGGCTTTGGGGTAGATTAAATTTTGTACTTAAATCTACCTAGCTCTTTAGGTTTCCATTTGTTAAGATGTCTTTGAATCATTTAATCCCTTTTTGAGCCCAAACTTTCGTTGAGAAACCTTGGACTAGTGCAAGGGGTTTGCCCTTGTGCTCCAAGTTCCACAAGATAAACCTGTGAGAAATAATAGTGCTATTTCCATTCTTGGTGAAGTGACAATTTTTTATATTACTCTTGACTATTTCCCATGCCCTCTAGATAGTTTTAAACACATTTGAGCCTGCACCTGGGATATAAGGCAAGTGTTGACAAGGAGATCACACAAAGGGAGAAACTTCCATGTTTTAGCCTATTTGGGTATTGCATTAATTATGTTTTTCCTAATGAGGACCTTCCATGGTTCCTTACCTTTGAGTGCACCAATTATCCACTTGGATGCCAATGCAATGCCATGTAGCCTTAAGTCCTTTAGACCTAGGCCCCCTTTTGATTTGTATATGGCACACCATTCCTACTTTATGATGTGTCCTTTCTTATTTCCTTTCCCATCAGACCATATAAATTTCTTAATTCTTTTTTAAATTTCATTAATTTGGTAGCAACTAAAGAACCAAACTAATGCAAAGTATATATAAGTACTACATGAAAGTATTTTGGATAGACCTAAATTCTTCCTACCAAAGATAGATATTGTTTATTCCATTTGTTAATATTTCCCTCAATCTTATCATTAATCTAGATCCACATTTCTTTCATGTTAAGGTCCACAACAAAGGGTATGCCAAGGTACTTGACTTGTTTATGTGGCCCCCCCACTATATATTGAACTTTTTTAGCCAATCTGGGGGGTGTCCTTCCATCCCAACGTGCAAGATTTTTTGAATGCAATTTTTTCCCCTAAAGCTTGTGAAAATGTATTGAGTTTATCCATTAGAGTGTTCAAATTTCCTTCCTCTAATTGGACAAATATTGAGGTGTCATCAATGAATTGTATGTTAATAAGATCATTATTATTAGGCAAGGTGATACCTTTGACACAAAGTGATAGTGCATTATCCCTTAGCATTTAGTGGAGTGCAACATAAGAAATAACAAATAAGGTCGGGGCAAGGAGGCATCCCTGCCTTATGGACCTTCCCAAAGTGAATTCCTCTGTGTGGGTCCCATTTACATCTACTTGGGCTACAACATCCTTAAACATTGCACATTGATCACATTTGATCTAATATTATCTTGCATCCATATTTATAAATTTATGCTCTTATTTTTCTCTCTTGTAGAAGGTTATTTTTGGTTTTGCAGGTGATCTTTAAGGCTTCGATACTTGAGTAAATATAACATGGTATCAAAGCTTTAGATCTGCAAATCTTGGCAGATTTTGAAAAGTTGAGTATGCTCTTCTCTTGCATCATATGATGACCTAGAGAATCAAAAGAACTTGACAAAAATAACAAATTTGAGGTTTTCTCTGTGTGGATTTGTATTGCAAGTTCATTTTGGAGCGTGTTGGTGCAAATCTAAGTTCACTATTGAGTTTAAAATGTCTAATAAAGTCATATATAACTTTTATTTCACTCAATTTGGCCATTGTATGATATAGTTGCAATTTGAGGTTTGAAGCTCATATATGGTGAACAAATTTTTATTGGAGCACTTATAGCCCACATGAATGCTTCCATTGCATTTAGATAGCCTAAAAAGACCTATTTTCATATAAAATTTATCCATTTTAGATGAATTTAATTTTTGACAAATTTTTATTTTGATAGGAGGGTTGTCACCATAGGCTAAATTAAACTTTTTTTTTCAAAAAATCATAACTTTTGATCCAAAAGTAAGATTTTTGCAAACAAGATATCGATGGAAAGCTGGTTTTGAGCACTTCATATTGGTGCAAGCTATTTTTCATGTTTTTCCTTAGATGAATTTTATTTTTGATTAAAGTCAAATTTTCGTATTTGGACTTCTGAGCTCTTAACTTTTTTCCTATTTACCCAATTTTTTTGGATTCTTGTGACATTGAAGAGGTATTGAGGAGCTCTACAATTATATCTAAGAAATTTTTATAGATTCTTCCCCATGTATCTTTTATTCATATTTGTGAATATTTGCATTCTAGTTGATAATTTGGACATATTGATACCCAAAGAAGTTTTTTCTTTTTGGAAAGACTTCATTTTCAATCTAGATCATATTAGAAAAGTGAACTTTTAGTTTGAGGATCTCATTCTTAGATATTTTTGTATTTTTCCATATTTGGTCCATCTTAGTATTGTAAACTTTGGAATGAAATTTTGGCATTGTAATCACACTACATATAAAGTGTCAAATCATATTTTTTGGGGGATTCTTGATTGAGTGATTTCAGGTGGGGGGGAGAGGAGGTCTCTTGGTGCATTCTTTTGATATATTTTCTAGTGATATTATTTTCCATGGATCATTCTAAGGTTCCTTTGCTAACATCATACAAATATTCAACTTGATATCAACATGATTTGAGTGCTTTAATGAATCAAGGTCACTCTGTATAAGTTGAGAATAAGGTACCTAAACCTAAAGACAATGATAAGAAGATAAAATAGATTATTGGACATACAAAAGCTCTTGGATGTCTTCATAGCTTTATTTTTCAAGATTTATTATTTCAAATTGAATCATGTAAGGATTCTCATGAAGCTTGGAACAAATTGATAACATTATATGATAGTACAGATGAAATAAAAGGATATAAAATTGATAATTAACTGATGTTCCTTGATCCTAATAAATTTGACAATATCCAAGATTACATCACGAAGATCAATGATTTAAGAGAGCAATGTAAAGCATGTGTAATTGATAAAAAGGATATTTAGTTGGTCTATAATGTTTTGAACAAAATTTGTCTTGATTATGCAACTTTGTTTCTAGATTTCATACTCATAGGTTAACTATGGGGTTTTTATATACTACACCTTCATTTGTATCCTTTTCTAAGATGTTAATACATGAGCAACAAAACATTTTTTCTATGGGTCTTATAAAATCACCTAAATCTCAAGCATTGTTGGTTAGTCACATAAAAGAGTCAAAACATTTTGATAAGAAACAAAAGAAATCAAATAAAAATCCACATTTAGATCAAGCACAGAGTAAATCCTCTTCTAAAGAAAAATGATCTAAGAAGGAGAAGCCTACTTGTTCATATTACAAGAAGCTTGGGTGTGATGAACATTCTTTTTTATAAGAAAGATATTGATGAATTAAAACATTGTATTTAAAAAACTGCATTGATCTACCTTCCATAATGTCTCATTCAAATTCTTCTTCTTCAAAATAGCCTAATAAGGACAAAGGCCATGCTATTTTAGTTACTTCATTGGGTAGAAAAGTATAATCTCTTTGTACTTCTACAAGTTTTAGATTAAGGAGATGGTTTCTAGATTTAGGAGCATCTCACCATATGGCATTGTCATAGTCTATATTCTCTTATTTTGATCATTGTGTTATGTCACCTATTTTGATGGGAAAAAATACATAAATGAATGCAATTCAAAAGTGATCTATTGGTATTGGGGAGGGAAATTTCAATGGTGTTTTGTGTGCACTCCATTTTTCAAACAATCTTCTTTCCATCATTAAAATATTACAAATAATAAACAGTTCAAGAAGATGGAGAGCTCCTCGAGTGGTGACGATGGTGGTGGTGGGTTTTCAAATTTTGAAAAGGAGATATTTCTTGATGATGTTGCAGGCATTAATGGTAGATAGTTTGTTGATGGGAGGGTGATGTCAGGTAGGTCCTTTATGGCAGGTAAGCATTGTGGGTCCCCTATTGTTGATATTGTTTGTTCTATTGGGAAAGGGGCGTCGGTGGTTGTGTGTCCTATGCATTCCCTAGTGTCCTCTTAAAAAGAGATTCCTGGGACTAAAAAGTCGAGGCTAGACCTGTCTTCTGGTGGTAGTGATGGGACTTTTGATGCAACTAGCCTTGGGGTTGATAAGACCAAGTCTGACTTCTTGTCGAAGTTTGCTCTTAAGTGGAAGAATCTATTTGGAGTGAAGCCTAAAGGTAAGAGTACTTCTCCGATGTCGTTTATTGCTAATGCGAAAACTAGAGAGTACTCTATTTTTGTTCTAGACTATATTGTTGAAAAAAGTATATCCAATATGGATATGACTCTGTTGGGTAAATTTTTTGGACCCCAACCTCATATTGAGTTGGTGCACAAGTTTTTTTTAAATCAATGGAAACCTAAGGGACAAATTGATGTTGCAACTATGGCCAAAGGTTTCTTTTCTTTCACCTTTAACTGTGAAGATGATTTGGTTTCAATGTTGATGGGTGGCCCATGGTTTATTGGAAAGTCATCTCTAATGCTTAAAAAGTGGGAACCAGGCTTCAACCCAAACTTGTGTTCTTTCTCGACTGCTCCAATCTGGGTTCATCTTCTAGGCCTCCCAATGGAATTCTAGGATGACGAAGTGTTTAAAGGGATAGTAGGAACCTTCAGTTATCTAATATTGATTGAACAGATGATGCCATTTAGGAAGAGGTTGGTTTATGCCATATTTTGTGTAAATTTGGAGCAATCAGCTGATCTATCATCTGTCATAAAAATAAACTCAAAATTTGGGGTTTGGGAGCAAGCGGTTGAATTTGAATCGAATCCCTTTGCTTGCTTCCATTGTAAAAAAGTTGGCCATTGGGCAAAAAAGTGTCCTCTCAAGGTGCCTAAGCAAATGACTAAGCAATGGAGAGAGAAGGAGAAAGACCTAGAACAGGTGGTGGAGCCTATGGAGAAAGGGGATTTGACTTTGTGTGAGAATGTGGAGGTTGAACCTATTGAAAAAGACCCTATATTGGAGGATAAGGATGATATCCCGGAAGGCTGGGAGATTTTAGGAAAAGAGAACAAGGATTTGGGTCAGGTTGAAAAGGTTAAGTCTCCCCCTGCTAGTGATTCAGTGGTATCTAAGGAAGCAGTTAGGTTGGAGGTTGCTCAAGTTGATAAGGCCTCCATTTGTGATGAGGTTAGATCTTTGCCCTCAGGGGTGGTGCATGAAGATGGTTTGAAGGTTGAGGGATTGGAGGTAATGCCTAAATCTAAGGATTTTGGGGAACAAGAGGATCTGGATAATCCTCCATACACTCAAGTTTGTGGGCACAACAGGAAAAAACATTCTCCATCTTTGGGAGTAGTGACAAGGAACCGACAAAGGTCAGATTGTGGATCTAAGTTGCGCGGAAGAGGAAGGCCTCCTACTAACGTTACTAGGGAAAAGGAGAGTTGAATGGACATTGCTAATGAGATGTAAAGAACCCTATTGGATATGCACTCAAAGAGCACACCCAATAAGTTATTATGAAGATCATCTCCTAGAATATGAGGGGATTGAATCACCCTCACAAGCATGATCTTCTTGCTAATTTGGTAAGAGATCATCACCCTGATATTGTGTTAATTCAAGAAACTAAAATGGGATTGGATAAATTGTCTAGGTTGAAGAATAAGCTCTTTAAGGATTGTGGTATGCATTGTTTTGATGCGGTTGGGGCATCAAGAGGGATTGTAACTTTTTGAAATCTTAGAGTGATCTAGGGAGTTGAGTTTTTTAAAGATTGCAATCATGTGGCTACTTCCTTTACTTATTTGCGTGATAGATTTTCTTGGACTCTGTCTAATATTTATGCTCTAAATTGTAAGAGTGCTAGAGAAAGACTATGGGAGAATTTGTCCTCTTTCAAAGTCACAAACCATATTGAGAATTGGCTGGTTAGGGAAACTTTAACACTCCTTTGTATGATGCTGAAAAGTTGGGTGGTTCATAGATGGTGGATGAGAGTAGATATGATCTTATGATTCTCATTAATGACTCTGTGCTCTTTGATTTGGACCTGAAAGGTGCATCTTTTACTTGGTTGAATAGAAGAGTGGGGAATGCCTTGATCCAGGTTAATCTTGATTGTGCTCTCATCTCCCCTGAGTGGTTGGTTCATTATTCTTGCTCACTTTCTACACTAACTAGACTGGGATCTGATCACTTCCCTCTGGCTCTGTCAGCGGATTTGTTAGGGGGCAAGAAAAAATTTCTATTTAGATTTGAAAAAATTTGGACATGTCACCCTGACTTGGGGAATTTGATTAATGAGTGGTGGAACATCCATGTAGATGGATCGACTATGTTTAGAGTTGCTAAATATCTTGCCAATGTTAAGGATAATGTTAGAAAGTGGAATTGCACCTCCTTTGGTCATATTTTTATGGAAAAAGAGGGTGTGACTAAGGAACTTCAAGATGTGCAACACTCGATCATCCAAGTGTCTGGGTATGATCAAACTTTGATGCAAAAGGAAAATATCTTACTTTCCAAATTGCACAACATTGTGGTGAAGGAGGAGGAATTTTGGAAACAACGGTCGAGGATAATGTGGCTTAAAAGTGGGGACATGAATACCAAGTTTTTTCACCTTTCTACTTTGAAACACATGGCTAATAACCAAATTAACTTGATCAACTTCAATAATAAAGTGTTGGAAAAGGATGCTGATTTTCTATTTGCTACTTCCTCTTACTTCTCTCAACTGTTGTTGATGGAGAGGGAGCTTGATATGGATTGTCAAGAGGATCTCTTTAGAGATATCCCTTAGATTGTGGATGATGATTTGAATAGACAGTTGGTTTGCATTCCCTCAATAGATGAAGTTTGTAGTGCTATTTTTTCTTTTGAAGGTAATAAGGCGTCGTGCCCGGATGGTTTCCTGATGTTCTTCTTTCAAGCCTTTTGGGAAATTATTGCTAAAGATGTTGTTGTGGCTACTAAGGAGTTTTTTAGGTCTGGATCCCTTCTCAAGGAATTGAACTCCACTTTTATTGTCTTGGTCCCTAAGAAGCCTGGTGCTTCTTCTTTTGATGAGTTCCATCCTATCAGCTTATGTAATTCGGTTTATAAGATTTTTTCCAAGGTTCTGGTGGTCTAGTTGCAAAGAATTTTTCCTCTTATCATCTCGCCTCAGCAAAATAGGTTTGTGGCTGGGAGGAAAATCCTAGATTCTGTTCTTTCTGTTCATGAGAATATCCACTCTCTATTTGTTAATAAGAAAGTCGGTTTTATTTTGAAACTTGACTTACTTAAAGCTTATGATAGAGTTGACTGGGGGTTTCTATCAAATATTTTAACTACTTTTGGCATTGGGGAGAAAGGGGTGGCCCTTGTGCTTCAGCTTATCTCTACTCTGAGATTCTTTGTTCTCATTAATGGGTCCCCATCTCCTCTTTTTGATTGCTCAAGAGGTTTGTGGCAAGGGGATCCTATTTATCCCTTTCTATTTATTATAATGGTGGAATCCTTGGGTCGTCTCATTCAGAGATCAAGGTTATGTCTGGACTTGCCCCTTCTTCTAGTAACCTTATTTGCTCACATCAATCTAGTTTGTGGATGATTCTCTTATGCTTGGGCAGTCATCCATTAAGGAGGCTAAGGTTGTCAAGTTGATCTTACAGAGGTATGAAGCTACTTTGGGGCAGAAGGTTAGCTTTCCTAAGATTATTCTTTTCCTTTTTAACACTCTGATCCACAGACAGACTAAAATTGCAAGAATTTTGCAGTGTTAGATTAGGGAACTTCCTACTTCTTACTTAGGCATGCCCCTGTGCTCCAAAGTTCTTGATTCTTTTTGGAGGGGTATGATTGATAAATTTAACTCTAAATTGGCTGGTTGGAAGGGTTCTTTGTTGAGCCAGGCTAGGAAAGTTCAACTGATTAAATTTACATTTCAGAATCTTCCTGTTTATGCTCTTAATCTTATTCATATGCCTAGGAATTTTGTGGATTCTTTGGAAAATATTCAAAAAAAATTCCTTTGGTCTGGGGTGGAGGACAAGAGAAGGATTCATTTGGTTACTTGGGATGATATTTGTAGACCTAAGAAGGTTGGTGGGCTAGGGATCTATAAAATTAGAGCTTTTAATATTTCCCTCCTTGGTAAGCCAATGTGGAACTTGTTGCTGGCAAAGAGTGAATGGGAAAAAATATCTTGGAGAAAATAATTACACGAGGATGATGGTATAAGGGGGTTCTTTTCTTAAGAGTTTAATCCTCCATTTGTTTCTTCTCTTTGGAATTGTATTGTTAAGGCTCATAGGCTTGTGGCCAAGGGTCTCTTTTGGCAATTGGGGGATGGTAGAGATATCTTGTTCTGGGATGATAATTGGTCTGGAAATAGGCCCCTCAAAGATGAGCCATGGGCTCAACCTTTCATGGATCTTTGTGTATGACGATTTGGCAGACAGGTTGCTGACTATATTGAGGGAGGTTGTTGGAAGAAGTTGCATGAGGTCAACCCTATTTTGGAGATTGTGTATACGGCTATATCTCTAGTACATATTCCCTCTTCCCCTTCTCCTAATAAGTTTTTTTGGAATCCTTCTTCTAATGGCATCTACTTTGTGGCTTCGACTTTTCATTCTAATGATTCCTTTGTTGGCCCAACTCCTTTTTGGGCTTTTGTGTGGTCCTCTAAATTGATTCCTAAGGTCAATATTTTCTTTTGGCTCTTCTACCAGAATAAAATATTAACTACTGACAACTTGGTCAAAAGAGGTTTTGTGATGCCTAACAGGTGTTTTCTATGTGAAGAAGAGGTTGAAAATGCTTGTCATTTGTTGATTGGTTGTAGTTTTGTTAGAATGGTTTGGGCCCATGTGCTATCTCTATGGAACTTAAGTTGGGTGTTCCCTGGTTCTATTAATGAGTTGTGGTCTCAATGGATTGGCCCTTCATCCAATCTTGCTCTTCAGTTATTATGGTATCTCTCTCTTCCTCATATTGCTTGGGGAGTCTGGCTTGAGCGAACTAACAAAATCTTTAGGAATTCGTCCCTCCATGCTAACCCTATGGCTTACAAAATTTGTGCTGCAATTAAAAAAAAAATTAGGCTGGGATAACTTTTCACAATGGTTTGAAAATAAATCTTAGCCCCTATGATATCTCTATTTCTCAAAAGTGGAAGTTATCTTGTGATATTTCCCTCCTGGTTACTAAAGGAAAAACTTCTAGAGAAGATGTTATTTGGAAAGATCCTCCAAAAGGTTGGGTGAAGATTAACTTTGATGGGGCTCCTAAAGTAAATTTGGGACCTGCTAGTTGTGGGGGAGTGATTAGAAACTCAAATGGTAGGCTCATTTCTGTTGTGGCACTCCCTTTGGGAACCTAGACAAACCACTATGTGGAAGCGACTGTAGCCTATCATGGTCTCAAATTGGCTCAAACCAAAGGATATAGAAAAGTTTGGCTGGAGGGGGATTCTCTAAATATCATAAATCATTTGAAAAATTGCACTCCTCCCTCTTGGACTATTGAGTCCTTGATAAAGGATTTGTTAGATATTTTGAAATCTTTTGATGAGTTTTTTATTTCACATATCTTAAGAGAAGGTAATGGGTTAGTAGATATTTTTGCTAACATTGGTGTTAAATATTTTAGGGAGTGGAGTCTAAATGACCTTCTTCCTATAGAGGCTATTGCTACTATGAATAATGAGTGTTGATTTCATTTGGATGAACATCTCATTATGGTTGGCAGTGTGCATGCTCTTCATCACGTGGAAGATTGTTATGAGAAAGTATGGTGTGCAAGATTTGAATCAAGCGATTCATATGGGAGTAGGGTGTCATAGGAAATGAAAGAACTTTGATCTTTATCATCCCTCGTCCCAACTCTGGCCTCACACAGATTCTGGGTAGTTTTGGCATTGTTTTCCAGAGCTTTCTATGTTATGTGTTTGGTGTCTGTAAGCTAGTTTCTATTGCTAATTGTGGAGAGATGGGTGGTGATAGAAATCATGTCGAACCCAAATCTTGTGATGCTACAAGGGAAATGAAGGAAGTCTGGTAGGTGCTAGTGAAGGGAGGGTTAACACCCTATTTGGAGAAACTTCATGGCAATAATCCCCAAGTAACAAAACTTTTTGTTAAAGGATGGAATGACATAGTGCTTAAGCTTTATGGGATTGAGTTTGAGGTTAATGAAGAATTCATTGCTAGTATTACTGGCCTGGCTATGGATGGAATGAAAGTATTTAGGGACAAAAATGAGGCACAAATTGCAATGATTTTTTTTCAAAGATAATGAAGAGAAAGATTTAAAGAATGCTAAGAGTGGCATATATTAGTGAAGTTCCCTTAAGGATTTATGGGGGGATGTAGCAGAGGAATTAGTGTGCTACATTACCTTGGAAGGCTATTTTTCAGCAGTGAATGCATATCATTTCATTCTGCTTAACCACTTTTGACATAATAAGAGGGTTTCTTTCCCATTTTATCTTCTTATGTCTCTTGACTTGAGTATCAAGGATCACAAGAAGAACTTGAAAAATCTTGTATTGCATGTTGGGTTAATTCTCCTTATCTCTGATTATGTAAATACTTTTGAGGTTCCCAAACCTATGGTTACCTAAAGGGTAAACAACCCAAACTTGTTGAAGGGTATGATATGACCTCCGAAGATGAACCAGTCAGCAAAAAGGTCAAGAAAAGGAAATTGATTTTGGAAAAAGAGGATGAGTTGGAGTAGGATGTGGAATTAATTCTTGATTCTCTCACTTCTCTGGAAGGGGGTCCACATTGCCCTACCACGAGAAAGGAAAAAGGGGAAGCTTGTGCTAGTGGAGGTTATTTAACTTGTAGTGAAGAAGTTGCTACTGTTGTGCCAAGTAGGGGTCTGAAGGTGAAGGATGACCTATATGGGGAGGCTTCATTGCCACCCCTAGCTACCAAGAAGAAGGATTTTGGGGAAGTGAGCGAGAAGAAAAGAGTTTTGTGGTCTATGAGCCAAATTCTAGAGTAGGGCCATACTCTCACAATTGCAGGTGACCTCTTTGTTGATGATTCCCTGAGTGTCAAGTTGGTTACATAGGTGAAAGATAAGTATGGGGATGATGTTGTTACTTTGGAGACCTAGGGTGTGGACTTGGAGAGGATTATGAAGAGAAAGGCGGTGGCAGAGGAAATTGCGATCTCCATCCGCAAGATTAAAATTCTGGTTGCTATGGAAAAAGGTAAGGAATCCTCTACTGATAAGGATAGGATTAGCTCCTCTGAGGAGGAGGATGCCCTTGGAAAAGGGATTTTTAATATTGATAGAGATGATTTGTCTAATGTGTTTGGTACTGTGCATGAGGGGTCCATTGTTCTATTTAAGCTTTTTAAATGGTTTTTCCATTAACTCAATAAAACAAATGTTAGAGTCAGGGGAATGGTTAACAAGGCTGAGGGGTCCTCTATTTAGAATTAGATAGACAAGTTGTTTGACTCCTTAAATACTATGGTGGACTTTGTTGTGGAGGAAACCCTCAAAATGAAGCAGAATATGGAAGGAAGAATCCTCATTCTTGAGGATCAAATGGGGAAAATTTTGGATTCTATGATGAGAGGAGGGGAGGGTCACAAAATTGCTAGAAAATATGAGTCTATTGCTATTACTTCTCTTATGTTTAGTGCTAAGAAGTGAAAAGGTAGTGCCCATGATGTTGAGGTTGTTGTTGTTGGTAAGCAGATGGGGGAGGATGTTGCTGTTGGGAAGGGTCGCGAGAAAGGTATTGTTTTTATTTCTGAGGTAAATACGGATGGTCTTGGAGCTAGGACTAGGAATAAAACTAAAGCTCATGGTGGGGCATCTGAGAAGGATATTTTTTATCTTTTTGAAGATGCACATAAAAAGCTATAGACTGCAACGTGGAGGTGACAAACATTCTGAAAAGCATGTAGTGTTGTTGGTTGTTCCTTCTTTTTGGATATTTTTTTGTTGATAGGTCGCTGTTGTTGGGTTGTTTTTTGGCTTAATGTTGTTATCTTTTATATCAGCTACTTTCTAATGTAAAGGGTTTTGAGCCCCTTCAAAACACGTTTTTTACCTCTAATTAAAAATAATATTCTTTCCATCTATTAGATTATCCATGGTGGTGAAGGGAGGAATGTGGAATTCACTTCTAATTTAGTTATCATTAGAGACTTGGAGAGTAGAGAGATTATTTCTACTGGGATGGTTGATCATGCTTCTTGGTTATACACCTTTACAAATTTTTCTCCTAATGATGACTTTGATCCTTCAACTATTGATCACACTTTTAGTGTGGACCATGATTTTGAGGAGAAATTTGGCTACTTGAACTTGGGTTCTGTCACATGTGATCCCATTCTTGAGCCTCTCATTTGATGATGCATGTGTTATCACAATTTTAGCCTCTTTCAATTTAGTATAATAGACTATAGATTGTCATCCAAATATAGTTATTTGGGATGAGTACTTGATAGACATTGTTGGTTTGTTTGTTGAGTCCCATATTTCAGATTTGAGAGACACCATTAGTTTCATTCATCTTCTCTTTGATGGAGATGATCCTTCTTCAATTTTTGTGAGGGAACACTCTGAATTTCTTGTTCATTCTCTACATGATCACTCTTCACAGTTTGAAATGAGTGTGGATACTTTTAGACAACATTACTTGTTTGAGTCTATGGATTTGTGCGTGGCCCTCCTTGGAATTGATTTTGTTGGTAGGAAGATCTTATTCCTTGATAATTTTGGTAGGTTGGCTTTAGAGGCATGAACTGGTTCCACTTGATGGTAGTTATTTTGTTTGAGATGTTGCACAAAAACTCCTTGACATCACTCATCTCATCTTTTGAAGAGCTAGATGTGGAAGCAATGTTTTGTGGTGCACTCAAATATGCATACATAGATTGGGGAGGAGTAGGCACACTAGTAGATGCTATCTCTTGGGTGGGAGCTGATATCTTGGCAAATATAGGCATAGCGGGCTAAGGTGGCAACTTAATGGTGTCGATTAGATTGTTCTCCACCTTGATGGTGATATTGTATGCATCTGGTATAGTCATTTTTCCAAGAGTCTGGATCATCACTGAGATATCAACATTGAGAGATTTTGGCATTAAGAGATTTCAAGTAAAAAATGAATGCAAAATCAATTGGCGGATGGATAGCAATTTGTATCCTCTTCCAGGTTGTATGGAATTATTGAAGTTAGTCATGGCCTCATATGGGGCCTACTTTATGGTCACCAACTGCTGATATAGCGAAAAATGATCTCCATTATTTGAAAATCTCTCGTAGAAAGGATCTCCAAGCTCATCCCAGGTACCAATAGTGTTAGCCTCTAGAGTGCGATACCAATCTAGGAATTTTCCTTTGAAAGAGGCCACGAGCAACCTTAGCGTGACATTTTGGTCGGTAACACCATGCACCAAACACGTGTTTGCCACATCTTGCAAGTGTTCGGATGGTGTTTTCAAGCCTTCCCTGGTGAATTTTGGTACAACTTTTAAAGAAAAGGTTGGTATAGGGGCCCAAACGATGGGTACTATTGGTGCTATAAGAGGACTTCTAGTGTCCCATGCCACAAAAAAATTGTTAGCAATTGGAAACATAGTTGGCAGAGGGGTTGGGACATTTACTAGATGGGTTCCTGTATGTACAGTTACTAGCGGTGACACTAGTAAGTCAGGGTTGTTTGTTGTTTGGGATCTAGTAATAGGCCTATGGATCATACACCCACTTTAGATTTAGATACATTTAAGTAGTCCCACTGGGCATGCTAGAAAAAGAACTGTTGATGCCTAAAAATGTCAAGAAACAATCTTATGGGAAACTCAGTTAATGGGGGGACCAATTGCGCTAAACTAAGTGACCTTTAGGTTTTTTAAAGAAGCCAAATCCTTATGTATTTGGGGGTTTGGAATGGGAAAAGGAAGCAGATAAAAAATATAAAGTTTAATCTAAGGTGATGTGCCAATAGTTAAGTATGGGAATGATAAATATTTCTTTCAGATGAGATTTAAGGGCCCATTCATCAATCTGCATGTCCATAAATAATAGAAAGTACATATGAAAAACACAAGCAGTGTATTAAATAACATAAAATAATTTCCATACACATTCACTGAAAAGAAGAGTCCAAGACATGGTCTACAACAAACTTATATTGAAATTATAGAAGTTCTACAAATAAACTACTTAGTACAATAACAAAACAGTATAATGTTTTGTCAACTAACTAAGAAACAGAAAGACCATTTACAAAAATGGCATAGTTTGTGAGTCTTAATACAATAATAAAAAACAATATAAAGGCTTGATGTCTTTCAACAATTTTTTTGTGTATTCTTTGAACTCATTTTCAGAAAGTTAAGTACTATATATAGAAAAGCATCCCATTACCTGAGAGCTAGCAACATAAAAGATTCCCAAGCATGAGCAATGATGTTCATCGCAATGATTTCCCAAGGCCGTTGCAACTGAAATATTCCAAAATATAGAATGTAGTCACCTTTGAACAAGATTCGCCCCTCTGCAAATGATGACGATGGTCCTAGGAAGAAGTAGAATTTTTCCCATGTAGACATGTGTTGCTCACCCATAGAGTTGGTTAGGACACATGGTGATAGGATGAGGCTTGTCATTCATTCTTCCCTTCCTTGTGATGAAATTCCCTGTGGAGAAGACACATGGAGGAGTCTTTATCTCAAGCGTTGAATCTAGGGTTTTCTAGAAGGTTCCCATGGAATGATGCTATGTGGCACGTGGGCAGAGCTTAGTAGAGAAACAAAGGGGAGCGGGCTCACAAAGGCCTGCATTGCTGACATGTGAAGACATGGCAGGGATTGATAAAGAAGCAAGGGAGGAAATCCTTCCTAGGAGTGTGCGATGGACACATGGAGCAAGTGGGTGAAACTATTCAAAAAGGGCCTAGAGATATACAAACATATGAGGTGCATGTCGAGACTAAGCAAAACAATATCATTAACCCGAAGGGAGCTCTAGGGATTTTCAATCCACATAGTGTTTCTTTTTCTTATTGCATCACCTTTTCTTGTTTATAGAGCATCACTTTTGATTCTAGAGCTGCTTTCGCCGTGTTGTGCTGCATTTGTACGTCATTGTCGTGTCGCTTTTGATATAGAGCCACATTTGATCTTTTTGATTTTCATCTTACTTTCGATTCTGTAGAGTGTTGCCTTTGAAATTGCATCGCATTCATTGTCTCTGTCCTCTACAGAGTGCCACATTCACTTTCACCAGAGCACTACATTTGCTTACAACATCACTTTTGCGTAGTTGTAGAGCGTCACATTTGCTGCACAACATTGCCTTTGTAGGAAAGGGATAAAAAACTAAGTTGGAGACTTAAAAGCATTTTTTAATGCTCATTGTAATAGCTTAGGTTTTCAAATTCTACATTTTATTTCTTGTTCTAGGACCAACTAGAGTTATTTTAGGCATAATATTTACAAACAACTCAAGCTTTATCAAAGTTGGTTAAAATTGAACATTAGGAACTTACTGGATTTTGATTTTGGGTTAAAATTGAACAAAAAACTTCATACTTGGTTTTTGATGCTCTAAAAAGAACTCATCATTTCTTTGAGGCTTATAACGAACTTGTGCTTTCATTGTCTTGTAATTTTCTTTGCAATTTGTGTCATTCAAATGTGTATGTATTTCTCTCACGCTTCAAGGTGATCTTGAGAATCAAAAGAATTCTAATGACATTGGTTGTCTAAAAGATTACCTACACATTTCAAATTTGGGTTTAAAATTGAACAATCATGCTAGTGTGAGAAAGAGACATTGTGTGTGTTCCCTCCTTGCACTTTACGCGAACCGAGCAATTGAACTACAAGTGTACTCCTTCGCTTTTGTTACCTTTAGAGGGGCCTACCTAAGAACAACTCGAATGCAACTCCAACTGGTTTTTGACTTGACTTGGTATATAAATGGATAAGACTAAACTGTCAAGTCCTCATGGTATGTAGGCCTTAGCCGTACAGTGTCTTTTAGAATGGGGTACTACTGTAAAAAGTATAAGAGCCCCTAGTAGGATTGATTAAAGCCTTTAGTGGCTTGTTGGACGCTCACAAGGTGCCATGCCCTTGATTACCCAGACTAAGAACCAATTTATTTAGAAGCCAAAATCCTTACTATTTGTTGGTGCAAGAATGGTCATTCTGAAGCTGCCCCACATCTATACTATTCAAAGTAGAAATAGGATAAATCCTTTTGATCTCTATATTTTAAGGATTTTGAGATTTGGTGGTCCTGAGAAGTGTGTGTCATGGAGGGGAGCCAATGTCACCAAATCTCTAGCTATTCACTTTGTCTCTGTGTTTGGAGAAATCCAAGTGGGGACTCAACAAATGTTGTCTTTTCTATCCTAGGGTTGTACAATTTGTGAGCTAGTCAAATACATTGCTTGGATCTAAAACTTTGAAACAAGCATTTAACAAGTCATCAAAATTTCAAACCCTTTGGAAAGAGAAAATACCCTTGAAAAGTCCACATATTACTGCTTGTCCCTAGGGATTCTATCCTTAGAGGCTTCTAAATATTTGGGCCTATATCTCAATTTTCTCTCTCTAAAGTCAACCTAGGAAAAAATATGCCTTTGATTCTTTTATTTTCACATAATGGACCTTGTGGAATGAAAAGGAATCGAGACATAGACATTCAATTTGAAAGCTAAGCAAGAAGTTTTGATGTGGTAAAAAGAATCCATTTAATCAAGATAAAAGACAATTGAACCCCACATATGTGTTTTTTCAAATGATTTACTACAATATCAAAATCCCAAAACCAAAGTTTATCAATCGTCATAAGTGTCTTAGTCCAAAGGCTCTTAAGAAACATCTTTCAACACTTTACAGAGTCAGAGATATATTGGTCTACAACTTTTACAAATGTGTTTCAAAGGATAATCCAAACTTGTATTCATTCTATTACTGTCAAAATCTAGGTCTTTTCCAATGTTTTGAGCATCTCACATTATAGGGTTGAATTTTTTTAGAGGTATAGCATGATCTTCAATACCTTGGTCTTGTAAACAAAGTCTCTCTAGGTTCATCTAGGATCAAAATCAACACTTTCATTTGTCACAACATCAATCAAATCCCATCTCACAAACAACTTTTAGAACCTTGGAAAAAATAATTCATATTAGACTTTTGGTAAATCCTTCAAATCAAAATCAAAATCACTTTGTTTGACTAAGTGTGTGTAGATGAATCCTTTCTCATACATTTAGTTAAATTATCATCCTTGTGGACAAGTTCATCCCAAGATAACATCTAACATCTTGGGATCTATAAGTCCATTATCCAAATCAAGTCAAACCAAATCCAAATCAAAATACAAAAGTCCTAAAGTCTAGTATTCCTCCAAAGTTCTTAAAAGTTCAGTCACCTATATATTTCATCCTTCATTTATCTCATCACCTTCATTTGATCCTTAAACATCCTAGATTTTCTTTTTGTACCTAAATTTTAGACCAAGCTAAGGAGTTAGAGATTGATCTCCCATATTCCTAAAAGTTGATCCTAATTTTATGGTCCAAACAAGATCTCAACACAAGAAAAACAATGGAGCAAAACAAAGAAACATCCACTTCGAGTGACTTGAGTCAAACTACATCTAAATTCAGCCCCATGGGATCTAGAAACCCCCCACTTAACCCCCCTTAACTACCACAAGATCTTCAAGAGGGAGGTTTCTACATGGAGGATGTCACCAAAAACTACCAAGGAATGTCCCAGGATGAGATAATTGAGCTAGACCAAAATCCTAAAACACATAAGATTGTCAATGCTGTCATGAGACTCAATCCCACATAATACATGTTAGTATTAGTAAAGGAAGGGACTAAACTCCCTTCTGATATTTATGTGAGCACTATGGTGGAACAACCTCTTGGGAATATGCCACCGATATCATTCACACCTTCCTTCCAAAAAATCATCCAACCCATCATATAACCTACATCTTCTCATGCTCCAAGTTAACCCATGATCACTAAGGAGAGTTCATTACTCCAAGCTCTCCAAACACATCCCCTTGTAAACAACCAAAAATTGGTTACAAACACCATCTTGGGTATGCCTAACACTATCCCACAAGATCCAAAACATCCATATGTACCACTCATTTTCCATGATACCAAAAATTCATCCACCTTCACCACATTACTGATATATTCTCTTGATACACGAGTCTCTCTCCCCATGATATCACAAGGACAAGTGGGTTTATTTAGACAAGGGGGAAATTTTTATGCATCATTATCAATTTTGCAAGGGAACACACCTCCAATCTTCCCATTATTTCCTCTTTTAACATCAACGTCCACACCAATCCAAGGTTTAGGGAAACCCCCTTTACCCAACATACCAATCCAAAACCAATCAAGTCAAATCAATCCTCCAATCACAAATCAAATTAGCATGCCAATCATACCAAATCCTCCGAGCATGCCATTGATATCGCAACACCAAGTGGCACTAATCCAAAACTATCAACCAATCACCATTCCATCTACAACACCACAAGCTCTTTGAAACATGGTCTCCCAAGGACCTAACACATCAACTATACCAGCTATAACACAACCTCTTGTCATCACTCAACAAGCACCTCCACAACCACCTCAAAAAAATATTTCCACCTCATCTCATACCATTCCACCAAATCCCCCACCTCTACCACCAAATCCAAATATAGAAAATCAATACATCACACTGCAAGTAGCCCAACAAGCATATCAAAAGGCACTCCAACAATTCGAAGCTCAACAAGCTATGTAACAAGCTGCACAAGTTGCACAACAAGCCGCACGACAAGTATAGGCACAACAAGCCACACAACAAGCACAACAGGCTGCCCAAGCACAAGTGCAAGGTTTACTGTGACAACAACAAGCCACACAAGCCGCATAAGCTATACAAGCAACATAAGCTACCCAACAAGCTCAAGCTCAAGCACAAGATCAATACCAAGCGTATCAAACCCAACCACAATCCTTGTTACAACAACAAGCTTATCAACAAGCTTTGCAACAATACTAAGTACAACAACAAGTAGCTCAGCTATAAGCCCAACAACAAGCATTGTTGGCACAAAAACAACAAGACCAACAACAAGCATTATTAGCATAGTAACAACTACATGCATAAAAACAATCATTTCTTGCACAACAAAACTTACAACAACCTCCCGTGAACATGCAACCAAATGCCTTGAACAAAAACACACAAGTCAACCCACCATTCACTCAAGCAACAATACCACCCCAAAACATATTTATCCCACCACCCAATGCAAAAAATGATTTTTCGCAAAAAATAAACTTCTCTCACAACAAGTGTTGGACCTACCATCATGAAAGACAACAAAATCACAAGGAAATTTGAGCCCCTATCCATTTGACAGAAGCATTGCAATGGTCCCATTCCCACAAGGATTCGAGATACCAAAATTTGAAAAATACCGTGCAACAGGAAATCCTGAAGATCACATTAGGGAATTCCATGTACAATGTATCGAAGTGGCATATGACGAATCCTCTCTCATGCGACTCTTCCCTCAAAATTTGGCTAGTCTAGCAATGGAATGGTTCTCCCGTTTTCCCCCCAGAATTAAGAAGTTATAAGAAATTTTGGACTTATTGATACATAATTATTCATTTAACATAGGCCTGGACGTGAGCTTGGAAGAATTGTCCAGCCTAAAACAATCCAAGGGAGAAACATTCACATCCTTCTTGTAATGATGGCAATCCAAGGCCAACAAGAGCAAATAGGCTACTCCAGAAGAACAACAAATTGGGACTATCATCTCCAACCTTGAAGGGACCTTATCTTTTCATTTGAAAATGCAATGCATAGCAACCTATGACCAATTGATCCCCAAGGTGCGCAACATCGAAAGATCCCTTATAGTAGCATAAGGGGGCACACCCACATATCAAGTCAATCGTCCATCAACAAGTTACAATGAAAAACCTCACACATGGGCAAAGAACAAGAATGTCACTAATGATGGTGTCTGTTGATGGTGTTTTCTACACAACAACAACTCAGACATAATATGATATGCTATCTCTCTTGAAAGGTAAATCTCTATCAAAAAGCCTCAAGAGATAACCCCAAGGTCTCTAATGTCAAGTCTTGACAATGCAAAAACAACTCAGTGATAAATGTGAAAATGTTGGTAATCACAAGGGGCCTTGTAAATGAACAATGCTGGAAGTGTACTTTCATTAGATGTAACAATGTGGTGATGCTTGATTCCTAAAACTAACCCCAATTTCAAAGAAATAACAAAAGAGATAAGGGTTGAGAGAGACTCTATTCTAACTCCTAAGATCAATCACAATAATGATGAATGTTGCAAATGGATAGATCCCCAATAAAACCAATCTCTACTTGATCAAGGATAGGCCCACAACTACATATAAATGGTCCAATCTTCTGAGGAAATTGGAAGATTTTCAGACTATGAGTATTCATTCACATACCCAATGACTAGCGTAATGTAAACAAGCATTCACAGTTGAACTAAGCACAATATAGGGCCCAGACTAACTTTACACAACAACTTACAATAAAAAAATTGCTAAAAGTATGGACTCAAGATTGATCAACATCATTCACACTTCATCATCATTGCAAAAGAACTAAAATCTACCATCTAACATTTGAGAATCAAGAACAAGAAACCATAAACTATCAAAGTGTAATACAAAGCTTGTCAAATCAACAATCCAATTGCATTAACTTATCCAACATTGCATAACAATTTCCAGTCTCTCTCCTCTCCTACAACTACTGACTTGCAAAATCTAACTCCTAACTTAGCCAATTCTGGCTTTCTACAGATTCTAACCAGCTATTTTAACCTCTAACAAATGAGAAGGCCCTAGCCTTTTATAGTTTTTACATTTTTGAATGAATGTCCATGATTAAAATTATCCAATGGCTTAGATCAATCCTCTAGAAGCATTAGGTAGTTTCATAAGGGTTTTGGCATCTAGATACATCATCATCCAATTACATCCAAGTAGTTACATTCTTGAGCAATGAGAAAACAATATTCCACCATTTTGATATTAACAATAATTCCAATTGGAGGGTGAAATCAGCTTCACAAGTTACAAGCATTTTCTAGAAAACTCCTCTAGGTGTAGACAACCTTGGCACAGATTCTTATGTAGGTGCATTTGAAAATAGTTTTAAAATCCATCCCTTGGGCATGCTTCCATAGGTAGGTTGTTGGACATCTGGAATTCCTTCCTCATACATGCTTTCTTATGTAATCCTCCTCTTGGGTAAAATGACCCCATATGATCTATCCATCTAGAACCTTCACCATTTTAATCCACATTGCTATATTTCATTTCCACATGTAAAAGACATGCTAGATTAAGATAACCATGAATTATTATTTTTGAATAGGTGAATAAAACTCATATCAAAGTATATTTAAATCAAAATTTCAAAATCATCATGAACAAATTAATAATAAACCTGAAAGTCCTTATTTATCATGATGAAAGACCCAAGTCACTCAATATATGGAATAAAAAGAAGAAATACTTCCATTCATTTACTTAGGCATGTAAGTGAAGGTCATTTCGATTGAAAAATATAATAAGTTCCCTTTTTGATTTGATGCGGACATCGTGCTCAAGTTGCATACTCAGAGAATAAATTTGTCAAAAACCTTGAACCAACCACAAAGTCTTCAAAACAAAGCTCTTTAATTTTGCCTCACTGTTGAAAGTTTCTCTGAAAACCTTGCAAAGTTCATTGAAATTCTTGAAATACTATCCAAACTCATTCCACCTTGCTACTTGTATTTATGCAATAATATCCAACTATGAGCTCGTGCACCATTGGAATGTCATATCCTTGCAAACTCCCAAGTAGAAAATCTGCCACCACATAAATATTGCTCAATATTTCTTGGTGAGAACATAAACTATACAACCAAGAAAAGTTTTAACAATGAAAAATTTAGATCTTCATAGAGATTCCCACGACTTATTCTTGCGGCATTGTCTTTTCCTGAATATTTGGAGATGTTGCCTCAATGGACATATGGAGATTGTGAATTCCTTAAGTGACTGTAATTTATAAAACCCTTGGCACCACCTTCAAGCGCATCACTCTGCAACTATACAAAGGATAAAATAAATACTTTACTTTTGCAACCGTTTTAATCTTCAATGGTATTGTAGTCTACTTAATTTTGAATTGTATGCTACTACCAATAACTTGACTCAATTTTCAAGAGTAAATAATCAATGAAATTCCCTCAATATAAATCTCTGACATCATGAATGAACAACTTCTTAGCTTGGGATGACAACATAGCGACCCCCCTCCATTAAAAATATGAATTGATTAATCAATGAGCACTATAAAGTTTCAAATCTTTCCTATTGGACGCTACCCGATTACTGATTATGAAATTTCATTTTCAAATAATTTTTTCCTTGGTAGAATTCCATTGTTAGTAGTCATATTCATGCTTCATACCTTCCTTGAATTTTTGGGCATTAAGAGGTCTTGAGGGATATAAGACCTTGAAGAATCTGAGGGTGCTCAAATTTCTCGAACTTCTTATGCCATTCTTTGCAATCCTTTGAGTCTTCATTGATGTATTACTTCCTTCATGCAGCATAGCGATGCACATAATACTCCAATAATTTCATACATTCTTTACTTTTCCCTTGATAACGAATGCTACTAAGAACATTACACCTCATTTCCAAGCTTATTCAAAACCATGAAACACATACCATTGACTCATATCATGAAGAATCTCATACCCTTAACTTCATTTGGGCCTTTGCCTCCACCAAGTCTGATCAGGGCGCCTTGTAAATTCCAAGCCACTATGATAATACATTGACCCTCTTTCTCATGGCGATAACACCTTTACCCTATTTGTGATGAGCTCCATTACCCATCGACCACTAATTCATGAATTCCATGCATTTCAGAAATAATCGAGCTCGGTTTCTTTTGGAAAATCCGCATCGCCTTAGATTACTTGAGACCAATTTCTTTCGGGGAATCCATCTCAACACATATTTCCCAAGATCTCCCTTTTTCCACTTTACTGGTGACCTTCACATTAATCGATAGCACTCACATACATTAAGTGAACTTCACGTCTTCTTATACTTTGCTTAACAATTCAAAATTTTATGTTCAAGTTTTCAACTTGTACTTTATAGGCTTTATTTATATTCTTATGTAGATTATAATAAGCCGAGGAAGCATTATTTGGGGTCTTCACCTTACTCTGCCATTGCAACCTCAATAATGCCATGGATTTAATATTCAAAACCATGCTCTCCTATATCATTTTCAGACAATAACAAATTTTACTCATATTCCATCTTTAGTTAAGCATCACATTTTGATAAATCATGACCACTATTACAAAACTTTGAATCGGCCTGCTCATAATTTATATTTTCACCCTTAGAGGTTTTCCTTCAAATGGTTGTAGACCTAGAATTGCATAATCATTGCCAATCCCTTCTTAGCTTAGATTTCACCAAGATTCTATTTCGTATTTAACCTATTCACAATTTTATCCTCCTTTTTGAAACTGAATGATTTTGCTAAATTACACTTATGCAAGAGTTGAACTGTACCCTACAAAAGATGATTAGTGTAGATACCAACTCACACTAATAAATCAAATTCTGCATTTCATATTCAAGTGAATAATTAATCTAACTAGCTTAGATACCAACATGATGCTGGGAATCAAATGCGACTAATTTACACCAAGGCACAAGAGAATTCATCTTTCAAACACAATTCACAAGGGAAGTCAGACCTAAAACTAAAGAAGTGAGCTGCAAATATGAGGCCTAATATTCCCATGTATTTATATATAAACCAGCTTTCTCGCTCATCTCTAAAAAAATCCATTTTCCAAGATAGCATTAGCTATGATGGGAGAATAAATTAATCACAAGAACCTTAGTCATCAAATGCAACAAGCTAGATCAAGCACTCAGGTTCCCTCAAGAAGATCAAGATTGGAGATTGACATATGTAAATGCTATGGTAGGACCCTTCAAAGCTTAGGAATGTGATGGGGGATGGATTCAGAAAATCTGAGCTAGGCTGAAATCTTTGAAAAGATTAGAGTTCAGGGAATCCAAGGGAGCTCAGATTCTTGGAAATGAGTTCAAGCTAGAAAATCCATGGTAGGTTAGAGTCTCTAGACAGATTGAACCTTAGGAAATTTGAGGGAGCTTGGATTTTCTGGACCTCTCCCTGACTTAGTCAATTTTGGCTACAAATGGGACTTTAGATGAAGGCATGGAGTTCAATGATGACCCGAGATCTAAGGGTTGCAATGAAAGCACCTTTAGTGCAGATGAAACATAAATTTCTCCCAGTGAAGCAAAAGCTAAAATTCTAAGAAATCAAACCCTAAAGGAGAAGAGGTCAAATGAGGCAAACAAAAAGAGGGTCCTAGCCTTTGGTGGGGCATGTGTGTGAAAAGTGCACAAAAAATGGCGACTCCTACTAGGAAAATGCTCTAGAGAATTTTGATGATGAACAAGAATCATGAACCCAAAATCTCTAGTTTCAATCTCCATATTAGGAAAACAAATCAAAATGCAAGATCAAAGAATCAAGACCAAAGGTAGACTAAACCTTCCATAACCTGAAAATCCCAATGTGTGCAAGTGAATTCATTTCCCTCCTTAAGCTACTGCAGAAACCAATCTCATTCAAGTTAGGCTATGTAAAGGATTCTAACTTCAAAATCAACCTGGATAGATCCTTGCTGCTAGTCAAGAATCCATAGCCTTGACGAGGTTATTGCTATGATTCTCCTAAACATAGCTCTACTGCCAGCCAGGTGTCTATTACCTAATTTCACTACTTGCTCAATTAGGCTAATTTTTTTGTGTTTAGAAACCAAGAGTGGGGTAAATTTTAATCTTTCCTACATTAAATTTAGATGTATAAATGAAATAATCTAGAAAATATTACAATTAAAAATTATTGCATTCACACATATGCATGTAACAGAAGAAAGATTCAAATATTTTCTGAACAACAGAGTAATCTTTATTGAATGTATAAGTGTACATTATCTCACACAAGCCATGAGATTGAATTAGCTTATTCAATGCAAATAAAGAAAAGTATATACATGGATAAGTAACAAAAAAATAAATGTGCATGTAAAGAAGGGAACCAATCGTCGCCTAAGAATGACTGGTTCTAGTGTGTCAACTTGTCCTGCTACCATCCCGAGCTACATTTGTCCCTCCTAGCTTTATGTTGCTCCTATTCCCACATTTGACAAAAGCAATGATATTAGAGTAATGCTCTAAGTAATGAAAAGTTTCCAACTTTACATGAACAAGTACCTATACACATATATACTGATCTTCATAATGCATTAAACAAGAAAGAATACTTTAGGTGTCCTAGAGAACCATCAAAGTCATCTAACACACCTAAAACATGCCATTTTTTTTTCTAACTTGTTTGCTTCATGTGCAGATAAAGGAAAAGTGACGTTGCTTTTTGTTACATCAAATTACAACATGTGGGTTAAAATGTTGCTCCCACAAGGGTTGAACCCAACATGTTGTTTTCCTTTGTTCTTTGAAATAATTAGGAGTGTAAATCATTGTGTCTTATCAACTTTAAGTGAATGGTCATCACCTATGGTGGTGAATTGATTGGCATCACAATCATAAATGAAAAGTATTCACATGATAGAATTTGTGAGGTAGCATATGAAAGAAAAGAAAATAGTCATGAAAGCTTTTCATACTATGAAAAGAATAATAGTCATAGTCTTTTTTTTTTTTGTCATGCTAGGGGAAAAATAGTCATATGCATATGTGAGGATCATAATCAATGCTTAATACAGGTTCATGGCTATCATGAAGGCAAATACATGTTTTGTATCCAAGTTTCAAAAATTAGCATATGATTTTCACTAGGTTCATTAACCATGGCAAGGAATACCACTTCATGGAGGGTAGGCATGATGGATTTGAAATCACAATGCAAATATTCAACCAATGGATCATTGCAGATAGACAAGTTTCAATAAATATTGAGTAAACAAATGAAAATCTATTTGTTAGGTATCTCTTGCTGGAAATACAACTAGTACCTCTATTCATTCACTCACAGTCATTATCAAGGTGGTTACCTTTGTATAAAATAGTTAATCAACACTAGGATACCTTATGTGAATACAAGGAGCAATGTCCCAATAAGATAGCATTTTATTAACACTATACGGCTATCATACTTGGAGTTGATGAATTTATTGTTATGGATGATAAATTGATGCTAAATGGAGCCATAATGTTATCAAGAGTAAAACAACAATGCACCTTTCAAGAATACACCATGTTATGATATGATAGATAAAGGGAAATTCAAAGGTTCAAGACAATCATTTCAAAAGAAATTTTTCTTATGTCAAAAGTGTTGGCAAGGAAAACAGTGACAGTCTTCAATATGAAGTATTTGAATTGTTGACATTCTTAAAAAATGATTGAGTCAAAATGAAACCTCAAAGGTTAGTCATTAAAGGAAACAAGGTTTTCATTTGTAGCAAGAGTAACATATGCCATGGCCATAAAAGCAAAGAAAAGGGTCAAAGTAGAGACATGAGCATTGAAGAATGAACAGTGGCTGCATTTCACTGAATGCATTTTAGGGAATGGTGAGACTGACTGTGAAGTGAATTCAAAATGGCGTTCACTCACAGGAAAGAAAATGAAATCCTCATGTTTAAAGGTACAAATCCAAAATATGTATTCAAGGTCGAAGTTTTACAAGGAAAAAATACAATGACAATCTTTAGGGATGGACAATCATCACGGTAACCATGACCTAGAATATACAGTTTTCTTGCAAAACATGTAAACCCATTTGGGGTTTTAGTGTTGAAAGCCTAGAATAACCTTCTTTGGGATCAACCATTGATGAAAATAGTTTTTTATTCCTTCCATGAGAAGTATGGCTGTGGTCTAAAAAAGAAAACCCTTAAGTGATATACAATAGCTTTCAAGTAAAGATAGGTTGACGAGGTAATGAATGCCCATGAAACATGTAACAAAAGTATGGTCACAGCCTCAGAGAGAAAAACCCTCAACCATGAATAATGAAAATAGAGGAGCTATAGTTGCTTGCAGTGGAGGAAAATGATATACCCATATAAAAATAGAGAAATCTAAGATACATCAAGCAAATAAAAATCAACTTGAATCTTTATGGCCGTGGCCCATAGAAATTATGACTATCTTTTGCTTAAAACGAATGCTATGAATGCATAGAGAAAGAGGGAAATGAAGAGTGAAACTTGTATTTTTCTACAAATGGCTCAGGTTTTGAGTGTATTTTTCTATAGAAGAATGCAAGAAATAGGGGAGTTCATTTTTGCATTCGAAGGGCTTGTGTTAGAGCATGTTCTTTATACAGGAAATAAAAGTAAAATGAAAAGTTTTACACGCAGAAATGTAAAGAATATTTAAAGGCTCAAATATAGTGTGGCTACAGACTACAATGAAGTAAATATATGAAATGATAAAGAGGTTAACCATGAACAACCATGAATTTTTATCTTTCTTCATAAAATCAAACACAAGGAGCTCAAAAGCAGCTTTATTATTCAACCTGAAAGAAACTTACCAAGCATAAT
Organism: Sequoia sempervirens; assembly: GCA_007258455.2. Lineage (NCBI taxonomy): Eukaryota > Viridiplantae > Streptophyta > Pinopsida > Cupressales > Cupressaceae > Sequoia > Sequoia sempervirens. Next base: position 30,081,424 of record VDFB02179234.1, on the reverse strand, counting down.
CTCAATGTGCATATGATTTGTGTGATTCTCTCTTTCAGAGATCTCTATCCAAGCTCCAAATCAAACCCTATGGTGGTGCCCTCATGAATCTAGAGAGAAACAAGTTCAAAATGAAAATGAGTCATTAGGGTTTCCAAGCCCTAATGAGTGTCGATGAAGTTTTAGGCATCTTTGCCTAACTATTAAAATGCATATGAAAGCTACTATGTCCGTGGGCTAAGGATTTTTAGTCTTATGCCTTAGTGTTTTCTCTTTGGTGGAACTCTTTTAAGACTTTTAATTTATTTCTTTATTTTTGCATATATTTGAAAGTGTAAAACACTAAGTATTGATGGTATTTTATAAATCATTTAGCCTTTATGTTCTTTTAATGCAAAAATAATGATAGCAATAACTTTCAACACATGACAAGAGGAAAGATGGAGATATGTTTGAATATATGCTTTTGCAACCATCTAAGAAGAAATTGGAGGAGTTTGGAGTAGTTACCAACATGTGCCAAAATAATAAGAGCCTTTATTTTGCTTTTTTGAAGAAAATGAGAACTTTTAGGGGGAAGTTTGATGTGTCACCATGTTGGACTTGGCCAAAATTGACCATTTCAACCTTTTGGAGCCTCTTTGGAGAAAGATCAATATTTTTGGCCTTATTAGTGCATCCAACCCAACGAAGCTTCTAGCTCCTTGTTTAGTGAAACTATTTGGAGCTTTGCTACATATTGCTTTTGTAACTCATTTTGTAACCAGTTCTTACTTGGTGCTTTTTCCTGAGTTAGTGACTTTTACAGTCCTTTGACAAAGAAAAGAAGATTTATGTAACTCTCTTGACTTGAATGATAGTAGATGCCTTAAAAATCAATGAAGTAAAGTATTTTACCTTCTCAATTATTCTATAATACTGTGTGCAAGTATTTGATAGATAAGACTACTTGTGAATGTTTTCTAATTCCTAGTGATTTCTGTCTCAAAGTTAACACCTTTTGCATAAATACATGCATATTGTAGGTCATAAGTTGTATCAAAAAGTGCAAATAATTATAGTTGTAAAAGTCATTGTTCCCTCTAAAATTTTAACATTTTAAAGGTCTTCTTATGAAATACTTATGCAGGAGGCACATGAAATTGAGTTGTGTGAGTTGAGCTTTATCATTTGATTAGTTTGTGTATGTAAGCTGTTACAAATCAGTTAACGTTTAGGTGTATCACCATAGAAGTAGTTTTTACCATTTTTAAGTTTTATTATTTTCAACAATCCTTCTTCCGTTTTCCTTTCAAGAAATCATTAGTTTAGGTGATATTACCAGCTAGGAAGCCAGCCTATCCAGAGGTTCATTCTCATTTTGGGTGACCCACAACCCGAGAATGCTCCCATGTTTCTCTAGATAACTAAGTTTCACAACTCAGTACAAGTGCAAGCTTTAGGAGATAACAACGTCCATAGCCTCGATGGAGATATTCAAATACTCCTGATAAGTTGAACTCACTTCTTTTGATTTTCAATATTTTCCTTTTCTTTCTTTTTATTTTCTAATATTCTTTCTTTTCACTTTTTATTTCAACCCATGAACAATGAATTTCACACTCAGGGCTGAGAACCGCAATGGTGCTAAAGCAAAAATTTAGGATTTTTCACCTAAGAGGACCTTACAAGGAACCTAACAACAACCTCAAGATTCTTAAGATATGTGACAAAATATAAGATCTCAGGATACTTTAGGTTCAGATCAAACCAATGACCCATCCTCTTTAGATCAAACATTGAGACCACTGGATACTAACAAAAAATATTGACCATCCACTTAAGACACATGATTGAAGTCCATCAATGAAATACCTAGAACAATCCCCGATAATAAAATGGTAGTTGTGAACATGAAAATATTCCCAACAAAAGTAGAGGGACCCTGAACTGGAGGAGAAATGTAAACCCAAAGCAAGCCTACACTAAAGCAGATCCAATCCAACCAAAAATAGAAAGAAAAAGAAAAGAAAAGCAAAGCAATCCTAAATCCAACCAATTATAAAGAACCCTAACCTATAGCAAACCAAAATTAGGAAAGTGAAAACCGAAAGAAAATCTATACTAACCAAAACAGAAAAATGAGAGAAAAGATAAACTACCAACAACAGAACAAACTGCATTTATTTAGATGAAACTATATACAAAGAGACTCACAATGAATCATGATCAGACAAATAAAATTGAAACCCACCCCCATATGGTTCATCAATGTGTGGACAAGCATTAAGGTGATGGTTATAGTCCTCAAGAATGCACACTTATCTTTATACTTAGCAAAATAAGACTCAATAATGCAGCAATGAAACTCAACATCCTCAATAGGAATAATCAACAACTAAGGTAACTCATTTAAACCATGATCAATCCAAATGCAAGTTGTCTTTCGTAAACCTCCATAATCAAATTGATAAGCTTCAGAATTTTTAGTAAGGAAAGAAACAACCTGATGTGACACTTGTTCAGACTAAATGTCATATTTATCATCCTTTAATCGTGAAGAGTTGATATCCAAGTTGTCAAGTGGTCTTCGCTAATGGTACAAAAATCCCCTCACGCTTGAAACATGCAGAACAAAAATGGAGTCATCACTATGCAATGCAGAGTGAAATTTATAGTGAAAAAATTTAGAATTATCAACATGGAACTTTTCACCATTTTGAGTATTTCATGAGGAATTAGCAAGTAAATTGTAAAATCATTGTCATGTACAACAACTCCCTCAATAGTATGTTCACCAAGAGGCATCATAGGTTGATCTTCAAGCACATTTTCACCTACAACTGTGTAGTCAAGCCCATCAATTATGATTGTAATATTACTATTTTCAACATCATTCAAGTTTTCCTGCACATCAATATGAACCACATTAGCTACCTCATCCTTAATACATAAAATCTATGAATTTTCATTGTGTGGCTCATCAATAGATAGAGGAAAAAAATTTGATAAATGAGAAGATGCCCTAAATTCATCCTCTATTGGCATTAGTTTAGATCTTAGATCATAGCCATAAGGAACGTCAGCTTCTTTATCAACAATATTGTCTCCTTCAGTTTGCTTCATGATACATTCATTAGCAAGTTGAAGTTACTTTATTGAAAGATCAATCTCCGCTAGAGCTTCCTCAACATTTGCTACTATGCCTTCCTCAAATTCAATAATTTGTTGGCATGCCTTGATTGAAGACTCTTTAGATATAGCTTTATGTGCATCTCTTGTATATTGTGACAACTGTACTTTCTCTTCCACCTTCCTTATGAATTTCTGGCACTGGAAGCATGTGAATTCAAAATACTCTTCCTCATGTATCCTACACTAAGCTGGTAATAACAAGTCCTCTAGGTAGACTCTATAACTTAGGCCTGACCAATATTTTATAATTTTGGCAACAAACTCTTCATATCTAGACTGTATTGGATCTTCATCCTAGATAGGAGGAGCTTGTATGGTAACTCCTTTCTCTTGCAACTCACCCTCCATCGTATTTTTAGAAATTTGACTAACTTCTGTAGTAACATCCTCTTTAATTGTTGTAGGTAGCTCTTCACTCAAATGTTCCTCTGTTAACTTTGATGCCTCAGATTGGTCTTCCTTATACTCAATCCCTTCCAAAGCCACCTCAACACCAGCTGTAGTATCATCTCTAGATTCAGAATTTTTTGCCTTCTCTATAATGCATTCCTTGTTTGACTTTTATTTCCACTCTACGTATCTCCCAACTTTAATGAAGATGTCCACACATGAATGGCAAGTGAACTCTGAATGTGCTGCTTTATGAACTCTACACCATTTAGATGAGATGAAATCTTGCAAACACTTACCAACACCAAGCTAATCTTCAAATACCTGTGTAAATGCCTCAACTGCAACATCAATAAACTCTAAATCTATAGATTCTAGTGGTTCTGAAAAGTTTTGCATGAAAATACCTCTTTGCACAATCTTCTCGATTTTACCAAAAAAGTTTAAGCATTCAAACTCATTATGCTTAGTGGTATTGTGGATTCTGCAATGGTTTAATAATGCATAGTGATGCAAACCCTTACTATTCTAGAGATCCAATCTCTTGTTCAGAGACTCACAAAGTTGAGGAAAATCAATCAAGGAATATTTTCATCATGAAAAACATAAATTGCTTTTCCATCTTAACATAGAACTTTCACTTTTAGATTTAGAGATCTATCATATCTTAGATTTTCAACATGAAGGCTCATTCAACTTCCAACTATGTCACCTTCATTCTACCCTCCTTCTAGTGCCAATCTATTAATGGTGTTTTCTATAGAACAACTTAGATAGAATATGATATCCAATCTCTCTTGAAAGGTAAATCTCTATCAGAAAGCCTCAAGAGATAACCCAAAGGTCTCTAATGTTAGGTCTTGACAATGCAAAAACAACTTAGTGATAAATGTGAAAATGTTGGTAATCACAAGGGGCCTTACAAATGAACAATGTTGGAAGTGTACTTTCATTAGATGTAACAATATGGTGATGCTTGATTCCTAAAACTAACCCCAATTTCAAAGAAATAACAAAAGAGATAAGGGTTGAGAGAGATTCTATTCTAACTCCTAAGATCAATCACAATAATGATGAATGCTGCAAATGGACAGATCCCTAATAAAACCAATCTTTGCTTGATCAAGGACAGGCCCACAACTACAAAAAATGGGTGCAATCTTTCGAGGAAATAGAAAGATTTTCAGACTATGAATATTAATTCACATTGCCAATGATTGGGTCAATGTAACAAGCATTCATACTTGAACTAAGCATGATATAGGGCCCAAAATAACTTTACATAGCAACTTACAATCAAAAAATCACTAAAAGTATGGACCAAAGATTGATCAACATCATTCACACTTCATTATCATTGCAAAATATTTAAAATCTACCATCTAACATTTGAGAATCAAGAACAAGAAACCATAAACTATCAAAGTGTAACACAAAGCTTTTCAAATCAAAAATCCAATTGCATTAACTTCTCCAACATTACATAACAATTTCCAGTCTCTCTCCTCTCCTACAACTACTGACTTGCAGAATCTAACTCCTAACTTAGCCAATTCTGGCTTTCTACAAGTTCTAACTAGCTATTGTAACCTCTTACAAATGAGAAGGCCCTGGCCTTTTATAGTTTTTACATTTTTGAATCAATGGTCATTATTAAAATTATCTAATGGCTCAAATCAATCCTTTAGAAGCATCAAGTAGTTTCATTAGGGTTTTGGCATCTAGATACATCATCATCTAATTACATCCAAATAGTTACATTCTTGAGCAATGAGAAAACAATATTACACCATCTTGACATTAAGGAGAATTCTGATTGGAGGATGAAATCAGCTTCATAGGTTACAAGCATTTTCCAGAAAACTCCTCTAGATGTAGACAACCTTGGCACAAATTCTTATGTAGGTGCATTTGAAAATAATTATAAACTCCATCCCTTAGTCATGCTTCCATAGGAAGGTTGTTGGACAACTAGAATTCCTTCCTCAGGCATGCTTTCTTATGTAATCTTCCTCTTGGGTAAAATGACCCCATCTGATCTATCCATCTAGAACCTTCACCATTTTAATCCACATTGCTATATTTCATTTCCACCTATAAAAGACATGCTAGATTAAGATAACCATGAATTATTTCTTTTGAATAGGTGAATAAAAATCATATCAAAGTATATTTAAATTAAAATTTCAAAATCATCATGAAAAAATTAATAATAAACCCGAAAGTCCTTATTTATCATGATGAAAGACCCAAGTCACTCAATATATGGAATAAAAAGAAGAAATACTTCCATTCATTTACTTAGGCATGTAAGTGAAGGTCATTGTGATTGAAAAATGTAATAAGTGCCCTTTTTGATTTGATGTAGACATCGTGCTCAAGTTGCATGCTTAGAGAATAAATCTATCAAAGACTATGAACCAACCACAAAGTCTTCAAAATGTAGCTCTTTAATTTTTCCTCATTGGTGAAAGTTTCTCTAAAAACCTTGCAAAGTTCATTGAAATTCTTGAAATACTATCCAAACTCATTCCACCTTGCTACTTGTATTTATGCAATAATATCCAACTACGAGCCTACACACCATTGGAATGTCATATCCTTGCAAACTCCCAAGCAAAAAATCTTCCACCACCTAAATATTGCTCAGTATTCCTTGGTGAGAGCATGAACTACAACTTATCCTTGCGACATTGTCTTTTCTTGCATATTTGGAGATGTTTCCTCGATGGACATATGGATATTGTGAATCCCTTAAGTAACTATAATTTATAAAGGCCTCAGCACCAACTTTAAGCGCATCACTCTACAACTATACAAAGGATAAAATAAATACATTACTTTTGCAGTCATTTTAATCTTCAATGGTATTGCAGTCTACTTTATTTTGAACTGTATGCTGCTACCAATCACTTGACTCAATTCTCAAGAGTAAATAATTGATGGAATTCCCTCAATATAAATCTCTGACATCATGAATGAACAACTTCTCAGCTCGAGATGACAACATAGCGACCCGCCTCCATTACAAATGTGAATCGATTGATCAATGAGCACTGTAAAGTTTCAAATCTTTCATATTCGAAGCTACTTGATTACTGCTTATGAAATTTCATTTTTGAAGAATTTCCTCCTTGGTGGAATTCCACCATTGGTAGCCATATTCACACATCATACCTTGCATTTTTGAGCATTAAGAGGTCTCAAGGAATATAAGAGCTCAAAGAATCCAAGGGTGCTCAAATTTCTTGAACTTCTTATGCCATTATTTGCAATCCTTCGAGCCTTCATTGATCTATTACTTCATCCAGCGAAGTGATGCACATAATACTCCAATAATTTCATACATTCTTTTCCCTTGATAATGAATGCTGCTAAGAACATTACATCTCATTGCTGAGCTTATTCGAAACCATGAAACACTTACCATCTACTCATATCATGAAGAATCTCATGCCCTTAACTTCATTTGGGCCTTTTCCTCCACCAAGTCTGATAAGGGCACCTTGTAAATTCAAAACCACTACCGTAATATATTGAACCTCTTTGTCATGGCAATAACCCCTTTACCCTGTTTGTAGGTCGGAGTCTCCGGACAGACTGAACCTTGGGAAATCTGAGGGAGCTTAAATTTTTCATAGATCTCCATGACTTAGTGAATTTTTGCTACAAATGGGACTTTAGATGAAGGCATGGATTTAAATGATGACCTGAGATCCAAGGATTGCAGTGAAAGCATCTTCAGTGTGGATGAAACATAGATTTCTCCTAGTGAAGCAAAAGCCAAAATTCTAATAAACCAAACCCTAAAGGAGAAGAGGTCAAACTATTGGATGTTGTGGTTTTTTTGATGATATGTGGTTGTATTTGATGTCAACACTATTAGCATAAATGTATTTGAAGCTATATATGTCAAGGATATCAAGAAAAATGTAATAAATGAGTTCTAGGTTGTCAGTGGTGAAGTGAAGTTTAGTATGGTGGTTATTTATATACATTGTTGATAAGAGGTTGTGGACTAAAGGGTTTATTGCTAAATGTATCTAGTTTATCCATGTTGACTTTCAAATATTTGCATGAAGATTTGATCGAGTTATGAAGATTTCCATTCAAACAATTTTTCTGTTTCTTCAGTTGGTGTTCCTGATTGAAGATGATGCTATTTCAGTTAGTTCAATTGTTGTGGATGCTTCTCTTGTGATTCGTGATGCTTGTGGATGTTTCCAAATCATTCTTTATCTTTGTTTCATGTCTACATTAATCGTTGTGATCATGGTTGGTGATTTTGTCTTGCATGTTCATGTTTTTCTTGTTCTTGGCCGACATAGTGTTTGTAGCATGTTGTGGATCTTCGAGGAAAAAATAATTGAAGTGTCTTCATACTGGAGATGTTGATTTGGGTCCTCACTGAGTTGTGTTTGACCTTGGTTGATTCACATTGATAATATTTAATGTTTTAGGCTGATAGTTTATATTCATTTTATTATTTCTTTGTCGCTAACTTGTAGCGATGAAATTTCATGTTGCGAATATATAAGATCGATTGTTTGTTTGAATTTAAGTGTGGAAAAGGTGTGCTTCTATGCATGTGTGTGAATAATATGATAAATCATTCCAAGGTAGAGCAAAGTGTGAAGAATTGTGAAGAAGTTTGAAGAAGAGTGAATAGGTGTTATGTGCTTAATTGGAACTATAATCAGGCATTAGCAAATGCTATTTTCTTAGTTCAAAATCTGGATGGATTTAATCCGAATCTCTTTGTAAGATAGTGTGTCTTCCTTTTTAATTGAGTAGTGATCTCTAGGAAGTGTTCTTGAATGCATGTGCATTCCTCATATTTTATTTTAATTATACTTTTAACAAGGTATTGTGACATAGATTTTGGGAGCCTAAAATGCTTCTCTTACTCTTGTAGGGTTTTTCACCCAAAAGGAGAGAGATTAGGGCTCCTAAAATGATTATGCACATTCAAATCAGGATGCATGTGATGTTGTATGAGCTAAATGGAGTGATCTAAGTGCTGATAAATTATGAAGTTGATCAAACATTCATTTAAAATCTAAGAATTATGACTTGTTTGAAAACACATTATGTATTGCAACAATGAACTAGAAAGTTAGATAAATGAAAACATAATTTAATGGGGTTGAATAGAGTGCACCTGGAGGAAGAATGAAGTCACTAGAAGGTTCTAGAATTTCTCTAAAACTTTTGTTAATGGCCATTGGGACTCATTCGACATGCATGGCAAATTAGTCTTGCTTCTACTAAAATCTTTTAGAAACCTATTTTTGACTGCTGGGAGTTGAAATTTGACAAAACCTATTTTCAGGCATACAGGTGGGACTCATTTTCCATGGGTGGTGAATCAATCCACCTACAAAAATCTATAAAATTATAGGAATATTCTGTGGAGTTAGATTTGTACTTCTGCCTCCTACAAGTCTCCGCTTTTGAAATTGTCATATTCGGGTTTGAAAATGTCATTTTGTTGATATTTTGACTTGAATGATGAATAAATGACTTGATTGACTTTATAAATTTATCTCCAATGATTCCTAATCCTTCAAGAGACCTAAATCTACAAACAAACAAGACAAAAGAGAGATATGTTGAATGTTAGGGCATGGGGGTATGCCTTGGTCAACCCCGTTTAGGTAATTAAACAAAAATGATGAAATAAAGGAATGAAGCATGAAAAATGGAAGGGATTACCTTGAAATGATGATTTGATCTTTAAATTCTACAACATAACATGAAGATTCAACCCTTGAATGATTTAGGAAGCTAACTTGATGACTTCTAATGGAGAAACCTCAACTTGCTTGACTTGAAGTGAAAGATTGATGGATGAATAATGAAGAATGAATGTGGATTTAGTGGTTAGATGTTTTTGGATGTAAAATGAGGATAAAAACACCTATTTATAGTCAATTGTTCCTTAGTACCTAATTATACTACACAACAGGACAACATGAGGTAAAAATAAACTTTAAATTTCACTTTTTCCTGCTCAAGGGTCAAAATGGGGGCCAAATAGGACTTATTCACCACACATGGCGAATGGTTCCCACCTAGATGGGACTCATTCACCATTCTTGGTGAATGGGTCCCATAGGTGCCATTTCGACACCTATGAAGCTAAGGAGATAGGAAATAAGGTTTAAAATGCTATCTTGTTGGGAGTTTGATCAATTAAAGCCTCACAATGCACAATATGGGTTAATTAGGACATGTTAGTGATTATGTAAATGTTGAATAGGGCTTGGGACACATAAATAAATGTGAAAGTGTAATTAAATGCACTTTACAACACTAAGATTAGGTCCACATAGCCTATAAATGCACAAGAACCAATGTGAATGTGTAAAACACATTACAACACTAGTTTGTCATTAAGTTCACATTGAGAATATTCTAGATTGATGTAATAATGTAATTAAATATGTTTTATAATGTTGAATTAGGGAGAAATAAGTTAATTAAGTCTAGAAAAGTGTGAAAGTCCTTTACAAGACTTGACAACACCTTTATGAGACGCCATTAAAATCATGTTGTTTGATTTGCAAGGGTCCAAGACCTAGTGTGGACACATAAAATGCCTCACAACACTAGATTAGGGCCTCATTAAGTCCATTTAATCTCATGTCAAGTAACAAGTGCAATTTTCAATGACACATTTAGCCCCCACTTTAGTGAGAGAAACTTTCTTCCTCACACTAAAGTATCCATTCAAGAGAGATTCACATGTATGCCAAGCCCTCAAGATACAAGATCATACAAAGGAAAGGAAGAAAAATGAATGATATGGAAAATATGTACTCACTCTTGGGCCACAAAAATTTGGGTTGTTTGTGGGGTGAGAAGGCCCAAAACATAAAAAAAGGAAAAGAGTATCATACGCTAGTTGGCATGTACTCACAAACACAAAGGTGGCTATGGGGAAAAGTCATGCTGCTAGTTGGGCTTCCACTCAACCATGCTAAAGCTATACCCGTTCGATAACTTTAACAAGATGCCACAAAGAAAAAGGAAATGGTTATCTGTTCGAGCTTCATAAGACAAGCAAAACTCCATATACTTATAACTCATGAACAAAATAGGATGGCACCATAGGCATGCAAGTTGTGTTATGCAATGGCCAAGAAATGCAATAGTGTAAAATGAAAAAATGTAATGTGAAAGATTTTTCAAAGGAATCTTTTTCAATTTATGTAAGGTCAGTCACTTAGGGAAAATTGTGTCTAATGTCTCCAAGAGAGGACCAATCAAAGAATAGTAATATGCTAAGATAGATCACACTTATGAAGGAAATTACACCCAATATCATCCACAAAGTAACAAACACATCACATAAACAACAAGGCTACACTATAAATGCAAATGAATTATGGTAATGTATGCCCCCCACTTTAAAGGAATTGCTACACATCATTCTATGAGAAATTACTTGAAACTAGAGAAGAAAAGAAAATGCAAAAATAAAACAAGACAGGAGGCCAACCTAGAAAGCTCTATGCCAAGTCATATGTTTTGAAGGTAGGCTGCGTCATGTCAAGGAAAGGAAGTATGTCACATTGGAGTCAATCTTAAGACATGTCATTTACATCTCAAGCTTTCTCTTATATGTTCATGAAAGGTTAACAATTATTCAAAAGAGACAACAACAAGTGACATACAAGGGATAAAGCTATCTAACCCCTTGCCCCCCATGGAGTGTAGGACAAAGGTGAGCCTAGAATAGATGAATCTGGTATGCTGCCCAATGCAAGGGATGCAAGACATGCAATAGTGAGAATGGAATTATCCTACAACTATTACATGGAAAGGAGCAACAACTAAGGTTATTTAGGTGAATAAGAAAGAGTCTTGGAAGAATCTTGCATGATAGTATTGATGTTGAGTGAAGGGTTGTTGATTTTGATTAAACAACAATAGCCAAGACCATGAGACATTTGTTGTAAATGTTAAGCTCTATAGGGTTACAAATACCTTGTTCTCAAGCACCATAACCTTTTCCATTATACCCAAGTTGTTTCGTGAAGTCATACCCTTTTCCATAAAGCTTTTGGAGTGTTTTGGAATCGGGTGGTTGTTCATTGTTGTGTTCATCAGGGATTGTTGTGGAGTGTGTGTTGTTGTCTAAAGTGGCTGAGGTGGATGCTTTTGAAAAGTTATCTGAAGTTTTTGTTGTCATGATGGTTGGTTGTTCTCGTTGTTTGTCTATCTTTTGTGAGAATATGTATTTTCCCATAAATGATGGTGTGAATTCTAATGATCCCCAATCATCACCACGAAAATTAGATTGCCATTCCTAATCATTATGCTCAATTTCTATGTTGGAGGTGGAAATCAATGTGCTTAAAGGACTTGTAAGTCCTTTTTCAAGGTTCAAGCAATTCTCTGGCTCAGGATCTACTTCAAGTTGATAAATTTTATTGTTATAGACATATTTCATTATACGGTGAAGAGTTGAAGGCACTACATTCATCTCATGAATCCATGGTCTGCCTAGAAGAAGGTTGTAAAAAAGATCATAAGGCATAACATGAATAGGAGTTTGCAAAGTAACCATCCCAACCATAATAGGCAAATTGATTACACTGAGTGGTTTCTTTGTTGTATTATCAAATCCTTGAATAGAGACAGAATTAGGTATGATTTGTGATCTATCAACTTCTAAGTGATCAATCAAGGAGACTCACACCACACACATTAAGAGCAGAACCATTGTTGATAAGAGTCCTTTTGATACTTGTCCATTTGTATTGAGAAATAATAATAAAATCCTCTCTTTGTTTTCAAACTCCAAAGAAGGGAGCTCATGTTGATGAAAAGTAATGTCAAGATTAGTGTGATTCAGTTTATGAATTAAAGCTACCACATCATTTGGAGTTGATCCATAAGGGATTGTTATTTGTTGTAAAGCGTTTTGAAGAGTGGCGTTATAACTTGGTGATGTTTGAAGTAAATTCCAAAGGGAAATTTTTGTAGGAGTACTCTTTAATTGTTCAACAAGATCATAATCCTTTGTAGGTGGGTGATAACAAGGAGCACTAGGTAGATTAGGAAAAGGTAATGATGGTGGAATTATTTGTGGTGGTTGTGGGTTATTTCATCTGTTATATGTATGAGTTACAATATCATCACTAGATTACTGCGATACATTAGAGGGATGAAGGGGATGTGAGGGTGGGTAAAGGGTAAGTTTAGGTTGAATATTGGAAGGATGAAGCATATGTGAAGGTGGGTAAAGGATAAGTTTAGGTTTCAAATATTGTTAACATCCCTTATCAAATGAGATTCTTCATTGTCTTTGAAGGGGATATTATCTTTGTCTTGAATCATAATATCCTCCCTAGAAGGAGATTTGGTAGGAGAACAACAAACCTCATGTTTGTGACAATTAAAGTTTGGTTCATCTAAAAGAATTTCATCACAACTAAGAGAGTTATTAATGGTTGAATTGTGTTGTTCTATAATATTTTCCCACATGAGATTATCGTGATTTTCATGGATTGGATCATGTAATATCGTACTATCATCTTCACTAATGGGAGAGATATTAGGAGAGGGAAAAAGTTGATTGTTATCCATAATCTCATTGTCTTGGTTTAAAGTATCTACCCTAGTAGGAGAGCTTTGAGAAAGGTGACAATCAAGAGAGGTAGCACATGTCAAAGATTCATCACAAATAGGGGAGTCATGAAGGAGAGAACAAATAGGATTTGTATGGGTGTCAATGATTATATCTTCTTGTTCAAATAGAGCCTTCCAATTGTTAGAAATATTAGGAAGGAGAGAAATAATGTTATAACTCTAAATCATTGGGTTTCTTAATATCAACATATTCTCCTCACAAATTTGTTTGTTATGATCATTCATGAAAGTATTGTCACAAATAGGTGAAATGTTGGGAGATGAATCTATGGTCTCATCGTCATGTTGTGTTGTTGGATCATCATGATTACTTAGTGTGAAGTCCTCTTCTTTAGTAATGTCATGTCTAATAGGAGAGGTAAGAGGAGAGAAACAACTTAGATGGTCACAACTCTCATCAATTGGTTCTGCTAGCACTAAATTATCTACTTCACAAGTGTGAGAGATAATAGGAGAAGAACAAATGTAAGTGTTATGATTATCCAAGGTTTCTTTGGCTAAACTAACCTCATCCACCAAAGGTGAACTAGGAGAGGGATCTATGATGAACAATAAGAAAGGGGAAAGGACCTCAAATTCATATGCCTTTAACAAAATTTTCTTACAACATGTAATGATATGTAAAAAAAGAACATGCAAGATGAGAACTATAGAATTTTGTAATGAAAACATGATGCAATGATTAATCTACAAACTTGAAAGGTAACAATGCGAAGGAAAATATACAAATGAAGAACAATGTTTCAGATTTCAAAGGTGACAATTGATTGATTATGAGATATTGCAAGATGAGAATGCAAACTTGAAAGTGAAACTATGCATGAAATGAGCTAATTAATGCTAAATTTCATGAAATGCATGCTACAGAAATGCAACTAACTAATATATACAGGTTAAGGCACCAAAAAAAAGCCTAAAAACAAGGTTTTGAATTTTGGAAAGTGTTGTTTCATGGGTTAGAAGGGATTGATTCGCCCAAGGTGGTGAATGAGTCCTAGTATGGAGTTTTTTCAAGATTTTCAAAAATTCCAGACTGATTTTTAGGAATTCTAAGAGCCAATACATAGACTAAATGAAAAAGGAAATTTTTTAGTAAATCTAAATGAATTTAGATGCAACAAATGACACCTAAATGGACTTTTTAGGAATGCAATTTTTAAAACCTAGCATACAAACTAATGCAAATCCAAATGAAAAATGAGGGTATGTGTAGGATCATCATGGAAAAAATAGGCCCTTAAGTGGCAAAAAATTTAGAAAAATCAGAGTTAGGAAACTTGACGTAAAAATTTGAATAAGTTATTTATATTATTTTGAAAATATGTAAGAATAGAATCTGTAGAAAATTGAATGTAGTTTCTAAAATACTAGGTTTGTTTTAAAAAAAATAACTATTTGGTGAAAATTTGAAATTTCAATGTAGTAGTACTTAAATTTCAGGGAAAAATAAGAAGTAGGTGTCTGTCTGACCACCCTAACCACAATAAAATGATAATTATTTTTTATAAGATTTTATATATAAGTAGAGGACTCATGTCTCAATGTGATGCATATTTTTTTGTTATTTTTTTCCAAGTAAATAATTAATTATGAATTTTTTTATTACAACATTTAAAAAATATAAAAACTCGTATGTCTAACCACCTTAACTTGGTCAAAAATTCATGAAATGCATTTTTCTTTTTTTTAATCCTATATTATGTGAAGCATAGAATGTGACGCATGTTTTGGATTCAATAAATGTGATATTGTTTAAAAGCTATAGATGTTTTTCAATCAGCCTATCAATCAAGACTTTAGTCGTAATTCAAATAAAAAATGAATAATAATTACTTATTAAATTCAAAGTAAAACATAATTTATATTGGTGGAAAGCTAAGAATATCCTTTAAAAACCATTTTTGTTTCATCAATTTAGGGTAAAAAAAGTCGTCAGCCACATACCCATCATATTGCCACTTTTTGGCCCATCATGACCCTGCACATACCCATGAATGTAAGACTAGATCAATGATAAATGACTCCAAAATCATATCATAAAGTATTCTAAAGTCAAGTTCACTAAAATGTGACAAATTTTAGGAACCAAAAATGCTAGGGGTCTCTTCCTAGGGTTTTCCACCTAGAAAGAGAGAGATTTGGGCTCCCAAAATGCTTATACACATTCAAATTAGGATGTGTGCGATGTGATGTGATGTTGTATGAGATAAATGGAGTGATCTAAATGCTGATAAATTATGAAGTTGATCAAACATGCATGTAAAATCTAAGAATTATGACTTGTTTGAAAACACATTGTGTATTGCAACAATGAACTAAAAACTTAGATAACTGAAAACATAATTTAATGGGGTTGAATAGAGTGCACCTGGAGGTAGAATGAAGTTGTTGGAAGGTTTTGGAATGTATCTGAAACTTCTGTTAATGGCCACTAGGACTCATTCGACATGCATGGCGAATCAGTCCTGCTTCTACTAAAATCTTCTGGAAACTTATTTTTGACTGCTAAGAGTTGAAATTTGACAAAACCTATTTTCAAGCCTATAGGTGGGAATCATTCACCATGGGTGGTGAATCAGTCCACCTACAAAAATCTAAAAAATTAGAGGAATATTCTATGGAGTTAGATCTGTACTTCTACCTCCTACAGGTCTCTGCTTTTGAAGTTGTCAAATTCAGGTCTGAAAATGTCCTTTTGTTGATATTTTGACTTGAATGATGAATAAATGACTTGATTGACTTTATAACTTGATCTCTAATGATTCATAAGCCTTCAAGAGACCTAAATCTACAAACAAACAAGAAAAAAGAGAGATATGGGTATGTGCAAGATCATGATGGAAAAAACAAGCCCTTAAGTAGCAAAAAATTTAGAAAAATCAGAGTTAGGCAACTTGATGTAGAAATTTGAATAAGTTATCTATATTATTTCAAGAATATGTAAGAATAGAATATGTAGAAAATTGAAAGTAGTTTCTAAACTACTAGGTTTATTTAAAAATAAAAAATATATTTGGTGAAAATTTGAAATTTCAATGCAGTAGTACTTAAATTTTAGGGAAAAAATAAGTAGGTGTCTATTTGACCACCCTAGCCACAAAAAATAATATTTTTTTATAATATTTTAGATATAAGTAGAGGACTCATGTCCCGATATGATGCATATTTTTTTAATTTTTTTCCAAGTAAATAATTAATTATGAATTTTTATTTACAACTTTAAAAAATATAAAACTCATATGTTTGACCACTTAACTTGGTCAAAACTTCATGATTTTTTTAATCTTATATTATGCAAAGCATAGAATGTGACACATTTTAGATTCAAAAAATGTGATACCATTTGAAAGCTATAGATGTTTTTCAATCAGCTTATCAATCATGACTTTAGTCATAATTCAAATAGAAAATGAATAATAATTATTTATTAAATTCAAAGTAAAGCATAATTTATATTGGTGGAAAGTTGAGAATCTCCTTTAAAAAACCTTTTTGTTTCATCAATTTTGGGTAAGAAAAAAGTCATCAGCCACATACCCTACACATACCCATCAAATCGCCACTTTTTAGCCCATCATGATCTTCTACATACCCATATGTTGAATTTTAGGGCATGTGGGTTTGCCTTGGTCAAACCCCATTTAGGTAATTAAACAAAAATGACAAAATAAATAAATGAAGCATGAAAAATGGAAGTGATTACCTTGCAATGATGATTTGATCTTGAAATTCTACAACATAACATGAAGATTCAACCCTTGAATGCTTTAGAAAACTAAGTTGATGACTTCTAATGGAGAAACCTCAACTTGCTTGACTTGAAGTGAAATATTGATGGATGAATAATGAAGAATGAATACATATTAAGTGGTTATATGTTGTTGGATGTAAAATGAGGATAAAAACACCTATTTATAGTCAATTGTGACTTAGTACCCAATTATACTACATCATAGACTGACATGAAGTGAAAATAAACTTTAAATTTCACCTTTTCCCACTCAAGGGTCAAAATGGGGGCCAATTAGGATTCATTCACCACACATGGTGAATGGGTCCCACTTGGATGGGACTCATTTGACATGCCTAGTGAATGGGTCCCATAGGGGCCATTCCAACACCTATGAAGCTAAGGAGATAGGAAATAAGGTTTAAAATGCTATCTTGTCAAGTGTTTGATCAATTAAAGCCTTGGGATGCACAATATGGGTTAATTAGGACATGTTAATGATGATTTAAATGTTGAATAGGGCTTGGGACACATAAATCAATGTGAAAGTGTAATTAAATGCACTTTACAACACTAAGATTAGGTCCACATAGCCTAGAAATGCACAAGAACCAATGCAAATGTGTAAAACACATTACAATACTAGCTTGTCATTAAGTTCACACTAAGAATCTTCTAGATTGATGTAATAATGTAATTAAATATGTTTTATAATGTTGAATTAGGGAGAAATAAGTTAATTAAGTCTAGAAAAGTGTGAAAGTCCTTTACAAGACTTTACAACACCTTTACAAGATGTCATTAAAAGCATGTTGTTTGATTTGCAAGGGTCCAAGACCTAGTGTGGACATATAGAATGCATCACAACACTAGATTAGGGCCACATTAAGTCCATTTAATCTCATGTCAAGTAGCGGGTCCAATTTTTAGCAACACAAGTATAATCTTGTGGATTGACCTCGACCATGGTTTTTCCCCTAATAGGGTTTCCATGTAAAAATCCTTGGTGTTATGTGTGTTTATGATGTATTGATGATTTATGTTTTCATGGTTAATAATTAGATTAGAGAATAAGGTTAATAAGTTGAATAAGTTTTAAATTTCTATGACAACTGATTCACTCCACCCTTTTCAGTTGTCTACCCTTGTATTGCCAAAAAATGGTATCAGAGCAGGTTCCTTAGAAGAATTTTAACAACTTAAGGTGATCCGGGATGGCAAGCTACAAGAAAGATAGTTTGAGATTTGATGGAACAAATTATTCTTTGCGGAAGACTCAAATGGAGTGCCATCTAAGATGCATTGGTGAACCCTACTAGAGCATTACAAGTAATATGTATATTATTCCATAGAATGGTCCTACTACTTCTATTAAGATCAGAGATGCTGAGTGTAATATCCGGGCTAAGGAAGCTTTGTTGAGTGCTTTGACTGATTCTAAGATGAAATTTTTTATGGATCTAAAGATTGCTTATGAGATTTGGAAAAGGTTGGAAACCTTGTATGAAGGTGATGGTAATGTGAAGATTGCTAAGTTTTAGAGTTTGAAAGGGAAATATGAAAGGTTGAGAATGGGTGATGATGAGAACATTAATACTTTCATGAAAAGAGTGAATGAACTTGTGTGTGGTATTAGATGTGCTGGTGGAAAGATAGATGAATATGAGATTGTTGCTAAAGTCCTTAGATCCCTGCCTGATTCTTACAAAGTCAAAGCTAGTGCTATCGAATAGCTTTGGACTGTAACAAACATAACCAGAGATACATTGGTTGGTAAGCTGACTGATTTTGAGTTGAGTGAATTTGGTGATTCCCTTCATTAGGTTGAATATGCATTTAAGGCTACTACTTCTGGAAGAGATAGACAGAGATATAATCTGGGTGAGAGTTCATCTAGAAAGAAATTCAAGTATGAAGATGAAATCAGATAGATTGAAGAAGAAGAAAGAGATCTAGAAGAGCTAGAAGCACTTGTTGTCAAAAGAGTACTGAGAGGAAAAGGTAAATATGAAGGAAAATTCCCTCTTAAATGTTTTTCTTGCAATAAGATAGGTCATTTTGCATCAAGGTGTCTAGAAAGAACTACTAGACCAAGACATAACAAGCCTAGATTTCAAAAGAAGTGTTACTATGCTACTGATGAAGGCATGATAGATGATGAATCTGATAAAGGAAATAGAAGTGATGATGAATGGGTATTTATTGCTATCAAGGAAAATAATCCTGTATCTACTAAATCTGCTGGTTGTACAAATGTGGAGAAATCCTTGGCTACTCGAGTTGAAGAAAAAGATGAATGGGTAATTGATAGTGGATGTTCACATCATATGATAGGAGACAAAAGTAAGTTTGTAAGCTTGGAAAAGTATGATAGTGGTGTTGTGAGATTTGGTGATAATACAACTAGTGTGATCCGTGGAAGAGGTTGCATTTTTCTTGATGGTAAGCATAATATTGATGATGTTTTGTATGTAGAAGGCTTGAAGAATAATCTTTTGAGTGTTGGTCAAATGGTTGATAAGGGATACAATCTTTAGTTCAAGAATGGAAAATGTAGAATATTGAGTTCCAAAAATGAAATTGCATCAAGTACAAAAATTAAGGTAATATCTTTCACTTTAGTGCTGCTAGTAAAATTTGTTTGATTGCTCAAGTTGATGAAAGTTGGTTATGACATAAGAGGTTGTGTCATGTTAACTTTGATAATATTGTCAAGATAAGTTCCACTAAGGTTGTGAGAGATCTACCTAAATTGGTGAAAACTACCAATGCAATATGCAAGGAATGTCAATTAGGAAAGCAAACTAGGATTTCATTTCAGAGTAAAAAGCATTGTTTAAATGAATTGTTAGAGCTTGTGCATACTGATATGTGTGGTCCCTCTAATGTCAGAAGTTTACAAGGTTATAGGTATTTCATGTTACTCATTGATGATTATTCTAGAATGGTATGTATTACTTTCTTAAGGGAGAAATATGAAGCACTACAAAAGTTCATGCTAGATCTTTAAAGCTATGGTTGAGATAGAGACAGGTTTAAAGATTAAATGTTTGAGATTAGATAGAGGTGGTGAATTCACTTCCAGTGAATTTAATACTTTTTGTGAAGAACTTGGAAGAAAGAGACAATTATTAGCACCGCGGACCCCTCAACAAAATGGAGTTGTGGAAAGGAAGAACAAAACAATTGAAGATGTTGCTAGAAATATGATGCTAGAAGGAAATGTTCCTCATATCTATTGGGGAGATGTCGTGAGTACTGCTGTGTACACAATCAACTAGGTACAAATCAAAGGTGATACTGGTAAGACCCCTTTTGAGCTATGGACTGGTCAAAAGCCTATTGTTAAATAATTCAAGATATTTGGAAGCAAATGTCATATTAAGAGAGATGAAGACATAGGAAAGTTTGATGCTAGGAGTGATGAAGGTATCTTTCTGGGTTATGCTACTAAAAGTAAGGCCTACTAGTGTTACAATAATAGATTGAAGAAAATGGTTGAAAGTGAAAATGTTAAGGTTGATGAAGACTTTGGTACACTATCCAAAACCTGTGGATATGACTCTGATGATCGGGATGATAGTACAAACAAAGGAAAGCAAGTTCAGACTACAAATCAAGTGCAAATGAATCTAGTAAATCAAGAAAATGAAGAAGGAGAAATTGGTGAAAGAGCAGAAGAAAGATCAAAAGAGCTCAAAGTTGAAGAAAATCCTAAGAAGACTCTGAGGTACATGTAAGATTGAATCATTCAGAATATCAGATTATAGGTGATAAGAACAAATGTGTCTAGACTAGGAGAAAGATTGCAGAAGAGTATTGCTTGATTTCAAAGATTGAGCCTACTAGTGTGAATGAAGCATGTAAAGATGAGCATTAGATTGAAGCAATGAAATAAGAGTTAAAATAGATTGAAAAGAATGATACATGGATTCTTGTTCCCAGACCTAAGGATAATAATGTCATTGGAACCAAATGGGCCTTTAGAAACAAACTGAATGAGCAAGGTGAAGTGGTTAGAAATAAAGCAAGACTATTATGTAAAGGATATTGAAAAATGGAAGGAATTTATTTTGAAGAGACCTTTGCCCCTATTGCTAGAATTGAAGCTATAAGATTATTTCTTGCTTATGCTACTCACAAGAACTACAAAGTTTATCAAATGGATGTAAAATCAACTTTTCTAAATGGTGAATTGAAAGAAGTGTATGTTAAGAAAACTGATGGATTTTAGTTGACTAATAAAGAAGATATGGTGTGTCGATTGAAGAAAGCATTGTATGGACTCAAGCAATCCCCTAGAGCATGGTATGCAAGACTGGACTAGTATTTTTTGAAGCTTGGATTTAACAAAGGTACCACTGATAGTAATCTGTATTTCAAGAATGATGATAAAGATTTGATTGTTGAAATCTTTGTTGATGATATTATTTTTGGAGGAGATGATGCATTGTGCATGAAGTTTACTAATGAGATGAAAAATGAATTTGAGATGTCTATGATTGGTGAGATGAAATTATTTTTGGGATTGCAAATTACTCAGTTAGATAAAGGGATTTTCATATCTCAGTCCAAGTATGTGAAGGAATTGCTGAAGAAGTTCAGTATGGAAGATTCAAAGCCAGTTGGTACACCCATGGTGACCAGATGTGAGTTGAAAACAAAAGATGATTCTTTGAAAGAAAATCAGACAAGATACAAATCAATGATTGGTGGATTGTTGTACTTAACTCAAACTAGGCCTGATATCATGAATGTTGTATGTATTGTTGAAAGATTTCAAGCTAATATGAAAGAATCTAATGTGACTGCTATGAAGAGAATTTTTAGATACTTGAAGGGAATTGTTGATCTTGGCCTATGGTATCCTAAAGATGATGATCTTACTTTGAGTGCCTTTATTGATGCTGACTGGGTAGGAGATGTGAATGATAGAAAAAAGTACTAGTGGTGGAGCATTTTTCTTGGGTAAGAAGCTAATTTCATGGTTAATCAAGAAGCAGAATGCCATTTCCTTGTCTACTACAGTGGTCAAATAGATTGCTACTGCTAATAATTGTACTCAAACCCTGTGGATGAAACAGATGTTGAAGGATATCAAAATTATATATGATGATCCTATTGCTATATTCTGTGATAACTCAAGTGCTATTAACATTTCCAAGAATCTAGTGTTGCATTAAAAAACAAAGCATATATCTATCAAGTTTCAATATTTGAGGGAGAAGGTAAGTGAAAAGGAAGTCACATTGGAGTATGTGCCTACTAAGGAGTAGATTGTAGACATCTTTACCAAGCTGTTGCCTAAGGATACTTTTGAGTATCTCAGAGGGAAGTTAGGGGTGATTACCCCTCCTAATCAAAACTAAAGATGCATTTAATTGCATCAGTCCATTCATTTCATAGTCATATCTTGTCTCAGATTGATGTTGTGGTGACTACTACTTAGGGGGAGTAGTCAGATGTTCATAAATTCAAAATTGTGATTCAGAGCTTAGAGAACTTTGTGATTGATGTCAAATGGGGAGAAGATTCATGTGAAAAACTAGTGATTATCTGAGGAGAAGAGCCTTATGGGAAGAAAGATTATGTGAAAGTGT
This sequence comes from Sequoia sempervirens, assembly GCA_007258455.2. Taxonomy (NCBI): domain Eukaryota; kingdom Viridiplantae; phylum Streptophyta; class Pinopsida; order Cupressales; family Cupressaceae; genus Sequoia; species Sequoia sempervirens. The sequence goes on along the minus strand of VDFB02179234.1, from coordinate 30,058,891 downwards.
TGATGAGAAGATGAGTCAAAACCTAAACAAGAGTTAGTTGCATTGATGGTGTTTTTCACATCATATGTTGCCATCAATGCCAAAGGGGGAGATTTTTGGATGTTGTGGTTGTGTTGATGATAGGTGGTTGTCATTGATGTTAACACTATTAGCATAAATGTATTTGAAGTTGTATATGTCGAGGATATTGAGAAAATTGTAATAAATGAGTTCCAAGTTGTCAGTGGTGAAGTGAAGTTCAGTATGGTGGTTATTTTTGTACATTGTTGATCAGCTATTGTGGACTAAAGGGTTTGTTTTTGAGTGTATCTAGTTTATCCACATATAGTTTCAGAGATGCACATGAAGATTTGATCGAGTTATGAAGATTTCCATTCAATTTTTTTTTTTGTTTCTTCAGTTGGTGTTCCTAATTGAAGATGATGCTATTTCAGTTAGTTCAGTTGGTGTGGATGATTCTCTTGTGATTCGTGATGCTTGTGAATGTTTCTATATCATGCTCTATCTTTGTTGCACATCTGCATTGATCATTGTGATCGTTGTTGGTGATTTTCTCTTGCGTGTTCATGTTTTTCTTGTTCTTGGCCAACATAGTGTTTGTAGTGTGTTGTGGATCTTCGAGGAAAAATTAATTGAAGTGTCTTCATGCCAGAGATGTTGATTTGGGTACTCACTAAGTTGTGGCTGAACTTGGTTGATTCACATTGATAATCTTTAATGTTTTGGGTCGATAGTTTGTATTCATTTTATTATTTATTTGTGGCTGACTTGTAGTGATGAAATTTCATGTTGCGGATATATAAGAGTGATTTTATATTCAAATTTAAGTGAGGAAAAGGTGTGCTTCTTTGTGTGTGTGTGAATAATGTTCTAAATCATTTGAAGGTAGAGCAAAGTGTGAAGAAGAATGAATAAGTGTTCATGTGCTTAATTGGAACCAGAATTAGGCATTAGCAGATGCTATTTTCTCAGTTCAAAATCTAGATGGCTTTAATCTGAATCTCTTTGTAAGACAATGTTTCTTCTTTTGTAATTAAGCAGTGAGCTCTAGGTAGTGTGCCTAAATGCATGTGATTTCCCCATATTTCATTTTCATTATAATTTTAATAGGGTATAATCTTCTGGACTAACCTCCACCATGGTTTTTCCCCTAACAGGTTTTCCACAAAAAAAAATCTTGGTGTTATGTGTGTTTCTAATCTGTTGATGAATTATGTTTTCATGGTTAATAATAAAATCAAAGAATAAGGTTAATAAGTTGAATAAGTTTTGAATTTTTGTGACAAATGATTCACCTCCCTCTCAGTTGTCTGCCCTTGTATTTACAACACAAACAAGGAAAACAAAAAGAGGGTCCCTGCCTTTGGTGGGGCATGTGTGTGAAAAGTGCACAATAGTGTCATCAATGCCAAAGTTATTATTAGTTCCCCAAGGCAGAATACACAAGAAAAAATATACCAGCAATTGCAAATCAATACCCAAATCAATCCACAAATTAACTCATCATCACAACAACAACCCAACAATCAAATTGTCAACAACCTAAATGCTCAAGGGTGACCACCCCCAAAGAAAAAATACCCCACTAACAAAAATACACACCACTTGGGGAACCAATCGAATATATCATGCAACAACTGGTACAAGCAAATCTCATCAAAATCCCTGTTTATGAAAATCATCAAGAGCCTCAAATTAAAACACCATGGTATAACGAGAAACATCTTTACGATTTTCACAAAATAAAGGGACACACAACAACCAACTGCATGTGACTTAAAAATTTGATCCAAGATCTCATTGATGACAAGACCATAACCATTAAACAATCCACAGGGAATCAAGATCTTAAAATATACACAAATCTAATGCTCAATCACAATAAAGAAAAGAACAATGGTAAGGGAAAGTACAATAATGTGAACCACATTTATGACTATGTTGTTGCATCCTTAGATGAGTGGGTAAAAATTGTCAATATCAAAGGATCTAGAGCCGAATGTGGAGTCACCACACATGGTGGAAGAATTACCATTCTGAGACCTTCATCACCACCTAAAGCATTTGTTTCCAATTCAAAGTCAATCCTTAATGGTTATAATGTCTTAGTTCAACTAAAAAAGACCCCAACCCAAATTTCCATCATGGAGTTGCTAAAACTCTTGCCCGTACATAGGGAAATCCTAGAAAAGGAACTAGCTACATCCTCTGTTCCAATGGATCCTGATGCAAACCAGTTCCAAGATATAGTAAGACATATCACCACAATGCATCTCCTCACAATTTCTGAGCAGGATCTCCCAACCCAACCATCTCACAATCGTGCACTCCATCTTGAATTCTTAGTCCACAAGAATAAAGTCAAACGAGTCTTGGTGGATGGAGGTGCAGGTTTGAATATTTGTACTCTCAAGCTAATAAATAATTTGGGATTCTCTGAAGATGTCATTGAGAAAGGTAAAGGTATCACTATCAGGGCTTATGATGATCAAGAACGAGTGTCTCAAGGCACCATTTGGCTCCTTATTCAAGTAGGGCCAACAATCATGGAGATTACTTGCCAAGTCCTTGACCTTGAACTCCCTTACAATATCCTCCTAGGGAACCCATGGATCCATGGGATGCAAGCTATTGCATCCACATTCCATCAATGTGTTAAGAACTTTCTGTTATCAAAATCAAGAAGTCATAGTCTATGGTAACCCTGAATTGTTCTATTATTGCAAAAAATTGGAGGCCAAGTATTATAAAATCTCCCAAGTCTCAAAGAATGATAAGGGATCCACATCTCTGTATATAGACCCATCCACCCTAGCCTCCACTTCTGAGATAAAGACACCCTCCATTCCAAACATCCTTGATATTAAGGTTATTACCCAAGACAATGGATTTGGAGACTATAAAATGAGGAAGAGTGCCTTTGTGATAGGAGAGTTACCTTAGTCTCCTAGGTCCCATGGGAAGCCACAACCAATCAACACAACATCTTAGACCTTCAAAGTAGAACCTACCACCTTCAAAAAATGGGGAGACCTAAGAAAAGAGGTGGTAGATGAGAAATATGTGTCAAGTCTATTGTATCAAGATAAAAGACCTATACCTAATCTTCCCATGGAAGATGATAACAAACATCTTCAATTAATTTGTGGATGGGGCTACAACAAAAATGAGAAGCTCACGAAAAATGACAATGGCCTATTAGAAACTATTATTCCTGAGAAGTACATGAAGAATATTGTCCTTGGATGTACCCCTATGAAGATAACCATTCTTGGAAAAGGTACCCCTATTAAAAAACTCAAAGCTTCTCCTCGGTTACCAGTATCCACAGGTATACCTCTAGATAACTATACCTTTGATATAACTAATATGTGTGACAAAGATACCATCACTGACCTACCCATGTTATTTGAGGATTCTTCCCTTTTTATGATTAATACCATGTCTTTTGAGCCGAGTAACCCAACCATTGAATTAAAGCTTGGGGTATGTGCATGATCATCATGGAAAAAACAGGCCCTTAAGTGGCAAAAAATTTAGAAAAATTAGAGTTAGGCAACTTGACATAAAAATTTGAATAAGTTATCTATATTATTTCAAAAATATGTAAGAATAGAATCTATAGAAAATTGAATGTAGTTACTAAACTACTAGGTTTGTTTAAAATAAATAAAAATCTATTTGGTGAAAATTTGAAATTTCAATGCAGTAGTACTTAAATTTTAGGGAAAAAATAAGTAGGTGTCTGTCTGACCACCCTAACCACAATAAAATGATAATACTTTTTTATAAGATTTTAGATATAAGTAGAGGACTTATGTCTTGATGTGATGCATTTTTTTGGTAATTTTTTTCCAAGTAAATAATTAATTATGATTTTTTTATTATAACTTTTAAAAAATATTAAAAACTTGTATGTCTGACTACCATAACTTGGTAAAAACTTCATGAAATTCAAATTTTCTTTTTTTAATCCTAAAGTATGCGAAGCATAGAATGTGACACATGTTTTGAATTCAAAAAATGTGATATTGTTTGAAATTTATAGATGTTTTTCAATCAACCTATCAATCAGGACTTTAGTTATAATTTGAATAGGAAATGAATAATAATTACTTATTAAATTCAAAGTAAAGCATAATTTATATTGGTGGAAAGATGAGAATATCCTTTAAAAACCATTTTCATTTCATCAATTTTGGGTAAAAAAAAGTCATTAGCCACATACCCATCATATTGCCACTTTTTGGCCCATCATGATCCTACACATACCCCTTGTCTACTCCCAACTGATAGACTATGACCAATGAGGACCACTGATCTTAGACACATTCAAAAATGATGAGGCTCTCTTAGAATTCATGGGACTATGGGATACTCTACATATGGAGATCATAAAGCAGGATTTGATATTGAGCTGGACACACACACATACTATGGGGAAATGATTGAATCTCTCAGTCGCAAAATAGAAAATCTAAGAATAATATCTAGGTCTCTAAGTGAAAACCACACTGTGGGACTTTCTGACCCAAAAATAGTAAAAAGAAAGGACGTATCCAATGGTGAAAACCACTCTAAGGTGCCAAAGGATGAGGGATTCAATCTTCCCCTTAGTGCCATCCATTAGGGAAAATCAACAGCATTGGCAAAGAAATGTAACCTTGTCAATCTAGGAACTGAAGAGACACCACACATCACTTTCTATGCAGAGTCACTTTTGATTGAAGAACACAAAATTCTAGCTGCATTTTTGAGAGAAAGAAAAGTTAATTTTGCAAGGACCTATTCTGAAATTCCCATTCTTGATTCAAAGGTAGTAGTCCTTCACCTAACAGTCTATCTAGAAGCAAAGCTAGTAAGACAAGAACTGAGAAAGATGCATCTACAGATTGCATTACTAGTCAAACTTGAATTACAAAAAATCCTTGATAATAGATTCATATGACCCATTGACTATCTCAAATGGGTTTCAAACCGTGTACCTATTTCTAAGCCCACTAGGAGCATCTGCATCTGCACAGACTTCAGGGACCTGAATAAAGCATGCCCTAAAGATGATTTTCCTCTTTCCAACATAGACATGATTGTAGATCTAATAGGAGGGCACATAATGCTATCATTGATGGATGGATTTTCAAGGTGAAATTAGATTATGATATCCAAGGATGATCAACATAAGATAACTTTCACCTGTCCATGGGGGACTTACTACTGGAACATGATGCCCTTTGGGTTAAAGAACACTGGAGCTACATACCAAAGGGCTATGACTCTGACTTTTCATGACATGATCCAAAAATATATAGAGGATTATGTGGATGACATATTAGCCAAATCAAGGAAGCATCAAGACCACATAGCAACACTAGGATCTATCTTTGACAGATTGGAAGAATATAAGGTACGCCTCAATCCTAAGAAATGTGTCTTTGGTGTACAATCAGGAAAACTCCTAGGATATATTGTATCAATGAGGGGAATTGAGATAGACCCTGCAAAAGTCAAAGAAATTTTTGAAATGGAAGCTCCAAGAACAAATAAACAACTAAGGGGCTTGCAAGGAAGGCTCCAATCCATTCATAGATTCATAGAATAGTTAGCAGACAAAAGCATCTCATATTCTCATATACTCCACAAGGAGGTAGCATACAAGTGGGATGATAAATGTGATCAAGAGTTTAATAAAATTAAGAAATACTTGCTAACACTGCTGGTCCTCATGCCAACTTCCAAAAAAACCATTGATACTCTACATATTAGCCATGACGGCAACACTGGGAGCTCTCCTAGCTCAACATGATGAAATAGGGAAGGAAAGAGCCATTTACTATATCAGTATAACCATGGTAGGCCACGAGCTAAACTACATGTTTCATTGAGAAGGCTTGCCTAGTGATAGTATTTGCTGCACAAAATTTTAGGCACTACATGTTGGCACATTAGATAAAGCTCATTGCCAACATAGATCCTCTCAAGTATATACTTTCTAAAGCAACTCTCATAGAGTGAATGGCTAAGTGGGTCATGATCCTAATAGAACATGACATTGAATATGTAGAATGAAAAGCCATCAAAGGATAGGTAATTGTAGATCAACTAGCAGAGGCACCTATATATTCAAAGAACCCATTGGTATTAGAATTTCCTGACGAGTCAATCTTCATTCTAAGTAGATCAGATCATTGGAAGGTATATTTTGATGGGTCCTACACACAACATGGATTAGAAGCAGGAGTCTTCTTCATCACACCATAAGGATATTGCATCCCGAAGTCATATAAGCTATCTTTTTTGTGCACCAACAATATTACAGAGTACAAGGCCCTTGTCATAGGACTTAGAATAGTGGTACAATGGAAAATTATGGCAATTAAGGTCTAGGGGGAATCACAACTAATCATCAATCAAGTCAATGATGAATACCAAACAAAGGATGACAAGCTTACCTCATATAAGAAATTGGTAGAGATTCTAATGGAATTCTTCATTGAAATCACATTTGAGCAAATACCTAGGGAAAACAATAGAGCTATGGGTGCTATGGAAACAATTAGATCATTACTAGATATCCCATGTAATGTCCATAAACATGAATTAATGGTAGAGTAGCTTCTCATACTAGCTTTCAAGGTACTAGATTCTAAGTTCATGTGTGAAATCGTTGGTCCCAGTGATCCTTTGTACCATGACATATACACCTACCCGAAAATAGAAGTCCTCACTGACATCACCCAAAACCTTAAGAGAGCCTTTATTAAGAAGGAATCCTGTTTTGTTATCTTAGGTGACATCCTGTACCATAGAAGTATTGGAGGAACCCTCTTGTGATTCCTTAACCCTAAGGAATATTTGATTGCTTTAATTGAGGTACATGATGGTATTTGTGGTTCACATTCTAGTGTTATGACCTTGGCTAAGAAATTGTTGAGGACTAGGTACTGCTGGCCTACAATGGAGAAGGAAACTCATGATTATGTCCAAATATGTTTACAATGTCAAGAACATGGGGACCTCATCCATGCAAGATCTCAAGAGCTCCAACCGATTATAACACCTTGGCCCTTTTCATAATGGGGGCTCGATCTCATTGGAAAAATCACTCCTACCTCATCTAATGGACACAAGTTCATTATCGCCACAACATAGTAATTCATGAAGTGGGTAGAGGTCATCCCCATGACCCATATCATAGGGAAGTAGATTTCAAAATTCATCCTAAACTACCTCATCTACCGTTACGGTGTTCCACAAGCCCTTATCTTAGATAATGGAACACCCTTCAAAAACTAGGATGTTCGTGAGCTATGCCAGAAATTCAATATCCAAGATTGCTTCTCCACCCCATACTACCCCAAGGGTAATGACCAAGCTAAGACTTCTAATAAAATCATCCTAAAGATCCTCAAGAAAATAGTTAATTAAGCTAGTCGCGACTGCCACCTACAGTTGAATCCCACCTTATGGGCATACTGAATGAGTATCTACACACCTATAGGTGCAAAAACTTTCTCCTTGGTCTATAGATCATAAGCCATCCTTCCCATTGAGATCGAGCTCCCATCCTTAAGAATGTCATTGCAAAATATCATTACTGTTGAAGAATATCAGGTGTCATGGTTGAACGAGATAGAACTACTAGATGAGTGGTGCATGGATGCTTTAAACCACCTACAAGTCTATTAGAACCTATAGACACCTGAATTTGACCACCCCCATATGGTCAAATTCACTCTTCGTATTCCATTATACTGCATCCTTTAATTATTACTTAAATAATTTATTATTTGAATAATATTTCCCTTATTCTAATGTCCCCTAAGGTATCTAATAAATCAATTAAATAGCTTACCCCCCTTTCCTTTCTAAATTAAATAAATACCCCAATGTATTTAATTTAGTCACTTTAGCCTTTATGAATTAAATCTATTTTTAATTCATCCCTTTTTCTCTTTCCTCATGTCACATCCTCCATAATTCTCTTTAATCCAGGTTAATTTGATTAATTTGTAATTAGGATGTGCACACGCTAATCATCATTAGGGCCACATCCTCCATAATCCTCCACTTTCCTCTAATTTGTCATTAATTAGTCTAATCATGCATTTGCACAACCTTAATCACTTAATTAGTTCAACCTAATCTCCATTCCATTTATGGAATGTGTCCTAAGTCAACTACATTAAATGCTCTGTCCTTTTGAAGAAGGAAACCCCTTCCCTATGAGAATTTTTAATTCACATTTATTTCCTCAATGCATTTTAGGAATTTAAAATTCTTTCTCCCATCCCCATGAGGATTTTTCAAGAATTTTTAATTCCTCACATGTCCTCTCACCCACATGTGGACAAGGACCTCCTTTATGAGGAGGAGATCTTGTCCAAATCCCAAAGTATTATGTAGTACCTCCATTTCATGCCCACATCATCTCCCCTTTCCATCTCACTTGCCACATGTCAAGATGTGAAGGCTTGTGAGTTCTCAACTCACCTTAGGCCTTGATCTTGCCCATCTTGGCTTGATCTTGACCATCCATTCATTTAGAGGCACTTCCCCTAAAAATGGTGGAATGGCCCTCATTCGGAAGGAATCCATTCTAGCAATCAGACATTCACACTTAGCAAGTAGACCCTACACATCCTCCATTGTTGCAACATATTTGAGCTCTCATCTTCCATCCTTCACAATACCCACAATCTCCATTGCATCCATCATCATCTTAGCTACATTTTTCACTAGGTTTCAAGCTATTTTTCCACCAAGGAGTGCACATATCAAGAAATTTCAAGGGCCAACCAATAACATCTAAACAAGGTAAAAATTTTCAATTTCTTATGTTTTGTTTAGATTAAAATAGGCCAATCTTGATTGTTTTGTTTTTGTTTTCTATCTTGCATTTATGTTTTTTTGCATTCCTAGGTTAGAATTCACCTGCACACATTTTTGGTACACTTGGTGGGACCCAAATCATAGGTCACTTTTACTATTTGCTGTTGTTTTTAAATTTTGTAGGTTTAGATTTCACATGTAGGGGTGAATCCACCCATGAGGGGTGAATTTTCTAGTTATAGAGGTGAACTTACATTGAACATAGGTGAAAATGATCTCACCCATCTGAGAAAGGTGCGTATTTGAAGTTACAGGTGAGGTTGTTTGATATAGAGGTGGATACGTGGAGGGCCATCAGGAACGGGCAACATTGCTGATTACAAAGGCAAGTTTGAAGCAGTTATAAGGGCGGAATCAAATACATCCACCCACTTGAACAAGTGACTATGACTTTTCCCATCCCCTCAAACAGGCGAGCTTGACTCCTAGACATAGGCGAACTTGCCTCACATAGAGGAAAATTGGTAATTATCCAGAATCATTAATTTTTCACTTTGAGCTAAAATTTGATTTTGATTTTAGGTACTGACCAGCTAACCTGCTCATCAGTGACTATGGTATTTTACTAACGATTTGCACAACATTTGTACCACACTTGACGAAGATTGGAAATCAAAACTATTGATCTATTTTCTGTAGGACAATCGGTCAAAGACCCATTAGTTAGCTCTATCTATTGTTTTTCACACTAATCTAGGCACACATAGCTTAATTAAAGGGTCAATTAGCCTTGTTTTCTATGCTTTGGAGCAATTTGTTGAAGTATCCACTCCCCTTGCACCTTTCGGTGATCCTAGGTGATGAGAAATCACAACTTGTTCTAGTCAAGTCCAATCTACCTAGAAAGTGCTAGTGCATCTAAGCTCTCCCCTTCCACTATGTGTGAGCCTGGGGACCAGTCAAAGTGTCTAGTATTTCCTTCCCTTAGTGGGACTTTCTGGGATTTCATCACTCAAGGGATGATCTGAACCACGTGTTACCAACGAGCTATATAAAGGGAGGAGAACTTAAGTTGTACCCCAATCTAGTCATGTTGTGTTTAGCGAAGCATTGAAGCTAGGGTGATACCTAGATAAGACATGCAGGTTTCATCTAAGTTTGCAGTATCTTGCTGGGGCTCTCAACCCATGCTTGTGATGGGATGGTGTTCATGGTTATGCCTCATGTACCTAGCGTATATCGAGGACACATTAGATAGCCTGTATAGCCTAGATAGAGATCCATGTTTTAGTTGCAGATTGGTGTAGTGCAGGGGATGCACACTATACCTCAAAGTTACTCACCACTTACTCCTTTGGGTTGAGATGGAAATTATCATGGTGGACTATGATAGTCTTCAAGAGAGAGCATGATGGTGAGCCCATGGCATCTGTTGATGACCCTGTGCCACTAAATCACTAGCTATCTACCTTCGTGAGAAAGGGTGATCTAGAGAACCACCTCAGTATCATGGAGTATTAACCTTGGGTTGTCTGCCCAAGGTGGTGGGCCTACATCAAGTTTGTAAACCCTTCATACTAATTCTAGGATTGTGCTGCCTAACATGTCTTCTTTCTGCGATACTAGTGCTTGTTTGTCAGTCTAAGTCAGTCCAACCTTTCTATTTGTTGTTTGTTGTGCTTTCTATCCTTTGCCACAGTCTTCCCCTACCCTTAATAGTGAATTTGCTTCTAAGAGAGGAAAATTTTCATTGTGGATAGGAAATCCTACCCTATAAAGTGGCGATTTTGTTTCTGAGTCTGGTTTAGGTCATCCTTTAGGTGAATCTATCCTTGTCAGGGGAGCATTTGCTGATGGGTCCCATCATTAAGTGACCCTGCATCCACTTGTTCTCTGAATAAGAAAGTTTTCCCATCTCAAAGGAAAGTGTATGTCCAATCCATACCATCGGAGTCTACCCATTTTCCCCTAGAATAGGGGATCCTACTTGTTTCTTGGGAGGACCTGCTTTTTGCAGGGGTGATCCCACATCTCGATTGAGTCTTCCCCATCCAAACACTCCCTAGAATAGGTGAACTTGTTATCTGCAAGGGCAAATTTGTGTCCACCCACATCATCCTTGTCTGTATAGTGTAGGTCATAGAGGAATTCATTTTTTCGATAGGTGATCCCATTCTAGGCATCTCCGTTCCCATCTGTATGACTGAGGAAATAGGAAAACTTGTTATCCCCTAATAGGTGAATTTAATCATGTCCATACATCCCAAGATAAAGGCGATCTTTCTTAATAGATAGGCGATTCTATCCATCTTGTCTGCTCATTTCTTGTGAGTTCCTTAAGATTTGGGCAATTTTGTGTCTTATAGAGGCAATCTTGCATCATAGATAGGCGAATTTGTGTCTTATTCCTACTTGTTTCTTATGAACACCCTCAGGCTTAGGTGATCCTGCTTGTTAGAAGGGAAATCCCGTGTCTTGGATAGGTGAATTTTCTTTACACAGAGGCGAATCCATGGTCCTTGAGATAGGTGAACTTGTCACCTAGAGGGGTGAATTTTTCAAACATAGAGGCATATTCATTGCCCATAAAAAACTCATGGGAGTTAATCCTTTGGGCCACTGAAAGCTTGTTGTTTTCCTAGTCCATTGCTATAATCAATTTTTTTTATCACCATCCATCCACCCGTAATCATCACTTTAGTCCATTTGCATTTTGCAAAAGTCACCCATTCATCAATCAAATCATATAGGTGCATCTTAGAACATACCTAGATTACATATTCATCATTAGTTCATCAATCCAAATTCCCTAAACTTCGTTTGAAAGGTTTTTATCCAAGTTGGCTTAGGTCTCTGATCTTGATCGTCATCTTTCCCACTTAAGATTGTTATCCACCCTAAGTCAGTAATTATCCATGACCCAATCAATCTACTTCCATCTTGAGGTAGATTCGGTGTCGTAATCATCCTTTTCATCATCTAATCTGATCATCAACAACTTATGTCATTTAGCTAAACCTCTGAACTTGGTTTAGAGCCAATCTCATTAGTCCAATCCAATTGATCATCCAATCCTACCAATCATCCCATCCTGTCAATCAATTTAATTGAATCCAATCATAATAAATATCTAATCCAATCAATCCATCCATCATCTAATCTAATCAATCCTTTAGTCATCACATAGGTATTTCATTTAGTTGCATCCTAGACCTTAGTGCCACCTTAATCCACCTAGTAGTTTTGCATTTTCATGCCCGTTACCATCCGATTGCAAGCAAAGAAAATCATGATAGAAAAATAGGCCCAAGGTAATCAACCTCACATTCCTTAGGATCCCACCTGATGGAACTCTCAAATTTTGCAAATTTGAAGTGCCCATTTCAAAACTTTTGCCTTTGCACCTTCAAAAGTGCACCTAAAGAATCTGCTTAAGTGACCTACTTTGGAGGGTCATATTTTGGAGCCTGCCAATTTTTTCGTGCAAAACCCATTTGAAAAATCACTCATGTGTCATATGTGAGTAGGCATGTCAATTTTTAGCTTCCCACGATGATTTTTTTTAGGGTTTTGAAAAGCGAAGCTAAAGGGTTTTGGCACTTTTCTGTTGTTTGCAAACTTTTAGTTTTGCAAAGTAGCCTCCTATTAGAGCTTGTATTTTGCAAATGGATGATCATCAAGTCAAAAAAAGTGTTTCTCTCCATTCTCCATACCTAAATGTGCTCCCATGTTAGGTTCCAGATCTTTATGATGAGATTTGCTATTTTTACCAGGTCAAAACCAAACACAATTTGTTCAGTTTTACAACTGCATTTTCTGAAATTTGTCAGGGAGGCCAACTTCATCCATCAATATATTTTCATGAATGATGATTCAAGAAAATTACTCTTGTAAACATGTTTAGTATACCAAAATGATCTATTGTGTCCAGTGGTAATTTTCTAGGAGTTGATTTGATATTTTTTCAATGAGGTGGTTTCGTGACTTTTAATTGGTTCTAAACAGGCTATTGTTACAAAAAGTTAAACTGAGCAACTTTGATAGTTAATAACTTTCACCTCATGATATGTTTCACCGATCCATCTTTTTCACTCCATTCTTGGAAAAAAATTCTACATGCCTGTAAGTTTTCATGGCTCTAGGAGGTTGTTTGACTAGTTTCCTAGGCCAATTCCAGAGCCAACTTGATCAGTTTGACCACCATGCAAAAATGTCAGAAAGCATATTTTAATGAAAACCTAGTTTTTCTTTTCACTCCAGAAGTGTTCAGAAGTTGTGTAAGGACAATTCAAGGAGAAAATTTGTTTGAAAATAATTTTTTTTTAAGCTAGGCCCACATGGGGACCCAACATGCTTACACAAGTTATGAAGATTGAGTTGCAATAATGCACAATATGTGAAGATGAATTTCCAAGCTTTAAAAGGAGCGTTTATATACTTAGATAATTCAATCCTGCACATCTATGATCATATATATCAGAGCTCAAAAAAAATCTCATCAGGAAGCATCAAAAGAGTTGGAAAGAGGTACTGATCATGCATTGACATGGCATAAATCTCAGCCATATATGTGATAAATTTGGAGGATGAAATAAAGGATTCATACGGTGAAAAAATAAAAGATATGCATGAGTCATTGACATATATCTTAGTTGCCCCATCATTCAACTATACTTTTGAAAACTGAGAGTCAAAATGAAAACCATGATGAAAATAAAGGTAGAAATGATAAGAAAAACATCAGAACTTCATTTTGAAAACAAGTGGATATAAGGGAGCTCATGTGACTTTATGTAATGTGTATGATGTAGAAATAGAGATTTCTATTTTAAAATGAGTAGTTGGTGGTCACACTTTTTAATTTGGCTAAATGCTTCAGTATGAAAGATGCATAGAAAAAATAAGAAAACTCAGCAAGGTTATTGACTACAGGGTAGTGTTTGACTCAAGCCATCACTGGATAGAGCCATAGCATTCAATTTGGCTAAGTGATTTTAACAGCAACATAATGCTGAATGTAGCCTACAACCCAAATGTATCATGGTGCTAGCATAACAAACAAAAGGATTTAATGAAATGTCTTAGAAATTTTTAAGCAAATGAAAAAGGATGAGGAGAGCTTCGTTGTGAGTTTTGAAGGAAATTTTTTCTCATTTTATTGATAACCACACACATGTAAATGGAATGAGATGGCATTGGTTATAGGGGACACCATGGGATGCAATGACAATAGAAAGGGCTTGAGATTCAATACAAAAAGTGGAATTTATAAAAACTTCAAAGATTCCCAAGCAAATGCCATCGCAACATATGGCCAAATGGACTATAAAATCTTCAAAAGCTTTAAATCAAACGCAACTCAAAAGGGGATTCAAGAACCACGCAAGGTAGCCATGCCAGCATGGATGCACAATGGACATGTTGTAAAAAAGTCTTTAGAAACTTTGAATCAAATGTTTATTGCCAATGCATGCAACCCATGCATAGAGGGGAGCTCGATGGAAGGGTTTATAAAGCAGGGGTTCTCGATGCATGGATAAATCTAGTTTACTTTGTAGATACAATGTGAGAACCCTTTGCTTGAAACTGTTGCCTTGATCAAGTAGGAATGAAGCTACAAAATGAGCGCAAAGCAAGTTAGGGTAAAACAAAGAAGACAAAGGTAGATCAACATTAGGAAAAATAAGTGAATTCGTAGCCAAATCCTAGCCTTTCCTCACTATTTCGCAGGTTTAAGGTGCTCATGTGTTAAGTCCTCGGGATGGACAAGAAGGAGATTTCATGCAACTTATGGGTGTGGGCCCAATAAAAATTAAATGCACAGAAAAATGGTGAATGGGTAAGTATTTTGTGGGAGGAATGTTTAGAAAGCTAAAATATTGCCTAACTGGACAAAGGATACTGTGGGATTTTATTTTTATTTAAAGCTGAGTGCTTTAAAATGTGAAAGTTAAAAGGTAAGGGAAAATATTAAAGTTGAAGCATTTTAAAAGTGAAAGAATTGGGAGGTGAAAACATAATTGGACAGGGAAAGTCTTAGTCACTTGATGAAATTAAATGGGTCCACATTTAAGAGAATGGATTTTAAATGTAAAGAGAATATTTAAATGTGGTAAGTAAATAAAAGATTGGATATATGGGGTAAAGTTTTTCCTGATAAAATGAAAAACTCTTAAGTGTAGGTGAGGTGGGCCCGAGATCAATTAAAAGCAAAGCCTTTTTAAGGAAATTAAAACATTGTGTGGTGAAACATTTAAATGCTCCAAATGGTAAATTAAAGGCATTTTAAATGTAAAGCAAAGGTGACTAAAAGCACAGGTGAAATTCATTTTGTCTGAGGTGTTTTTTTATGGATATATATTTCAAAATTAAGTATTGAAAATACTTTATGCACGTGAATTAACACGTGTGGGATTTTATGACCTAGTGAAAATAAAATCAAAGCTTCATTACTAAAGTTAGAAAAATTTAATTGGTTGGGAGATAAAATTAAAATGTGCAGCTAAACAAAAAATAGAAATGTGAATCTTCCATGGGAGTTTTCAGGAACAGGGATGTTTTTTACACAGCTGGGTAAATGGTGCTGGTTTTGACGGTGAAGTGAAATTTTCTATTGCAAATTGGTAAACAAAGGCAGAATTGGAGGGAAAAAATTTCTCGTTGCAAAGGGAAGAGAGAGGAGAGATGCTTTTTAGTTTGTTGCTGATCAACAGTGGATGAAGATTCCAAATGGCCTCTTTAGATCAATTTCGGAGCTTCTTCTGTTTATTTTTATTCTCTTCTCTCATTTGTAAGGTGTTCCATTTTCTGAAAGCTCTACACGATAGGCAAAAGCTCTAGAGTAGATTTGTAAAGCTAGGATGAATTGTAACTATCATTAATCTGAAAGTGTCTGTATTCTGAATTATGCTTTCATGTTTACATTTTACTTGATAATTGTCTCCATGGTTGAAATGAAGTGCTCTTTTGGATTCATTAATGAAAATTATCTGAGTCTTTTCATGCACATTTGCTACATTTGAGTTGAAATAGTTGTTGCCTTATGTTATGTGAATGATGTAATTGCTTTAATGAATGACAACTGCATTTATTATTGCCTATTATTCAAGGGATAGTGTAATTGCTTCAATAAATGTGACAAGAGTGTTGTATTTCTAGTTCGATATGTAAGAATGGTTACTAGATAAAGCTTCAGAGGTATTGTTGTCATAATTTGATAACCATTGCAAATATCTTCAAAACATGTTCAACATTGTAAGATGAAATTTTGGTTATCTAACTCCATAGCCCTCTTCTTGGAATTGGTCAAATTTTCATGCATTTGCTATTTTCAGTTTGGTCCTAAAATATTAAAATTAAAAACCATTACAATTTTGTGTTTTGAGTTATGTGTTTACCATGTTCTCCATGTTGGTTAATGAAATTCACTCAATGTCTTGCCAATGTTGAGTGATATTTTATGTTTCTAAGTATAATTTTGTGAGAGTGTCATCTATTAAGCAACATCCTATTAATTGTGTGTCTAGATCTTTAGGTATTCCTAGAGGGTCACCCCCTAGGTCCTACAAAGCCTAAAATGTAGCGGAAATGTGTGTTAATTCCATTTCCTATTAGTTGGCCAAATCCACCATTGAGTTTGATAATTAGAAAGTGGCTAGTCTATAGGATTCATTTGGTCTATTGACTTGGAGAACCAACAGGATGGTGACTCTGCTAGGGAAAAATTTGAATCTCTAAGTACGAACTGCTTAGTTACAAAGTCATATTATTATTTCCCATTTTGAATTTAGTTCAATTATGAAGGAATTCAAACCTGGAGAAAGAATTTTTTGTAGTGAACATGAAGATTTCATGATCTATGGTGCTCTGCTAGTGAAAGGAACTCAAAAGAAAATTTACATGTGAAAGAACTTCATATTGCTTGAAGCTCAGTCCTCTATGAATAGAGGTGGCGACTTTGTCAAAAGAACCTGTTGAAGATTTGAAGAAAACTTCCAGATCTACAATATTTTCAATCAGAAAGAAGAATTTATAACAACTGTAACATTTCTAGGTATTCTTCCCTCTTGGTTTTCAAGAAATTTGTGTATGAAAACCATAGTTAAATGTCTTAGGAAAAAAATTGGTTCCCTATTGAGTGATTAACACTAAGAAAGGGAAAGGACAATAGAATTAAGTTTTCATACTTCTGAATTGTAATTTGCAGCTTATATATTATGCTGAAAGTATGCTTGTTCTTGAAATTTTCCCACTAAATAGATTTTAGGCATAGATGAATTTGAATTATGCATTGTAATATTCTAAGATCATGATGAAAGATGGAAATAGGGAAGTGAATGATCAACTCTAGAGTTGATATCTAAATTTTGAAAGACGCATGTCAAAATGCTTTAATATATGCATTTGGGTATGGTTCCTAGTGCAACCATGGTTTGTGATCAGTCCTAGCCAGATTGTCAAAGAAGTTTTAGTACTATAAGGTATAGAGCCATCAATTTCAGTGGAATTAGTGGTTACCCTAATGACATTGTAGCTAAAGTCAGAAATAAGTTACCAAGATTCATTGGTGATAAGTCTGAATCAACAAATAAACATCTACAAGAATTTAGTAATTTGATGGATGATTATGAGATTGACCACGAAGATGTGATCATGAGACTATTTGTTCAGTCTCTAAGAGAAGATGCAAGAGATTGGTTCTCCTACCTACCACCTTCCTCTATTCATTCATGGGAAGAGTTTAAGACAATGTTTATGGAGCAATTTGGAGAAAGGATTGACCCTGTTTTGATAAGGAAAAGGTTCATGAACATGGAGAAAGGAAAAGATGAATTAGTCCCATCTTTTAATCTTAGGTTTTCAAAGATCATAAGAGACATTCTTGAAGACATAAGACCAAATGATGCTGAATGTTTGGTCATGTACTTAGGAGCATTTGACAAAAAGATGAGTTTCTTATTAAGAGACAAGGAGCCCACAACCTTATACCAAGCATATCAAATTGCTATAGATATTAAGAACAAATTGAGATACTCAATCATGAAAGGAGATACGACTATGGGTTTTGGTCATCCTAGTACACCTCATGCAGATAGGAGTCATGGATCAGATAATATAAATGCTTGTCATAATGGTAATGCTGCTGCTACTCTGATTTCTCCATCATCACAACATGCAAATCATAATGAGCTCCATGTTAAATGTTATCAAAATTTGAGCAATGTTGATCAAACATCTATTGTTCAAGGATTGTCTAAAATGAAAAGATGTAAAGGAGAATCAACACATGTATGATCTATTCTCAAGGTTTTTGGATGCCTTGTGGAAAGTCCCCACAAATTTCAGACCTAAGGATTCAATGTGCATTGATCTATTTTGTGAAATCTATGAGTTTGGGTTGGGTACTTTGTCAAAGGGATTGAAGCCTCACAGTTTGGATCAAGTATTTGATTGGATAAAGGTTATTAAGGGAGCTTGAATTAATCATGTACAAAGTGTGGTGACTCAAAATAAAGATAGTAGCTGTCTTATTCAATAAAATAAGAACATGATACCCAAGAATGAAAAGAGTGTATCATGAAATGAAGATATGTGTTGTATGGATGATGATATTAATTGTAATCAGCTCACAATCAACACATGTGTAGATCCTCACAACATTGATGAATATGAAGATACATGGTATGATGAGAAAATAGATATGCATGAAATTTTTTCTTGCAATATCTTGTGTGGTGAAGAAGTAAAAGAGATGCAAGACATCATTCCATGCCAAATTTTGGTTAGTGAAGATAATGCAATTGTTGATGACATCTCATCACAAATCAGTGATCAAGACATTGAAGATAGAAGTTCAAGCACTCAATCTGAAGAATTTGTGCATGATCTATGTGGTGATGAGACTTCTTGTGATGAGGATTATAATGATAGCCAAATTGATTGCTCTTCTATTGATTGTGAATGCTCTTATAAGGATGATATAGAGGTACTTTCTTCACATGAAAATTGTAATGAAAAGAATGCTCATGAAATCACTTTTCCAGAAGTGAATGATCCAATTGCATTTGATGCAAACATAGAATGTAATTTGGGTTTGATATCAATGGAGCATGTTAGTTTTGTTAATGATGAAGAATTTGAGGACAAACATATGTGTGTTCAATTTTTTGATCCTGAACACAATGCTGGAAGTGATGAAGATGTTGACGAACCTACTTATGTCTTCGCTGCTCATGACTGTTTATATGAAGCAGAGATGGAAATTTTAGTTACACACGAGAAGGATGATGAGGTGCACACTAATGAAGGAAGAAATTCAAATTTGAATGATCAAGTTATGCATTGTGACAGTCACATGGATCTAGGATCAGCCTAATTACCCATTGACATTGCAAAACCTTTCGATCAATGTGTGGAGTAGCTATATGATGCAAATGATAATGGATGTGAGGTGAGTCAATATGAGATTGAATATGGATCTTTCTTTGATGATCTCTCTCATCTTCATGGTATGCAAGTGGACATGTTTGTTTTGAATGAGGGATGCTTTAATGTGAAAGAGAATGAAGGTTCTAGCTCTCTTGCTAATGAACAGTTCTCAGATAACATTTAGTCTTGGGCACACAAATCAATATGCTTATCAGCTGAAAGTGCACATGAGATTTCTAGTACACATGAAATTTTCTTTGCTAGCCCTATTGATCCTAAAGATGATAGCATTCAAAATGATCCAAACAATGAACATGTTATGACTTGAGTCAATGTGAGACTATTAGCTCAAGGTTAAATTCTGAGTTATCTAAATCCTTAGTCGAGACATTCCATATGGAATTGCATAGTGGTTTGAAGAATGGAATTGGCATCATGTGTGAACTTGAGATAGAAAACATTGCTTATGTATTGGAGGCTGACATTCTTGTTGAGTGTCATGATTTGAATGGATATGAAAATGCTTCAGGTGCTGATAAATCTGATTTCCAGAATCTTGAACACATGACAATGTATTTAGGCTATGGTGTTTGGATGATGAAAAAATGACTTGGGATGCAATTCAGTTGAAGAAGTTGCAAATGAATGAGAAATCCTTGCTCAACACACAAGAGGATTGCATGTTTTTTTTTATCCATGACATTTCCTCTGAGCCTGATCATTATGAGGGTGTTGATGGCTGTGATTACACTATGCTTTTATATGGTCTTGATCACTACCCTCATGTGTTGCCACTTGGTATAAAATCAAATAATGAAAATAATGGAAATGATGTAGCCTATGTGATTTGGCTGCCATGTGACAATAAAGCTAAACAAAGAGCAAGTTTTCTATTGCATGAAGGAAGCTTGATACTTATGTTTGCACAGATGTAGTTATTCATGTTGTTATGGTTTGACATAGGCACACATGAATTGAGGGAGATTAGTTCTTTTATCAGAATTGTGTTTGACAGGGGTAAATATTGATCTCCCCTTTTCATTTGGTGGCCCAGGGTCACTGAGTGAAGTTGAAAAAGAAGAATGAATAAAGGAGCAGTTTGACGATACCCAATGGACTCAATATTTGGTCTACTCCCCAAAGATCTAGAATCTTGCCATGCCCACAGGGGGAATACATCCCCAGTTGGAGCCATTGATGGCACTCTCAAATTTTGCAAATTTGAAATGCCCATTTGAAAATTTTTGCCTCTACACCTTTAGAAGTGCACCTAAAGAATTTGCCTAAGTGACCCACTTTGGAGGGTCATATTTTGGAGCCTACCAATTTTCGTGCAAAACCCATTTGCAGAATCACTCATGTGTCATATGTGAGTAGGAATGTCAATTTTTAGCTTCCCACAATGAGTTTTGTCAGGGTTTTGGAAAGTGAAGCTGAAGGGTTTTGGCACTTTTTTGCTATTTGCAAACTTTCAGTTTTACAAAGTGGATTCCTGTTCAAGCTTGTATTTTGCGAATGGATGATCGTTAAGTCAAAGAGAGTGTTTCTCTCCATTATCCATACCTAAATGTGCTCCCATGTTAAGTTTCAGAGCTTTATGATGAGATTTTCTATTTTTACCAAGTCAAAACCAAATGCAATTTGTTCAGTTTTGCACCTACATTTTCTGAAATTTGTTAGGGAGGCCAAATTTGACCGTCAATATCTTTTCATGAATGATCATTCAAGAAAATTCATATTGCACACACATTCAGTGTACCAAAATGATCTAATGTGTCTAGTGGTAGTTTGCCAAGAGTTGATTTGATATTTTTTTAATGAGGTGGTTTTGTGAGTTTTAATTGGTTTTGAATAGGTTGTAGAAAGTTCCACTGAGCAACTTTGATAGTTAATAAATTTTACCTCATGATATGTTTCACCAAGCTATCTTTTGCACTCCATTATTGGACCAAATATCTACATTCCTACAAGTTTTCATAGCTCTAGGAGGTCATTTGACCAATTTCCAAAGCCGATTCCAGAGGCAACTTGGTCAGTTTGATCACCGTGCAAAAATGTTGGAAAGCATATTTTAATGAAAACTTAGTTCATCTTTTCACTCGAGAAGCGTTTATAAGCTATGTCAAGACAATTCAAGGAGAAAATTTGTTTGAAAACAATTTTTTTTTAGCCAGGCACAATATGTGAAGATGACTTGCCAATCTTTAACAAGGAGTGTTTATACTTAGATAATTCAATCATGCACATCTATGATCATATATATCAGAGCTAAAAATCAATCTCATCAGGAAGCATCAAAAGAGTTGGAAAGTGGTACTGATCATGCATTTTCAAAATGCATTGATATGGTAGAAATCTCAGCCATATATATGATAAAGTTGGAGGATGAAATAAAGGATTCATATGGTGAAAAAATAAAAGATATGCATGAATAATTGACATATATCTTAGTTGCCCCATCATTCAGCTATACTTTTGAAAACTAAGAGTCAAAATGAAAACCATGATGAAAATAAAGGTAGAAATGATAAGAAAAAGATCAGAACTTCATTTTGAAAACAAGTGGATATAAGGGAGCTCATGTGACTTCATGTAATGTGTATGATGTAGAAATGGAGAATTTTGTTTTAAAATGACTAGCTAGTGGTCAAACTTTTTAATTTGGATAAATGCTTCAGTATGAAAGATGAATAGCAAAAACAAGAAAACTTAGCAAGGTTATTGAGTGTAGGGTAGTGTTTGACTCAAGCCATCACTGGATAGAGCCATAGCATTCAATTTGGGTGTGATTTAACAACAATATAATGCTAAATGTAGCCCGCAACTCAAATGCATCATGGTGCCAATATAACACACAAAAGGATTTAATGAAATGTCTTAGAAAGTTTTAAGAAAATGCAAAAGGATGAGGAGAGCTTTGCTGTGAGTTGTGAAGAAAATTTTTCTGCATTTTATTGATAGCCACACACATGTTGGAGGGCACATGCTCAAATGGGAGATGTTCTTGTTGCCACCATGCCAAGCTAAATAGGGGCGCCATCAATGGTGGCAACATAGCAAGGAAAGGGGGAGGCAACATTAAAAAGTGAATGAATTTGACTAAGAATCCAAATCAATGTGAGCTCCATCGAAGGCTATGATTGTTGTATATCCACAAATGTATTTGTTGAAAAGCCTTAAGAAACTTTCAAGCCAATGTAGGTGTAAAAGGCTCAAACCAAAGGAGGTAGAGCAACTATACAAACAATGGATTTTCCATGGCATAGCCCATGTATCAATGTGGATTGCTAAGAAAGTCGGAAAATGGTAAGCAAATGCAAATAGAAGAGGAGGTTTTCACATATAAAAGAAGTTCCAGCATTGCATAGAATAAATATGATTGAAAAGACCTTAGAAGTCTCTCGAGAAAATGCAATTTGAAGATGTGAGGCCGATTCCCATAGCCTTTGTCACCATCTCATTGGCCTGTGCGAGTGGAAGAGTCTAGCCTTGAGGTGATGCGCAACAAGCAAATACAAGGCATCACTTCTTATGAGTTTATATGGGCTGAAACTAATATGAGGCACCATAGAATAAAGTCACAATGCTATTTAATCTTTATGATGGCTGCATTCAACTAGTGTGGGAGATAGGCACACTGCTTGTTTGACAAAATTCCTACTCCAATGTGGTCTCAGGAACGCACCAAGATTGCAATAAACACACAATGGAGCTGTAATAAGTCTTTAAAAACTTTTCAATAAATGCATTTGGATGGAATGATGCACCCAACTCATGCAATGAATGCAAAGGATTTGAGGTGAGATGGAGCTAGTTACAGGGGACACCATTATCTACAATGCCAGCGTAAAGGGCTTGAGATTCAATACATAAAGTGGAATTTATAAAAACTTCAAAGGTTCCCAAGCAAATGCCATCACAACATATTCCCAAATGGACTATAAAAATCTCTAGAAGCTTTAAATCAAATGCAACTCAAAAGGGGATTCAAGAACCATGCAGGGCAGCCATGCCAACATGGATGCACCATGGACATGTTGTAAAAAAGTCTTTAGAAGATTTCAAGAAAATGTTTATTAGCAAGGCATGCAACTTGCGCATAGAGGGGAGCTAGATGGAAGGGTTTATAAAGAAGGGGTGCTCGATGCATGGATAAATTTGGCACATTTTTACTCTGCAGATATAATGTGAGAAGCCTCTACTTGAAACTACCACCATGATCGAGCGAGGATGAAGCTGCAAAATGAGCGCAAAGCAATATTGGGCAAAACAAAGAAGATAAAGGTAGATCAATGATAGGAAAAACAAGTGAATTCACAGCCACATCCTGGCCTTTCCCCGCTATCTCATAGGTTTAAGGTACGATTATCGGGTGATCCCACAATAATGGGTTACAATTTTTGGCCAAACTTGACATTAAAATCAGGATTTTTCACCAGACATTCACTTTCTTACACCTATAGCAGCTAAACCATTAAGGTTTTGAATATGAATCAAACTAGTTATTTGTTAGATATTTTGTGTAGATTCTAATTATATTTTTAAAAAATTAAAAAATAAATTGTGAATCATTTTATGTAATTTTTAATAACTTATTTTTTCTACTAATCAACATTTTTAAAAAGTGATGTTACTTCTGACATAACTTTTTTATAGATAGGATACAATTCTGATTTTTAAAATGCAATTTTTTCACACCAATATCTAGGGGATGGATATTTTTTCATAATTTTTGTTACATATTTTTTTTTAATTAATTTTTCAAGTCAGCGTAATTATAATTTGGACAGAGGTGTACTTCGCATGCATAACTTTTTTTGTATTCATTTGAATTAACTTATTCTTTTTTGTTGGAATAAGGACATCAATACCTAGGGCACATGTATTTTTTAGAATTTTTTTTCTCTATTTTTCTATTTTTTCGTATGTGTGAAATAAGGAACTTGATGTTCATTGAAAATCCTACATTCACAAGAAATAAAAAAAAATATAATAATCAAATTAAACATATTTAAAATTATACTTTTTAGGAAGCTTATAATAAGGGCTCAGGCTTACAAAGCATAAATTTTAAATGAATTCATTTGATCACCCAAAAGGTAAATCAAAAGTGGTTTTTATCAGCATTTTGATAGGTGTAGAGGAGACTCGATTATAGGTATGGTTTAAATCTAACAAGGTTCTATCCAAGGGGGTTTGATCTAAGGGGGTTTGATCAATCCCTCTTTAATTAAAATAATTTAAATGGAACCTTTAAAGTCATAAATCATTGTATTTTCTAAAAATATGTGATTTCAGGCAAAAATCAGGATGTCCCAAAAAGTGTAACCCATTATTGTGGCAGCACCTGCGCATAAAGTCTATGGGATAGGAAAGAAGGAGATTTCATGTGGCTCATGGGTGTGAGCCCAATACAAATTAAATGTACGGGAAAATGGTGAATGGGTAAGTCTTTTGTGGGAGGAATGTTTAGAAAGCTAAAATATTGCCCAACAAGACAAAGGATAATGTGGGATTTTATTTTTATTTAAAGCCAAGTGCTTTAAAATGTGAAATTTAAAAGGTATGGGAAAATATTAAAGGTGAAGCATTTTAAAAGTGAAAGTGTTGGGAGGTGAAACCATAAATGGATGGGTAAAGTCTCAAGTCCCTCGATGAAATTAAATGGGTCCACATTTAAAAGAATGGCTTTTAAATGTAAACATAATATTTAAATGTGGCAAGTAAATAAAAGCTTGGATATATGGGGTAAATTTTTTCCCGATAAAATGCAAAACTCTTAAGTGCAGGTGAGGTGGGCTCGAGATTAGTTGAAAGCAAAGCCTTTTTAAGGAAATTAAAACATTGTGTGATGAAACATTTAAATGATCCAAATGCTAAATTAAAGGCATTTTAAATGTAATGCAAAGGTGAGTGAAGGCACAGGTGAAATTCATTTTGTCCAAGGAGTTTTTTTATGGATAAATATTTGAAAATGAAGTATTGAAAATACTTTATGCACGTGAATTAGCACGAGTAGGATTTTATGACCAGGTGAAAATAAAATCAAAGCTTCATTACTGAAGTTAGAAAACTTTAATTGGCTAGGAGATAAAATTAAAATGTCCAGCTAAACAAAAAATAGAAATGTGAAACTTCAACAGGAGTTTTCACTATCAGGGATGTTTTTTACACAGTTAGGTAAATGGTACTAGTTTTGACGGTGAAGTTAAATTTTCTGTTGCAAATTGGTAAGGAAAGGCAGAATTGGAGGCAAAAAAATTATTTTTGCAAAGGGAAGAGAGAGGAGAGATACTTTTCAGTTTGTTTTTGATCAACAGTGGATGAAGATTCCAAATGGCCTCTTTAGATCAATTTTGGAGTTGCTTCTATTTCTTTTTATTCTCTTCTTCTCTCATTTGTAAGGGGTTCCATTTTCTGAAAGCTTTGCAAGATAGGTAGAAGCTCTGGAGCAGATTTGTAAAGATAGGATGAATTGTAACTGAGTCATTAACCTAAAAGTGTCTGTGTTCTGAAGTATGCTTTCATGTTTACATTTTACCTAATAATTGTCTCTATGGATGAAATGTAGTGCTCTTTTGATTCAATAATAAAAATTATTTGAGTCTTTTCATGGACATTTGCTGCATTTGAGTTGCAATAGTTGTTTCCTTATATTATATGAATGATGTAATTTCTTTAATGAATGACAGTTGCATTTATTATTTCCTATTATTCAGGGGATAGTGTAATTTCTTCAACAAATGTGATAGAATTGTTGTGTTCCTAGGTGGATATGTAAGAATGGTTACTAGATAAAGCTTTAGTGGTCTTGTTGTCATAATTTGATAACCATTGCAAAGATCTTCAGAACATGTTCAACATTGTAAGATGACATTTTGGTTATATGACTCCATAGCCCTCTTCTTAGCACTGGTCAAATTTTCATGCATATGCTATTTTCAGTTTGGTCCCAAATTCTTAAAATTAAAAACCATTACAATTTTGTGTTCTAAGTTATGTGTTTTCCATGTTCTCCATGTTGGTTAATGAAATTTACTCAATGTCTTACTAATGTTGAGTGATATTTTATGTTTCTCATCATAATTCTGTGAGAGCATCATCTATTAAGCAATATCCTATTAATTGTGTGTCTAGATCTTTAGGTATTGCTAAAGGGTCAACCCCTAGGTCCTGCAGAGCTTGAAGTGCATGGGAAATGCGTGTTAATTCCATTTCTTGTTAGTTGGCCAAATCCATCATTGAGTCTGATCATTAGAAAGTGGCTAGTCTATAGTATTCATTTAGTTTGTTGATTTGGAGAACCAACACCACCAACAGAGGTTAATTGCAGTCCAATACTAAAATCCAAACTACATCGCCTCCTACTGATGAGAGCATGGTTAATCAATTTGAGGTCACTGTGGATGAATATATTAACAATCCCATCAATTTTCAAATGACATATAGTCTCCTTAATGAGTGCGGGGATAATATCGTCACCACATTACTCCTAAAAGGTGTTAAGCCTCCATCCGGGTTTGACTTATCCAAATATTTCATTATCACACCCCTTGCACCTATGGTGTTGCAAGACCCTCAAAATTCATAGAATAATCCAAGCAATTCATTTATCCCTAAGGGTCCACCACAAGAGGGTTGGTATCAACCTAAGTTTGGTAATGTGGTGCTTTATCAAGATGTACCCCTTGTACCGCCTCCTCAGGTTCCAATTTTAGTTATGAGAGCACCTGATCCAAACATTCCCCAAGGCCTTAATCCTAACAATCCTCCTAGTCTTGGTATGTCATAGGGTCTTCCCAATCTTCCAAGCATGAACATCCAACAAAGCTCAACCCCCATATTGTATGCACCACCTCTCTTTCCAAACCAATCGGGTCAACTACTAGGAAACACTAGGGGAAATCCTTTCATTGAACCACCTCCACCTCCTAGATCTACACTCACCTCAAACTTACCACCACCTCTATTCACATCTCAAAAACCACCTCAAGGTAGTATCCCATCCTTGCATCTGCCTCAAGGTAACCCATAGTAAGCACCGCTATTGCAACCACCTCACCAGCAGACATCACAACAACCTACATCTCAACCTCTAGAACATGCCACCATTCCATCTCAACCTTCACAACATACCTCAATTCCTTTAGAACCCTCACATCAAGCATAGGTTACTTCAAAGCATTAACAATAGCCTCCACACCAGTCGCAAGGTGTCCCATCACAAGCTCCTCAATAATCACAGATGCCTACTCACCAACCAACATCCTCTTATCAGTTACCTCCCCACCAACTGCAAGTCCCACAAAAACCCCAAATTTCATCTTGACCTCCTTATCAACAACTACCATCTTACCAACAACTACCTCAACATACACAAGTCCCAAAACAAACACATCAATCCTTTCAACAAATCCTAGGCAACCCTGCTACTCAATACCTGTATCACCCACAAAGCACGTATACTATGTATGCTAACCCATCCAATCCTAATCCAAATTACCCTTTTCACAACCCATAACAATCTTAATAAAAACCATCTTACACAAATCCTCAACAATCACAACAAAATCCTTATTATCGAAAATCCAATTCACAATAGCCTCCATATGCTTCACAACAACCAACTATTGTTTATAATTACCAGTCCAATCCGTACTACTCCCAACAATAGCCATCATATCAGTAGGGTGCCTCCACCTCCTATTACCAAGCCTAGCCATCATATCAATAGGGTGCCTCTACCTCATATTATCAAACCTCGTCATCCTATCAATAATCCTACACCAATCCCCAATCAATATCAACAAGCCTGTTCATATCCACCTCCCCCATCATACGACAATCCATCTTGAATCCATCCATATCATATCATCAATATGCTCCTTATAATCAATCCAATTTGACCAACCCTTCGACATCCACACCTATCAATAAGGATTGGGAAGAGATAAAATCCATGTTAAAAGACTTACAAGTAGGGACATTCAAAGGGTCTTTCAAATTTGAAGAGATTTTCCCCTACTTATTTTATCCCTCAATTTCACTTGTTCCTTTTCCTAAGAATTTTGAAATGCCAAATTTTAACAAATACAAAGGAACCAAGGACCCAAAGAACCATCTCCAAGAATTCTACACACATTGCCAAGAATTCCTGCATAATGATAATTATATCTTGCCGTTATTCCCTAGAAATTTGACGGGGGTAGCTCTAGATTGGTTTATGGGTCTTCCAAAGGGGTCAAACTCTTCTTTTGCAGATATTTCAGATAATTTTTTTGCACACTTCTCCTTCAATTTGGAGGACATTGATACCTTAGATCTTCTGAAAGGAAAATAACATGAGGGAGAAACATTTGCAAGCTACCTACAAAGGTGGCGTGCCTTGGCTAGTCGTCTGAAATCCCATCTCAATGATAAGGACATGGTTACAATTTTTGTTGTAAACACCCATCCATATATGTCACAACATTTTTAGAGGTTATAGAAAAAGGTACTTGTTGTCAATTAGATTTACACCCTACTAAATGCAATATTCAGCAATCTACTGAAACAAGGAAACCTTCAGATGTGGGTGATCTGAATGAAGAAGGAATCTCCAGAGTGAGTTGGTTCTCCGAATGATAGATCCTATTCTAAATAATTTCAAAGGAAAGGGATAGAAAGATGGAATGAAATCAAAACCTAAAACTAATGATGATTAACTTGTTATTTTTGATAGAAACCGGATCTTGCCACTCACAACAATTTCTCTATTACAATAGTTCTCAACATCTCATCGATACATGATTTCATCAATAATTCATATGAAGATTCACGGACATCGAATACATCATAAAACTTGGAAACATGAAATCTTGTGCAGAAAACTCATAAAAGCAAGACATTAAGGCTTCAAATTTGAAAACACAAAGGCATCATACTGCTATTACCAGTCTTGAGGCAAGAAAATGGAAGGAAGAACTCTGATGTATTACTGAAATTGAAAGAGTGTCTATCTGAAAACTGAGTACAAAGGTTCACAAGCTCAAAAATGTGTATGAGTAGGAATTGAAATCTAGACTGAGAAGGAGAGAGCTAAAAAGACTAAGTCTTTTCAAAGATATCACTCTCAAGAAACCCTAATCCTAGCTGACAAAGAAGCTCAAGGAAAAAAACTTCAAACTATCTCAAAAACTGCATAAAAGCAGAAAAAAGTATACTGCTTTTATGATTAAACTGTCAAGCCTCTAAAAATAGGATGAATTTGCTTTAAAAGCCCAAAAAACATCTTATCTCTCCAAGATAAGACTCAAATCCGACCAAGAGAAGAAGTCAATATAAATCTACTAAAAATAGCAAGAAAACATAAAGCAATTTATAAAAGATTGCTTTATGACTCAACTTTACAAGATTGCAGATTTTACAATTTGTCTATTTTTTGCAATTAAAGATTATAAAATCTTTTGCAAAAAGAAAACATCTTGTTTCTCCATTACAATGCTTTGATTTTCTCAAAAAATCATAAAAATATTAATACATATCATTATCTTCAATTGATTTCTTTAAAATCAATCAAAACAAAAACCCTAAGACATGATATTATTCTAACCTTAAGTCATAAGATATTCATTATTCAATCTTTAATTGACTTTCTTCAAATCAATTAAAAACAAATACCTAAGGTAAGACATCCTTCATTCTCCCCAAAGGTACTATCAATCACCATTCTCCCTAAGACATCCTTTCAATAACAAATAAGCCTAAACCCTAGGAAAATAACCCATCACTCCTCTAAGCTCGACTTAGGCGTATAAATTTTGGCCTTTAAAACATTGACTTCAAACTTTGAATAAATCATAACACAGGGCCACCCTAATTCAAATTTCCCCATCTTCTATTGATAAACATGAATATTCTAGATGATAATAGTATTGGGTCGAATTAGGGCATGAGAAAACAGTGGTCAAACCCTAAAATCATTTCATTTGCATTCAACACTTTGAAGAAAAACGAGCTCTATCTGAAGGAATAGTGCCTCCATGATTGTGTTGAATCTGAGCTCGTGTGCTTAAGAATCATCATCTTCTCCTTCAGAAAGTCAAGCTCCTCAATGTGTAAGCTTTTTTTTGCAGTATTGTAGTTCTTCTACTTCATTTTAAAGCCAAAAAAAACACTATGGCCGCTGCCTGTTCATGCTTGTTTCAGATTTTTCTTTACACTCCTATGCTTTGCTCTTTACCGACTGACCTGTATGAGCTCGGGTTTTGTCTAAAAGCTTTCTTAAGGGTTTTATCTTCTTCTCCGCACAAGGTGAGCTTCTTATCATAGTTTTATGGCTTCATTCCTGAGGCATTCTGGGTCTTGTGGCTGTGGCTTAGACAACCTCTAATGCATTTATTTTTGCTCTCTGTGCTTACTTTAAAGAGCTTGAGCTATTGCTTAGACTCTTTGTATTTACCTCTGTGTTCTTTGTCTTCACTAGCCACCCATGCGAGCTCAAACTGGATACTTGCTCGGAATTTTGAGACTATCATATGGTTCTGGCCACGACTATAGCATTCTCCTACAGACTTGAAGTGGTAAGTTTTGCTTAATGCACGTATTTTCTCCTTCATTCTTGAAAACTTAAAAAACCCTTCTTTTATTTATGAATCTCTCACCATACCCAGGCTGCACCATGTATATCTTAGAAAAGCATTTTTGGAACCTCTGGGCTCGACCCAAAAAAGGAAACTCACCTTCAGTATCCTTGAGGGCGAATCCCTTCATGGGTATCAAAAGATTTGAATGAAAACTGCATTTCCTTCTTCTGAAGCATGACCCAAGAAAAGAATTCCATCTATATACCTATTACTTCACATAAAACTCTCATCGGGGTTGATAGACAAATTGTTTTGTTGTTGTGATAAAAATCCTCATATGGATGGCTGGAAACGGTGAAAAGCTATATATTTACTTGAAACCCCAACGTGGGTACTTGCTATTTGTTGTATCATTTTCCTTTAGAAACAAAAACCCCTATGAGAGTAACAAAATATGTGTATTTATTTGTATTTAGCTTATGGGTTCGACCCATTATAACTGATGCTTTACTTTGATATTCTGTTTGAAAAGAAAACCCACATGGGTAAGCTAGAAATATATCTATTTGTCTTTAATATTCTCATGAAAATTAGCTCGACCACCATAATTTCTTTTTCACTTTCAATTGCAAAACTTAGACTTGGCTTTTGTTACTAAAACTTGGTTCAACCCCTCTCTTATTTCTACATTTTCAATAATTGTGTAAAAATTGAGCCTCTTTTAGCATTCGAGTTTTCTCAACATTTAGCATATAAGTGTCTAGAAACCTAGAAAATCTGTATCACTCCATTTCACAGGTATACCACCATATGATAAGACTAAAAGCTTATTTGAATCCTCTCATAGCTGCACTTCCAGTACACCTTGTTAAATTATTTCCATGTTCCCATACTTGCCTCTTTGTGAACAAAGTACATCAGAATATATTAATGATGAACACCCTCCATAAGTCCTTGAAATGTAGGAAATGCATCTACTGTTTGCATTACTTGAATAATGACTTCATGCTGTATCCTTTTGCACCCAGAATTTACTTTTGTTTGAATTTGTAAACAAATTGGTATCACAACTCTGTTTTGACTTCATGCAAAAATTTCAATTAAAGTCTGATAGTTCTGAAGACTGCCTTTTACTTGATTACTTCAGTGTATTTCGAGTGCATGATTAACACTTCAGAGAGACCTTCTGAAAGTAACTGTTCATTATCATTTGAATGCAATATCTATTCTCTCATGCTCTTGGGCTTTGACCTGGCACTCTTCATGCATTTTTATTCTCCACTTAATAAACTGTTCTTTAAATCTGCTTTCTCTTAAGATGAAAATTGAAACAAACTCCTCATTAAGGAAAAATGTATGCCTGTTCACTATCCTTGTCTATGAAAAGAACACTGATGAACTGTAGCTTGCATGACATATGATCATGATGAACAAATAACACAAAATGTGAACTATACAACAATGTTTGACATAATGGTACTCAGTTGAATTAATTGAGCGAGTTAAACTCACTGTTCACCTGTAGCTTTCAGAAAAATATCCACCCGATTGTTATGAATGCACAGTTGGTTTAGTAGCTCGATAGATAATTTTGTTTAACTCTTTTAGTTGTATATCACTTCTTTTAATGAATATATGATGTAATAGTCCTTAAATCAGCCCATTTATAATGAATAGGGAAGCATGCCGAGCTCTACCCTTGTGGGAGCGCATTTTCCTCCACATGCTTGGTCTTCGAATAATGATCAACTTTGTGATTTTCCCTATACTTGCACAAAGAAACAAACAATGTTAGTATAAAAAACATAATATGATGATCATGTTGATGTTTCTCCTTCAGCTCATTTCTTCTATAGTTCTTTGATTGCTTCAGTGTATGATTAATAGTAGGCTGCACTATTGTTTGTGACTCATAGGGATCTTCATAATCAGAACCACTATCATCCCCCCCCTCTTTTCTCTTATAGGTCGACAAAACTCAAGAAGGAAAAGGTGCACCACTCATCATCGACCATCGACCAAAATAGGCAATGATGATTATGTCATTTACTTATGTGATTTTCTTCTGCATCTTCCATAGCATAGTGTATTATTAATGGTGCATTGTGACAGTCACATCCATGGCTTGTGTGGATATTTGATTTCATCTTTATGCTTTTCATTTGAAAGGAAAATACATTTCAATGTAATGTTGTAATATCATTCTAATTCTTACAATCAAACGAAGCGATGTAAATATCATTTTTTCATGAAATAAATGAAAGCATCTGAAATGGTTTGTTGTTTAAATGCTCAATATTGCACTTCATTTAATTCCTGGAACATTGCATAGCACTCTGAAATTCTGATTTCTTCTTTCAAATGCACAACTGTCACTTGATGAATGATGATAAAAGATGCGAACAACACTTAAACTCAATTTGTAATTTCACCTTAAGATAAAATAATGTTCAGCCAACTCCACCAATCGAGCTGTGGTGAAAAATTGGTAACATTTTGGTGATTTTCGCTAAATGCTTGCCTACTAAGCATAGATCAGTGGCCTTAAAACAATTCATTAGGCTTGGAGTCAATTCTGCCCCTTCTTGAAACTCATAAACTTGAACAACACTCTAGACAGTAGCAAAGGAAAACAAGATAGAATTGAAAGCAAAACTAATAGGCCCTGATGGCCAATAGAACATGCGCAACAATGCTTAGGGAAAGAAAAAGTATTGAAAGTAAATGTGCGGAACACACTTATTTGCAAACTACTCTACTTAACTATGAGATAACTTATCTCAGAGGTAGTGTTTGAGGTGGATCCCATTAACTGGGATAGAGAACACCTCGCCAATCAACTTGGTAAGCTGGAATGCATTGTGTTCCTTGCATTCAGTGATCACATAAGGCCCATCCCACATTGCATCAAACTTGGAATGTCATCCAGGTCTGCTTTTAAATTCATTCCACTTGAAAACTAGATCACCAATAAGGAAATCACGAGGTCTCACCCTCTAGTCAAAAGAATTCTTCATTTGAGCTTGATGTATTTCCAGCTGTTTGAGTGCTTCCTTTTTGGTTTCTTCGAGCTCTACTAGCTGTGCGAAACTCACCTCAAGAGGTTGCTCATTCAACAATTCTAGTTCTTTAACATAACTTAAAGTTGGCAACTCAATTGAAACCGGTAACTTGGCCTCTTTACCATAAGTCAAAACAAAAGGTGAACAACCAATGGCCCTTTTAGGAGTTATCCTATCAGCCCAAAGGGCTAACTTCAACTTTTCATGCCATTTCCTTTGATTATCCTCGACAGTCTTCTTGATTATCTGAATCAGATTCTTATTTGTAGATTCTGCCTATGCATTGACCTGTAGATAATAATTGGAAGACGTGTTCAAATAGATGTTATTTCTAACTGACCAATCAAAAATCCTCAAACCAATAAAAGCCAAACCATTGTCAGAAATGATTGAATCTGGAACACCAAATCTCGATATGAGATCTTGATAGAAATTAAGCACTGAAGTCTCGTTTGTTTCCTGCAAAGCAACAACTTTGGTCCACTTTGTAAAATAATCTGTGGTAGTAAGAATCCACTTATGACCTGCACTTGAAGGCAGATTGATAGGACCAATAAAATCCAAACCCCACTTAGCAAAGGGCTATTATACCTAAATCAGATGCAGGGGCAGTGGTGCAAGCCTCTGTTTGCTAGCAAATAAAGCACATTTCTCACACTTTCTGACCCAAGCAATAGCATCTTTAAACAAATATGGCCAGTAATAACCAGCTTGCATAATTTTTAGAGCTGTTGTTCTTGCAGCAAAGTGACCCCCTGAAGGTCCATCATGAAACTCTGCTAACAACTTGTCAACTTGATCAGGCTGAATACATCTCAGTAAAATGCCTTGCAAATCTCTCCTATAAAGAATGCCATCAATGATTGCATAAGGAATGGCTTGTAGTCAGTAATACGTTCATTTTGCTTTGTCTAAGCCCTCAGGGCACTCACCAGTTTGCAGATAATGCATCATTTGTTGCAACCAAGTAGTAGGAAACACTAGAACAACACCTGCAACCTCATTATTTAACACTATTTTTGTATTTGCAGCTTCATTTAAGCTGCTATTTCCATTTCTAGCAATCTGTTCACACAAACCCTTGCCTCTAACGAGTTTGGTTACTTTTATATCAACATCAAACTCCATTACTTTGGTAATCCAACCAGCACGCTTATCATTAATATCCTTGTTAAGCAGAAAATCCTTAATGGTTGAATGAGCTACTAGCAAGTGAATCTTGCTGTTGGATAGCAAATGCCTGAATTTCTTTAAACTTCTTACAACAGCAAAAACATACTTCTCAACAAAAGAATATTTTACCTCGTAATCATGCAATACTTGATTGAAAAATGCAATAGGCTGCTCCAAGCCTTCATCGTTTTGCTGACATAATATAGCTGAAACAATATCTACTCCTCCAAAAGCATACATAATAAAGTCTTTATCAAAGTTTGGATTAATGAGAGTAGGAGCAGCTGCGAGTGCTTCCTTAATCTGCTAGAAGCTCCTCTTACCTTCCTTGGTCCAACTGAATGGAATGTTCTTCTTAAGCATAGAAGTGAGAGGCTGCAACAAGGCTACGATATTCGGTATGAACCTCCTCACCAAATTTATCCTTCCAAGAAAGCTTGGTAAGCCTTTCTTATGAGCTAGTAGTGGCAATTCAAGAATTGTGGAAACTCTTTCAGGATCAATTGAAATACCTTCTTTGAAACAATGTGTCCAAGAAATTTGCCTTCGTGCACTGAAAATATACACTTCTTCGGATTGAGAGACACTTCGAACTCTCTGCACCTCTAAAAAATATGCTTGAAATGATCAAGGTGTTCGTTAGAATTTTTGGAAAAAATAGTAATATCATCTAAGTATACCAGAACGAACTTGTTCATGAGGCCGTGAAAGGCCATATCCATAGCACGCTAAAAAGTTGCTCCAACATTGGATAAGCCGAAAGGAATTTTCTTGTAGGCCATTGTGCCCCACTTGGTGGTAAACGCTGTTTTGAACTGATCTTCATGGTTAACCTGAATCTGGTTGTAACCTAAGTAACCATCTAGCAAAGAAAATCTGTCAAAACCAGAAACTACTTGTAAAATTTGTTCCATGGATGGGAGTGGGTAATGGTCTTTCAATGAAGCTTTATTTAAATCTCGAAAATCGACACAATCTAATTTCTCCACTTTTCTTCTTGACTGGCACTAAATTTGACACCCAAGAGGTGCGTTTGATAGGAATAATAATACCACTCTCAACCAGCTTATTCAATTTAGCCTTCATAAGGTGTTCTAATTTAGGATTAAGCGGTCTTTATTTCTGTCTTACTAGTTTTGCATCGGGTTCAAGTTCAATGGTATGCTGGGCTAGTTCGGGGTTAAAAACTCTCAAGTCTTTGTATTCCCAAGCAAAAACATCACTATATTTTTGACAACAAAATAAACGCTTGTTGTTCCTCTTAACTACATACCTTTCCCAGCTTGAGAAGCTTGCCTTTGAAGATTTCAATGGTTGTATAATGCTTCTCCTTAACAGTCAAGCTGCATTTGTCCTTACGCACTTGGTCATCTGAGTTAAACACAGATTCCAAAGTCACCAATCCTTTTGGTAGCTTATTAGTCTTCAACTGCACAATATGGTCCTCATATTGTTGCTGCCATCTTTGCTGGTTTCCATCCGCGAACTCAGCTTCAGCAATGAAAAAGTTTATGATTTACTCATCGCTGTCAAAAACCTGCCAGCTCACATTGTTGTCAAGTACAAAAGGTCTGACCACTATTTTCACGTATTGTCGTGCCTCTACTCTGCGAACCTCCTTGGGAATATCAAACTGGGCTCCTATGGCAGTGAGCCTATCAACATGCTTATTTTGATTCTGAGGAATCGACATGATGTGAAAAGCATTAAAATCCTCCATTAAATCCCATACATGATGCTTGTATTTCTTAAGCAAATCGTTCTTGGCAGCATTTAAATTTCTGACCTGATTAACAATCAATTCTAAATCACCAAAAACCTGCAAGCATTTAATACCTCGTTTGCAGGCCCATTCAGGGCCATGCACCAACACTTTGTACTCAGTTGTATTATTTGAACAACTGAAAGCAAATCTGCAAGTTGAAAAATATTTATTTCCTTTGGGCGATATCAACATAGCTCCACCCCCGACACCAACACTGCTCCTCAAACCATCGAAGTAAAGCTTCCAAAGCTCATTACCTATTTCTGTAGATGGTTCTTTCTCTTTACAAAGATTAGGCATATCACAATCAGGCTCTCGGATCATATAAACTCCTAATCCTACCTCATCTATGTTTTGAAATGGATCAAGCTCATGATCGTCGGCTTCCCATTCATCTAGATTGACATTGTCTACATGGGTGCTATAGTTTGAGGTCATGGTTTGCTCCTCCATTGCAGAGGTGGCGTAGAGGTTAGCGTTTATAGGATTTGGTGAGTATGGTTCAATATGGTCTTTGGCGAGAGGCTCAGACTTTATGGTCACTTTCGTACCATACCTTGTTCTAAAAAACAAATGAGACCAATCAGAAGACAAAAACCCACCCAATTTGGCTATAAAATCTCTTGAGAGACAAATGGAAAAGTGTGGTGGTAAGTCTATGACATGAATATCCTGGTGAATAGTAAAACTTGGGGATGCGTGCAAGGTAAGAGCTAAATTTTTGATAATACCACAGTCTTAATAGTAGACCCATCTAATTGCACTACACCTTTCTGAGGATTAGGCTCGTAAATAAGGCCTAACTTATCAGCTAAACTCTTAGGCATGACTGAACTACTGGCACCAAAATCAAGCATATAGTTATGAACAATTTTTTCACCAATGATCAAACTTAAATAGAACGGAGGGGGCTTTACCTCTTTCCTTTTCTGTTCACTCTTATCCTCCAAGTCATTAGCAAGCACGACCTTCACAACTCCTTGATTAGTGTTGTCAAAAATAGACAACTCAGCCAAAGCACTCTATAGTAAACTTTTCTGCCCTGGAAGGTGTAAAGCATCTAATATCAACATGCTGATAGTTGTTTTCTTGAGATGCTCAAATATATTGAATGATGAAGAGTTTACCTTCTGTTGGTTTTTTATGACAACAACTTCATTTTTCCTCTGCAAAGGCTGAGAATGCATTTTTAATTGCTCCTTGTTGGGTATCTCTTGCCCTCTTTGCAGAATCTATATTTTAGGCTACGCGACAACGTTAACCTCTGATGAAATAGACTGCTTTTTGATTATTGGCTGCTACTGTGAATTACCAACTTGCTATCCTAGATCCATAACTCTCTTTTTTGACCTGGTATTAGCCGAAATAGGGGAATTTTGCTGACTTTGGCCATTCACGCCACAGAATTCGGAGCTCTGCCAGTTTGGAAAAGCAACCTCTACATTATCTTGCTATTCTTGACTCTGATCTGCAACATTTTCTGAAACAACATAGTTATTCTGAACCATTAAAACCTGATTTCTCATTCCATTGGTGCACGTTGATTGGTTATGGGGTTGATTGCACAGGTAGCACCAATCGCAATCCTGGAAAACATTATTGTGTGGCACAAGTTCCCTTGATGAACTGGCTGCGTTCGGATTATATGGCTGGAATGGCCTAGGGTTAAAATTCCTTCTTTGGGCTTGATAATCATTTTGAAAAGTGGGTCTATTTTGCTGGTTTTACTGATAAGGGGCTTGATAAGGCTTATGTTCTTGTCCAACCTACTTTTTGACAGTCACGAGATTGTTTCGGAAGGTCTTTAATATGCTTTTAATCTCTTGCATCTCCGGATTTGGGGCTGGGGCAACAACTTCTTGGGCTGTGTTATGATATCCTATCACTAGAACATGCGAGATAACAACCAAGGGAGTTATAGCAATAGGAATAGGTGGCTATATTTCTGGAAACAAAGGCATAGGAGGTCTAGGAGCTATGTCTCCAGCTTGGATGAGGTAATTTTCAGCGTTAATGGCTATATTGTAGGCGTTAGAAAGTGTCAGCCCACCCATAGACTAAGTCATAACTAAAATTTTATTGTTCAGAGCTTTAAAATATAACACAAAAGCGTGTGATGGTAAGGGCTTTACCGTTGCAGGAATCCTATCCTAGGTTCTCTG
Source organism: Sequoia sempervirens (assembly GCA_007258455.2). Taxonomy (NCBI): domain Eukaryota; kingdom Viridiplantae; phylum Streptophyta; class Pinopsida; order Cupressales; family Cupressaceae; genus Sequoia; species Sequoia sempervirens. Next base: position 30,019,908 of record VDFB02179234.1, on the reverse strand, counting down.
AAATCAGTAGTTGAAATCAGCCAAGTGCTCATGTGGCGCCCTCTGAATGGTGCTCAACTGTTCTAATAAAGACAAGTTGTTAGATTTATTAGCAAAATGTTGGTATAAACCATTACCTATTGTGTCCCATGTCACAATCAAATTGGCTGCGAGGCCTCTGAACCACTATAATGCCTTGCCCTTAAGCGACACAACCAACAACCTTAGCGCGATGTTCTCCTGCGTGATATTGTGAACTGAGCATAGCATGGCCATGTCATGGATGTGCTCAACTGGTGTAGTGAAGTCCTCGCCAGTGAAGTATGGTAGAATTCTAAGGGCTACAACTGGTATTTCTTCGTGTTGAGTGATATCTAATGGGCTGCCTCCATTAAAGGGTGTGAATGGGTGCTGCCTTGGTGGTGTTGCCATTGGTGATACTTGTGAGATTGGAACCGAAACTCCTGGTGATAACACCAAGGAATTGAAAATAGGAGGTGTTGACTTTGATCTTGCAAGAGTTTCAAAAAGCCTCCTTGCTGCTTTGACTCTTCTTCGTGGTGGGGACAACTCTCGATACTTGAAGGGTGCAAAACTTGACCTTGTTTGTATCTTTCTCATGCATGTGCTGCATTAGCATGCAAAAATAGAACCAGAGTCGCCAAGTATATTTTAATAGCCTCCAGAAGGCTGGAAAATCTATTGCATACACCAAACAACAAACTAAAAAATATTAAAATTATCTGAAAATGACTTATAGAGTGTCCCACTGGGCGTGCCAAAAACTATTGTCAATTAGATTTGCACCCTGCTGAATTCAATATTCAGCAATCTACTAAAACATGGAAACCTTCTTTAGATGTGGGTGATCTGAACGAAGAAGGAATCTCCAAAGTGAGCTGGTTCTACGAATGATAAATCCTATTCTAAATAATTTTAGAGGAAAGGGATAGAAAGATGGACTGAAATCAAAACCTAAAACTACTGATGATTAAATTTTTTTTTTTGATAGAAACCAGATCTTGCCACTCACAACAATTTCTCTATTACAATAGTTCTCACAATCTCATCGATACATGATTTCATCAATAATTCATATGAAGATTCACAGACATTGAATACATCATACAACCTGGAAACATGAAATCCTATGCATAAAACTCATAAAAGTAGGGCATTAAGGCTTCAAATTTGAGAACACAAAGGCATCAAACTATTGTTACCAGTCTTGAGACAAGAAAATGGAAGGAAGAACTCTGCTGTATTACTGAAACTGAAAGAGTGTCTATCTGAAAACTGAGTACAAAGGTTCACAAGCTCAAAAATGTGTATGAGTAGGAACTGAAATCTGGACTGAGAAGGAGAGAGCTAAAAAAAACTAAGTCTTTTCAAAGATATCACTCTCAAGAAACCCTAATCTGAGCTCACAAAGAAGCTCAAGGAAAAAAAACATCAAACTGTCTCAAAAACTACATAAAAGCATAAAAAAGTAGACTGCTTTTATGATTAAACTATCAAGCCTCTAAAAATAGGCTGAATTTTCTTTAAAAGCCCAAAAAACACCTTATCTCTCCAAGATAAGACTCAAATCTGACCAAGAGAAGAAGTCAATATAAATCTACTAAAAATAGCAAGAAAACATAAAGCAATTTATAAAAGATTGCTTTATGACTCAACTTTACAAAATTGTAGATTTTACAATTTGTCTATTTTTTGCAATTAAAGATTTTAAATCTTTTGCAAAAAAGAAACATCTTATTTCTCCATTAAAATGCTTTGATTTTCTCAAAAAATCATAAAAATATTAATACATATCATTATCATCAATTGATTTCTTTAAAATCAATCAAAACAAAAACCCTAAGACATGATATTATCCTAACCTTAAGTCATAAGATATTCATTATTCAATCTTTAATTGACTTTCTTCAAATCAATTAAAAACAAATACCTAAGGTAAGACATCCTTCATTCTCCCCAAAGGCACTATCAATCACCATTCTCCCTAAGACCTCCTTTCAATAACAAATTAGCCTAAACCTTAGGAAAATAACCCATCACCCCTCTAAGCTCGACTTAGGCATATAAATTTTGGCCTTTAAAACATTGACTTCAAACTTTGAATAAATCATAACATAGGGCCACCCTAATTTCAATTTCCCCATGTGCTATTGATAAACATGAACATTCTAGATGATAATAGTATTGGGTCAAATTAGGGCATGAGAAAACGGTGGTCAAACCCTAAAATCATTTAATTTGCATTCAACACTTTGGAAAAAAATGAGCTCTGTCTGAAGGAATAGTGCCGCCATGATTGTGTTGAATCTGAGCTCGTGTGCTTAAGAATCATCATCTTCTCCTTCAAAAAGTCAAGCTCCTCAATGGGTAAGCTTGTTTTTGTAGTATTGTAGTTCTTCTACTTCATTTTAAAGCAAAAAAAAACACTATGGCTGCGGCCTGTTCATGCTTGTTTCAGATTTTTCTTTACACTCCTATACTTTTCTCTTTACCGGCCAACCTGTATGAGCTCGGGTTTCATCTGAAAGCTTTATGAGAAAGCTTGCTTAAGATTTTTATCTTCTTCTGTGCATAAGGTGAGCTTCTTATGATAGTTTTATGGCTTCATTCTTGAGGCATTCTGGGTCTTGTGGCCGTGGCTTAGACAACCTCTAATGCATTTTTTTTTGCTGTCTATGCTTACTTTAAAGAGCTTGAGCCATGGCTTAGACTCTTTGTATTTACCTCTGTGTTCTTTGTCTTCACTGGCCGCCCATGCGAGCTCGAACTTGATACTTGCTTGTAATTTTGAGACTCTAATATGGTTCTGGCCGTGACTATAGCATTCTCCTACAGACTTGAAGTGGTAAGTTTTGCTTAAAGCACATATTTTCTCCTTCATTCTTGAAAAGTTAAAAAACCCTTCTTTTATTTATGAATCTCTAGCCATACCCAGGCCACACCATGTATATCTTAGAAAAGCATTTTTGGAACCTTTGGGCTCGACCCAAAATAGGAAACTTACCTTCAGTATCCTTGAGGACGAATCTCTTCATGGGTATCAAAAGATTTGAATGAAAACTGCATTTCCTTCTTCTGATGGGACTAGAAGGTTCCCAGGCCCTTATAATATAGGGGGGTCGGTAGCGAAGCGCATGGTCTTCCGGTGGGGTCCGCTTTCCCCACCATCCAAGGTGGACCCCACCACCCTGCAGAGGCGGACCCCACCACCCAAGCTTCGCTACCACCCTGTAGAGGCTCCGCCACCGACCATATATTCCTTAACCCCACCGACCTGCAGAGGCGTATCTATATCCTCCCACCCCCCCCCGGTGGGCGAAGCCCTAGTGGCGAAGCGCCGGCCTAGAAATATATGGGCGGTGGGTGAAGCCCGGATGGTGGGGTCGGGGCCTTGGATGGTGGGGTCTTACTGGGTGGGGGGGGGCCGCTATGGGTGGGAGGATATAGTAGGGGCCCACCCACAACAACCATTCCCAAGGCAGACCCCACCACCCTGCAGAGGCCTGCCTTCGGCACCGACCAAAGGAGAGCATGGGTGGTGGGGTTGGGGGCCTTTGGTGGGGTTGGGCCTTGGGTGGTGGGGTCTTGCCCGGGCATGTTACGTCTAGAATCAACTATCGGGCCCCAAATGCCAATTATCTACGTAACATGCCTCAACCTTCTTCAACCAACCCCCCTATCCAGGGCGGGTATGGTCGGTGGGGTCGGCCAATGCAGGGTGGGAGGAGATGATTCTATACGTAACATGCCTCAACCTTGTTCGGGGGGGAATTCTATTCTATTGTTGCGCTTCTAGAGATCGCCATAAGAAACTATAGGCTTGACTGGAGTAGCTCAAGAATGTGAGATCGATCACCCACAGCAGTTCCCCATTTCTCGGTTGAGGGGACGAGCCCTATTGTTTCTTTAGGCGACATCAAGATCGATTGCCAGCCTTTATTCATACAATATGGCAAGGAGTGATTGATGGCAGCTCGGACGGAATGAAGAACTATACTATATCGCTCACCCCCCCCTACTATTCTAAGGCTACTCCTCTATATATATGGGTGATGGGTTACCGTGTGCCCCTTGGGGGTTGTTCGATTCATGCACAGCTTTATTCATGTTACGTACGCAATGGCGATATACACCCCCCCTTAGAATAGTAGGGTTCTAAGGGCGATGGATGCCTCCTAACCTGATGGACGGTTGGTTCATTCAATGCCTACTCCTACTGCATCGGTAGTAGAGTAGGGCGTAGCTTCGATGGATGAGTACCTCGATTCATAACAGTGAACAGTGAACAGTGACGGCTGGAGCCTATCTCGGTCATAGTCATAGCTCCGGGATAAAAAAGGAAGAAAAGTCAGTCATCGCCTAGGCCATCAAAAACGAGGGGGGCGGGCTAGACTCTAACTCTACTCTATAGATGGGGTTGGGGTCAACGCATCTATATACATAGGGGCAGTCAAGCTCCCCATACCTTACTAATCTATAGAGTAACCAGTCAAGCTCTATAGAGGGGCCAACGCCGCTGGGGAAGTCAAGCTCACGAACTATGATCGAATTCCATCTATATACTTGTTACTTCACATAAAACTCTCATCAGGGTTGATAGACAAATTGTTTTGTTGTTGTGTTAAAAATCCCCATATGGATGGCCGGAAACGGTGAAAAGCTGTATATTTACTTGAAACCCTAACGTGGGTACTTGTTGTTTGTTGTATCATTTTCCTTCAGAAACAAAAACCCCTATGAGAGTAACAAAATCTGTGTATTTATTTGTATTTAGCTTATGGGCTCGACCCATTATAACTGATGATTTACTTTGATATTCTGTTTGAATAGAAAACCCACACGGGTAAGCTGGAAATATATCTGTTTGTCTTTAATATTCTCATGAAAATTAGCTCGACCACCATTGTTTCTTTTGTACTTTCAGTTATAAAACTTAGACTTGGCTTTTGTTACTAAAACTGGGTTCGACCCCTCTCTTATTTTTGCATTTTCAATAATTGTGTAAAAATTGAGCCTCTTTTAGCATTCGAGTTTTCTCAACATTCAGCATATAAGTGTTTAGAAACCTAGAAAATCTATATCACTCCATTTCATAGGTATACCACCATATGATAAAACGAAAAGCTTATTTGAACCCTCTTATATCCGCACTTCTAGTACACCTTGTTAAATTGATTCCATGTTCCGATACTTGCCTCTTTGTGAACAAAGTACATCAGAATATATTAATGATGAACACCCTCCATAAGTCCTTGAAATGTAGGAAATGCATCTACTGTTTGCATTACTTGAATAGTGACTTCATGTTGTATCCTTTTGCACCCAGAATTTACTTTTGTCTGAATTTGTAAACAAACTGGTATCACAACTCTGTTTTGACTTCATGCAAAAATTTCAATTAATGTCTGATAGTTCTGAAGACTATGTTTTACTTGATTACTTTAGTGTATTTTGAGTGCATGATTAGCACTTTAGAGAGACCTTCTGGAACTAACTGTTCTTTATCATTTGAATGCAATATTTGTTCTCTCACACTCTTGGGCTTTGACCTAGCACTCTTCATGCATTTTTATGCTCCACTTAGTAAACTGTTCTTTAAATATGCTTTCTCTTAAGATGAAAATTGAAACAAACTCCTCATTAAGGAATAATGTATGCCTGTTCACTATCCTTGGCTGTGAAAAGAACACTGATGAACTGTAGCTTGCATGACATATGATCATGATGAAAAAATAACACATAACATGAACTATACAACAATGTTTGACATAATGGTACTCATTTGAATTAATTGAGTGAGTTAAACTCACTGTTCACCTATAGCTTTCAGAAAAATATCCACTTGATTGTTATGAATGCATAGTTGGTTTAGTAGCTCGATAGATAATTCTGTTTAACTCTTTTAGTTGTATATCACTTATTTTGATGAATATATGATGTAATAGTCCTTAAATCATCCCATTTATAATGAATAGGGCAGCATTCCGAGCTCTACCCTTGTGGGAGCCCATTTTCCTCAACATGCTTGGTCTTCGAATAATGATAAAAGATGCGAACAACACTTAAACTCAATCTGTAATTTCACCTTAAGATAAAATAATGTTCATCCAACTCCACCAATCGAGCTGTGGTGAAAAATTGGTAACAATACTATCATTGAGAGGGAACTCATTGCTAAGGGACAAGTCAAAATTTATAATCCAGATAAGGATAAGTCGTTTGGATCAGATAAGTCCCACTATTGGATTAAAAACAAGAATGATGTAAATTATGGTGTCACTGATACCAAGCATGTCTAGGGAGACAACACCTCACAAAGGTCACAATATGTCCCCAATCAACCATCAGTCTCTAACATAATATTAGTGCCATAGGGGCACCGTGTCCTCCCCAATAGTCCAATCAACAAAATCAAGGGAACAATAAACACTCATTCACTCCTTTTGGAGAACCCTTAAGTGTTGTTTTCAACAGGTTCCTCCAAGCGAGTTATCTAGTCACTTATCTTATGACTAAGCCTTTTGATGTGTCCAAACCAAATCCCACCTGATATAGGGAAAATGAGTACTGTGACTTTCAAAAACTCAAAGGTCATTCCACTAACAAGTGTTAGGGACTTAAAAAGTATATCCAAGATCTCATAGATCAAGGAGATATAGTAGTGGATGGTAATCAAGTGACATTGTCCAAAGCCCAACTGCAAATATATCAAAATGCTTTCCCAAATCATAATCAAGGTGCCAATATTTCCAATGCTAATCTTGGGTCAAAAAATAACAATAACCAAAATAACAACATGAATAATATTAGCTATAAGAATGTACCCTATAACTATGATGGCATAGTTATGTGCATTAGCTAGGTACATCCTCGTGTATCCATGATTCATGTTAAAGTAAAAGACCCGCAATGTGCTATTACAACCTGTCGCATCTGCATATCCATCCTTGGACCTTCCACGTCATCCCAACCAGCTCTTGTGAGATCTCAATATAATATTCCTGATCATATTAGAAAGACTCTTGCTCAAATATCCATCTTGGATTTGCTTAAGTCTTCCCTCATCCATTAGGAAATCCTCACCAAAGCTCTTCAAGATATTCATGTGCCTAATGATATAAACCCTACCTAGTTTCAAGCCTTAGTAGGACACATGTCATCCACATATCAATTGGGATTTAGTCAAAATCACATGCCTTTAATCGATTCAAACCATAATCATCCCCTTCACATCAAAGTCCTTGTAGCCTGTCATAAGGTAAAAAGGGTCCTGGTAGATAATGGATCTTCCCTCAACCATTGTATGCTAAAGTTCATAAAATAGGTAGGGTATACCCATGTTGACTTAAATAATCAGGTCATCACCATCAAAGCTTATGAAAATATAGAATGAGACTCTAAAGAAATCATTTGTCTTCCTATTTAGGTTGGCCCTGTTGTGCAGTATACCACATGCCATGTCCTTGATCTGGACCTTCCATACAATATTCTCCTTGGTCTCCCATGGATCCATGCCATGTAGGCCATTCTGTCCACTTATCATTAATGCCTGAACTTCCCATTCAATGGGATGAATATAACCATACATGCTGATCTGTAACCCTTTGAATATTTTTGTGCTTTAGAAGCTTCCTTGCCCCACTCCCACTATTGTCCAAGATTTGAAGTGGGGGCACCTCAGGCATCATCTTCCAATCCATCCTCTAATCCATCATCCACCACATCATCCATTCTATCCTCCACATCTAAATCCACTATCACTAAGGTCCAGATCATAGATAAAGGCTATGGTGAGTACAAGATGCGTATGACTTTAAACATGGAAACCATGCCACAATCTCCTCTTACTTATGGATAACCTTCTTAGTTTGCACCAAAAGAATAAGAGAAGACAATAACACTCAACTCTAAGAACATGGGGTCTAGCACTTTTTGATCCCCTGGAACATGATAAGATCAACCAAATGATGATATCAGTCAGTGGATATATAGGGAAGATCCCAAACCTTCACCCCCTCTTATTGGGTATTTCTAGGAGACTTATCCTCGTGCATCCAAGTTAGCTAAAAAATACAATTATCAAGGAGGAGGCCTGGGTGTGGAAGAACAAGGCAGATTGGAGCCTATTGACACACCTGTGCGACCTAGACATTTGGGCTTAGGCTATGATAAGAAGCAAAAAGGTCCTGCACCATCAACTAGTATCTCTAATAATGTCCACATGGATAATGATTTCCTTGATGACATACCTAAGGAAGAGGCCATCATACTTGCATATGATGACATTGATCTCCCTTCCTTATTCAACTACCTATCCATCTTTACCATTAGCCTTTCCCCTCACCATCCTGACCTCATTGATTGGGACTTACAGAGTAGTGAACCTATCAATACCTTTCCCTCAGTGGACACTTATGTACATCTCATGGGATTAGGGGAAGATGAACACCCTAACCAAAAAAGAAAAAAGAAATGAAAAAAAAGGGTCATCTAGTGAACACCTCTTTGAGGCACTTCCTGACTCATCAAAAGTCAAAATAAAGGGTGTATCCAATAGTGACAACTTTGATGAGGCACTGGAGGATGGGGATGTTCATCTTCCCCTTGTTGGAACTCAATTTTCTAAAAGGTCTTCTATCCTGATTGAAGAGACCCAAGAATTCAATTTGGAAATAAAAGAAGACCCCAAGATCACCTACGTCACCAAATCATTGTCAAAGGAAGAGAATTCCATCATTTCCAACTTGTTAAAAGAAGGAATCATCAATTTCACATGGAATTATTCATACATGTCAGGATTAGATCCCGCCTTGGTTGTACACCATTTGGATGCTAAACCTATTAAACAGAAGCTAAGAAAAATGCATCCCCAAGTGGCATTGCTCGTCAAGAAAGAATTGGAGAAACTGTTAGAAGCTAGGTTCATAAGACCTATTGACTACTCTGACTGGATATCCAATATAGTGCCCACAACCAAACCAAATTGAAATATCAAATCGATATAGATTTTTGGGATCTCAATAAAGCTTGTGCCAAGGATGATATCCCTCTTCTAGAAATTGACATGCTAGTTGATCTTACAACGGGGCATGAAATTCTATCCCTTATGGATAGTTTTTTTGGCTATAACCAAATCAAAATTGCACCAAAAGATCAACATAAAACAATCTTCACTACCCCTTGGGGCACCTTCTGCTATAATGTCATGCCCTTTGGACTCAAAAATGTGGGGGAAACCTATCGACATGCTATGATAGTTATCCTCCATGACCTCATCCATATCATAATGGAAGATTATGTCGATGAATTATTGGGGAAGTCCAAAACTAGAGATGGGCATCCTATTACCTCGAAGAAGATCTTTGAGTGGTTAGAGCACTACAAGCTACATCTAAATCCAAAGAAATGTGTGTTTAGTGCCACATTTGGAAAGTTATTGGGTTTCATAGTCTCTAGAAGGGGTATTGAAGTAAGGTCAAGACAATAGTGGAAATGCCTCCGCCACATAATCTCAAGCAATTAAGAAGCCTTCAAGGGAAGCTACAGTCCATCAGGTAGTTCATAACCCAACTCACTAACAAGTGTTAATAATTCTCACATCTCCTATGTAAAGACATCACCTTCAAGTGGGATCTAGAATGTCAGCAAGGCTTCAACAATATAAAGGAGCACTTGGCTCATCCACCCATCTTAAAGGCTCATATTCCAAGTAAATAACTCTTGTTGTATATCTCAGCTACATTGATTGCACTGGGGGAATTATTAGCTCAACATGATTCTTCTAAAGAGCATGCAATATACTACATTAGCTAAACACTTGTAGGCTACAAGCTTAATTATTCTCCAATGGAAAAATCTTGCTTGGAAATGGTATTTAGTTTACAAAAGCTTCACCATTACATGCTCATTGATCCCATCAAGCTAATCTCAAAATTTGATCCACTTAAGTATCTATTGTCTACGACTTCTTTGACCAACCACATGGCCAAGTGGATTATGTTACTAAGAAAATTTTACATAGAATATATAGACCATAAGGAAATCAAGGGACATATAATAGTAGATTAGTTGGCCAATGCTCCTCTGGTTGATGCATACTCATTGGTGGCTGAATTTCTTGATGAAGAGGTCCTTACAGTTACATAAATAGATACATGGGTGCTCTACTTTGATGGGTCATATACACATAATGGAGCTGGTGTAGGTGTCTTATTCATCACCCCTCAAGGTTACCACATCCCAAAGTCATTTAGATTGGAATTTCCATGCACAAACAATATAGTAGAGTATGAGGCTCTTATCACTCACCTTAAAATCGCCATCCAATGGAATATCACCCATCTATGAGTCTTTAGTGATTCTCAATTGATTATCAAACAAGTCAATGATGAGTTCCAGAGAAAGGATGACAAGTTGTCACCCTATAAACACATGGTAGATGACTTCAAGAAGTACTTCACCTTCCTTCAGTTTGAAAAAAATACCCAAAGTTTAAAACAAGACAGTAGATGCAATGGCTATGATTGGTTCCCTCATCAACATGCCCAAAAATCAAATGTATAGTGAGTTCCTCATTGAATAACTTTTAATCCCAGCATATGATGTCCCTGATAGTGAGATGGTGTGTGATATCGTTGGTCCTACATCACCTTGGTACCATGACATTTATAGTTACCTCCATGATAATATCCTACCACCTAACCTTACTCAAAACCAACACAAATCATTTATCCAACCTACCTCCTACTATACCATCATAGTACATACACTTTACCATAGGGGGTGTGATGGAACTCTACTTAGGTGTTTGAACGAATCAAAATCCTATGTTGCATTAAACGAGGTGCATAGTGGTGTCTACGAGGCTCATTCTAATGACATACCCTTAGTAAAAAGAATTCTCAAGCTAGTTATTATTGGCCTACTATGGAGCATGACTCTTGTGAGTTTGTGAAGAAGTGTCTACCTTGCCAACAAAATGCAGATTTAATCCATGCTCGTGCAGAAGACTTTTAGCCCATCATAGCACCATGGCCTTTTTCTCAATGGGGTTTTGAGTTGATCGAAAATATTTACCCTCCATCCTCTAATGACCATAATTTCATCATCACAACCATTGAATACTTTACCAAGTGGGTGGAAGCAATTACACTCTCCCAAATCACAGGTATTCAAATATCCAAATTCATCCTTTTCCATATTCTTTGTAGATATGGAATCCCTTTCAACATCATCACTGACAATGGAAATCCCTTCAAAAATCAATTTATGAAACACCTTTGTGAGACATATCATATCCAACATCATTGGTCCACCCCCTATTACTATCAAGGTAATGGTCAAGCCGAGGCAACCAACAAGACCCTCATCAAAATCCTTAAAATGGTGGTCAATAATACTAGTTGAGATTGACACCTCCATCTTCATCCTACCCTTTGTGAGACATATCATATCCAACATCATTGGTCCACCCCCTATTACTATCAAGGTAATGGTCAAGCCGAGGCAACCAACAAGACCCTCATCAAAATCCTTAAAATGGTGGTCAATAATACTAGTTGAGATTGACACCTCCATCTTCATCCTACCCTTTGGGCACACTGTACATCCATGTGCACTCCCACTGGAAGCAATCCATACTCTCTTGAATATGGTGTCAATGCAATCTTGCCGATCGAAGTTGAGATCCCATCACTCTTAATCTACATGAAGAATCTCATGAGTGATGAAGATACCAGGGCTGCACACTTAAGTCAGCTTGAACACTTAGATGAAAAGTGCATCAAGGCCTACAACCATCTACATGTGTACCAAAATTTTCTTACGAGGAGCTACAACAGGAAGGTCCATCCCCATTAATTCAATGTTGGTGATCTAGTCCTTAAAGAGAATCATCATGCCCAAAAAGATAGGGGAAAGAAAGGAAAGTTTGAGCCAAATTGGTTGGGTCCTTATGTTGTCATGGCCAAATATGGTTCTTGGGCATATAGAATTGCTACACCTAAGGGGGAACCCTTATAGGAGCCTATCAACATATTGCACTTAAAGAGGTTTTACACCTAAGTCAGCTAGGCTATCCTATCCTAAAAATTACCAAAAAAAAAGTAAAAAAATCACCAAAAATACAAAAAAAATCAAAAAATTCAAAAATCCAAAAATAATAAAGAGGAATAATCCATCCTATGGTGAAAACCACCCTTGGTGGTGCCTTGGATAACTATGTGTTCCATAGAAAAAATGACCCTTTGCTTGACATGGGATTGATTCATGATAAAATAGACTTAATGAGGTCTTAATCTAGTGTTGTGAAGCATTTTATGCATCCACACTAGGTCTTGGACCCTTATAAATTAAATAACATGCTTTTAATGATGTCTTGTAAAGATGTTGTAAATTCTTGTAAGGGACTTTCACGCTTTTCTAGACTTAATTAACTTATTTCTTCCTAATTCAACATTATAAAATATGTTCAATAATGTTATTACATTAATCTAGAAGGTTCTTAATGTAAAATTAATGATAAATTGGTGTTGTAATGTGTGTTGCACATTCACACTAGTTTTTGTGCCCTTCTAAGCTATGTGGACCTAATTTTAGTGTTGTAAAGTGTATTTAATCACACTTTCACATTGATTTATGTGTCCCAAGCCCTATTTAACATTTACATCATCATTAATAGTTCTCTATCAACCCATATTGTGCATCTTGAGGCTTTAATTAATCAAGTACCCAACAAGATGGCATTATGGCCCCTATGGGACCCATTTTCCATGCATGGTGAATCAATCCCATCAAGGTGGGACCCATTTACCATGTGTGGTGAATGAGTCTTATTTGGCCCCTATTTTGACATTTGAGTAGGAAAAAGTGAAATTCAAAGTTTATTTTCAGTTCATGTCAGCCTGTGATGAGGTATGATCAGGTACTAAGGCACAATTGTTTATAAATAAGTGTTTTTTATCCTCATTTTACATCTAACAACTCATTATTACATCTCTCATCTTGAATTCAACATCTATCTTCTATCTCAAGTCAAGCAACTTAGGTTTTCTCCATTATAAGTCTTCATGTTAGCTTTCTAAAGAATTCAAGGGATAAATCTCCATGTATTGTTGTAGACTTTCAAGATAAATAATCATGGAAAGGTAAACATCTCCTTTGTTTCATGTTTCATTACTTTATTTCATCACTTTGGTTTAATTACCTAAAAGGGGTTTGACTAAGGAGAACCCCCATGCCCTAACATTCAACATATCTCTCTTTTGTCTTATTTGTATATAGATTTAGGTCTCTTGGAAGCTTGGAAATCATTGGATATTGCATTTAAAAGTTATTCAAGTCAAAACATCAACAAAAAGTCATCTTTAGACCCGATTCTAGTAGTTTCAGAAGTGAAGACCTATAGGAGACAAAGGTGCAGATCTAATTCCACATAATCAACTCTTGATTTTGTAGATTCTTGTAGGTGGAATAATTCACCACCATGGTGAATGAATCCTCTCTATAGGATTGAAAAGTGGTTTTCTCAGATTTCAGCTCCTAGCAGTCAAAAACAAGTTTTTAGAAGATTTCACCAAAACTAGGACTAATTTGCCATGCATGGCGAATTACTCCCAATGGCCATTAAAAAAAGTTTCTAACACATTCCAGAGTCTTCCAATAACATCAATCTACCTCTAGGTGCACTCTGTTAAATCTTATTAGCTTCTATTTTCATTTGCTTATGTTTCAAGTTCATTCTTGCATAACACAATCTATTTTCAAAAAAGTCTTATTATTAAGGTTTTGCATTGTTAATCAACAAATTCCATAGCTTAATTACACTTAGATCATTCCATTTACATTAAAAACCATTGCATATATCCTAATTTGAGTGTTAAATAAACATTTTTGGACCTAAATCTCTCTCCTTTTAGGTGAAAAACCCTAGAGGTGCAAGCGCTGGCATTTAGGTTCCCAAAAATCTGTCACATTTTGGTGAACCCACTTTTTGATCACTTTCTTGTCTAATTTTGGAGTCCTTCATCATGGATATAGGCTTGCATTGAGCTTGCACTAGGATTTTCATGATTCATTTGCATGCTAGGAGTTAAATTTTTCATTCATAAAAGGCGCATCATAGATTGGCTTGCATCTTTCATCATTGAAAATCTCTAAAATTTTGTATGTTTCATTTAGACCTTCATCATAGCATTTTGAAAACATACAAATCAGCCACAAAGGTCTGAAAATCTTGAAAAAAAGTCTATACTGGGACTCATTCGCCACCCTGAGCGAATCAATCCTTTCTAACCCCTAAAACAACACTACAGAATTCAAAAAATTGTTTTTAGGCTTCTAATTGGTGCCTTAACCTGTATATATCAGTTAGTTGCATTTCTTTAGCATGCATTTCATCAAAACTAGTCCAAATTATCTTGTTTCATGCATGATTTAACTTTCACATTTGCATTCTCCCATTACAATCAGTCAATTATTCTTTGAAAATTGTGTTTTATTTCAGCCTTTTATTTTGGATCTTGAGTTAGCATAGATTGTTATTTCAAAATGTTAGTTAATAAGCATGATTGTCATTTCTTCACTGCATGTCAATATTATGAGTCTTTCAGCACAAAATAATGAAAGTGTTAATGCTTTTCTTAAACTTCCATTCCCTCCTATCTCTCCTATTTGTGTGGATGATGTAGTAGAAGAGTATACAAACATAGATGCTCATGATGATCATGATTGTAATTCTCCCAATACCTCTCCTTTTAGTGACAAAGGTATCTTGGTGAAAGAAGATACAATCATTGAGAACCATGTGGCTCTTGTTTTTCCTTCTCCTCATCCCCTTTAGGAATATACTATAACTCACGAGAATGAGATTATAAATGATAAGGATGATAGATTGGTCTTAAATAATGAAATCTTTAAGGTCTATAACAACCCACTTTATGATCTTTCCCCGGATAATCAAAATTGTTATTCTCCTAGTATCTCTCCTAGTTGTGATGAAGATAGATACTTCATTAGAAACCATAATCAATGCGATTCATGAGAATTTTAGTTGCCTCCTCTCACTTACATAAAACTTTATTGAGTAAATCAATTCAATCCTTGATCCTCCTCATACTTGTGATGAAGCTACCTTGCAAATTTCACCCTTAGATGAACATATTACAATCCATCTTGGTATTCTAGACACCATGGAATGAGAGAATGTAACCTTAGAAACACCCAAAAATAAAATAAAATCTTCCCCTAATCTCCCCACTATCAATAATCAAACAATTTCAACCATTAATACTCCCCTTAGTTGTGATGAAGTTATTTTGGATGAACCAAACCTTACTTGTCATGAACATGTGGTTTGTTGTTCTCCTACCCACTTTCCTTCTAAGGAGGACATTATAACACAAGACAAAGATAATATCCCCTTCAAAGACAATGAAAAATATCACTTTCTAAGGGATGTTAACAATATTCAACCTAAACTCACCCTTTATCCTCGTTCACATAAACCTTCACCCAAACCCAAACTTACCCTTTATCCACCTTCACATCCACTTCATCCTTCCAATAAACCTAAACTTACCCTTTTCCCATCTTTGCATCCCCGTCATCCCTCTAATGTATCACAACAATCTAGTATTGATACTATTGCTCATACATATAATCCTCGAAATAATCCACAATCACCACAACCAAACCCAACCTCTTTACCTTTACCCAGCCCACCTAGTGCTGCTCATTATAACCCACCTATAAAGGAGTATGATCTTGTTGAACAATTAAAGAATACTCCTACCAAAATCTCCCTTTAGGATTTACTTCAAACCTCACCATATTACAACAATATTCTTCAAACAACCTTACAACAAATTGTAGTTCCTCATGAAACAACTCCGAATGATGTGGTAGCTTTAATTAATAAATCAAATCACACTAATCTTGACATTACTTTTCATTAACATGAGATCCCTTCTTTGGAGTTGCGAAAAAAACATGATGCCTTTATGATAATTTTTGAATTCCATCACACAGGTATCAAACACACTCTCATAGATAATGGTTCTGCCCTTAATTTGTGTAGTGTGAGCCTTCTTGATTGATTAGAAGTAGATAGATCTCAAATCATACCTGATTCTGTCTTTATTCAAGGATTTGATAATACAACAAAGCAACTGCTTGGTGTAATCACTTTACTTATTATAGTTGGGGTGGTTACTTTGCAAACTCCTATTCATGTCATGCCTTATGATCTCTCATACAATCTTCTTTTAGGTAGACCATGGATTCATGAGATGAATGTAGTACCTCCCACTCTTCATCGTATAATGAAATATGTCTATAATAATAAAATTTATCAAGTTGAAGCATATTTTGAGCCTAAAAGTTGCTTGAACCTTGAAAAAGGGGTTACAAGTCCTCTCAAAACCTTTATTCCAACATCGAACATCTAGATCCTCTTGAAATTGAACACAACAATGAGGAATGACAATCTAAATTCTTTGGTGATGATTGGGGATCCTTAGAATTCACACCATCAGTTATGGGTGAATATATACTCACACAAAAGAAAAATGAGAAACAAGAACAACCAACTATCTTGTCAACACAAAATTTGGATAACCTTTCAAAAGCATCTACCTCAACAAATTTAGACAATGCCACAAATTCTACAATCACCCCTAATGACCACAACAATGAACAACCACCCGATTCCAAAGCACTGAAAAAGCTCTATGGAAAAGGGTATGATTTCGTGAAACAATTTGGGTATAATGGAAAAGGATGTGGTGCTCATGAACAAGGTATCCACAACCCTATAGAGCTTAACACACAACAAAAAAATCATGGTCTTGGTTATTCTCCTTCACTCCACATCAATACTATCACACAAGAATCTTCCAAGCCTCTATCTTATTCACATAAATAACCCTAGTCCCTACTCCTTGCCATGTAATAGTTGTAGATAATCACATTCTCACTATTGCTTGTCTTGCATCCATGGCAAGGGGCAGCATACCGCCATCCACTTTAGGCTCACCCTTCTCTTGCACTAACTGGGGGGCAAAGGGTTAGACAACCTTATCCCTTGTATGTCATTTGTTGTTGTCTCTTTTGACTACTCATTAACTTTTCATGAACATATAAGAGCAAGCTTGAGATGTGAACAACATGTCTTAAGATTGAATTGCATGTGACACACTCCCTTTCTTTGAATGATGCAACTTATTGAAAACACATGACTTGGCATAGGGCTTTTCAGATAAGCTCTCATGTTCTTCTCTTCTACTTTAAAGAAATTGGTCACAACAATGGTGTTAGCAACCTCTTTAAAGTTGGGGGCATACAATACCATAATTCATTTTCACTCTTGGATCCTAGTGTAGCCTTGTTGTTTATATGATGTGTTCGTCACTTTGTGGATAAAATTGGGTGTGATTTCCTTCATAATTGTGATCTATCTTAGCATATTATATTCCTCCTTGTGGCTTGATGTGATGCATTGCATCCCCTAAGTTGTGAATATACTATTCTTTGATTGGTCCTCTATTGGAGACATTAGACACAATGTTCCCTAAGTGACTGACCTTGCATAAATTGAACAAGACTCCTTTGAACATCTTTTCACATTTTACATGATTTTACATTACATTTTTGCATTTTAGATTTTTGCATTTTTTCCACCTTGCATAACACAACTTGCATGACTGCGGTACCTTTGTATTTTTATTCATGAAAATTCCTTTATCTTTGTGGCACCTTGTTAAGGTTATCAAGTGGTATAAATTTGACATGGCTGGGCGAGAAGCCCACCTAGCGACATGACTTTTCCTCATAGCCACTTTTCTATTTGTGAGTACATACCAACTAGCGTTTGTATCTTACCTTTTTGGGATTTCTCACCCCATGGATAGCCTAAAGTTTTATGGCCCTAGAGTGAGTATACCTTTGGCCTTTATCACCTGGAAGACAACCAAGAAGTTTCGTTGGCCCAAAGTGAGTACATCTTTTTCACCCTGTCAAGTTCATTCCTGCCATTGCATGATTTTCTATCTTGGGGGCTTGACTTAGGATCATGGATCCTAGAGGATTGGCCACCTTCTTTGATCTTTTTCATTCTTTTTCATCTGTATCTCTGCATGAAGACCTCTCTTGAATGTCTACTTTAGAGTGAGTTTGAAGAAAGTTCATCCTCTCAATAAAGTGGGGGCTAAATGTGTAGTAGAAAAAAGGACCCTTTCCTTGACATGGGATTGATTCATGATAAAATGGGATTAATGAGGTCTTAATCTAGTGTTGTGAAGCATTTTATGCATCCACACTAGGTCTTGGACCCTAATTAAATAACATGCTTTTAACGACGTCTTGTAAAGATTTGTAAAGTCTTGTAAAGGAATTTCATGCTTTTGTAGAATTAATTAACTTATTTCTCCCTAATTCAACATTATAAAATATGTTCAATAATGTTATTACATCAATTTAGAAGTTTCTTAATGTAAACTTAATGATAAATTGGTGTTGTAATGTGTCTTGCACATTCACACTAGTTTTTGTGCCCTTCTAAGCTATGTGGACCTAATTTTAGTGTAGTAAAGTGTATTTAATTACACTTTCACATTGATTTACATGTCCCAAGCCCTATTTAACATTTACATCATCATTAATAGTCCTCTATCAACCCATATTGTACATCTTAGGGCTTTTGTTGATCAAATACTTGACAAGATGGCATTTTAGACCTTATTTCTTAATTCCTTGGCTTCTTAGGTGTCAGAATGGCCTTTGTGGGACCCATTCACCATGCATGGTGAATTAGTCCCATCTAGGTGGGATCCATTCACCATGTGTGGCGAATGAGTCCTATTTGGCCCCCATTTTGACCTTTGAGTGGGAAAAAGTGAAACTTAAAGTTTATTTTTAGTTCATGTCAGCCTGCAATGAGGTATGATCGGGTAATAAGGCACAATTGTCTATAAATAAGTGTTTTTATCCTTATTTTACATCTAACAACTCATTATTACATCTCTCATCTTGAATTCAACATCTATCTTCTATCTCAAGTCAAGCAACTTAGGGTTTCTCCATTATAAGTCTTCATGTTAGCTTTCTAAAGCATTCAAGGGATGAATCTCCATTTATTGCTGCATAATTTCAAGATAAATCATCATGGAAAGGTAAATATCTCCTTTTTTGCATGTTTCATTACTTTATTTCATCACTTTGGTTTAATTACCTAAAAGGGGTTTGACTAAGGCAAACCCCCATGCCCTAACATTCAGCATATCTCTCTTTTGTCTTATTTATATGTAGATTTAGGTCTCTTGGAATATTTTAAATCATTGAATATTTAATTTAAAATTTATTCAATTTATATCTTCATCATTCAAGTCAAAACATCAACAAAAAGTCATCTTCAAACCTGAATCCGACAGTTTCAGAAGCATAGACCTGTAGGAGACAAAGGTGCAGATCTAATTCCACTTAATCAACTCTTGATTTTGAAAATTCCTATAGGTGGAGTAATTTTACACCCATGGTGAATGAGTCCCCTCTATAGGCCTCAAAACTGGTTTTCTCATATTTCAGCTCCTGACAGTCAGAAATAGGTTTTTAGAAGCTTTCACCAGAACCAGGACTAATTCGCCATGCATGGTGAATCAATCCTAGTGGCAATTAACAGAAGTTTCTAAGACATTCCAAAGTCTTCCAATAACATCAATCTACCTCCAGATGCACTCTGTTCAATCTTATCAACTTCTATTTTCATTTGCTTATGTTTCGAGTTCATTCTTGCATAGCACAATGTGTTTTCAAACAAGTCTTATTGTTTAGGTTTTGCATAGTTAATCAAAAAATTCCATAGATTAATTACACTTAGATCATTCCATTTACATTAAAAAACATTGAATACATCCTAATATGAGTGTTACATAAGCATTTTTTTACCTAAATCTCTCTCCTTTTAGGTGAAAAACCTTAGAGGTACAAGAGCTAGCATTTAGGTTCCCAAAAATCTATGTCATAGTACATTTGGTGAAAACCTGGCAACAAGCAACATTCATAGAAGGCTTAATCACTATCTACCTTTTGTCCTAGTTACTTTATCCATCCATCTATCCTATCCTCCCATCCTATCCTCATATCCTATCAATCCAATCCTTTCATTTGCATCCACTTATCTATCACTTGGTATATTTTGGTTAAGCATTGGACAACACACATCAACTATCTACACTCCTGAGATTTTATCCTAAATATGAGCTTTCATAATTTCTCTATCGATGTTATTTGTTGGTCTTGTGTCCTCATATAGGATCCTCTCATCGTTTCGGTCATCATTAGGTATCATCTCGTCTTTTTTCCTTTTGTCAAACTACGTTGCCCCCATGCTTTCACATAGGCAAGGTCGATCATTTGATCAGTTCCCAGAGCATTTTTCAATCCTATCTTTTTCCTCCATTGAGGTCTCCATTTTCATTTTTCTAATTTTATCCATGGCCAGTCGTCAATCCTTTTATTGAACTATGGGGGCTCTATGCTTTCACATAGGCAAGGCTAATCTCTTATCAACCCTCAAGCCCCTAGGTCTTTAGGGTGTGTCTTGTTGTCATGTTGTGTCATCAAGTATGTCCCTACCTCACTAGTCCCTAACAATAAAATTTTGTTAGTATCTTGAGTCATGTCGATCACTTGATCTATCCTCCATCTTTGGTCTTAATAGGATGCATCCTTCCTAATCAGACCGCATCAATCCCATCCACCCTTTTTATCTTGTAGAAAAGGACATTTGAAATTTATTGCCATCTTTTGATGCTTTTGGAATTTTTGTTTATTATTTTATTTTCCTATCATACCTTGTTAGGGTCACCACGATCCATCATATCATGGTGCGCTTTGACTGGTAAACATAGGGGAATATCTTGATCTTTTGTATGTTTTTTGTCTTCTTGGTTTTCCAATGTAGTACCCACCAAGATCTCTATGGTCTTGTGTTACGCTAAGGCATCATTTGTGCTTGTGGTTATCCCAATACTTGGCCTGACCAAGGCCCTTGCAGCTTTATGGTGTTGGGATAGCCTCCTTGTTTTTTGTGTTTGTCTTATGCATTTGACACTAATCTACCTTGGTTCCTAATACCCTAGCCTGTTGTGTCTTATGCTATAGAAAAAATCAATGCTCTTAAAATGGAAAAATGGTACTAGGATTGTATCTCATTTATCATCATGTTGCATTGCATTTACCCCAACCATTCTTCCCCTAGCCTATGGTTAGTGATTTTGGTTGTGCAAATGCTCATCTCTCATATTTTCTTCCTATCAAGATTTCTATGATTTTGATAGGTGTAGTACCACAACCATCATCATTCATCTTGATATGCGATGCATTGTCACACTTATCATTGTTCACTTAGGTTCATTATCCATTGCATTATCATTTTCATATTGATTTTAAGTTATTTGGATTAATGTAGATTGGTTATTCTAAGCATCTTAAGTTCATTTCATATCATTTCATCTCATTGCATTATCATTTTTCATGATCATTTTAAGTTGTTTAGATTAATCTAGATTGGTTATTCTAATCATCTTAAGTTCATTCCATTCCATTATCATTCCATTGTATTACCATTTTAAGTTGTTTAGAGTTACTATTCTAAAAATATTAATTCATCTCATTGCATACATTTCATTACATTACATTCATCATATCCATCCACAACATTATCACATGTACATACATCACATTTTTCATTCATTGCATCCATTCCATTTTCAAATCATAATCAAATCATAATAATATGATTGGAAAATTTTCCAACTAAAATTAAAAGCAAATTGATTGCACAAAGTATACACATTCATCACCACTTGCATCACAAACCATTAATACCACATCCATGTCCATAGCATATAAAATTATAAATCATTCATCACATCCTGCATGACAAAGTGTTAGACATAATGCATTTAATCCATACCATCCACATAAACATAAGCATAATCATCATAGTCACATACACACATCATAATAAACGTGAACATAATAAACATTCATCACATAATAACCACATAGTGTTGATAATGTCTATTGCATATCATATAAATATCAAAATTATATGTTCATCATAATCCATAATAATTCCAGCTTAAAAACATAATGATAAGTCCATCATGTCTATCAAAATCTATCAAATAACATACAAGTATAGAGCTATGATCAAATACAACAACTACATCTCCTCAAAGAATAAAGAATAAAGAATGAACTAATCAATGAATGAAATAATCTATAATATATACTAAGGAGCCTATGGTCTTTGTCTCTGTATGTTGCCCATCCACTTTGCACCTATCAAAACCTATATCCCATCCCCTCTATCTTGTCTACATTGTGCTGGTTCCATCTGACCTCTGTGGGGAGTCTAGCACTGATCCTCTACCTTGGTGAGGTGTCTCGTGGTAGTTTCTATATACTCATGTATGAGTCACTCCTGAGTGTGAAGGTGTAGGAATCTGCGGTTCTACTCTTACATATGGCGAGACCCTCCATGCTAGATCTAGGATGACCTGTTGATACGCAAGCATGTAGTAAGCTGCCTCTGTCCTGGCATCTACCACCTTTGCTGCCTGTCCTCTCGCTAGGTCCCACTCAATTTGGTACCTATCCCATAGCCCCATGATGTATCTACTCTCCTACTCCCATGCATCCTGGGCTAGCCTCATCTGATCCACCTGTGCCTACAACTGCGACATCTTCTGTACTACTACATTTCTCTCACCCTACCGGGCTTCTACCTGTGCCTCTATTGCCTCACCCCCCTATGCATCTATCCCTACAAAGTGTGAGTTCAACTGTGTCTTCACCCATCCTTTTGGATAGGTGAATTTTCCAGTCAGACGAGTGAATCCACCCATGCTTGGAAAATCCGCATACCTAATCTACCCAATCCCAACGTAAAATGTGCTTAAAAATTCAAATCCAAATCACAAAGTAGAATTTCAAACCCTACCTAGCACAGTACCACTCAATAGTAATAAAACTAGTGCACCTCCTCACCTCGGTGGATGAGCTCATCGTCCACTAATCCCTCGTCACCATTCCCATCAACCATCCTTGTCACTCAATTTCTTTCTCTCTTTCTTGTCTAGTTAGCTGCCAAGCATGCAAAAGGTGAATAGTAATTTTTTAAATTTATTATTTATAATTTTCACTTTTTTGCACCTATTTAACCTTTTAAATTTTGGGTAATTTTTACCCTTTATTTAAACTTTTATTAATTCATTCACCCCTTTTCTTCTACGGGCTGCCATTCACACCCTATTTCTTCATTTTCCTCCATTAAAAATCTATTCTTCATGGTTTTTCGTGCTCTATCATGTGGTACCCTCCATTTCTCTATATTGAGAAGTCACCCAAGGCCCCATTTTATTCCCCATCCACCCTCTCGAGGGGGAATACCCAACCATTTTCCTCCATTTTTCCATCCTACCCACTTCCTTGTGACATTGGGGCATTGTCTAACATTCTTTCCTTCTATCAAGTCGTCTGTGTTTTATTTTTCTTTGAAACATTATTATTCTAATAGTATTTCGAAGAGTGGAAAAATGTAGACACCTGAATTTGACCACCCCCATATGGTCAAATTCACCCTTCATATTCCGTTATCCTGCATTCTTTAATTATTAATTAAATAATTTATTATTTGATTAATATTTCCCTTATTCTAATGTCCCCTAAGGTATCTAATAAATCAATTAAATACCTTACCCCTCTTTCCTCTCTAAATTAAATAAATACCCCAATTTATTTAATTTAGTCACTTTTGCCTTTATGAATTAAATCTATTTTTAATTCATCCCTTTTTCTCTCTCCTCATGCCACATCCTCCATAATTCTCTTTAATCTAGGTTAATTTGATTAATTTGTTATTAGGATGTGCACACCCCTAATAATCATTAGGGTCACATCCTCCATAATCCTCCACTTTCCTCTAATCTATCATTAATTAGTCTAATGATGCATTTGAACAACCTTAATCAGTTAATTAGCTCAACCTAATCTCCATGCCATTTATGGTAGGTATCATAAGTCAACTGCATTAAATGCTTTATCCTTTTGAAGAAGGAAACCCCTTCCCTATGTGAGTTTTTAATTCACATTTATTTCCTCAATGCATTTTAGGAATTTAAAATTCCTTCTCTCACCCCCATGAGGATTTTTGAGGAAATTTTAATTCCTCACATGTCCTATCATCCACATGTAGACAAGGACCTCCTTTATGAGGAGATCTTGTTCAAATCCAAAGGTATTATGTAGTGCCTACATGTCATGTCCACATCATCTTCCCTTTCCATCTCACCTACCACATGTCAAGATGTGAGGGCTTGTGAGTTCTCAACTCACCCTAGCCCTTCATCTTGTCCATCTTGGATTGATCTTGACCGTCTGTTCATTTAGAGGCACTTCCCCTAAAAATGGTGGAATGGCCCTCATTTGGAAGGAATCCATTCTAGCAAGTAGACCCTAAGCATCCTCCATTGTTGCAACATCTTTGAGCTCTCATCTTGCATCCTTCACAATACCCACAATCTCCATTTCATCCATCATAATCTTAGCTACATTTTGCACTAGGTTTCAAGCTATTTTGCCACCAAGGAGCACACATATCTAGAAATTTCAAGGGCCAACCAAGACCAACATTTAAAAAAGGTAAAAAGTTTCAATTTCTTGTGTTTTTTTAGATTAAACTAGGCCAATCTTGAGTGTTTTTTTCATGTTTTCTATCTTGCATTTTCGTATTTTGCATTCCTAGATTAGAATTCTCTTGCACACAGAACTGTCTCAAGTGGAGCTATAATAAGAAGATTAGGAGTCGAACCTTTCAAGTGAAAGAGCTCATGTTGAAAGAGAATTAGAAGAATGTGCCAAATCTAAATAGAAAGGAAAAATTTGAACTCAACTAGTTGGGACCCTTTCTCATCATGGAAAGTTATAAATCAGGAGCATATCAACTATCTACGCCTGAAGGTGAGCCTCTATAGGAGCCCATCAATAGCTCCCATCTCAAAATGTTTTATGGCTAAGCTTGTAAGGTATAAATCCAAAATAATAGAAAAATAGAAAAATAAAAAAATCTAAAAAGAAATTAGAAAAAGGATTGAAAACAGTAAAGAAAAAATCGTCCTCTAGTGAAAACCACTTCGGTGGCACTTTGGGCAAGTACCTTGGTGAAAAATTGGCAATTAGGCATCTTGTGTAAATAAAGCACCTTCCATCCACCATGGATTCTTCGACTTGTTCTGCATCACTTTCCAGTGCATACACCCATCGCATTCCACTGATCCTTCCATCACCCATCTTTGTCCACATCATAGCTTGATCCTATGTTTGTATCATGTTACCTCCTAGTACTACTTGGCACATTCCTAAGGTTAGTTTGTCCTGCCTATATCGAAGTAGTCTATTGCATCATGTTGGGGGCATATTCTTATACTTATATTAGATCAGTTTTGTGTATAATATTGAAATCTTCCTGAAAATCAGAAAATCCAAAAACATTTAGAAAATAAAAAAATCCAAAAACATTCAAAAAATCATAAAATCCAAAAAAATTCAGAAAATTAGAAAACCCAAAAATATTCATAAAAACAGAAAACCCAAAAACATCCAAAACATGTCAAAAATCCAAAAAAAAGTCAAAAAAGTTAGAAAAAGTCAAAAATTGAGTCGTCATGTCAAACTATGAGTCTCTGAGCTTGAACAAAGGCAAGGACATCATTGATGTGCCCTTGAGACACATTAGGTCAGTCCTTTAGGAGTATGTCATAATAAATTAACAATCCATTTTTTCATATCTCATCAATAAACGAGTCTGTGTCAGTTGAACTACGTAGTCTCTGCATATATAACGTAGGCAAGGCTAATCTTTGATTAGCCCACGAGGCCCCTAGGATAGGCCTTTAGGTTAGGTTCTTGGTCAAAATCTCAGAAAACACCATAAAAATAAGAAAATTTAAAAATCAAAACATTCAAAAAACCCAAAACCATCCATTCTATTTCACATTCATCTGCAATAAACATCCACTCACAATAATCATCGCCTTCAACCTTTGGCAAAACAAATAAAAACAAGTTTAGCAAATTGAAAGTGAAAACTCAAACGTCAACGTCCCAAGTCTAGGTTTGTAGGTAAATGAGTTGGTTAATTCTTGGTGTCAATAGCCCATCATCCCATTAGTCTCAAAATCATTGATAACATCATGTCCTTAGATGCATCCTTCCTAAAATGGACATCAACATTAGACATCACCGTAGTTTATTCTTGGTTGGAGGTATGAAGAACATTAGCTTGTTTTTTTACTTGATCCTTGTCTTGCTGATTTATCTTATTGCACTCATTCCAATGACCTCTCGATGATGTTTGATAAAAAATGATTTAGAGAGAAAAGAAAGGGGCATTGGTCATTATCTTATTTCTACTATTCTTGTTGGATATTCTTGTAATATAACTTGGTCATGCTTGATTTGTTTGTGTAAGGAAACTATGCAGCCATGAAATGACAATTTCCACATAACCCAAATCTGAAACATGCAAGTAAAATACTCAACATCAACATGCAAGAGAATAGACAACATACCCATCAAAGATGACACAAGATATACCTTGGGAAAACCCTCAAGAGGGAAAACCACCCAAAAGCATCCACACTCCATGTATTATTCAGCAATGAAAACCCATTACAATACATCTCAGAGAGACTCCATGAACACTTCAAGCAAGCTATCCATGCATTCCATGTGACCAAGCATGAATCCACACATCCCATGCCATGCTTCAAACCCTCACACATGCACAAGCTCAACCTTGACCAACTTTTGATCCAACCCTAAACAACTACCCATGTGGTTGCTTTTATAGAAACAAGCTCCCACAAAACCACCAAGTGGTATTACATAAACCATGTGCCCAAAATAATACAACATGTGACCCCACATTTAATATTGGGTACTTTATTATTTTTTATTATTCCCCCAATATTAAATAATTACATTTGACAATTATGTCCCAATGTTACATACAACAAAGTGGCCCCAACATTATAACTCCTTGTGATGCACGTTCACCTAGAAACCCCTAGGTGCACCACACACATAATAAATAAATAAAACATACAAACATTATGCAAGGTGTACAACACCTAATTCTAACAATCTCCCACTTGTTGTATACATTGCATAAGGGGTAACAAAAACTCCATAGGCAACATGTACCATCCTAGAATCCAAGTGCTCCATGTGCTCCATCAAGATACCTGTAACAAGAACCAAGGTGACCACCATCTCATCCATGAATGCTCCCATCCTCCACCATGCCAACTGCACTAAGATATGAACACATCCAAAGAGATGTCACACTAACTGTCACAAAGAAGCATAAACCTGCCTCAACCTGATATCTCAAAACACAAACACTGAATCCAATATGCACCAGTAGCTGTCAAGAATAAATCACCATAGCTGAAATGACACCCACAGCAAGTGCCAACACATCCAACTATCCATACCTCCAAGGTATACATAACATAGTAAACTTATGCCAACAACATATCCACCCATAAACCACAATAAAAACTCCATGTGCAAACCTGTCAAAGCATGACATACACATCCAAGAGCTCCCACTGCATGGGCAATGTCAAGATGAATGCAAACCTGGAATGAGCGCATTCAACGCGTCGCTTCGTTAACATCCCAAAAAGGCACCATCACAAAGGCATACCAAGTCTACTACCAACATCTCATAGAAGTAAACATGTAGTACCAAGGAACATCCACATTGATAAGCAAAACCTGCAAACCAAACACCTGTAGCATGTCCTCCTACACACACACCTCTAAATGCCAACTGTGTCAAGTATGATCTCCTCCATAATACCCCATAACAAAATCCATAACCACATCCATCCATCCAATCACCAAGATCAATCATAGCATATGCAACTAACATGGATGTAAGCATCTCAAAACAAGAAGATCAAACTCAAAGCAATCATTCCCAAACCAAGGAAATCAGCCCAATAAACCATCTCCTAAACCCAACATGTACAAGGAGATAAACATGCCAACACTCCTCAAATGAACCCTCCAGAAACCAAATATCCATGGCTCAAGATCCATATCCATGAGAAGACAAAGCATAAACATAATGCACCTGAAAGAATAATGGGCAATACCTCTCAAGTGAACTGCCGAGTAGACCAAGAGTGGGGAATGAGAATGCTCCTCCAGGATATCCAAGTCATCATGACTCAACCAAGAACACTCTCCTCATTGGTCCATGTTGAACTCACGTCCAACCAAGGTGTAGGCTCCCTCAGACTTCCTGCTGAAACCTCATCAAGAGTAACCATATCAACAACATGTCTCTAATCACAAGAGAACACCAAGCCTCACCTATGTCTCCAAGTATCCATGAGCACCTGTAACCGATCAATCCATGCTAAACACCAAGCAAATGATCAATGTACTCAATACAAAGAGAACCAACCAAGATCAAAATCATAGCTCCAACTGCAGAATCAGGAACATAAACATAACTCCATGATCTCACATCCTCTCAAAAGAAGATCACATGCTCAAATCATCATAACATGTACCATGCCACTACTCTAAACTAGTGATCAAGAGTATACCATGACATAATAACAAAACCATCCTACAACCAAGGATCACCTGTCAAAACCAACAAGTCATAAATAATACCTCAACATCTCCAACACCTAATGCCAAAGAACTCTCACTGTAGCACACAGAATCTAAGAGCTCCTCCATGACACCAAAGATCACCTGCTGAAGACAACCATCCATAATAACCAATGGATCCACATCATTGCCAAATGCTCCCACTGAACCATGATACCGAGCAATCCCATGGCACCATGATGCACAAAACCAACACTGTCATAAGCTCACACAAAAACTGTGAATCCAAGCTCTCAATGACAACATGATAACCATCCTCTAAAGCAAGAAGATACACCGCCAAACCATCATATCTATCACCGCCAAACCATCACTGTCACAAGCTCCCACTGAATTGTGTAACCAAGCTATCCATGACATCGTGATACCAATCTCCTAAACCCAAGAAGATACATCGCCACAACCATAATCAGGAACCAGTCCAACACCACCAATCAATGCACCTGTATAAACCATCATAACATGCCAAAGTCTCTAATGCACAAGAAACATCCATGACATCATGATCACCACCAAATATACCAACAAATCAACCCCACCAAGTCCACATATCCGCATAATCATAGTCAACTACATAGATCTCATATCATGACTGTACCTGGTAATACCATCTCATCTCCTCAACATGACAACCAAATCAACAAACCAAGTGACTAAACCAAGCCACCAAATCTGATTATACATCAACATTGAAATATCAATGGGCAAAGACAACCCATATCCAAGTCATAGGTGAAATAAGTAAGTATAGACCGCCTACAACATTGCACAACTTGTAGATACAACAATGCAACATACATGCTGATAACCATGTCAAAAATAGAACAAACTGAGATGTACAACTGAGCATACAATGAATCCATCATCAAATATCCCAAATCTAACAATCCATAAGCTCATAATAACACCATAGTCAAATAGACCCATAAACAGCTCAGATGAGAAAAATAGCAAATAAACCATGCCAAAATATCTCCAAACCTGATCCACTGCGTAGTGATCTGAACAAAATTTCCGTTGACTATTCGAAGTCCAAAATCCGACTCCGTATGCACCCGATATGCCCTCTCAAAGCTTAAAATAAACATCTGACTTCAACCAAGAAAAACACTATCAAAACTGTAAAACCATTGAATAACACCTATACCACTGCGTAGTTCTCAGAACCAGCTTTCCAACGACTGTAAGAAGTCGAAAAACTGACACTCTGGGCAAAAGTTATACTCGTTTGAAAAAAACTGCTGTAAAAAGCCCTCCTGGTGGTGCTCTGGTGGCGCCCGGGCGGCGCTCCGGTGGTGGGTGGCCGGCGGAATCCAAACCACATTTAAATTTGGTTTAATTTTCCATTTTTAAAAATTTCTTCCACCCTTCTGGCGGACCCGACCGAATATTAATTCTGGATTTTAAAAATTTGAAGTCCGCAAGAAAAGATTAAATGGCGGAATTTTAAATAAATTAAAAATTTGTTTAAAAGACTTTAAAAGTCTTTAGCCTGCGGTTGGCGGACAGCGCCGGCCAAGGGCCGACGCCTGTACCGGCTGCCGGCGGGCCGACAGTCGGTACAGCCGACTGTCAGTACCACCGACAGTCGGTACTGCTGACAGTCTGCGGACTGACAGGGGTACGGGGGGGTCTGCGGACCCCCCCAAAACCCTTTTTTTTTTTTCTTTTTTCAAATTTGATTTTTCTAATAATTTTTTTCTGTTTTGATTTTGCAGGAAAAATATATTTTCGACGGGAATTTTTTTTTTTCGGAATTTATTTATTTTATTTTCTGACGACCACTGTACCGTCGACCCGTACGATTAAAAAATGGGGGGCATTTTTTTTCTGTAACTAAAATAGGGCATGTTATATGTCAATTTTTCTCTCTCGGCCAACCTGAATCCAACCATGAGGTCCATTTTGTCCTAGGAGGTCATCTGTGAAATTTCACTCCCAAAACCCTCATATAAATGCATGACCAAGAAACCCTAATTTTGCCAAAATTTTCTCACCCCAAATCTGCAAACAACCCATCATAACAGCAAACCCAAAACCCTCAGATCTGCAATAAAACACCTGCAAAACCCTATATCTTGCCATTGTCTTTCATTCTCTCATGCAACCTAGGGTTATCCAATCCAATAACCAAAGCTCTGATACCACTTGTAAGGAAACTATGCAGCCATAAAATGACAATTTCCACATAACCCAAATCTGAAACATGCAAGTAAAATACTCAACATCAACATGCAAGAGAATAGACAACATACCCATCAAAGATGACACAAGATATACCCTGGGAAAACCCTCAAGAGGGAAAAACCCTCCAAAAGCATCCACACTCCATGTATTATTCAGCAATGAAAACCCATTACAATACATCTGCAGAGACTCCATGAACACTTCTGAAGCACAAGCTATCCATGCATTCCATGTGACCAAGCATGAATCCACACATCCCATGCCATGCTTCAAACCCTCACACATGCACAAGCTCAACCTTGACCAACTTTTGATCCAACCCTAAACAACTACCCATGTGGTTGCTTTTATAGAAACAAGCTCCCACAAAACCACCAAGTGGTATTACATAAACCATGTGCCCAAAATAATACAACATGTGACCCCACATTTAATATTGGGTACTTTATTATTTTTTATTATTCCCCCAATATTAAATAATTACATTTGACAATTATGTCCCAATGTTACATACAACAAAGTGGCCCCAACATTATAACTCCTTGTGATGCACGTCCACCTAGAAAACTCCTAGGTGCACCACACAAATAATAAATAAATAAAACAATATAAACATTATGCAAGGTGTACAACACCTAATTCTAACAGTTTGGTTTGTAGAGAGGGTGTTTTAGATGTGTTGTTGAATATTGCATTGGGAGGTTTTACCTTTCTATGTTTTGGTCTGAGTTGTTTGAAATGTCTAAAGTACATCCTGATAATGTTTTGTATGTTAGGTGTGAATAGGGATACTCCTATCTAATTGTCAAGTTGAAGTCCATCACACTAGGTACAATGCCATCCTGGTTTTCTATACCTTGATGCATTGTATCTATGTGTGTAATCAAAAATAAGGAAAGTAAGCCCTTTATTTCCCCAATCCCTGGATAAACAATACATCATCATCATCACCATATTTCTGCATCATCTTGAACTCAAATGTTGATCCTTCTTTCTTTTATCTCTTCCATATACTAATACTAACATGGTATCAGGACATTCAGAAATAAATATATTTATATCTGCATCCATCTTGCATCCACAAACCATCAACATACTACATAATTTAGAAAAAATTATCCATCATAATATAGATTGGTTATTCTACGCATCTCATAAACTACACATTTGCATAAGCATCCATTGCATAACCATATAAACATTATCATAATCATCACAATTTTGCATCATACATACATACATCGCATATAGAAAAGAGAATGAAAAATGAGTCAAACATATCATTGCATTGCATCCATCACATATCATAATATAGATTTGCATCTATCATACATCCATATGCATCCATGTGCATTCATATCATACATCGATAGGATCACATCACATCATAAACATAAAGCATCGTAACATAAACATTACACGCATCCATCACATAAAATAAAATACCATCACATCATATAATCACATCAAAGTCATCTCATCTATATATATCAAAAAAAGCTGGTTGTCATGATACAATTGAAATCAAATATATAATATTATCATCGAATAAACAAGAGGCTAATCAAAACTCAGCCAATGAATGTATATACATCATAAATCATGCTATACAATCTAAAAATGTGTCTAGTGCACTATCAGTTCCCCAAGCTACCCTCACTCTATCTGTCCCTATGATGGATACCTTGACTCTGATTATGAGACCCTAATGGTCTCCTTGATGCCCCTATGTGAGGAGTCTTGCTAGGAGCAACCTGATTGATATAGGAGAAATCTAGTTCCCATCGCTCCTATGCCACAACCTTGTAGTATAAAGTCCTATAGTATGATGCCTCCTGCATCGCTCACCCATACATCTCGGCTAGGACTATGGCTTGCACCTACACCTACTACACTATTTCCTCTAGTTGCTGCCTCCATCCTTGCTCCAAGGACTACTTAAGGTCTGCATCTTGTTTCATCTAGTGCTCCTGCACCATCTCCTGTCATGCCTGATCCCTCTCTTGGGTGAGGGTTTGAATATGAACTTGGGCCTGCTGCAGCTACGTTGTCAAGGCCTGAATCTATGCCTGTGGTGCCACTATCTATCCATCCCTAGGATCAGGACCTAGTGGTGGTGGTCGTGGTGCTTACTAGTATGGTTGTTGAGGTGGTTGTACTAGTGGCATCTAACCAATGGGTGGCACTATAGGTGGAATTTTTTGATCATTATTTTCTTAGGGTTTTTGAACCCATTTAATGCGTTTTTTACTGAATGAAGTCTATTTTGACCCGTTTTCATTGCCATAATATTTTTTTCACATGATGTGGGTTGTTTTCTACACCTGAATCCTTGTTGAACCTTTTTCATGAGCTCAACCTAATTTTGCAATCTTTGCTTGATCTCTTGAGGGGGTAGTGTAGCACCATAATTTATTTCACTCGGGCAATAGTGGGGCATCTAAAAAGTTAGGAAATTTTTGAATTTGGATCATCATGTATAAAGTTGTTATTCCTTGAATCAACATAACAGTATTCCTTGCTTCAAAGAGGGGGAAAGTATAGACACCAAAAGGTCCCTGATCATACTATGCATTTGACTCGACAATCAACACTGCTTTCTTCCTAAATCATCACTTCTTTTCTTTCCTAAATCACTTTAAATTATCAATTAATTAAATAATCAATATTATTTAGTTAAATTTAGCTAGCCCGTTTATTAATCAAACAGATTAATTATTGATCAATTCTTCTTTTCTAACTACCATCATTACTTATTTAAAAAATTATTTAACTAAATCCCCTTAACCGCCTATTGATTAAATCAACTCAGTTCACCATGATCCATCATCGAAGAGGAAGAATGAGAGGTTGGGGAGTGCGTATCAACTCAATAAAAGGTGGGTGGAGGGAAGGAAAGAAAACCGAAAGAAATATAAACAACAAAATAGTCGTGATAGAAAAATTGAGATAAAAATAAAAAGGTCAATTGAAAATGTAGCATTGTAAATAATAATAATACAAATTTATTGATTAATGAAAACTGAAAAATAATAAATCAAAATAAAATTACAAACCAAAAATATGAATAAATCAAAATGCAAACCTTAGCAAAAGAGAATAATCAAGATACTAAAACAACTCAATAACTAAAATAATAACCAAGAAAAACAAAAGAATATTATGACAAAATAACTAACACAAAATAAAAAATTAAGAATGAGAGCCAATACGAATAAATCACTACAGCAATACGTAGAGAACAATCATTAAAAAGTAAAACAATAAACACAAAAAACAAAATAACAATAAATAAATAAATAAAATTATTTTATTTCTTTTTATTGGCCTCTTTTTATTCTCATATTTGTTCCTACTTTTTAATTGACCACCTTTGCAATTATTTTTAATTTATTATTTTAGTTCTTTTAATTTTATTTTTAATTTGTTATTTTACTTGTTTTCACTCCTATTATCTCTATTATTATTTTTTAGTTTTTATTGATTTTTAATTTTTGGTTTTTTATTTTATTTCTTTTTATTGGCTTCTTTTGATTCTCATAATTGTTCCTTTTTCTTTTTATTGGTTTCTTTTTATCCTCATATTTGTTCCTATTTTGTAATTGACCTCCTTTGAAATTATTTTTAATTTATTATTTTAGTTCTTTTAATTTTAATTTTAATTTGTTATTTTACTTGTTTTCTAGTTATTATCTTGATTATTATTATTATTATTATTATTATTTTATTTTTATTTTTTGTTTTTATTGTTTATTGTTTTTATTTTTAATGATTGTTCCTCTCTGTGTTACTTTTGTAATTGATTTATTATTATTGGCTCTCATTCTTAATTTTTTATTTTGTATTTAGTTATTTTTTATCTTAAATATTCTTTTGTTTTCTTGAGTTATTATTTTAATTATTATTGAGTTGCTTTTAATTATACTGATTATTCCTCTTTTGTTAGGTTTGCATTTTGATTTATTATATTTTTTTGGTTTGTATTTTTATTTTTATTTGTTTTTATTGGTTTTGATTTATTATTTTGGTTTTCATTAATCAATGTTTGTATTATTATTATTTAGTATTATTTCTGTTTTCAATTATACATTGACCTTTTTTATTTTTTATCTCAATTTTTTTCTATCCTGACTATTTTTATTCATTTTATTATTTATTTTCATTTTGGTTTTCTCTTTCCTTCCCTCCACCCCACCTTTTATTAGGTTGATCTGCACTCCTATTTTTCATTCTTCCTCTTCCTGATGATGGATCACTGAGTGTGATTCGAAACGTCGATGAAAAAAATATACACAGCTAAACCCAAAAGCATATTATCTATCTTCAATGGACTGTGGAAAACTCATACCAATAAATCAATCAAATCAAATGTCACAATCTCCTAATCTATTCCAATTAATTAATTCTAGATTAATTAATCCTAAATCACTTTGTAATCATAATTAATAAATCCTTCAGCTTTTAACTCCTAAAGAGTTAAATCAACCCATGGTCAACTAACTAGGTTGCACATGAAATTCATTTCTTTTAATTAACTAATTCCTCTATTTATCCTCACAAAGGCATATTCCAAAGAATATTCCCCTCAACCACCTCTTATTCAATTTCCCTCCAAACGATTTCAAAAACCTTTCACATCCACAACAACTTCTCTTACAAATGCAATAAATTCTCTTACATCCTCTCAAATATTAACCACATTCATTCAATTCCTCTTACAACCTTTCAAATTCTCAACCATTTTCATTTAATTCTCTTCCATCTTCCTCCACTCACACACTTCCCAAAATGTGCTCCACCTTCCTCCAATAGAATTGTGATGCTTGACACATTCTCATTGGCTCCCGTTTTATCCCACATACATCAAATCCTCTCATTCTTCAACCCTTGTCTTTTATAAATAGAAGCATCCTTTTCACAATATGGATCCACAACTTCATGCATTATCACTATAAGCATTTCAATTCATAGCAATCCATTACTTTCATCATTTTTAGCATAGTTATCACCATTTGGAGTCATTTTCACACTTGGATCATCAACAATCACAAAAGAATATCAAAGGGATTGGGAAAGGGCTTCTTTCCACATCAAAGGAGCACCACTTCCCCTATGGGATGGAGGTATAGCTAGTTCAATTTAGATTGCATGCTATCTTTTGTTAGTTTGTTATTATTTTCATGTTTTCTCTTGAATTTGGTTAAAGAATATCATAGGGAGTGTTTATTTGGTTTTTTAACATGTTTAACACTTGTTTGATGTTTCTTACTAGTTGATTGCAAATTAGAAACTCATACTTATAGGGAATATTCAATTTTTTTGGTTGAGATGATTCCTTTTAGAGTTGAGTTAGGGTTTAATACCATTCAACAATAACCTTCTACTTTGAGCCTATTCATTGTTTATTCTTTTGACGTATATCATAATGCATGTCCATAATTATTTCAATATTAAAGCCTTTTGGCTTGTTAGAATGAGTGTCTGTATTATGTCAAAGTTAAAGTCTTTTGGTTTGATCGAATGTATAACTATATCAACCCAGATGTTAAATCTTCTTATCTTGTCATAATAAGTGATTATGTTGTTGCAATAATAAACGCCTTTCAACCTTGTTAGCAACATATAACTATGTATGCTTAATCTTTTTGTTTTGGTCAATATGAATGCATTCAATGGTGTTTTCCTTATCCTTTGACTTAGTTTTTTACATGATTGTAATAGTTTATATCTTGTTAATGTTTATTTGATAACCTCTTTGTTTGACTCGTTGGACTATATTTTATGTATAAGACTGTGTAGGTATTAAAGGGAGCATTTAGCCTTGTAAGTAATATACATTTGTGTTGACTTAGTCTTGTTAAGATATTATGAAGTCATTTGATAGTGATATTTATCATTTTGGCTTAGTCATTTTTAATTATTGTGATACTTGATTTTTGTAAATATTACGACCATAAATTGGAGTTGCAAAGGGAATAGGTCTATGTTATGTCATGTTCCTTCAAACCATAATTATTGAATCAAATTCTATACTCTTATTTATTAAATCATTTTTGATCTCTATTGTAGGGTCAAATAATTCCCTCTTATATCAACACTATTAAGGGGTGTGAATGACAAAGTTCATCAGAGTTATGATTAATTTATATTCTAATATTCCATAAGGTTGGTTAAGTTAATAGTTTCTAGCATTCTATAGAATGCAACATGGATGAGGAGATTGTTTGCATATTATTTTACATTTGATTGATGATAAAATTATTTTATGTTATAATTCTTTTATCCCAATTAGGGAAGAATTAAAGAATATAACTGATGACATGCCTACTGCTCATAGAAATACTATGGTCATTGTCTAATAAATTCTATAATTTTGGGTGAATGTGCATACTCTATATTAGATTGTGGTGATGGATAGAGGATTATACTTTCCATTGAAATTTATGCAACATACTATATAGTACTCCTACGAGTGCATATATATATATGTATGTATGTATGTATGTTATGTATGTATGTATGTATGTATGTATAATATGAGTACTATTCTCTTCTGTTATTTATGGACAATCATACAAGAAAAAGATGTGTATATATATGTATGTATAAATGTATTTTAGAGTAAGTATAATGTGATATATGTTTATATATGTGATCATGTTCTTATGTGAAATGTGTTTATATACGTGATCATATGCTTAAGATAATTCATGTTCTTATTATGGGGATCAAGTTAGAACATTATTATAGAAATGTATATAGAAATGTATATGAATGGAACGTAATATTATTATCTATTTCAGAAGATTAATATGGTGAAACTATTAAGTGGTTTATTTTTCTTTTGGAATGTGAAAACTATATTGTTGATAAATAGTTTGAGAAATAGGTGTGTGAACATGTGTCACATGTTATCATTGCAATATGCATTTGGGTAAAAGCACAAACCTGTGTTACATTTTATAAAGGAATCAACTAACAACAAAAAAATTTCTAAACTTCGACCACATAAAAGTGGTCTTTATGTTTTGAATTTCAAAATGGTGTAAACTAATGAAATATAGAACTTTTGATGTAGTTTATTCCTATAATTTTTAAATTTAAAAAAAAAAAAATTCATTATGTTTTTATCAATTTAAAACAAAATTTGGAAAGCTGAAAATTTTAGAAAAGAGTGACTTCACGGACTGTCAAGAAGTTACAAATTGAAAAAAAATTCATTTCTCCCTATTTTTTTTTTCTCCAAATAGGTAACTTCAATATCCTATGCATGGAAAAAAAAAATCAAATTTGGATGTATATTTTTCTCATAATAACGTTTTAAAGTCAAACATGTCAGAATTTAACAGTTTTCACGAACCGTCAACTATTTTCAATTTTTTAAATTATTTTCAAAAAACAAAATATACCCTTTTGAAGAATACTTTCTCCTTTTATGCCCCATATAAGATTTAAAATTGTTTAATAAGTTTTACTATCTTTTTATTTAAATTTTAATCAGCTGGCCTCTTTTTTAGTTTTAAAACCTACTTGCATTATTTTAAAAATAAAATATATTAAAACTAATCAAAATATTAAAAAAATTATATATTTGGATTCTTCACTCTGAGCTCTACAAAAGGGTATTTTTAGTTTTTGTAGAAAGATCATTATGACTAGAGAAATACTCTGCCAAAGTTGAATGCTTCAAAAAATTCTAAAAAATGATGAGTTGGCTGCCATGTAGGATGCCAACTAGACATTCTCGGCCGAGAGGGTTTCGACCGAGCAAGTTTCAACTGAAACTCTCTTGGACAAAAATGTCTTGATATGGTCACTTTTTCCATTTTTTTGGCTAGATGTTTTCAGCTGAGAGGGTTTCGGCTGAAACCCTCTCAGTCGAGAATGTGCCTACCACGTCAGTGCCACAAGGTTTCGACCGAAAGTGACTTGGCCTAATGTCTTCCAGCCAAAAATTGTTCGCTCGGAACCATTTAATTGGCCAAAAGTGTGACACACTATTGTGTTTTTACCCACTTATTTATTATTAAATATTTGGCCAAAGTAGTAAAAAATCACTTCTTGCATTATTGGTTCACAATGTCCAAATCTATAAATAAAGAAAATATATCACACTTAGATGGTATTGAGATTTGTATGATAGATTGTTTGTATTAGCATAGGACACTAGTTTTCAAAAGGAATGATGATCATGGAGTTTCCTTGGATCTACCTTTTGGAAGAATGAAGAATATTCCCTTTGGCCCTCTAGTGTGTTTTCATTATTTCCAACATTTGGTTGGTGACAGTTTTTGCTCATCCAATAAACCGTGTTTATGTTATCTTGATATGGTAATGTGGTCTGGAATTGCTCACTATGGAAGATTTTTCCATGAGATTTTGATATGTTTTTAAGGACTATTAATTGCATCTTTGGACAAGTTTTCAACATTTTTGGCTAAAAGAGATGGAAGATATAAATGACTGATGGTCGACCTATAGTATTCTGCTCAATATAGATGCAAAATGGTATGGATCTTCTTTTGGCCGACATAGTTAAGTGGTGTATGCTTTGTGGATGTCTTGAAGAAGTATTTACTAAGTCCAAGATGACTTATGTCTTGCACATTTGGTTTTGGAGGAAAGAAGTTTTGGGTTGAGCCAACAAGTTACATTTGAATTAATTATTTGTACATCTAATTAGGCCGACCTAATTGATGTATGAATATGTAATAGTTCATATACATAAAACATTATTGTATTTAGTAGAAGATAGATAGATGTGTGAGTGTGTGTAATATGTGATGTAGTGAGCAATAATGTACGAATATGATATTGTTTTATTTACTGTGAACCTACAAACCAGTGCAAGATTTTTTACTCCAGAGCTTAATTGGAACTAAACTCAACACATAAGGTGTATTTAATCATTTCACCCTCTTGGCAGTGAGTCATAGTTCTTTTTGTAAACATTTTAGGATGTGATCCTTTCAAGGATAGTGTGTCCTGGTAGTGTGCCCTATAATATCTTATGACCAGTTATAACATATTGTGAGCTAATCCTCACCATGGTTTTTACCATTTTGGGTTTTCCATGTAAAAATCCTAGTGTTCATGTATTATGTGATGTTATGATTCCTTTCATGTTTTTGTTTATAGTTGCAACACAATATATTTTAATTATTGAATGGTTAGTAGTTAAATGGTTTAGTAGAATATTGACTCACACCCTCATGTGGATTCTATATGTTCAACAATTGGTATCAAAGCTTGGTTCCTTTTGAAAATTTTAACAACTTAAGGAAGATCTTGAAGTTTGAACACATGGCTAACAAAAAGTATCATGTTCCTCTAGAAGAGGTATATGCAATTGAAAAACTCTATGTTGCTCTTGATGATTTGGAAAAAATTGAAAATGAGAAATTAACTTTAAGGGAAAACTTGAAAGAAGCAAATGAATGCATCAAGAAACTAAGAGAACAAATAAAGAAATTCAAAGAAAGGCATAGAGAAGTCAATAATCATTTGAAGAAAGAAAATGAAGACATCACTAGACTAAATGTGAAAGTGGAAGAAAAGAAAAAAATTATAGAATGTTAAAAAATTAAATCTAGAGCAAGATTGATGAATGTACAAAGCTTAAACAAGAAGTAGTAATCCTAAGGTATGACTTGGAGAAAGAAAGGGCCCCTGAAGAAAAAATTAAAACAAGTACTACAATGATTGATGAGTTGATTGTATTTTAGAAACCCTCCAAGGATAAAGGTGGCTTAGGAATTGAAGAAGGAAAAATTTCAAAGGCTAATCAAACCCATGGAAAAGTTGACAATCAAGGAAAGACTCAAGGAAATAATAGATAGTTCAAGAACCAAAGAAACAATATCAGAAGAAATACCATCTATCAACCAAATGCACAAAGGTACCCATCTTTTAATGGTGTTTTTTTTTCATGCAATAAATTTGGTCATAGGGAAAAAAAATGTAGAAGCAAAATGAATTAGAATGTTGGATTATTTACTAGACAATGTTTTACTTGCAAGAAAATTGGACATAGAGCTGTTGAGTGTAGAAGTCAGATAATGATGACGAATAGATTCAATACTAGTAGAATGATTCAATATTTTCAAGGCTATTGTTATACATGTTATGCTTTCATACATAAATCTAACCAGTGTAGATTAAAGATAAATACAAACCAATTTGGTTAGAGAAATGTTGTGTTCTACACTTGCAACAAACCAGGATATATTTCAAAATTCTGCAGAAGCAAGATTGAAGAGAAACTTGATCCAGAACATAGGAATAAACCTAAACTGGATCATATTGAAGTAAAAAGGGAAATGGAGAAGATTTGGAAGAAAAAGGAAGAACCTTAGAATAAGGATGAATCAAATACATCTATACCTATAGTTGGTACATATACTTCTAAAATATAAATCCAGTAGTGGATTTAGGGGGAGCAATTATAGAGAAATCTAATGAACCCCCGATATGAGAGGTGTCGAGTAGTGACACAAAGATATGAGATGTAGAATGAAATAATGAAGATGTTGAAAAATATTTT